>JADWQK010000456.1:0-742204 GCA_017933935.1 Sesamia nonagrioides | reverse complement strand
TAGGAAGGTTTGTATGTATATTACCTGCATAATATATACAATATGTAAAGAAAACCCTGTCCGACCCATAAGGATAATAAAGGTTAGGTAAACACATGACCAAATATAATATAAAATTTTACATAATCATCATAGTAACAATACTAATGAATTTTGAAATAATCCTTTTTTCCCGGGAATTAATTCCAATTTCCCCGAAATTTGGTAATTTTTAAAACAGTGACAACACCGGTATTATTATAAGCGAATAGCGACGCGACCACGTCACAGGTGCCGCGTGCCCTGCCCTCCGCCCCCCGCCCTGCGCCCGCGGAAGGGGTTGCATAACACACATGTATTAAGTTACCTCTTTTTGCGAAATAATATTTATTTTTTTAGGGGGATTTTTTTTTTAAGTTTAGTCTGTCTTTGTGGGCATTATTAGAGTCAGTTATCGATACCTAATAATACCTTCACGGATCGGACAGGGTTTTCTTTACATATTGTATATATAAGAGAAACACTGATAATTTTTGAGATTTCTAACACATGTCGCAAACCCATTTTATGAGCTTACATTGCAAACGCTCTGGCTGAACCCTATGAGATAGATCAAAATAATGTAGGTACTACAGTATCAGATCTTAACAATGCCTACAAAAAAGTCTGCGACACCGTATGTCTACCTACTACAATTTCTTCATTATGACTCCTTTTTTATGTTTGAAAAGTTAATTAAAATGCCTGTTGAAATAAATTACGTAATATCAAAGATAATTTAAGTAGCAGCAGATCTCTTTTTGAATTATTGGAATTGGTTGTTTCATTCAGGAGATATCACGATTTATTTAAAACTAAACACCATAAAAAATCCTCATGCCGCTCGAGCCCTACCGGCCGCCTGATACTTGAGTGTTTTTCTGCCTAAACCGAGGAGTGAGTGGGCCGGAGCGGGGGACCATTATTTCGAACAGACTTGCTACCTCTGTAGGATTTCATTCTGTTTGAAGGTGGTGGAACTGGCTATCCATGGACAATAAGGTCGATGTATCTAGCAGAGTCAGATATTGACTGATGGGCGGCACAGTAGATATTATTTTTATTGAAGGGCCACCGTTCCTTGAGGAAGGCTTAGGTACCTTTATTTATCATTTGTCCACGTGCGAAGCCGGGGCGGGTCGCTAGTAAAAGTATAAAAATTAATTTGACATTTCTTGGGCAACGATGACGCGGTATCGTTAGGAACACGTCGTCCTTTGGTATTATCGTTGAAATTCCACTTTTATTGTCATACTTGTAAGTTATATTTCTATGAAAATCCTTTACCGTGTTTTGCCTCTAGTGGGCGCCAGGCCCAAGCGTCACTCCAACAGAAAAGCGACTCCCGAGTGAAGTGGAACGTATACCTAATTAGTGCATGCCGTGCTAGGAATGTGCAGCATATAAAAATAAATGCGCTGTCTTGAAAAAAAAACGACGTGGTAAGTAACGTTGTTCCAACAGGAAAACTAAACGTATGAGCGGAGAGAGTACCATTGTGTATGCAAATGTACATTGAAAAATGTGCGCCGAAAACATAATTAGTACGTCTTCAGGTTTCGAGATATGGCATTAACGTTACGTATAATACGCATGTATGTAGATTTACGTGAATATATATTATGTGAATTTGACACATACAGTAAAACCTGCTTCAAACGATTTCTCAGGGACCCCAGCCAAAAATGCGTCTTAAGCGAGAAAGCGGTGTGCGTTCGCGCAGCGGAATGTTGTTGAATTTAAAGATTTTAAATATGCAGATATTTAGTGTATGACGTCGTGTAATTGTGTATGGTAAAAAAAAATTTGTGCATGCAGCCATTGTGGAGAAATTCACCAAAAACTGATTCCGCTGGGCGAACGTTGTCCTGGCGGAACTTTTTTTAATCCATTGATTTTAGACAAAAGAGATGTGTCCAAAAATTAGTGTGTATTTGTGTGTAATTGTGTATGTATGAATAAAATTTGTGCATGCATAAACTTCGGAGAAATTCAAGTTTCCGCTGCGCGAACGTTTGGCCATTAGCTAGTTTTCATATAAAGCGCTTACATAGAGAGCTGTAGATTTTTACATACATTGTTTTGAATTTGTGCATATTTGTGTACAAAACAGATTTAGAAAAAATCATAGGGCTAAAAAGATAAAAATATAAATGTAAAACACGCTTATTAGGTCTTAGTTCTTAAAGTATGCACTTTGGGGTCTGGATTTTCACGTTTATACAAACCTTGTAAGTGTCTGCAACATATTGCCAAATATCAATGATGTTCCTTTAGTAATTAAAGAGATATAGGACAATTTACTATGACAAAATCACTGTTTACAAAGCAGTCAAATATCACGACATTCTAAAGGAATTGCATGGTAAAATGTATGCCAATAATTAGTGTATTCATTCAACTATTCATATGCAAAATTTCATGTCATTAAATTCAGTAATTAAAGAAAAACAATTATAATATCTACGACAAAAATAAATCTTCAATTAACAAGTACTTCTCTATTTAAATATCCGTGTACAAAAATATTTTTAATTACATATACTGCTTAATTATGTAATTATAATAACGTTAACAGACGCTTGCAACGGCAGCAATAGACTTAAATGTGTTTTAACTAAAATAGGTTTAATAAGAGGCTGATTGGTGACCCTGATCTAACTCTAGTTGGTCTCCAAAGCCTAGAGCACAGGCGTAGAGTAGCCAGCCTTTCGGTGTTCTATAGGATGCATTTCGGGGAGTGTGCGAGGGAATTGCATGATTTAATTCCCCCATCTCCGTTCCACCATCGGACGACCCGTCGTACGGCTGGTTTCCACCCTTATGTTGTTAACACCACTACGATCCGGACGAAGCGTTTCGCCTCCTCCTTTATACCGCGTACATCGAGGGACTGGAACAATTTGCCAGCGGCGGTGTTTCTGTCGGACTACAATTTGAGTGTCTTCAAGGCTAGAGTGAATAGGCTCTTAATAAACTTGTGCGCTTTACCATCAACGATTGCGTCACTGCTTACCATCAGGCAGGATTGCGGTCAAGCGCTAGTTTATAATATTTAAAAAAAAAAAAAAACTATTCTGAATATAAGGGTAAGTATAATATTTCGAGCTTCAATAAAATTAAATCACATCACATAACTGGACTATTCAGTTGTTTATATTTATCAACATTAAAAAGTGCTTATAAACTAAAACATTTGTATAAAAAAGGTATTTTCAAGAAATATTTTAAATGAGTAGCAAATACAGTAAATAACCTCAACATTTCTTTCAGATTAACAATCACAGATCAATAAAGTGAGGATTGTTTTGGGTTTTGAGAGTCTGCCTAATATAAAAATAAATCAACATTTAAAAACAGTATTAGGTACTTGCTTGTGGTAATTATTTAATACAGGGGTCTATATAGTAGAATCCGGATCCGTGAAATATTCAATAGAAATTAGCTGTATGGATTTGTTGCCTAAATTAATATATTTAGATTATATCTCAAGTCTCAAGCGCATGCTTAAATAAAGTAACTACGTAAAATAGTACCTACTTTGTCATAGTCAAATGCATTTTAAAAAGTAGGTGTACAAAAATAAATGACCTTTATATTATGGAAACAATTGTGTTATCATCATCATCATCATCATCATCTCAGCGTTTATCCCGGTTGCATCCGCGGCTTTCGCGTTGTTAGACGGGGTCCGCTTTCCTGCATTCTCCATTCTGCGCGATCTTTGGCGTCACTGTGGTAGGCTTGTTGGCGCATGTCATCTCTTACAACGTCAAATAGCGCTTCTTTGGTCTACCCCGCTTGTTTCCGGCCCGGCGGAGGCGCATTGTGAACGTTTGTTACCCAGCGCTAACATACCGGTTTGCGTAGACGTGGCCGTACCAGCATAGGCGACCCTCCTGCAGTTGTGGTATTGCAGTGGAAACAATTGTGTTATCACCTATACCAATTCAATACCGGTATTATACTGCTAAATTTTGGGAAGGATGTTACCTAAATATATTGCACGGCCGCTTTTTTATAGCTATCCGAACTTGGTCGGTTATGTAGGTTTTCGATGTTTCGTCAGTATTTTAATTGTTTTCTTTAATTACTGAATTTAATGACATGAAATTTTGCATGTGAATAGTTGAATGAATACACTAATTATTGGCATACATTTTACCATGCAATTCCTTTAGAATAATCGTGATATTTGACTGCTTTGTAAACAGTGATTTTGTGGTAAATTGTCCTATATCTCTTTAATTACTAAAGGAACATCATTGATATTTGGCAATATGTTGCAGACACTTACAAGGTTTGTATAAACGTGAAAATCCTAGATCCCAAAGTGCATACTTTAAGAACTATGACCTAAAAAGCGTGTTTTACGTTTATATTTTTATCTTTTAGCTTCGATTTTTTCTAAATCTGTTTTGTACACAAATATGCACAAATTCAAAACAACGTATGTAAAAATCTACAGCTCTCTTATATGAAAACTAGCTAATGGCCAAACGTTCGCGCAGCGGAAACTTGAATTCTCCGAAGTCTATGCATGCACAAATTTTATTCATACATACACAATTACACAAATACACACTAATTTTTGGACACATCTCTTTTTCTAAAGTCAATGGATTAAAAAAGTTCCGCCAGGACAACGTTCGCCCAGCGGAATCAGTTTTTGGTGAATTTCTCCAATGGCTGCATGCACAATTTTTTTACCATACACAATTACACGACGTCATACACTAAATATCTGCATATTTAAAATCTTTAAATTCAACAACATTCCGCTGCGCGAACGCACACGAGAAAGCGTACTACGGGTAAAGGAAATAAAACCTGCTACATTAATATTAAAATGAGTGATCCGACAGAGGACGAAGTCACCGACAGCTGGGAGGATTAGCAAGCTGAAATTGATGGCAATGGGCTGGTCACATATGCCGCAGGACCGCAATACCGTTGGGAGTAGCGCAGGTCCTCGAGTGGGGCCGCGTCTCGGCAAGCAGCAGCACATGACGCCTTTGGGCGAGATGAACGACGACATCAAAAAGTTGGCAGGTAGTGGCTGGCGGAGTACTGCTGAGATCGAGAGAGGCTTGTTGGCTATGGAAGAGGCTATGTCAGCAGTGGACGAGTCCTCTACTCGTCCATCCCCGAATAACAGCTTCAGAATTAACAGTGGCATATTTAGTTATTATTTTTTATGAAAACGTACTTTTCTCTTGGCGAAGATTTGTCTGTGTTCGTTCCGGCTGTAGGACTCTTCAGATGATTCACGCTGCGGCATCCAACAATGATATCATGTTTACGTTCCATTTGCCCTGATACCTACGTTCCATTTCCTGGATGTCTGATGGAACCTTTCCCCTTGTTCTTCATACATCCCCCTAGTTTTCCGGAAAATAGTCCACATGCGAATGTAAAGTGAACCTTCAAACTCATGTTGCAACCTTGTAATTGAAATGCCTTCAACATGCGTTCCACGATACTTCTGTAGTTGGGATCCTTCACGTTACCAAAGAACTTCTCAATAACTTTAAAGAATTCAAGCTTCCTTCTCCTTCTCATTCATGGTCTGAGTGAAATGTGGATCTGTGAAAAGTTTCCGATTATCTGGGCCTACAAGATCCCCTCTTTTTAGCTTTGCATCCACTTAATCAGTAGGGACTTGGAGCATAAGTGCCAAAACATTCACCCTTCTTTGGGGACTTTACAATTGTTTCCTCAGCCTAGCTTTATGTGTAGCAGAGGTAGCAGGATTTTGTCAGAAGGAACCAAACTTCTTCTAATTACATTTTTTGGCCTGACCGTGGGCTCCTCGTGATAGCCAGCCCTGGGCACCCTCAGGCCTACAACATCTACTGATCATTGCCTACCACCATTGAAAGATGTCTGTTTATAAAGAAATCGTTTGGAAAAAAAACCTACTTCTTACCAAATTTGGCAACATGTGTATGGCAGGTATATTATGTTCTATGGATTTGAAAAAAATCTGTACGTATTGATAGAAAAAACGGACTTGTTCTCAACCTCAGCACACCGAGAAACACAGAGATTGTAAAATCATCAAAACAAATTTTTGGTTGCGAAACCTGTGTAATCAATAAGTATCTATAACCATCATATCGTAGAAAGTTCACAACCAGAATCATCTTTTTAGCATATATTTTATCGACAGAATCGTATTAGCGATTAAGAAATGTACGAAAATATCTCTCAAGTAGCAGGAACTGGCGTAAAGAGTGGCATATTATTCGAGAATTATATTAAGTGATGGTCTTAAACAGGTTCTACTGTATATGATTTGACGAGATAACCTAACCCAGGCGGCGGGTTTGTCAGACTCTTCCTGACTAAAAACCCGGTGTTCCATCGACTGATACATCTGCAACCCCTCCCGGCTGCTGTAGGGCCACCACTGCGTACTCCTCGGATCAGTCTGGTCTGGTTCGGGTCGGGGGAATGAAATAAATAATAAATAAATAATAAATATACACGGACCAAATCCACACAGATTGAGCTAGCTTTAAAAGTAAGTTCGAGACTTGTGTTATGGGATACTAATTCAACGATACTATATTTATAATAGATAAATATGAATAAACGAATTAGAGGTGCTTTGGGTCCCACCTCCATCTTTGGGACCCAAGTCAACCCCACCTGCCAGATGGTGCACCTGCTGACTCACGAACGGGGCTCTGACGCCGGCTTTCCCTTCGGGGTTGAGTGGTCAGACGGCAGTCGCACTCGTAAAAGCCAAACAAGCCATTCAATCATGGAGAGGTTAAATAGAAATGCTCATGTCACAGCTAGGGCGCCGCCGCAAAACGGCGCTCAGGAGCCTCTCTCGACTCCTGTGACCTGTGGGCTAGAGCTACCTTGTCAGAGGCGGACACGGCTGAAGAAGCGAGCCCAAACCATGAAAATCCCTTTCGCGTCGTGGAACGTTGGCACGCTAACTGGACGCGCGAGAGAGCTGGCCGAAACTCTCCACAGGCGGAAGGTGGCCGTGGCGTTCCTGCAGGAGACTCAGTGGAAAGGCAGCAAATTCCGGCTTATTGGGAATGGCTACAAGCTGATCTACACGGGTGCACCTAGTGGGAGAAATGGGGTGGCCGTGGTGTTATCCGACGAGCTCCAGGATGACGTCTTGGAGGTGAATCGCTTCAGTGATCGGCTGATGTCGGTGCGGGTGCTTGTCAAAGTTATCAATGGGGTTATAACCCACTTGATAAGTGCCTACGCTCCACAGGCCGGGTGCGGTGAAGCCGAATGGACGCTGTTCTGGACCCAGCTCGAAGGATTGCTTCGCGGGATTCCGTTATTCCAGGGAATCGTTCTGGGTGGTGATTTGAACGGTCATGTGGGTGAGAGGTGTGGCGAGTTTGAGCGTGTTCACTGTGGCTTTGGGTACAGTAGCCGCAACGCGGAAGGGGACAGTATTCTCCGAATATGTGCGGCCGCGGACCTTGCAATCGTGAATATCTACTTCAAAAAGAAGCCGGAGCACCTTGTTACCTACCGGAGCGGGCGAAGCGCTACTCAGATCAATTTTCTACTAATTAGGAGGCACCACATCGGCAAAGTAGCCAACTGCAAAGTCATACCCGGTGAGAGTCTCACTGCACAACACCGTCTCCTTGTCATGGACCTCTGCGTAAAGGCCCAACGTAGACGTGTAGAAGGCTGCCGGCGCCAGATCCGGTGGTGGCTGCTTGATGAAAACAGGTCCCAGGATTTTGTGTCGGTTGTTGGCGACAAGTGCGTCGGTACCAACGGAGAATCTGTGCAAGACCACTGGGACATGATCCAGGCAGCTATTACGGGGGCGGCGCGGGTGCTACTCGGCGTCTCTAAGAGCGGCCGCAAACGTGACAAGGAAACCTGGTAGTGGGACGACACAGTCCAGAGGGAGACTAAGGTGAAGAAAGCCCTCTTCAAAACGTGGCAAGCGACCGGATCTCCTGAAAATCGCGACGCAAACAAGGTTGCCAAACGTGCCAATAAAAGAGCTGTAGCCAGAGCCAGACGAGACAACTTGCAACCTCTCTACGAGAAGTTGGAGTCGTCTGAGGGGGAAAAGCTCATTTACAAGTTGGCACGTTCCAGGGTCAAAGGGGGCCAGGACATATCCAAGTGCCGTTGTGTAAAAGACCCTAATGGCAACCTGCTATGCGAGGACCTCGCGTTGAAGGGGAGATGGCGCTCGTACTTTCACGAGCTGCTGAACAAGCAGCAACAAGATGTGCAGACACCGGAACTCCCTCCGAACCTTGGCCTAGTGCCTCTGATAACGCCCGAGGAAGTCCAAACGGCTCTTCGTCGTATGGGGAGTCGGAAAGCTGTCGGAGCTGACGGAGTCCCCATTAAGGCCTGGAAGGCGACGGGTCCTCGCGGTGTGGGCATGTTAACTAACTTTCTCAACCGCGTGATCCTGACCGTCAAAATCTCGAGCCAATGGAGGTTGAGTATTATTACTCCAGTCTTTAAAGGCAAGGGCTCGGTTCAGGAGTGTGGCAACTATCGCGGTATCAAGGTCATGTCCCACACCATGAAGATCTTTGAGAGGATTATAGACTCCCGAATCCGGCAGGAGTATGCTGTCTTGGAGTGTCAATATGGGTTTCGACCAGGGTACGGAACCATGGACTCTATCTTCGCACTAAGGATCACCATGGAGAGATACAGATCGAAGAACACGCCTCTGCAATATGCTCTTTCTAGATATGCAGAAGGCCTTCGACTGTGTCCCTCGCGTGGTGATCTGGTGGGCGCTGAGGTCCAAAGGGGTACCTGAAGCCTATGTTGACATAATTCGAGACATGTACCTCAATTCCGATTCCGTTGTTAGGACCGCTGTTGGCGACACAACCCTTCCCCATCACCGTCGGAGTCCATCAGGGATTCGTCCTTAATCCGTTTCTGTTCAGCGTGATATTAGACGTCTTGTCGGATAGCATCAAGGACTCACATGAGCAGCCTCCCTGGCTACTCATGTATGCTGACGATATCGCGCTGGCGGACGCGGATAGGGAACGGTTGGTGCGGCGTGTGAATGCGTGGAAGGACTCGCTTGAGAACCAGGGTTCGAAGGATATATATCAATTGATATATATCATGATATATATCCAATATATATCTGATATATATCAAACCATTTTTTGTGATATATATCAAAATTTATGGTGGACAGCCGCCGTGGCGTAGCGGTAGCGACGCGGCCGCTGCGCAAGGTGGCGGGTTCGATCCCCGCACAGTGCAAATGTTTGTATGCATGAATATGAATATTTGCACTGGTCTGGTCGTGCCTCGGAAAGCACGTTAACCCATTGGTCCTGGTTGCCATACGAACATCTAGTGGCAGTCGTTAAAGGGTTGTTGGAGCCCTCAAAAAGTCCAACAATTGGTCAGCTGTAATGCTTCGATGTCGCCTTCGGGTTGTGGAGGTCAGACGGCAGTCGCTTCACGGAAAATGTCGAAATTTAGCCATATCAGCAGTTAGACTGGTAAAAGCGGACCTCAGACTCCAAAGCTGAAAAAGCTTCGAATGCGACTGGGATAAACGCTGAGATGATGATGATGATATCAAAATTTATGGTATGTTGCATTTAAGTACTTTTACCGACGCGCTGCTGGCATATTCGTCGTTTTTTCTGTCTTCAGACCGTAATACTTCGAATTTACCAAGTAGGTACTGCAATCAATAATAATAGTGCAACGTAAAAGAGCCAAAATAATTTTCAATTCTATCATCTGCAAACATACCTACTCCTTATAAGTGAAGTGTAGTGTTAATCCTTTAGCAATGTCAACAGGCGATTTGACAGTTCTAGCTGACTAGAAAAAGACTAATTTGTTATTTGATTATATCTCTACTAAGTAGAAATATTAGGATTTTTAAGATATTTTAATTTTGTTTCCCTAATATTTATAGACTTTGTTTTCTCAGAAAAAGATGGTTATTTTTAGTTGATATTTGTGAACTATAAGATTTTATGTTTATTTTGTTAAATAAAAACTAAAAATATGTTGTTTTTATTTTGTAATAAATTCATAATAATAAACTGTCATGTACCTGTGGAAATCGTATAGGTAGTAATAAGATAATAAAATGGCAGTCTTAAAAAATGGATATAAATATCGGATATATATCCGATTTTGGATATATATCATAAATATCCGATATTTTGATATTTATTATAAATATCGGATATTTTCGAACCCTGTTGAGAACGGAGGTCTGAAACTCAACGTGGCGAAGACTGTGTACTTGGCCAGCAACACGACAGACCCCATGTCTGTGCGCATAGGCGGAGACATGGTCGATTGCACGGACCAGTTTAAATACTTGGGGTCTGTGCTCCACGCGTCCGGCGACATTGATTGCGACGTCAGGGCACGTATTTCCGCAGCTTGGGCGAAATGGTGTGAGGTGACAGGTGTCATTTGTGACCCCAAAATGCCGGTTAAGCTTAAGGGGCAGGTCTATAAAACCATCATTAGACCTGTTCTCCTGTACGGCAGTGAGGCGTGGCCTGTGCTTGAGCGACACAAGCAGGAACTGCGTGTCACGGAGATGAATATGCTGCGGTGGATGTGTGGAGTTACGCGGAAAGAACGCATCAGGAACTCCCGCAACCGGGGCAGCCTTCGTGTCCGTGACATTGCAGACGAACTGCAGGAGGGTCGCCTATGCTGGTACGGCCACGTCTTACGCAAACCGGCATGTTACGTGGGTAACAAACGTCTTGCCAATGCGCCTCCGCCGGGCCGGAACATACGGGGTAGACCAAAGAAGTGCTGGCTTGATGTTGTAAGAGATGATATGTGTGCCAACAAGCGCTTACCACAGAATGCTAAAGATCGTGCGAAATGGAGGAGAATTTGCAGGAAAGCGGACCCCGGGCTCCACAGCGAAAGCCGCGGATGCAACCGGGATAAACGCTGAGATGATGATGATGAATAAATATATAGATAAACATCCAAGACCCAGGCCAATCAGGAAAAGATCGTTTTCCATCATGACCTGGCCGGGGATCGAACCCGGGGCCCCCACGTCGCAGGCAGGCGTGTTGACCGCTGCGCCACGGAGGACGACAATGAGGTGTTTTGATTCCCCCTGCGACGTCAAGGGTCCTGTAGTTTGGGCGGCGACAGACTTCCACGAGTCTGACACTCCTGTGTAGCTACCATGATTTTTCATGACGAGACTCGATCGTCGATATCAACCGCGTTTAACTCATCGATTGACCCGCTTCAAGGTTGTAAGGACTCTCCACCAATAAGAGCACCAAACGCGGTCGATATCGACGATCGAGTCTTGGAATGAAAACTCATGGTGGCCATACTGGACCCATGTACAGTAGGTACCTACAGCGGCAGTTACAGTCCTAATAGGTATTATTTGTGGGAACTAACTTGGTGTCAGGCATAAATCCCGACTGCGTGCGACAATTCTTAAAAAAAAACATAACTGTGGTCGACCCGAGATTTATTTAGGGCAATTTTTATGGTCACGCTTCCGATTACATTATATTCAACATTGCATATTATTATTACATGGCATTGCCATAGTGGCCAACGAGGCAGTAAGGTAATAAGAATAATAAGTACTCTAAGATTATTAGGAAACCAGTACTGCATAATCTTGGAATCACTGCAGTGTAAAGCTTTGATTTTATAAGAAACTGATGAACGGTCTTAAAACGCTTGTCCAAATACAGAGCCTTTTTTGATAACTTCATTACCTAATCCATACTAATATTATAAATGCGAAAGTATCTCTGTCTGTCTGTCTGTCCGGCTTTCACACCAAAACTACTGAACCGATGGTATGAAATTTGGTCCACAGATAGTCCAAAGCTTGAGAAAGGACATAGGCTATAATAACATCCCGCTATGACTAATAGGAGCAGAGCAGTAACAAAAAATGTTGCGAAAACGGGGTCAAACGCGGACGTACACAGGGCTCCCATTATTTTAACAGGCGCTTATTTTATATTACCACGCGGACGGAATCGCGGAAAGCAGCTAGGATAGTGTCAAATATAGACAACTCGGGCTTTGATATGTACACGGTATAGGCGTAATTATACTTTGTAACATACCTAGATTACAACAAACCTCTTGAACTTAAGAATCATTACCTACCTCGACGATTGTCGTCATCATCACGCATCAGGTTTGATATCTGTGACGGTAAGAAAAGTCTGCAGGGCTATGGTCATCACAACCGTGTGATGACCATACTACTTTTCTTACCTTCTATTTCAGGTCTCACGAATCACGATGTTTCCCTTCGTCGTCTAGAGAGCAGTGGTGATGAAATTATTTTCACAAAGTAAGGCCCTGCTTAGGTTCGAACCCACCACTTTAAGGTACACAAAAATACCCGCAATTCGGCGTATCATTTCGAATAAGCCTCCTCCAGCTGTCTTCAATGGCTTCTATTGTTTTTTATGTTGCAACTCTAAAAATATTCAACATGACCCCGAGGTCTACAAACCCATGTCTTCCCTTCTACATATTGATCGTCTTCATCTTATATTACTCTCGTTTGGGTATCTTTTTTTTTGTTTTGGATGGGAAATCACCAAACGACCTCTTCCGCTCTGGGCGGAGCGAAGGGCGTGACAGATTTGTTTATGTATTTGCTTGTACGCCAGGGCCACGGTTTCTTTTTTAACCAACCCGCAATCCTGCCCCAGGAGGCACCGGTCTTCGTGGACCCCGTCATGATATGCTGACATCTCTTTGAGACGCGCGTAAAACACAACGCGCCGTCGACTCGGGCCTGGTCCTCACCGGGCAGCCAGCTGCCCATCGTTCGCCGCCCGCAAGCGTACCAACCTACGGTGGCCGGGAGTTCGATGTTATCTCTCGACCAGGGCGTCTCCTGCGGTTGCTAGAGGCGTGAGGGCGCCGGGATTCCCGCTCCCTGACGTGCTCTGCCTCCTCCTTTGCCAGCATCACTGCTTCGCAGAAGGAGGTGACGGCCTGCCAAGCACTCTCGCTCTGGGCCATGGCCTGGACCAGGGTCGGCCGCGAGAGATCGGCGCCGATCGCCGCCACGAGGACACGGCGGTGCTCTACCCATGCCGGGCTGACCTCCACCGTATGCTCCACCGTGTCCTCAGACCGATCCCCACAGTGGTGACACCCTGGCGTTTCCTCCCGAAACAACCATGTCCGGTGAAGATCTGCGTCAGGTGGCAGGAAAGGGCGCCGTGGCGCCTCTCTAGCAACTCCTCAAAGTCTCCTCTTTCTTTCTCTACCACCGCTATTGTGGCGTGCCTAGCACTGGTTTGCGACAATCGCAATCTCCATGACGCCATGAGATTCCGCCGGAGCTCCGTCCGCCGTACCGCGATTTCTCGCGGCAGTGGTGTTATGACCGTTTTGCCTCCTCTCGCCTCTCCCACATGTGGGCGAGGGCTTTGGCCTCCAGATCCCATGGCGGCAATCCGGCAAGCAGGCTCGCCTCAGCGGAGACCGTGCGGTATCCTCGGACCAGACGAACGGTGATGCTGATAACCTTCGGGACGCAGTCAGGCATCCGGCGGGTCGCTTGCTTAGCGACCGTGCCCACACCGCGCCGGTGCCCCGTAAAGGGCCATGGACCGCACAGCCTCCTCTTAGAGCCTCGGTCATTTAGGTATGTTTAAGTGACTTTCTTTTTCCATTTATTTCATTGCAACTTAGGAGTTTTATCAATACACCCAGTGAGCTCTAAGCTATAACAGTACGCGGGTGGTTGCAGAGATTCGTATTATATTTGTTCTGTCGGTACGCATCTGAAATTAAATTTGTTTCTCAACATTTGTTGCAGTAAATGCTTTTGACGTTGAGTGACGTCCGGAGAATTACTTCCATAAAAGGCGGCTGATAGCCCCTGATAATATTCAAACTGAAGTTAATTTTCCCCACATTTCTTTTTGTGTTTTTTTTTAAACGTCGCCTCACGCTATGAATGTCACCTGCACCGTGGGTGCGTTAACAAACATATAATCTCACATAAACAAACATCCAGACCCGGAACAACTACTTTTAGGTCATACAAATATCTGTTCCGTGCGGGAATCGAACCCGCGACACGCAGAGCAGTAGTCAATAGCTTGACCAATATTAATATTTACGCCAGCCAATTACGGCCCACTCTGTCTCACTGAGAGGTGGCCTGTGTCCCAACAGTGGAACATTATAGGCTGATTATCCATATTTACAGGGAAATATAAATGGAGCACTGTGGTAGATAATAGATCTATTAGGCATGTAGTATGTATGAGGTGGGGTCAAAGGAGCACACAATTTTGACGAAAACAATATTCCCATCAGTACGTTGCTGTAAATAGTGTTTTTTCATAATAAAAATCGTTTCTAGCAATAATTTTTGCTCAATGATTCTTAATTTGAGGTATGGAATACAGAAAAAGGTTTTTTTTTAAATATTGAGTTTACAAACATGTTATGTATTTTATTTTATGTATAAGTCAGTCATCTATAACATACTACAGTTTCACGGACTAGTGTTATGTATCTAAGAAACTATCACACTTTATAAGCGACCCGGATTTTTTGCGGCCCAGTGTAAAATAAAAAAGTGTAAAGTATACATACAAATTTGATATAGCCTAGAAAGAATATCGCTATGTTTATCATTACGTCCCTCACACTACCAATGAAAATGACAATGATCTGTAGTATTTTTGATATGGAAATATTATGTTTATGATCGATATTGTTTTGCACTGACCTAACCTAATTTACAAGCATATCGGGTAAGTATCTACAGCATATTGCCAATATAACAGATGTTCTAATGACAAAATCATTACTCATCCCAACAATAAAATGAACTGACTTACACTAGTTTCTTGTCATGCAAGTTGAAACTTTTTGTTAGTACTGCTCTGATTTTCACGTTGAGACACCGGGTGGAACTGCGCAACATACCCGTTCTACTGCTTCGCCATATAGCTGCAACCTTGGAGCTTTACACAATTTTCATACAATAACAACTAAACGGGCTCCCAGTATAAAAACTAAGTAGTCTTGACCACAGGCATCAGTCAACTGCTTAGATCACATCGGTGCACTAGAAAGAAACATGAGGGCTTCACTGGTGTGCTGTATAGCCCTTGCGGCGCTAGCATACGTTAGTTGTAGGACTACCCGCGAGAAACGCGATGCGGATCTCGAGACAGCAGCCACACATAAAGGTGGTGGTGGAGGAGGTGGCAAGTGGGACAAGGGCGGCGGCCACGAGCACCATGCACATCATCATCATGACCACGGTGAAAAGGGACACAAAGGATACAAGGGACACCATCACCACGAGCACGGCAAGAAGGGCCATCACCACCATGAAGGGCACAAGGGGCACCACGACGAACACGGTGGACATAAGAAGCATCACCACCATGACGACGGTCACCACCATGAACACCATCATGGCGACAAGGGTCACAAGGGCCATGGCCATCATGAAGAAGGCCACTACCACAAAGGACACTCCACAAAGGGTCATCACGGTGTGCATAAACATGACGAGTTCAAGAAAGAAAAGCACTTCCACGACAAGCACCACGACGGCGGCCACCACGAACACCACGGCGGACATCATGAGGAGCACGGACACAAGAAAGGAGGAGAATTCCACAAGGGACACAAGCACCACGGACACCATGAACATGATCATGGCAAGAAAGGCCACCACGAGGAGGGAGGACACCATCACGATCATAAGGGACATCATGAGGAAGATGGACATCACCATCACCATCATCATCATCATGATCACGGCAAGAAGGGAGGTCATGAGCACCACAAGCACTGGGGCCACAAGAAGGGACACAAGTAAATGTTCCCTAGAGACTGATACCTACCAATGCGAGTTAATGAAGTTTTTATTTAGTTATTTCTAATTAAGCTTTCATAATGTGTTAAGTTTTGTTGTCTGTGATGTTTTGTTATTAATAAAAATAAACGTTTTTGAAACATAACAATTGATTTCATGTTTGCCAACCTATTCATTGACATAGACCTAGATAACTAAGTAATTTAAATAAACCAATAAAATCGGTTAGTCATTCAATTATTTAAAAAAGACATAATCTTTGCAATTGGATGCAGATACAAAAACAAACTTATCAATTTCACAGCACGTTTCGAGAACAAAGTTACATAAAATAGTTGGCGTTGGTCCGTTGGCAACGGCTCCCGACGAGATAAGTAACTCAGCGTTGAGAAACTAGAGCACTGCCCGAGATTGGCCTACATTTTACTGGGCAACAAATTAGTTGTGGTTGCAATCAACCGTTTCCTATAGAAAACACTTGCAGCCACTGAAATTGATAACATTTCTTAATAGCCAGCAGTCAATACCAAAAAGTAAGTATAACAAAACCCTAGATAAAATTATCTTGGCCCTATTTGGTCTCACTCCACTATCAAGCGTTTGTTTTACCAGTTGTAGCTCGTTTTCAATGGCACGTACCACTATTTTTCAACGCTTCATGCTTTATTGAACACTTATAGTGGCTACATAGCTTTATTTGTGCTACTGATTCCGTTTTCAGAATAAACAACCATGAATAATGGAATATATTTTTTGCCGTCACAGGTCAATGAGATGTGTTAGTGAACATTTTTGCCACAATCTTCTAATATATAAAAATCTGATGTGTGACATCAGAATTTTATTTATTAAAAGATTGTGTTTGTCCTCGAACTGTTCCAAAACGACCGAATCGATTTTAATAAAATTTTGTATATAGATTCGTTAGGCCTTAGAAAAGGTTTTTTTTATCTATTTTTTATATTCATAAGTGCAATTTTTTATTAAATAATCGCGCTACTACTAACGAGGGTGAAACCCCGGGGCGCAGTTTTAGTGTACCTTGGCCTGACGATTTTTATTAAATGTTACAAATTTTCTTGATATGAAACGCATAGAAGAAGAAGTAACCACTATTCATACATTCATATCAATCTTTGAATGACAGAACTAAGTGTTATTCAGAATTTGCTCTACTTGTGGCCCGTCCCTGAAGGCATCAGAAAAGTTAGTCCGCCCGGATCCTGCTTTAAAGGTAGATGGCGTTACTTGTTCGCACTCCAGCTTTACATGGTTATTATTACTTAACAAAACATTGAATTTATCTAATTTTAATAAGAAATTCTGTAAATGGCGGTAAAACGTCATCAAAAGTTATTGCGTAGTTTAAAATAACGCGTTAACGAACACCCGAAAAGCGAGTTTCAATTATAATAATTACTGTACCTATATTTAAGTCGTCTATATATTTATATAGTTGCTGACTTCGTTCGCGTGGAGTTAGTTATAATCACTACACTATTGTTCGCAGCGTGATGTTATAGCCTAAAGCCTTCCTGGTTTAATGGGCTATCCAAAGCAAAAATAATTTTCCAAATCTGACCAGGTTCCTGAGATTAGCGCGTTCAAATAAACAAACTCTTAGTACAGATTTCTTCTTACTAAGAGAACCACTACTACTATTCTGGAATAATAACTACGTATGTAGGTATTTCCCTTATGGACTGTCGGATATATTATAATACATATTTGCTTTAGAGTTGTGAATAAAAATCGTAAAAAAAATTAGCCTACAAAAAATTATAATTTAGGTTTTAAAGTTTCCAAATTTATTATACTTATGTATAATCAGCCAATCATTTCCCATTGCTGGGCGGCCCGGACGGGGCACTTGCAACGTAAGTTTCCCGTCAATTGTGGTGGATGACGCGGGATCTTAGTAGATTGGTAGATGCCGCATGTCTTTGAACTTTCTGTTTTAGGACTTGCTGATTTCTTCACCAAGTGATGAAATAATTTACAGTAAATAAAGTGCCTTTCTGCGAGGTAATTTCGTAACACACTATCAGTAGCTTGGATTTAATTCTGTCAGTTTAACAACATTCATTTCGTTGTTTAGCAGACAAATTTTTGATGCAAAAGATTATTATCAGTAGATCCTAAGTACGACCTACAACTATCGTCTATATTGTTAGCCGTTTCCACAGGGTCATGTCGTCTTATGTTTTTGAACATTTTTAATAGTATATACTTCGTACAAATTTGGAATAAGTAGTTATGTTAAGCATCATAAGGTTAATTTTTAAATGCTTCTTATTATTTTTCGAATAATTACTTACATTGTGGCGGCATGAGGAACACGGAGTAAAGTTCACTCATCCTCCGTAGAAAAGGGAGGATCCTCCGACCAGACGGGTGTTAAGTCTGGCGGGCACTTGCCCAATGCATGAAATTGCACGGTAAACTCTGATTGCGAGATGTAGAATTCTTGTGACGTCAGTATGACGCGTTGTTTATTTTTGCGTTTTTTGTAGGTAGCGTGGTACCGCTACAACATCATTATCAATATTTTTATAGGTAGCGTGGTACCGCTACAACATCATTATCAATATTTTTATAGGTAGCGTGGTACTGCTACAACATCATTATCAATATTTTTGTAGGTAGCGTGGTACTGCTACAACATCATTATCAATATTTTTGTAGGTAGCGTGGTACCGCTACAACATCATTATCAATATTTTTATAGGTAGCGTGGTACTGCTACAACATCATTATCAATATTTTTGTAGGTAGCGTGGTACCGCTACAACATCATTATCAATATTTTTGTAGGTAGCGTGGTACCGCTACAACATCATTATCAATATTTTTGTAGGTAGCGTGGTACAGATACAACATCATTATCAATATTTTTGTAGGTAGCGTGGTACCGCTGCAACATCACTATCAATATTTTTGTAGGTAGCGTGGTACAGATACAACATCACTATCAATATTTTTGTAGGTAGCGTGGTACAGATACAACATCATTATCAATATTTTTGTAGGTAGCGTGGTACCGCTACAACATCATTATCAATATTTTTGTAGGTAGCGTGGTACAGATACAACATCATTATCAATATTTTTATAGGTAGCGTGGTACAGATACAACATCATTATCAATATTTTTGTAGGTAGCGTGGTACCGCTACAACATCATTATCAATATTTTTGTTGGTAGCGTGGTACCGCTACAACATCATTATCAATATTTTTGTAGGTAGCGTGGTACCGCTGCAACATCACTATCAATATTTTTGTAGGTAGCGTGGTACCGCTACAACATCATTATCAATATTTTTGTAGGTAGCGTGGTACAGATACAACATCACTATCAATATTTTTGTAGGTAGCGTGGTACAGATACAACATCATTATCAATATTTTTGTAGGTAGCGTGGTACCGCTGCAACATCATTATCAATATTTTTGTAGGTAGCGTGGTACGCTACAACATCATTATCAATATTTTTGTAGGTAGCGTGGTACAGATACAACATCACTATCAATATTTTTGTAGGTAGCGTGGTACAGATACAACATCATTATCAATATTTTTGTAGGTAGCGTGGTACAGATACAACATCATTATCAATATTTTGAATGCAAATGACAGTTCGTAAAGGTTATTTCAATATTGAAAACAAATTTGTTTGCATATTGCCCTATTAAAATGTGCCTATAAGATAACAAGAGTATTGAAGATAGAATATCCGTTTTCACTAATAACCAATTTATGTATAAATAAGGGCCCATTTCGACGCTGAGTCGAGAGTTGATAAATAATCCAACAACGCGCTTTTATTTCGGTGTTGTCTAGTGTAAGTGAAAACTGCCAAGAGTAGTACAGAAATCGTTTTTTCCATCCTTGTACCATCTATTGCATATTTAAAGTTTATTAACAAAGGTTTTATGCTTTAATAACTATTAATTTTTGATATTTCCATGTTTAGCGTACGTTATTGTGTACAAAGATTTGTGGATGATGTTACTGACGTATGATAGTACTAAGTGCCTAGTTAGTTTTAATATTCACAGATGAGCTGTAGGTACACAAGTGTCAGAGCAACTAATTAGTACTGAGCCTGTACATTAATAAAAAAGGCTGTAAGGTGCAAACTTAAACAATTCCTTCAATATCAATTTCGAAGTAACAGCTTTTAAAGTCAATAAAGAGTGTTATGATAATTCTTTCCCACTTTGCACGATATTGAACGTCGTCGCTTGTAAATGACAAGAAATGCAGTTAGCTCTTGGCACATCGCCATTATGAGTATAGCCCTCCCGGATGAGTTTAGTTTCAGCTCTATTTTTGTTCAGAGATTAGTATGTTTCAAGTTAATAATATTTAAGTAATTATGTACATTGCCTCTTTATGTGGTTAGCGGTATCCCGCGCAACAAGTGGTTGAATCTTGAGGCCAGTGGTCTACCGCGGGATCGAACATCTAATAATAAACGGTGATTTGGGACATTGTGCGTAAACTATGGATTAACAGATTTCTGCGAAATAATCAGGAAGGGACCTTTCTCTTAAATTTTGCTACCTAAATAGGAAGAGAGTAAGGTACTCCCCCCCTCCTTTTATAAGCTCTGATAATCCTGCTACAAGAGCCACTGCTTTTATGTAATACGCTTCAGAACGAAATTTTAAAGAAAAAAAAAAAGAAAGAAAGAGTCCTCTCCCTTTTTCTTTGAGAGAGAGAGAAAGAGAGAGTTTATTATTTTTTTTTAATGATTTTTTTTTCTAATGTTTGTGGGTAACATGCGCTATATACAGGCCGTCACCTCCTTCTGCGAAGCAGTGATGGTGGCAAAGGAGGAGGCGGAGCGCATGAGGCAGCGGGAATCCCAACGCCCTCACGCCTCTAGCCGCCGCAGGAGACGCCCTGGTCGGGAGATAACACCAATTCCCGGCCACCGTAGGTACGAGCTTCCGGGCGGTGAGCAGTGGGCAGCTTGCTACCCGGTAAGGACTAGGCCCGAGTTGACGGCGTGTTGTGTTTCACGCGTCTCAAAGAGATGTCAGCACATCGTGACGGGGTCCACAAAGACCGATGCCTCCTGGGTCAGGGTTGCGGGTTGGTTAAACAAGAAACTGTTGCCGGGTGGGTTGTAGTCAGTAAAAGTCTGACATGCCCTTCCGGTCCGCCCAGAGCGAGATAGGTCATTTGATGATTTCCCATACCAAACAAAAAAAAAAAGGTAGAAGCTTGTGCCTATCTGTGAACGTTCCGGTACAATAGTTTATAACGATGGGGCAAACTATTTCAACTAACTATAACTATTACCACTTTGATTATGTAACCAACATTCTGGAATATTTTTATGATTTAGTGGAGTGGAGTTTTTGCCTGTTTTTCTCCATAACTGCTACGCATTGGCATTTCAAGAGGCCGCCCCCTTGAAAATTCGAAAGTGCTTGTAATTTCTTTACATGATATAAATGCTTTCGAATCATATAAAAACTAACACTATTTTTAAAGCTTTGAAATGAAGGTGTAAGAAAAGGTAGCAGGAGTGTTTTTGTGTAAAAACAGGGTCAGATTTTGTTTGGATACAAAGTCATCTCCCGGCGAGCGCTTGCCGCAATTCGCGACCGCGGAGTCTGTCGCGCGACGCGGCGATTAGCACATCTTACACAATACCTTATATAAAACTGCTGCACCATCAATGATGTTGTCAATATTAGAAGTAGAGCACACCGCATCAACATCGCGTGGTAAAAAAGCCTAACAATATGAGGGTGGCGTTAGTTTTAGGTTTTCTAACGTTATTGGCAGTTGCACATACACGTCGTTTGCCCTCGCGGAAAGCGGAAAAAAGTTTAGAACCAGAGAAAAAGGATCTGGAGCCTGCTGCCACGGGACACAAAGAAGAGGGCCCTAAGAACCATGAATACAAAAAAGGAGGCGGTAAAGAGCACCATGCCGATCATCATCATGACCACGAAGAAAAAGGTGTAAAGGGATACAAGGGTCATCATCATCACGAGAAGGGTGAAAAAGGACATCATGATAAGGAACACCACAAGGGCGAGTATGACGACCATGGTGCACACAAGAAAGAACATCATCACCATGATGGACATTATGATGAACACCACAAAGGTGAAAAAGGCGAGAAAGGGCATAAATATGAAGAGAAAGGCCACTATGATAAAGGTCACTCGACAAAAGGACACCACGAGATACATAAGCTTGACGAATTCAAGAAAGATAAACACTTCTTTGATGAAGAAGGAGATTCCGGCCACGAAGAGAAGCATGGAGGACACCACGAGGAGCATGGTCACAAGAAGGGCGGTCACTTCCACAAAGGTCATCATCATGGTGATCATCACGAGAAAGAACATGGTGAAAAAGGTTTCCATGAGAAGGGCGGCCATCACCATGAACATAAGGGACATAAGGAGGCCGGTGGACACGACTCACATCATCATCATCATCACGACCATGGCAAGAAGGGTGATCATGAGCATCATAAGAAGTATGGATACAAGAAGGGTCACTGAACACATCTCTAGGAATTGGCTGAATGAGGGACAGCCCTCGACAGACGGCGCTAGTGATTTCGGACTTATTTATTTTCTTGGAACTGTAACTTATCTGATGACAGTGCATTCAATACTGCGACAACGTTAAGTGACAGTATAATTATGTAGGTAATTAATAACTAAATTATTATTTTTTATATTAAGAACTACTTAAGTTATTAAATAAATAACATGTACAGCATAATCTTAGAGTTTGTTACTGATCTTCCAGAAAGCCCTATATCTACATGACACTGCACTACTTACACACTTTACTTGATTTTAATGTCGAAGTGGAAAGTTAATTTAACTTGCACTTTAGTTGGTGTGAGAGCAAAATTCCGACGCTTATCTAAGTATGCTTTTAAACTAATTAAGGTTGGTAACCACCACTCAGGTTCGTACGACTTGTACGTCGAAATGTTATGTAAATATTGTGGCATTAAAATCAGAAATGAGTGACATATATCGGTAACCAAGTAACATATTATCACATCAGCAAAAAAATAAATAAATTAAACTGAGTTTATAACATATCCTTAATATTTACTGGCCTCTATACTAGTACCTCGACACTATTTATATATTATGTATTAACACTGCGTTACTATGCAGTTTCATAAATTAATTTCAACATTTTTATAAAATCTTTGATCCTTGTTACTGTAAACTGTGAAAGACGTAGATGTGCCGATATATTACTAGGGGTGCAGTATATACGTTTGCTTGATACATATTTGACCGTAATTTCCGCACATCAGCAATGCGGTGAAGTGATCGTCGAGGGAGCTGTCACTCGTGACCAGTGCTATACTAGCTCTATTTCTTCACTTAACTTTTCGCTTTGAGATATTTAAGGAATCGATCGGCTGGTTTTTTTTTTGGCATCTAAGTGTCGAAATAACCTAAATACACACCCGAATTTACACCTTTGGTTTATTCATTTATAAACGTTTTATTAATAAAGGGGTACCCATGGTAAACATTCGCTAATCATTAGTTAAACTTATATATTCGTTTATGAATAAACACCATAGTGTTTAAGGGGTTAATTCATAAACGATGATTAAAATTAAGTGACGTGCAAACGTCAAAAATGCGTGGTTAAATATTCCCTAATCACTAGTTAACTTTAAGCAACGTTTATGGATAAATGGGATATGTTTAGGTACGAGATATTTATGTGTATAAAGAACATAGTAAAAATTAAATATTACAAATGTTTTCATAAATGTATTTTGACAAAAGCTATTATCCTACGACATACTGTGCAAAAAATAAACAATAGTGTCTGAACCGAACGAGATCACGAAGGTCATACGTTACCAAACAACCAATTAACCTCGTAATGTTCTGTCTTCAATTTCTACAGCAGTGTCATTGTAGATGTCATTTTGGCTGTTGGCGCTCTCAATAATGCTAACTCGCCTCGGATTTGTCACGCTTGGAATTCTGCCCACCTGTAAAGCTAAATAGCGTGATATTGGATCTATGTCGCTAGCTGATGGATTGAATGATTAAGGCTTCAGTTACGCGATTGATTTCTGGTCGAACAACGTGTCGGTCAAGGATTAAATGTGAATTCGCTTGAGTATTGCAGCGTATGCAAGCCCAAGCGGCTTAATAATTTGTCGTTTTCTCGCACGTTTTAATCTGCTATGTTATGGGAAATTTAATTTCCCATATGAGCAGCGTTTAAGCTGTATTTTATACGAGTATTATTTTATTTTGTTGTACACGCAAATAGATCACGTATTCCGTAATTTCCTCATCATCAACTTTCTTATCGTCTCACTGCTGGGCACAGGCCTCCTCTCATACAGAGAAGGATTAAGCGTAATCACCACGCTTGCTCAATGCGGGTTGGTGATTTCAGACTTAAAGTCCGGGTTTCTTCAAGATGTTTTCCTTCACCTTGTAATCAGTCATTGGTGTTCAAGATATACATAGAAAATACATATAACTTAGAAAAGTTACATTGGTATTTACCTCACCTGGAATGGAACCCGCACGCTCACAGTTGAGAGGCTAGTTTTTTTAACCATTAGGCCACCATGACTTTCATTAAAGTACCTATTGAAATGCAATTTCTTTAATTAGGTGGTAACAGATTGCGGTCTATCTAATTATTTGTTAATTTCACAGGCTGAGCCAACTTGTATTATATTTTACGTTACATCATAACACTGATTTTAAAAATATATCGCCGAATAACTAACTTTGTAACAACCAGTTTATATTTTACAGATCATTAAAGTTATGTCGGTTAGATATAAACTATGGTTGATTCTGTACAATTTTAATTGTCGCACACAAATACTGGTTATAATTATGTAGCCCAAGAAAATATTTTGTTGGCTTCGATAATAAAGTTCTGTTGGCAGTTACGCATTTTCTAAAATTTTGTGGATCTCGTAGAGTATAATTTTGTGGATCTCGTCATCTCGTAGAGTCTACGCGGCGTAGCGGCCGTAGCGCTACGTGTGTAGCACACACGGCTACGTGTGTCGCACTGTCGTAGCATCCATCTTTCTGCAAACATAAATTTCATACATTAAAATCATAACGGTTCTCGTGCGAATAATATATTCGTCGACATAAATCTAATATATACTACCTACATTCAAATACATAACTATATAGGCAGTAAATAACTGATAATATATTCCGCCGTATTTCATGAGAAATAAACGATTGATGGGTTGTAAAGATGTCATCAAATTGTCAACACGCTCTCTAATTGTAGATAATGTATTCCAAGGAGTACGTGTGTGACGTATCTAAATTATTACAGCAAACATCTATCTCAACATTCAGTGTGTATTTGTAGTGAATCCGTAATTTCAAACACTTCTGTTAGCAGGTGTGTTTTAACGCTTTTGTTTAAACTTTATAACAACTTTTAAGATGATAATACCTTATTTCATTTTGTTACTGAAGATAATATTTACTTATATAAACGAAAA
This sequence comes from Sesamia nonagrioides, assembly GCA_017933935.1. Taxonomy (NCBI): domain Eukaryota; kingdom Metazoa; phylum Arthropoda; class Insecta; order Lepidoptera; family Noctuidae; genus Sesamia; species Sesamia nonagrioides. Next base: position 716,812 of record JADWQK010000456.1, on the reverse strand, counting down.
ATAAGGTGGCGGCAATCTAAAAGAAACAGGTTGTAGGAATCTAAAGAATAAATCACCTGGCTACTTTGGATTCAGTGGAGAGGCGTGCGAAGAGCCTGATTGGCGACCCAGACTTAACTCGAAACGGTCTCCAAAGCCTGGAGCACAGGCGTAGAGTAGCCAGCCTTTTGGTCTTCTATAGGATGCATTCTGGTGAGTGTGCAAGGGAATTGCATGATTTAATTCCCCCATCACCGTTCCACCATCGGACGACCCGTCGTACGGCGAGTTTCCACCCTTACGTTGTTGATACCACTGCGACCCGGACGAAGCGTTTCGCTTCCTCTTTTATACCGCGTACATCGAGGGACTGGAACAATTTGCCAGCGACAGTGTTTCCGTCACATTACAATTTGAGCGTCTTCAAGGCTAGAGTGAATAGGCTCTTAATAAACTAGCGCGCTTTACCAACAATGATCGCATCACTGCTTACCATCAGGCGGGATTGCGGTCAAGCGCTAGTTTATAACTTATAAAAAAAAAAAAGTATCAGGAATCTCAAAGACTAAGGTGGAGGGAAATAAGGTAGCGGCATCCCAAAAAATAAGGTGCCAGGAATCTTAAAGAACAAAGTAAGGAATTCATAGGTTACAAATTGTTTTCGTGATATTAGCTTCTTTTCTACGAAATGCAAGATAAAGGAAAGGAATGAAAAGGTATCCTCGGGTTGGTATTTAGATACTTTGTGGTTGGCTTAAGAACTGCAAACGGCTGTTACGTACTTTATTATATTTTACCTTAACTACTTATTATGTTACTCATCTACGATTACTTTCTTATTGAATTCATTGCATCAAAGTCTATCAAAATCTGACATATTGTAACAAACGCTAGAGGTTGAGCATAGAAAAGACATAGAAAAACTAAAACTTTGCGTAAAGGTTCTGTCCCTATATTGGATGTAGAACCTGTGCGTAAAGGTTCTATCCCTATATTGGATGTAGAACCTGTGCGTAAAGGTTCTGTCCCTATATTGGATGCAGAACCTTTACGCAATTTTTTTTAGAGATAAGTCGTGCTTGTTTTTTTTTCGTGTTCTTTCGAAATAATGAACTTCGAATAGTAAAAAATAAAAAAAGACTATCCAATATAGATACGATATTTTATATAGTCGAATGAGTATGAATCTAGTATCTTTTTTTTTAAAAAAACCATGGTCTATTTAAAAATAGTTCGTTTAGCGGTACTAAAATACTGGCCAATCAATAAGGTGCTCGTGGGGCTGCACGCTACGGGTAATGATTTGTTACATAATAGCATTTCACTGAATTATAGCTGCACTCACTACTCCGTGCTGAAAAAAATTAATTTCTACATATGTAGGTACTTATCATTTACAGAAATTTGCACGTTCCCGGTACCTACACATCTATTTTTCCCTTTGCTTTGATCATCATCATCTCAGTATTAATCCCAGTCGCATCCGAAGCTTTTTCAGCTTTGGAGTCTGGGGTCGCTTTACCAGTCTAACTGCTAATTTTGGCTAAACTTCCATATTTTACGTGAAGTTTTCCCTTTGCTTTGATAAAATAGTTTAAACTTCTGTTAATCCGCAGTATCAGCTTGAGATGAAGCGGAACGATCACAAATTGTTACCTGACACACGGAACTTACATCCATACTAATATTATAAATGCGAAAGTAACTCTGTCTGTCTGTCTGTCGGTCTGTCTGTCTGTCTGTCTGTCTGTCTGTCTGTTACGCTTTCCCGCTTAAACCTCTCAACCGATTTTGATGAAATTTGGCACATACAATCTTTAGACCCTGAGAAAGAACATAGGCTACCTTTTATCCCGGAAAAATATGATGTTCCCGAGGGAAATCTAAAAAGCGCGATATAACCGAACTCCACGCGGGCGAAGCCGCGGGCGGAAAGCTAGTAATCCATACTAATATTATAAATGCGAAAGTAACTCTGTCTGTCTGTCTGTCTGTCTGTCTGTCTGTCTGTCTGTTACGCTTTCCCGCTTAAACCTCTCAACCGATTTTGATGAAATTTGGCACAGACAATCTTTGGACCCTGATAAAAAACATAGGCTACCTGTTATCCCGGAAAAATTTGATATTCCCGAGGGAAATCTAAAAAGCGCGATATAACCGAACACCACGCGGACGAAGACGCGGGCGGAAAGCACACAATCTTTAGACCCCGAGAAAGGACATAGGCGACCTTTTATCCCGGAAAAATTTGATGTTCCCGAGGGAAATCTAAAAAGCGCGATATAACCGAAATTTACGCGGGCGAAGCCGCGGGCGGAAAGCTAGTCAGCCTATAATGTTCCCATTGTTGGGACACTGGCCTCCTCTCGATGAGACTGAGTGGGCCGTAATCTACCACGCGGGTCCAGTGCGTGTTGGTAGATGACACATGTCTGTCCGAAGTTTTAGCTTCTAAGACAGACTAGTTTCTGGTTTCTTCATCATGTTTTCCCTTCATCGTTTTGAGAGCAGTGATGGTGAAATAATTTACCCAAAATAAAGCGCCTGACAGGGTTTGTACCTACGACCTACAACTTGCAAGTCGCGGTCGATACCACTAGGTGACTAGGCCACCGTTGCCTGCTTACGGAACATGAATATTAATTATTGTGCTCTTTTATAATTTCTACGACGTTAGGTATAAGCGACGATGATATCGACTGTTGTTATAAATGCATGTATATATATATTGTGGACAAAGTTACTGTGTTATGGTATTTCTAGCTTTCCGCCCGCAGCTTCGCCCACGTGATATATGCCTCGGGAATATCAAATTTTTCAATAAAAGGTAGCCTATGTATTTTCTTAGGGTCTAAACATTGTTTGTGTCCAATTTCATCAAAATCGGTTGAGAGGTTTGAGCGGGGAAGCGTAACAGACAGACAGACAGACAGACAGACAGAGTTACTTTCGCATTTATAATATTAGTATGGATAAAGTTATTGTTTCGGATGGATATCTGTTACTCTTTTACTTTAAAACAATCAGACAGAATACATTGTTATTTTTTTACCTATGCGGGTGAATCCACGGGGCGCTGCTAGTCCATACTAATATTATAAATGCGAAAGTAACTCTGTCTGTCTGTCCGGCTTTCACGCCAAAACTACTGAACTGATTGTAATGAAATTTGGTACACAGATAGTCTAGAGCTTGAGAAAGGACATAGGTTATAAAACATCCCGCTCTGACCAATAGGAGCAGAGCAGGAACAAAACATGTTGCGGAAACGGGAGCAAATGCGAATGTACTACATACTGCTCCCATTATTTTAACAGGCGCTTATTTTATATCAATTGAGCTCATTCGGCTAAAATGTTACGCGGGTGAAACCGCGGGGCACAGCTAGTAATTAATATTTCCATTTATATGAGTATGGGATTCTGAACTCTAATCCATCGTCATCTTTGTGTGGAAAATTGCGTCTAATTAAGTATACACGGAATTTCCATTATCATTATGACATTATTATAAGTAATGCCTTTTGTTTAAAATTTGAGTTGATTTAAAAAACAACAAACATCTACGTAGATACGAAGTTATTTACCTAGATCAAAAGTCAATGCTTAAATCTTGTGCGGTTACGAATGGCTGGTAATTTCGTACCCTAAAAAACCCTCATCGGTGTTAATCTCAGAACCGCAAAGAAGATTTGTGAGCATTTATCCACATATTTTAGAATTTTCCGTGGTTACAGAGTAGACGGGTGAGGGTGTAATCCATTGATAACGCTTTTACACTAATTAGCGAGTGAGTATGGAGCTTAGTGACGTCACATGACTAGATTTATGGGTGCACACGCTGTCAGCTCGTAATCCTGACCAAGTGAGCAGGAGCTGACGTACCGAGCTATCCCGCCCGCGCTGCCACTATACATGGCATTTTGTTATTGTCGCCTCTACTGTTAATTGTACCATTATTTCGGTGGATTATAAGCGAACATTTCATCCCCTGCTAGGTTTTTTTTTTTATATAATATAATCTAGTGCTTGACTGCAATCCCGCCTGATGGTAAGCAGTGATGCAATCGTTGATGATAAAGCGCACTAGTTTATTAAGCCTATTCACTTAAAAAACTAAGGAATAGGAAGGATGACGGCAGTTGAGCGAGGTGATGCAATGTTAAACCCAAGACCAACACGACCAAATGATGCTCCGCTAGAGGGAGATTGATCTGGAGACTCTCCGCGACCAAACTCCCGACAACATTTGGCGCATCGTACCCGCCACACATCGCAACACAACTGCTCCGACCCGTCCTCCGTACGGCTTCACCAGACATCATGCCGGAACACGACGAATCGCTTGGCGGCAAGACTTTGTCTGGTGGGTGGTAACTTCTGCCGGCAGCCGATGTTTAGCCTACCACCTTAATTTAAACCCATTAAAATATCTATCTACCTTAGTGTAACGGGATAATATTACTATATAAGCCTAATCGGCACCCTAATTGCGTATTACTGTCAATTGGAATCATTTTGAAGCATATTGCTAATTCATTGCTCCATATGTTCCAAAAATTAATGCTCAAAAACGTAAATAACGCAATGATTGTTCTTGAACTGTCAAAATGAAACCCATTTCTATTCATAGTAGGTATGTTGCGTAATTACCATGTAGATCTTCAGGTACCGTATAGATGACCAACTACATCAGGTACCTTAGTCGCTTGTCCTACTAACTGGGAAAGGCCCATTGATAGCCCAAAGTTTCGTACTTTTCTCCCAGCGTAGTCAAAAAACTGCCGACGGGAAAAGCAGTCAGTAGCTGTCAATGCGGACATACACACAGATCCCGGCACGCTGCAGAAAATGGTGCTCCAATGACTATCCCGGGTAGTTGGGGCATGCCCGCATCTAATCTGGGTATTAGTAAAGAAAAGCAGGTGAGGCCTATAAGCCTCTAGGTGGTGATGGACAGACAGACCTCAGCGGAGAGAGAGATTGTTAGCTCGATAATCGGTAATCGTCAATCCATTTCGTCAGTGATTTCCATTCAAATATTACCTATTCTCGCGAGACTAAAGTTATTATTAGCATTTGGTCATAACTTTGTCATAATAGAAGATATTATTAAGTAGGTTTAATATGGTGCTGCTTTACTAACACATTTAATAAATAATTAAGTACCTTTTTTATCTATGTACATCATATTCATCACACATACATAACAACGGGGTACACATTGGTGTGTAGTTTTCAATGATCTTAAGATGACATTAAGTAATTACCAGTTATGATACCGATCTCTGAATTAAACTGGTATCTTAATGATCAATACCGGGGCCCATTATCTGTGTCTCCAATCTTAAAAGTACTAAAACTAGATCAATGAAGCAGAACAAAACTTTATGTGGTAAAAATATGTTTCGTCGATCAAAAGGAAAACCCGTAGAATGCATTAGGTAGTTTTTCACACGTACATCGTAAGCCTTACCCTTACCAGGCCAGAAATATATTATAGTTACCGATATTACGTGATGGCCGAGCTACATCACTATTTAATGTTATATTATAGCTAATTTATTCTGGAGAGCTGCCTTGAAGGTGGAAAACATTTAGTACCTACAATTTGAATTAAAAGGAATCATGTAGCATATCAAATTGACTTTTTAGACAAAATTTTTAGACAATTTTGTGTAAGTTAAGCATATAGGTTGGTGGATTGTGCTTGAGTGAGAGGAGATACGGTGCATGTTCAGGGTGCTAGAGAAAAGGATGTCATTATTTCAAGGACACTTTAAGGGACGACCGTTTTTAACTCAGGTCACTGTTTTATTAGCTGACTTCTTTCTACAACTACTTAGCTATAACAATGATAATATCCTATCATCAATATTTTCTTTTACTTTTCCACCTTTTCATGGTTATAGTTAAGTTAACCATAAATATATAACTACGCTAGGAAAGATATGAACTTATTTATTATTCCGTCTTTACTTTGTAACACTGATATCATCCTATCACCAATATTTTCTTTCACTTTTCAATCTTTTCATGGACATAGTTAAGTAAATCATAAATATATAACTACGCTAGGAAAAATATGAACTTATTTATTATTCTGTCCTGTTTTTCGAGCCAACAACGACATTGTTATTTTAACTTTTTACGGACTACGTGAACTTGCTTATAATGACTTATGGTGATGAGGAAAAACACTTTAGATACATTTAAAAAACTTTGGTGGGGTCTATTATGTTTTGATATACGGCTATTATACTTATATTTTTGACTGAAAATTTTGTCAGAATTTAAGTATCAGTCTTTGTTTGCTTTCAACAATCGATAGTCGTTGTTTTAGGAAATACGGTACAGCGGGTTCGAATAGTTCGGTATAACGTATGGCGTTCAGCCGCCATTGTTATAGTGTACAAGACAAACAAGTGAATAATGAACGTGCTGCTGGGCAAACAATATCTTTTTGAAGCGCCGAGGTACGAGTTCTATCGGAAAGCGCCTATTTATTTTGAAAAGCACAATGTGCGCGAACCTATTGTTGCGGCAACTATTTAGACGCCTGTAGTTTAGCATAATTTGAAGTTTGACGTTTAACAATTGGAACATGCTAACATGATAACAATTAAGTTTCAGTTCTACTCGCTGTAACTAATGTTTGCTTCGCTGACAGGTCCCTCATGTCAGTATACTGTGTTGTAATACTTATTTATAAGACGGCACACAATTTAAGTGAATTTGTTTATATTAAATTTCGGTACTTTTGTAAAAAATTGCACACAACTCCAACCCCAAGCATAATTAAGATTTTTTGTGGCAAACAACATTAATTAGGTACACTCAATGTTAATCCAGAAGCTTATTATTTGCCGCCGCTATCCTTTTACGTTGATATTATAAAACTGTGCTGGCAGAAGCGCAGTTTTTACTACAGCTCTTGTAGGACGGGACTTTGTCTGTTTGTGTTGAACAAACCAGATATGACTAACTCCAGCTAAGTTTGCATAAACTGTGGCCATTTCTTTAATTAATTAGTTGGGTAATACAATTCGCAGTTTTCGAGCTCTTAGCATGATTACAAAAACTAGTCTGTCGTGGTTGTTAGCACCTCGTTACCCTGTAAACCAATATCGTTGAAATTCATTTCATGCCTTTTAGGGAGGTTGATTCTGGTGCATTAAGCCATTAAAGGTTTCTTTTTAAAAAGTTCGAGAAATAATGAGTAGATACTAGTGCAACTAATTTGTGAAGGATACCTACCTACTTTTATTAGCCGGTTTCAGCAGCTGCGAAACTGATTATTTATTTTGAAAACATTTGCTTTATCATAATCATTGTGCTTTGTTCCATAAAAATGATCATCATCATTTTTCATTGTTTTCTCATTTCATCATTTTAAAGGTTAAATCTGTATAACCGTCCACAAGATTCTAATGCTTTGTTTTGTTTTTTCACTATTTAAAGAAGTATACTCACAAAATACAATATTGTCCATCCCCACAGCAACTGTCGCGGTAATTTATCCATACTAATATTATAAATGCGAAAGTAACCCTGCCTGTCTGTCTGTCTGTCTGTTACGCTTTCCCGCTTAAACCTCTCAACCGATTTTGATGAAATTTGGCACAGATAATCTTTAGACCCTGAGAAAGAACATAGGCTACCTTTTATCCCGGAAAAAGTTGATGTTCCCGAGGGAAATCTAAAAAGCGCGATATAACCGAACTCCACGCGGGCGGAGCCGCGGGCGGAAAGCTAGTGTATATATATTGATCAGATTTATGAGGAATATCTATGCAAAATGTATGAATCGTTGACACAGAACCTATCTTGTAATTTACTTTTAAACTAAAGAAAAACACACAAATGCATTAAGTTTAAGCTACCCTTCGTTAGGCAACTGAAAACTAATGTGTGGATAAAGGGCGAAGATGATATAACTTCGAATACTAAACTTCAGCGAGGAACACATTAGTATTGATAAGTTGACTAAAAAGCTAAGTTCTGCATAAACTATTAGAAAAAACCGTATTTCAACTTACTTATTAGAGACAGCCCATTTATTCTACTTTGATTATTTTCATAGTGTAATTTAGAACGGTATTCTTGTGTGACTATAAGTTTTGTTTTGAACAGAAGCAAACTGTTCCATCAATTTATCCTCTCATAGACAAATTTAAGGTGATTAATGTACTGACTATGCCGTCTCAGTTAATGGTCGTGGTGGCCTAGTGGTTAAAACACCAGCCTCTCAAGTATGAGTGCGCGGGTTCGATTCCAGATCAGGCAAGTACCAATATAACTTTGCTAAAGTTATATGTACTTTCTAAGTATATCTTGGATACCAATGACTGAAGGTGAAGGAAAACATCTTGAGGAAACCTGGACTTTAAGTCTGAAATCGCCAACCCGCATTGAGCAAGCGTGGTGATTACGCTCAATCCTTCTCTGTATGAGAGGAGACCTGTGCCCAGCAGTGGGACTATAAACATTGTAATCAGTCATTGGTGACTAAGATATACTTAGAAAGTACATATAACTTAGAAAAGTTACATTGGTACTTGCTTGACCTAGAATCGAACCTGCACACTCAAACTTGAGAGCCTTTTGTTTTAACCACTAGGCCACCACGGCATACGAAAGGACACGACATCTTTTATATGCCCATAAAAAAAAATTAAATTGGTGAAAAATACAATGATCTCCATAACATATATATGTAGCGGTACCTACATACGCCACAAATCAGCAACGCGTCATACTGACGTCACACGAACTCTACATCTCGCAATCAGAGTTTACCGTGCAACTAGCATACATACAACTTCCCAATTTCTAGCATTGGGCAAGTGCCCGCCAGACATAACACCCGTCAGGTCGGAGGATCCTCCCTTTTCTATGGAGGATGAGTGGACTTTACTCCCTGTTCCTCATGCCTCCACATATATTAGGAATGAACACAAATTATACGTTTTTATAATGAACGTGCGCTTGATTCAAGGTCTAAGCCTTAATAAATTTATGTCTTTCATTAAACGTAAGCTTTGCCAGAAAGCCTTTTACACCGTAAAAATTATGTCGAGGTCCTTTTGGCTTGGCATTGAGCTGATTCCAATATTACAGATTCCAGCCTATAGATGTCTACTGCTGGACAAAGGCCTCCCCCAAGGCTTTCCACGATGACCGGTCTTGTGCTGCCTGCATCCATCGGCTTCCCGCGACCTTCACCAGGTCATCGATCCACCTTGTTGGGGGCCTCCCTACGCTGCGTCTTCCGGTACGTGGCCGCCACTTCAGAACCTTACTGCCCCATCGGCTATCAGTTCTACGAGCAATGTGCCCTGCCCACTGCCACTTAATTTTAGCGACTCGATAAGACCGCCCATTGTAAAATCACCCTTTGTAAAATCTTCATATAATGTTCTGTAACCTATATGGTGTACATAATAAAGAGTATTATATTCTGGATTCGACGAGACACCGAAAAATTATGACATATTATTACATTTTTTTTATTAGCTTCACTTGTATGTTTCCTTGCTTGTTTGTTTGTTTGTCCGTCTCTAACTCTTTGGACTACGAGTGAGCGGCTCATTACTGTAAAATACGTACATTTACCGTTTTCAATACGTTCGTTCGTTCATTATTTTTTAAAGAATGTTGTAGTAAAAAGTCGAAAATAAATATAGTTTAATAAACTAAAAAAACATGCTTTTAAAAAATATCAAACTAAAAAGTTAAAAATAATTGAAAAAAGGGGTGAGGCGCTTACTATACAAAAATTATGGCAAAAAGCGCCTCACGCTTGTTTTTTTTAGTTATTTTTAACTTCTTTGTTTGATATTTTTTCAAAGCATGTTATTTTAGTTTTTTAAATTATATTTATTATGATAATTAATTAATTATCATAATAAATATCTACAAACGTATATTACACAAACGTAAACGTATATTATATTATCCACAAACGCGCAATAACGCGTGGGTGTTAAACAAGTTACAAATTTTCTTTGGTTACTAATGTAGTAGTCAAGCATATTGTAAGTTAGGGCAATACATACTTGACAAAAATGCTTGACTCAACAGTGATTCTGCTCCACAGGGGTGCTAAACTAATCAGCATTCGGAAACGTTGGTGTCGATTCCCTTGTTCAAGAACTAAAATAAATTTAAGTTCAGTGAACGTTTTCTTCAATTTCATTATGAAAACGACAGAAGATAAAATGTTAGTTTAGTATAACCCGTGCAGATAAAGAAAAGATCTGTAAATGGCGTCCGCGTCCGCTCGCATGCGTTCTCACTCCCTCTCTATCGCTGTCTATACTCACACACAGTGAAGTAAGCGCTGCAAAAAAATCATCGATCAGGAATTCAGGATTCGCTTGCTACTTTGATGCACTCCGAGTTGTCGTTAATTTCGTTCCGTTAAAGTCTCTGTTATTTTGTTGTTTTCGTTGAGTTTGATTGTTCAAACTCAACGAAAACAACAACAAAAACAAACACAACAACAAACAAGTAAAATGTCAAATTTACGTTGTAAATAACAATATTTACAACGTAAATTTGACATTTTTCTATCTTAGCATTTGGTTAGTGATTGAACAATGGCATGTTTGGTCAACCATACCATAAGTATCCGCCGCCATTTTCAGATCTTTTCTTTATCTGCCTGGGTTATACTGTCAAATAAAAATGATATGTACCTCCTCACTCATACTCACTTTAATGTCTCGCTAGTGTTGGCGTGTGTGTTGGATTATTAAGTTCTTTTCAAAATGATTGTGCTAAATGGTGTTGATCATCATCATGTTCGTGAACGGGCGCCGTCGGTGGGTCATCTCTTAGCTGCCACGGGTTCTTTGAATTTATCAATTGTTTTCTATAAAGGACGCTTCTTACGTTCACATCGTTTTGCAACGTTCTCACATGGTATATCCATGACATGAATGATATGTAATGAAATATTTTGTAACAATTTTATAATTTATAATTAAAATATGTGATTGATTCATGGAGTATCGTGGCTGTTCTTCTCCATGGGTACAGTACGCTATTGAATGGGCAACTAGTTTCATCCTTCTGATCTACCGACCCATGGGCGTACCCCATGGGGCAGGGGAGGGATAGCAGCAATCTCGCAGAACATATATAAACAAAGTATACATGAGGACTTATTTCTAACTTATAAATAAACCATGCAGTAGACACTGACAAAATGTACGGTGTAATTGCCAACGGTGTATAGCGCACAAAGATTACTGACTCTAAAAATTTGACTTGCCACCCCTAGGCCTGACTTGGCCCCCACTCCCCCTAGGCTTCAGGAGTGCCTGTAATAGTTTATTTATTTTATGCTTACACAAACTTACAGACTTATTTTACAATAAACGTCATTAATTGACAGCACAATTTGCTAATTACGAGTTTCCACATATTATATGCTTTGAATTTGAGATAAATTGAGATAATATTTACGCAAGGCTGAAACATACATTCGCTCTTAGCGATAAGATCGCTCATTGTGTCACCCTTAGTAAAATTTACATATTTATGATGTAAAATATGTATATGGTGTACATAATAGTGTATTCTATTCAATTCAGACAACAAGAAAACTACAAATAAAATATTTTACTGCCATTAGAAATCATTATACGTACTACGTACTAATTAAGTACTTCTTTTTCAAAAATATGCAAAGTTTTGTCTTTGATTAGATATATATATAATTATATGAAAAAAAAAAAACACAATTAATGAAATGCGAGGGAACAGAATCAAATGCAGACGTTTTTCACCCTCTCGATAAGTCGATCAGTTCTTGCCGGTATTGATTGTATCTATATATAGCTTGAGTAACTGCTGGATCCATAGCTCCTTTAATAGCTAATAAAGCTTTGTAGAATAAAGAAACCTTAAGTGGGTAGAGACAAGTGTGCCGTGACTGAGACAGCCAGCTTGAATGAGTTCTATTTTCTTGCAGATATATTTTAACATTAAAAACCGGCTAACAGCGTTTCGGGCCACGCTTATTGTAGGGTTCCGTAGTTTTTCGTCACAATTAGTGTCCCTGTAGCGGTATCTACAAACGCCACATGCGAACAACACGTCATACTGACGTCACACTAATTCTACATCTCGCAAGCAGAGTTAAGTTAGTCGCTAGTTGCACGACTAGCGTGCATACAACGTCCCAAAATCAACCGTTGGGCAAGTGCCAGCCAGTCTCGACACCAGCTGTTTGGTCGGAGGTTCCTCCCTTTTCTAAGAAGGTTGAGTGAACTTTACACCCTGTTCCTCATACCTCTAAGCTGGTGACCCCGAGTATGAACGTCAGCACAGCCTTCGTTCAACAACTTCAGCGTGACGTCATCATCATCACTCTTGCAAGCTTTAGTTACCCAGCAGCCAGCACCCACGGTTTCAACGGGTATCCTGACCACAAGCATACAGCGAACGCACATACCTAGTCATCACAGCCTCATCAGCAACCTCGGCACAGCACACTGCACTTTCCACCGGTCAACAAGAAGAGCCTATTCTCTTGATCGATGCAGCAGCTAGCCCCAATTTGGCGCTGTACGACATCCAGCGTACTTGAATATAACGCTGCGCCACCACCCCGACTCACTGGGGAATCTCCGAAGACAGTTCCGACTCACCGTGAACTATACGGCTACCGGTTCCGACTCACTGGAACCTCAGCTGGCCTGGCAAGCATCGCAAGATTTGTATCTTTTTAATCAGCCCACTGTAGACCTCCCGCCTCCGGAGGGGAGTGATGTAGCGATATCTATAATATGTAAAGAAAACCCTGTCCGATCCGTGAAGGTATTGTTAGGTATCGATAACTAATTCTACTAATGCCGACAAAACCGGGCTAAACAAAAAAAAAAAAAAAAAAAACCCTTAAAAACATTATTTCGCAAAAGCAGGTAAGTTAATATATGTGCGGTAGGCAATACATGCACGGGCGAAGGGGGCCGGGCACGCGGCACATGGTCGCATCGCTTATAATAATACCTACCGTCGAAAATGATGTTGTCACTTTAAAAAAAAATACCAAATTGTGGGGAAGTTGGAATTAATTTCGCGAAAAAAAAAACTATTTCAAAATTCATTAGTATTGTTACTAGATGGTTATGTAAAATTTAATATTTTATTGGGGTCATGTGTTCACCTAACCTATTATTCTTATGGGTCGGACGGGTTTTCTTTACATGCCTATTGTATGAACGCCACACGCGAACAACGCATCAAACTGACGTCACACGAATTCTACATCTCGCAAGCAGAGTTTACCGTGCACCTAGCATACATAAAACTTTCCAAAATCAACCATTGAACAAGTGCCCACCAGACTCACAACTGTCTGGCGGAGGGTCCTCCCTTTTCTATGGAGGATGAGTGAACTTTACCCTCTGTTCCTCATATCTCTAAATCCCCACTTAGGAGTTATACAACGTGTAACAAAAAGGGTATATACATACCAAGGGCATGGCATCTTTAGATGATATCAAATGATATCGGAAGGGTTTCAACTCAAAATAAAATACTCAAAAAATTGGTACCAAATTTTCAGTTTCGTGTGTTTCTTAAAATCTAATCATAAAAACGTGGCAGCACACTACATACGTTAATAACTACTCGTTACCCGTCACGTTACTTGCCAAAATCCGATAAATGCCTTCAATATCTCTGTGCGACTAGTATGATAGTAGCCTATCACAGGCGGCGTTTTTCCTCATAACTTCCTAACATAAAGAGATAGGATTAAAAAACCCTTCCAATATCGTTTGATATCATGTAAAGATGCCATGCCTTTGTTATGTATATACCCTTTAAGTTACACGTTGTATAAGAGTAAAAACAAATGGGCTATTTGTTACATTGAGTTGACATACTAAGTACGGAATACTAAAAACGGGACCACAAAAGACGGTGATAACTAAAGAAAGAGTTTATAGATTTCAACAATTCTATACTTTATACCCGTCCGGACCCCAGCGAATCATGAAAAGTCGTATAGGAAAAGACGTATGAACTGCTCAGGATCGAGCTTGTTGGCGTGCCATGGAAGAGGCCTATGTCCAGCAGTGAACGAGCAGAGGCTGATGATTATGATGAAAAGACGTAATGGAAACTAATATAAAGAAAAAATACTTGCATAAACGAATATAATTATTACAAGTTTTCAATAAGTATTCAAACCAATTAAAATTAAAAATAGGTCGAAATAATTTTCATTTAGAAAATCTTTATAAAGTAGTAATTTTGATATTTTCTTTTAATAAAGTTAAAGGATCGATTATTTCCGAAAATTTTAACATTATCGAAAAAATATTTATGAAAACCCCTATTCATTTTTAAGTTCCTATGCAACGATATATCACACGTTAAGAGTCCGTGCACAAAATTCTCTCGCTACAGTTTAGGTAAAATCGTTGCGATGTTATCTTTGTATGCATCGTTCTAGCAGCTAGACGCACACGCGCGTAAATATCGAGCTTAGTGAACGCTTAAACATTTTTGATCCTTTAGAAGATATTAGTCTAAATTATATAAAGTATGATTTGTGAATAGTCGGAAACGAGTGCACATTGTATATTTATCACAATTTAGATGAATATTGATACATTTTGACATTAAAAAAATATGGTGTAATGATAGTTTATTACATAGGCAATTTAAGAAATAAAAACATATACGGTAAAATGAAATATTAGAATAAGTAATCAGTTTAATTTAATATTCCTCACATTTAGAAATCTATTAACAAAATTTTAGGGTTAACATAATTATTACGCGATAATATATCGGCAAAATGCTCAATGACCTCAGCAGAGCTTCCCAACAAGTGGGTCTAAAAATGAACATGGATAAGACGAAGATCATGTCGAACTCTCATGTCGCACCCACTCCAATTGTAGTTGGTTGCTCTGCACTCGAAGTTGTTGACGAGTATGTATACCTGGGACAAACAGTCCAACTAGGTAGGTCCAACTTCGAGAAAGAGGTGTCTCGGTGAATCCAGCTCGGTTGGGCAGCGTTCGGGAAGCTACGCTACATCTTCTCGTCGTCCAAGATACCACAGTGTCTCAAGACTAAAGTCTTTGACCAGTGTGTGTTGCCAGTGATGACTTACGGAACTGAAACGTGGTCGCTCACAATGGGCCTCATACGAAGGCTCAGAGTCACACAAAGGGCAATGAAAAGAGCGCTAGGAGTTTCTGTGCGTGATCGAATCAGAAATGAGGAGATCCGCAGAAGAACCAAAGTCACCGACATAGCTCTGCGAGTCGCTAAACTTAAGTGGCAGTGGGCAGGGCACATTGCTCGTAGAACCGATGGCCGATGGGGCAGTAAGGTTCTGGAGTGGCGGCCACGTACTGGAAGACGCAGCGTAGGGAGGCCCCCAACAAGGTGGACCGATGACCTGGTGAAGGTCGCGGGAAGCCGATGGATGCGGGCAACACAAGACCGGTCAGCGTGGAAAGCCTTGGGGGAGGCCTTTGTACAGCAGTGGACATCTATAGGCCGAAGAAGAAGAAGAAGATATGATTGCCTTTCAAGCGTCGATATCTATGTCCTACCTACTCTAGTAAGTATATATAAATAAATTAATTTTCCTTTTGAGTTTTTGCAATAACTAAATAATTAGTTTATGGATACTAATATTAAAGTGTAGTGTAAGTACCTACATATACAATATCATAATCATCTGCCTAGCCCTTTTCCCAACTATGTTCGGACCGGCTTCCAGTCTAACCGGATGCAGCATTTAGGATTACGATAGATACCTCCAGTTAGACAGATTTCCAGTATTTAGGTAAACGATATATAAAACAAAAACATGTTTAAAATATTATTTATCAAAGAATTTTAAAGCAACCGTAAGAATACCTTAAAAAAATCTCTTAGATGAACTTCAGGACCTAGCTGCCGGCATTAGCCTCCTATTATTTTAAAATGAAGTGTCTCGTAGAGGCATTGAACGAGATTTTCTTGGATCGACAATTTCGGGCAATAGGAAAAAGTTGGTTTTTCGTCTGTGCAGTAATAGTTTTCACATTGTGAATGGTCTCCATAAATATGTTGTGGGCTGTTGATAATGTCTTTTTGTAAGTTTTTGATTTGCTCAGTAAATGGAACATTTTGGGTTCCTCGGAATCTTACTGCTGCTTTCACAGCAATGCGTAATCGGTTCACTCAATCAGAATGTAGTAGCTTGCGTTCGTTTAATGGGATGGACGTATCTTTCATCAAACTTAAATTTTTCCCATTATAATTGCGCATTAAGTGATTGGAACACTCCACTTTTTCAACCGTAACGTTTGAATATGGCCTGCTTTCCAATATGTTTTTATACACACTTGAGTCACCATCAGCAATAAGTTTTGCATACACTAAATTATGTGTTTTCACAGATTCTCTAAATCCCTCAACGATTATTGATTTCTCCATACTAGTGGAAGAGCGAGTATGATTTTTATTACACCGGTGTTTCAGGGGTGTAATATTTTTATTAGCTGCACTGGAACATGTAACACAGTATTTATTTTTAATACCAACATGTTATAATTTGCCACTTTTCACCCCTATTATAGCTCCAACGCCTGCTGCGGAAGAAAAATTTGTTTTATATGAACGTTTTCCCCAAGCAGCATCAGCTGTTACGGCTATAGTTGGTATACCTGATGGACTTACATTGCCACTTTCGAGAGATATAGAAGCCTCTTCCTTACCAGCTTCTATCATTGTGGCTTCGGCTGTAGTTTTCCACCAGTTAAATAAATTGACGTGACATTTTTCATAAATGGATTTATTCATAAGTGGCAAATCTATGGAAGCAGCTAGCTCTTAATGGTTCGACCACATCCGATACTTATAACTCCCGAAACAGCGCTTTGGTTAACGTCCAGTTTGTTTGTTTTAATTTGACACGTCTTTAGCAGGAATTGACTTCCACACATTGCACATGACAATGAAAATGTTGAACAAAACCCTTGCAATTTTTCTTCAATTATAACGAGGTATGATGCATTGCATCCAAATTTTGAATTGTGACTTAATATGTTAATAAATTGGTCAAAAAAATACTGAAAATCAACTACTCTTCGTCCTTCTATAACCAACGACGAAACTGGTGACTGCTGAAACAACAAAAATTCAAACTTATGTGTGTTTCTGGGGAATTAAATTAATTATTATTACTTAATGTGCATTAAATGCAGCATAGTTAGTACATCCAGTACATACCTTGTTTGACTCAATTTCAAAGACATCGCTTGAAAATAAATTTGTTGCCAAACAACTAATAATAATTAATGATATAGGTATTGTTCCTGTTTATTATAGTCTAAGTATATAATGTAAATATATTATAAATGTTTCTTTACTAATTATTCTGACTTTATGTATGTAATGGTTTTTTTTTTGTTTTGTATAATTTATTCTTACTTATAGCACTGAATTGGAATGCTCTGTAATAGTGCTATAATTGTATGTTTCTAAATAAATAACTTACTTCCTTTGGATTATTTTCTTTACTCTGAAATAAATAGCATATGATTATATAAAGAAAACAGTAACAAGCTGTATTTGATTGAAAGACTTGTGAAATAAAATTAATAAATAATTGTAGGTTATTCATGAGATAACACAGGTCAGCGAGGTTTGGAAGTAAAAAGGGGAGGCCTTTGCCCAGCAGAGGGAGACACAGTAGGCTATTAAAAAAAAATGAGATAGCAGAAACGTACTGTGCCTACATCAACTTCGACACTCATAGTAGATGACGAAGTGGTATCCAGTTGATTAAAAGTACGTTCTTTAAGCACTTGTCTGGCTCTTGCCATTCCCTCTCTATTCCTCTTTCTTTTATTGATACATTGGTAATGTGCTCCCTTGTTTCGCCCCATTATCTTAAAAAAAAAATGAGTTTAGGTATAACAAAAGCATTATGTGAATTGACTTTAATAGAGAACTAAAAAACCCAAGATATTTTTAAATTGGTTCACAAATGATGGAAAAATCTACGAACTCAAAAAAAATATACTCCTTCATTTTTAAAGTCGGTTAAAAATTAGTTAAAGCAATCCAAGGGATAAGTCGTAAATATCCTAATATAATTCACAACTAATATAATATTACTAAGAAAGAAAAATAATTAAAGGACCAAGTTGTGGTAGTCGCAGTATATTTTTTACATAAACCTACGTAAAACTCGCGAGCTCTTGCGACACAAAGTGATACGTCCTCTCTTTGCGCTAGCCGAGTTACCACTGAGCCGGCTGCGTTAGCGCGCTCGTAAATATAGTAGATTTTGACATTGATTTTCATGATGAAAAAAATTTTTTTTTAGAAAATAAACTTTTGTTTCTATTATAAAAATACCTTAAAATTAATGAGGCATTTTTTAATTTTTAAAAAAAGTTGCTTTATTATAGAAAAAACATACTTGTTTGGCTGCAGTTTTCCCTTGAATATCTTAACTTCTGTCTTCTTTTTTGGCTGAATTATGAAATAAACTCGAAAAAGTGGTCAAGCTAGCAGCAAGATAGTTATATGGTGATGTGAATAGTACTTTTTTATAGGCAATACTTTTTTATAGGCAAAATCGCTTGTAGTTTCTTCAGAAACTATGGTCAAACTTCACTCGAACGTGAAATTTGAGAAAAAGAGTATTGGAAATTGTAGATTTACTACTAATTATGAAGTTTCTTGAAAAAAGTAGTCAAGCTAGCAGCTAGATGAAGAGTTGTACTATCCATATCATACATAATTTTACTAATATTATGTAACATATTCTCACAATCATGGAACAAAATTGATCAAAATGAGCAGATTAACAGGACGGACCCTTAAGGAGGAAAAGAAAAAAAAAAAGATAATGTGATTTAAAAAAAAAAAAACGGCCGCAATGTGGTCTAGTAATAAGTAATAAACAATTTAAGGTACCACCTCTTTTTTTTTTTTTTGTTAGGATGGGAAATCATCAAATGACTTCTTCCGCTCTGGGCGGAGCGGAAGGGCGTGTAAGATTTTTACTGACTAAAACCCACCCGTGTTTCTTCACTTGTCTGTGGGACGGCCAGGGCCACGGTTTCTTGTTTAACCAACACGCAACCCTGACCCAGGTACCACCTTAATTATACATTGTTTATCACTTTTTATTTTACCGCTTTCTCGGAGTGATTGATATAAATGTACATATTGGTACCAAAGGAGTTGTTTCATTTTGGGCCAACACTAAGTACGCTATGTAGATAAAAAGGAAAAAAATAAAAGACATTCATAAAAATACGACTAAATTAATTTGAATAAAAATACGAGTAAATTTAATTAATCATTTTAAACGTTTTTTAGTGACGTTAGTGACGTGGTTATGACGTTTGATTTGAGTTGCTTGTGTTTATTTAATGGGCCGTATGTTCGGAATTCATGTTTTGTTTTTTTCGCAGTCCTATTGTAGATAATATAAATACGATAGCCTTAGATACATGACACGTCAATCAAATGTTACTGCCAAACTCTTATTTCGCTTATTGCTGACCACCATATACATATATTAGTAGTTGTGTTGCACTCCTTGGCCGAGTTAAATTGAATCTATATAAAAACTAAGCCAAAATGTAGGAAATTAACATTAAAAACAGTTAACTATAGGTAACGTAGCTATACCTACCTAGCATTAAGTGTACAATGTGCTGGCCCAGGCTCCATACATTTCTGAAACATCTCCTTTCGGCTTTCTAGGGATAACGGTCACCGAGATTACTCGCGGACGGACTGTCAGGCAGACAAGCAGATAGTATCGGCGAAACTATAAGGATTCCTAGTAGACTACTAACAGTACCGATTAATGACCTACTGAAATAAATGATTTCAATTTGACCACGTGTGCGTCGTATCTCAAGATCCAGATACCCAGATTACGACTTCTCACTGACTTGACAGACCGACTCACCCAAAGTTATTTCTTAGTTTTAATCAAATCAAATCATTTATTTCAAATAAACCAGTTACAGGCACTTTTGAATTGTCAGAAGGTCGGTCAGTCAATAAGATGAAGCTAGTCGCCCATTCCAAAGAGTAGGTACCTATGGAGAAGAACGGGCAAGAAACTCCATGGACACTCTTTTAAATTTTTAAGCTATTGTTACAAATATTTGATTACATCATTCATGTTGAAATCAACCGCGTGAGAACGATGCAGAAATATATTGTACGCTGAGAGCGTCCATTATGGAAAACATACAAAAATCAATTCAGAAATTAAAATACGCCGTGGCAGCTAAGAGATGACCAGTCCCCTCCGACGGCGTCCGTTCACGAACATGACGTATGGATCAGCATCATTCAGCTCAACCATATCGAAGGGAACCCAATGACCCAAAACACACGCCACCATCAGCGAGACATTTGAGTGAGCATGACATACTCTCAACAGCCAGAGCACAATTAAGTCAATAAAAAAGACTAACCCAACAAATAAATGCCTTACAGCACATTCGTACATTGTGCTCACACGTTTGCCATGCAATTATACAATACTAAGAAATTGAATCTACACAATGCTAAGATAGTTTTGTCCAAGGTTCAGCAGCTCCAACAGTGTTCCCGAATCTGTGGAAAGTTTAACTCCTGTGCAGCTGCAGCTGTACAAGTGCCGAACACCTCTGTCAGCGATACAATTCCGTAACGTACAATATGCTTGGCTACATAGTGTGTAATACAGGCTTTGAATAAATAACATAAACAATTACATATTAAAACTACAAGAGGAAAAATCAAAGAACAATCATTGTATAGAAATCGGACGCAGCTCAAGCCCAAGCCTTTTTGTCCTCAATATAATCCTTCACACTATAAAATGCTTTCTGACACAACTTACGTTTAATGAAGGATTTGAATTTATTCAGGCTCAGATCTTGAACCACCTCTGGAAGTCCATTGTAAAAATGTATACATTGGCATCTGAAAGAGCCACCTATTTTCTTGAGCCTTGTTGTAGGTACAATAAATTTGTGCCTGTTCCTAGTATTTATATCATGGACATCACTGTATTTTTTAAACAATTTTATATTTTTATGAGCATACAAAAGATTTTCATAAATATATTGAGACGGCACGGTCAGTACATTAATCTCTTTAAATTTTTCTCTGAGAGAGTGTCTCGGACTTAATTTATAAATTGCACGAACAGCTCGTTTCTGCAAAACAAATATTGTTTGAATATCGGCGGCATTTCCCCACAACAGAATGCCGTACGACATTACGCTGTGGAAATAGCCAAAGTACACTAAACGGGCCGTCTCAACATCAGTCAAATTACGAATTGTTCTAACTGCGTATGCAGCAGAACTTAGCTTTTTTGTCAATTTTTCTATATGTGAACCCCATTGAAGCTTAGCATCCAGAGTTATACCCAAGAACACTGTGCTGTCGTCAGAATTCAATTCTTCGCCCTTTATCAACACTTTAGTTTCCACCTGCCTCACGTGAGGTAGAGTAAACTTAATGCATTTGGTTTTTTTCTCGTTTAAGAGTAAATTATTAACATAAAGACAACAGATACTTAACTAAACCGCTGTTTCCGCCTTCCGGCCTGTCTGTTCGGCACTGTTCTGTCAAGAACATCGTTTAAGAACTTTTAGCGTGCGCTTGTTTTAAAAATATATAGAATATATTTACTTATTATGTGTAAGATGAATAAATCCATGATATTAACACAATAAATATACCTATACATTTTAGTTAAGAACTAGAACGAATAGAATTTGGGCTACCAAACTCCAGTCATATTTACTGGAGAGAGCAATAAACGTACATAAAACATTAGGCCTGTACAAATATCGGCCTGTGCGTCCATTTTATTTTCTCTATAACTTTGCCTCGACGTGTGGCTACCTACCGTTATTGAGAGTGTGTTTATTATTCCAAGTGATACCTTAACTTGCTACACAAGGACTCATTTTTAATATGTCTAAAACAAATAAACTTCACTTATTTTAACGTAACGTTTCGAACACCATAATTTATACATTTTCGTCGATTGTATTTAACAAGAAATCTGTTTGTGATTGTAATTCAGTTTATCCATTTTATCATAATAATATAGAGGCATCCTACTTACTTCTCAAGGGTCAATAAAAAACTGAATACGAAATTTATAAATCCGATAACATCCGTAAAGTCGTAGCACGTAATTGTTTCTTTCTTTACTCATGGGAGAAAGAGTCGACTTTCAATATTAGAATATATATGTAACGTTGTTTTAGAGGTCTCAGACTATAATCGCGAACACGAGATCCTGGTTCTATTGGGTTCACATCTGATTCGTAGACTTAGCAGTATATATTTTCGAACTCGAGATGGTCTCCAAAGCCTAGAGCACAGGCGTAGAGTAGCTAGCCTTTAGGTGTTCTATAGGATGCATTTTGGGGAGTGTACGAGGGATTTGCTTGATTTAATTCCCCCATCTCTGTTCCATCATCGGACGACCAGTCGTACGGTGAGTTTCCACCCTTACGTTGTTAACACCACTACGATCCGGACGAAGCGTTCCGTCGGACTACAATTTCAGTGTCTTCAAGGCTAGAGTTAATAGGCTCTTAATAAACTAATGCGCTTTACCATCAACGATTGCGTCACTGCTTACCATCAGGCGGGATTGCGGTCAAGCGCTAGTTTATAATTTATAAAAAAAAAGTCTAGCCAAAAGTGTATATTCCACCTCTCCCCAACCCACCGGAGAATATAGGTCTGATGTTATATATAATGCATGAATTATTAGAATGACTTAAGCGGACTTGACTTCTACAGCTAGTCTCGTTAACAATATTGCAGACTAACTCTTAACAGCGAGGGCCAAAGAAATTAAGAATACATAATATATAAAATGGCGTACTCGTGTGGTGAGGTAGCCCGTTAAATTATTTGCTTAGGTTTATTAGCAATTTAGAGCTCAGTGTCGGGTTGAATATAATTTGCGACTGTAACAAATACAGCTTTACAGAATCAACAATACAACTCCTTAAGTTAGAATTGACCTTATTCTGTTAGTTTTTTTATGATAGGTAATCTATACTAATATATAAAGCTGAAGAGTTTGTTTGTTTGTTTGTGCACGCTATTCTCTGAAATTACTGGTTCGATTTGAAAAATTCTTTTTGCGTTGGATAGCTTAATAATCCATGAAGGCTTTAGGCTATATAACATCACGCTGCGACCAATAGGAGGGAACATAATTAATTCCACGCGAACGAGATCGCTGGCGGCTGCTAGTTCTATATATAAATATTTTGTTCCAGCCGCAAATCCTGTTTAGACCAACATACAACCTCGGACAGCAAAAATAAGGATCATAATATGATCAGGATCACAAACATTGACGTTGTCTACATTTCAATTCTAGATTAATTTGAACTAGTCTACAATTTATTACATGGTGAATGAAACTGTAAATGAAAACTAAGTTTGTAAATCGAAGTTCGTTGCTGTCGAAACTTAAGCCGTCAAAACTAAACGTTGTATTGTTTCGTATCCATACCCACTTGGTGAAAAATAGTCAAAGTACTATCGAATAATAAAATAGTGTTTATTTACAATGTGTTTTAAACAAAAATATAAAAACATAACAATTATAAGTCTATCAAAGAGGTACTACATCAATAAATTAGAACATCTAATTTTTAATGTCCTTTCTTGAATCCCCAGTGTTTGTGGTCTTCATGGCCATGCTTCTTGCCGTGGCCGTGGTGGTGGTGGTGGTGCTCGTGGTGGCCGTCCTCATCGTGATGGCCCTTGTGTTCGTGGTGGTGTCCTCCCTCCTCGTGGTGTCCCTTCTTGCCATGATGGTGCTCATGGTGGCCGTGATGTTTGTGTCCCTTGTCGAAGTGTCCTCCCTTCTTGTGTCCGTGCTCGCCATGATGTCCACCGTATCCCTCTTCGAATCCTTTCTCGCCATGTTTGTGATGGAAGTGCTTGTCCTTCTTGAACTCGTCTAGCTTGTGAACACCGTGATGTCCTTTTGTAGAGTGGCCCTTGTGGTAATGTCCCTTTTCTTCGAAACCGTGTCCTTTCTCTCCTTTTTCTCCATGGTGGTGGTGGTGGTGGTGACCATCGTCGTGGTGATGATGTTTCTTGTGTCCACCGTGGTGTTCATGGTGTCCTTTGTGTCCTTCGTGGTGGTGGTGTCCTTTATGGCCATGTTCATGGTGATGGTGTCCTTTATATCCCTTGTGTCCGTGTCCTTTATGGTCATGATGGTGGTCGTGGTGATGTTCCTTGCCGCCACCCTTTTCGTGGTGATGTCCGGATGCTGCTGCCTCGAGATCCGCGTCACGTTTCTCACGTAGGTCTCGTGCTTGGGCTAGTGCAGCCAGCGCCAGCACTACACAGCTCAAAAGGAGCACCACCCTCATAGTTGATGTATTCTTGGACAGATCGAGATGAGATATGGCACGTAATATTGTCACCACAACATTTTATAGATACTGTGGGTCTGGTTTTCTCGTACTTGGATTAGGCAACAGTTGCAGTTGCTCGGGTGCTTGCACTTACTTGACAAGGTCAAGCGCCCTAGTGCTAAGTGAGTTTTGATTTAACATTAACTTAGATCAGTAACGGTAACAACAGTTATTACTTCGATTATTAATAGAGTTTAGGAGCATTTTTCATGCTTTTGATCTTTGAACAGAAACATAAATTGTGTATGCAGGTATGTCTGTTTTACCCGTCCCCGAATTAATAATAATGTTTTTATTTCATCAAAAAAGGAACAGATTTCACATAGTTTATAAAATACATAGTTTAAGTAGACTTAGGTAGAATCACAATGAAATATATCAAGAACTGATCTGTACACCGTAAGAGGAAACTTTGCCTCTTAAACTTGACGGTAGTCTGTATCTTGAGAGACAGTGATTACAAACCTCAAGTATTTTTTTATATTTTTGGTGACTCTCCTTCACTTTTACTTTAACTACGTGATTCTGTTTTGGCCTGTCTAATGAACTGTCGAATTATTCTCGTCTTCTTCTTCTTCAGCCTATAAATGTCCACTGCTGGACAAAGGCCTCCCTCAAGGCTTTCTACGCCGACCGTTATTAGTTGTTTTGAATATAAAATAGTGTATTATATACCTACTCCATTCACAGTTATTTTACTTCTGATTTTGTACCATTATATACATGATAGTTATGTTAGATCTCGCGACCATAAGATTGCTCTTGGGTTGATACAACTGTCAAGTCTGTCAAAATTACAGTGGTCTTTATTGGTATTGTAATAAAGTTGCTGTTAGTTTGCAGTTATAAGATGTAAAATAATTGTGAAAGACCAGTAATGCATGGACCGTTACATTGGGATAGTATAATCCGCATATAATTTTCCCATTCCTGGGACAAAGAACTCCTCTTGGTGAAAAGAGTGGGTCATAATCCACCACACGGGCCCTATGCGGTTATATGTCAAATTTAGGTATTCCAATTTTAGAGCCAATGATATGACATTTTTCTCAGGGTGTTCTCCTTCACCATTTTAAGAGCAGCGGTGAAAATAATTTACACAAAGTGATGAACCCAGACGATTAGAACCTACAACCTACAATTCGCAAGTGCGGCCGTGGCCTCCACTGTGCTTATTAGAATAAAATCATCATCATCATCATCAACCTGTTCATCGGCCCACTGCTGGGCACAGGTCTCCTCTCATACACAGAAGGATTGAGCGTAATCACCACGCTTGCTCAATGCGGGTTGGCGATTTCAGACTTAAGTCCAGGTTTCCTCAAGATGTTTTCCTTCACCTTCAGTCATTGGTGTCCAAGATATACTTAGAAAGTACATATAACTTTAGAAAAGTTACATTGGTACTTGCTTGACCTGGAATCAAACCCGCGCACTCATACTTGAGAGGCTGGTGTTTTAACCACTAGGCCACCAGAATAAAATAAATAAGTAAATATATACTGACAAACCACACAGATTGAGCTAGCCCCAAAGTAAGTTCCAGACTTGTGTTATGGGATACTAACTCAACGATACTATATTTATAATAGATCCATGTATAGATAAACATCCAAGACCCAGCCTTTTTTTTTTCGAGGTTCAAATCCTCATAGGATGTCCGCCGCCCTAGGGTGGGCGATGGGGTCTGTCTGACTTTTACTGACGAAAACCACCCCGGTGTCTCTTCTATCACGAGCGCGCGTGGGGCCACGGGAGTCTAAATTCTTCCGCAGTCCAAGACCCAGCCTAGGCCAATCAGGAAAAGAACGTTTTTCCATCATGACCTGGCCGGGAATCGAACCCGGAGCCTCCACGTCGCAGGCAGGCGTGTTGACCGCTGCGCCACCTATTTATTAGTTTACTAGCTTTCCGCCCGCGGCTTCGCCTGCGTGGAGTTTGGTTATATCGCGCTTTAAAGATTTCCCTCGGGAACATCAAATTTTTCCGGGATAAAAGGTACAGACAGACAGACAGACAAAGTTACTTTCGCATTTATAATATTAGTATGGAAGTATGGATACGTTATGTATACATCGATATCTTGTAGGATTGTAACATGGGATCAACATTTAATCAACAGATAGCTGTAGGATAACAATGCCGTATTATCACTCACTCGCGTGTGCTAGTAATAGCACAGATTACAGAATACTACTGTAATAGTAACATATACATGTGCCTGTTCGTATGTTCGTATATTGTTTCGATGATATAATGCGGTTCCATTTGTACCATGACCTATTTTATTCACACGCTATGTATGTATTGAAAGCGTCCTATTATGGATTATAACAATTACTATCTAGTCTGAAATAAATTAATTTCTCGTGTCTGTGTGGCCACTTCGGGTCGCTGCTAATTAGCACGTTGGTCGTTCAAATTACTGACTCAAAAAACAGACTCCATGCTTGGCAGTCACGCTTTCGATCACTAGATAGACCAACGATGACTGGTTTGATATATATCTGTATGGAAATTTAAAGGTTTCAAAAAATTATGAAGGACTTGCTGCGCCTCACAGTTTTACTCACATAAGTTTTATTCCCGTGGCCATAGTAGGATAAAAAGTAGCCCATTTGTTAATCCTAGTTATAAGCTACCTGTGTGCCTAATCCGTACTAATATTATAAACTAGCGGCCACCAGCGACTTCGTTCGCGTGGAGTTAGTTATGCTCCACTCCTATTGGTCGCAGCGTGATGTTATATAGCCTAAAGCCTTCCTGGATTAATGGGCTATGCAACGCAAAAATAATTTTTCAAATCAGACCAGTAGTTCCCGAGATTATAGCGAACAAACATACAAACAAACTCTTCAGCTTTAAATATTAGTATAGAGTATAGATGTGAAAGTATCTCTGTCTATCTGTCTCTCCGGCTTTCACGCCAAAACTCCTGAATCGATCGATGGTAATGGAATTTAGTACACATATAGTCTAGAGCCTGAGAAAGGACATAGGCTATATAACATCCCGCTATGATCAATAGGAGCACAGCAGTAACAAAAAATGTTGCGAAAATGGAAGAGAACGCGGACGTACATATTCTTCTTAACGAACTTCAGTTTATAAGCGCCTGTTAAAATAATGGGAGCATTATTTTAACAGGCGCTTATAAACTGAAGTTCACGCGGACGGAGTCGCAGGCATCAACTAGTTTCATATAAATCCGTTCATCAGTGTTGGCGTGAAGGTGTACTTAACGTCCATCCATTCATCCTCACAAAGAGAAATGACCACTTTCCATACATTTCAAAACCTGACAGTAAAAGTTTATGTAGGTATATTAGAAAGACTACTTGCAAGTTTAGAAAATAACGTCACATAGTCATTTTTACGATTTAAGCGCTACGAAATCCAAACAATACCCGTTACTTAATGTTGCTTTTTAGGTTAGGATTTGCTGTTAAGATTTAAAATGTTAGAACTAAATTATTGACTCTCGAATAATTATTGTAATCCATATTAGGAATATTAATTTACTTATTTGTTGTTTATAAGTCAGTTTTTTTTATTTTATATACTTATTCCTTTAACTCAAATCGCTGCTTAGACTCGATGATTGACACTAATCTAATAAATCGAGTGTCCAGCATACCTAATTATTTTTCCCGCAACAATAAATTGCACTTACTAAAAGTACTAAAAGGTACATTTTTGGTAAAGAAAAACGATAAATAGTTTGTGTACCTCTAAAGTACCCCTAAAAAGCATGTCCTGTTGTATTGGCAAAAGCAAACACGTACCTACCTACATAATTACTCAACACATTTCATTGGCTTACGATATCTAAGTATACATACAGTACATATGTTAACCAAAAAGGCGAAAACAAATTATAAGTAAATTATGTTTTAAGTGAAATAGTTTATTCATTACCATATAAATCTCTTATAACAACATTATCCAGAAATTCTGCTGGAGCTGATATTGTATCAGATATGTTCTTGATAGCTAGCCTATCCAAGATACGACAATAATATCATAATGTTAGCGCAATATCCTATGGTTCGTCGACAGAAATCAAACAATTGAAACAATATTCAATTCAACTATACCAGCTCTGCGAGACACATTATTTTCTATTAGAATGTAGATATTTGTTTTCTTGAAATATGCCTTGATTTAATTTGTCAAATGTCAAAAAAGTCCATTTCAGTTACATCAATCTGATGAGTGAGATGAGTTTTATTATACGAAGATTAATGAAATTATCTAAAAACTCATCTGTCCATAAACAAACCTGATTTTCTAGTCTGTCAAAGTTACCGTTATTACATGGGTAACTTTGACACATATCAAACCATTGATAGAAAAGCAGATTATTACCTAATTTTATTTTGAATTAATTTGGGTAACATTGGCTTATGTTTTTCTGATAATTGGGAGTAACTGACGAAATAAAACCATTAATTTCCAGTTTTGTCTTTTAGATTTAAAAAAAATGATCAATAATCAGTCTAAGACGTTTGGCATTGGAAAACAAATTTTAAATGAGCATAATAAAACCTTTAAAAACACGTTTGAGACAAATTTTTTTGCATAACTAAGTAGAAAAGAAGCTAAAATAATGAAAACAGAAAAAAAAACTTTTACGAACCTAGTTTAAAAATACAAAGTTACAAGAAGTATTTGTAAATTGTGTTGGTATCATCATCATCATCAACCTTTTTTTTATCGTCCCACTGCTGGGCACAGGTCTTCTCTCATACAGAGCAGGATTGAGCGTAATCACCACACTTGCTAAATGTGGGTTGGTGATCTCAAACTTAAAGGTCAGGTTTCACCTCATAATCAGTTAAATCAGTCATTGGTGTCCAAGATATACTTAGAAAGTACATATAACGTAGAAAAGTTACATTGATACTTGCCTGACCTGGAATCGAACCCGCACACATATAATTGATTTGGCATCATACGAAAAAAATCGAAACTAGTTCACTATCAATGTTACTCGAACCAATCAAAGTTACATAGATTGACCAAACTCATTTAAATACAGAATGATCAATTTATTTCAACAATATTTTATTTTCAATAAATCTGTATCATACAAAGACTGATAAAGAAATACATATTGATTGATTAAAACATAAAATAATGTATCAAACGTAGAAACAGCAATGGATAAAATTCAAATGATAGTGCGTAAAATGTGACAATAATAATGCAATAAATTGTTTTTTTTTGTTTAGCTCGACAAGACTCCACCAGTCTCGCCAGTTTATTTTTAAACCACAAATGCAACCTCCCTTCTTCGCACGATTTAAAGGTTTATTCAACAGTAAATATTGTCGTTACGTTCCACTTCTCTCGACTCTTTAAGCTACCTTCGTCCTCCAACCTCTTGACCCAACGGCTTACAGTATTTCTCTAAAACAATAACAATTTTATTACACACTTTCAACACGCGATTGGTTTGCACCTTACCCAAATAGTAATAAAAATAACCTACACAAAAGCCGGTTACATTGATATTTGAGATATATTGAATCCATTCGTAATGTATTAGCCTGCATACTGATTAAAAAAGTAAAACTAATAACATGGCAAATTATGGCAAACCCCCCCAATGATGCACACGATACAGCCCAGGCCCCTAGTACCCGCAGCTCCGCTATTCCAGTCTACGGTAGCGGACTCGGTTAGGATGCGGGCAGCACAAGACCGGTCAGCGTGGAAAGCCTTGGGGGAGGCCTTTGTCCAGCAGTGGACATCTATAGGCTGAGTAGGAAGAAGAAGAAGAATAACACAAACTCGTAACTACATGTTCACCAACCAACAACAGCTAAGTAATTTTATTTGAGTTATTGTAGCTAATAGGTAGTGAAATATTTTAAGTGAACTAGTGATTCACTTTGTTTCAAATCTACCCTCATCTTTTTATAATGACTGTAATATAGAAAAGGGGAGATAGTGTAAGCGCAAGCTGGGTTCGTAAAGGGAAGGGGAACCCGAAAACAAATTCTTATAGTGAGCCAAGTCATCGAGAAAGCTCGAGAATTTAACAAGCCAACCTACATATGCTTCGTTGATTTTTCTAAAGCGTTTGACTCCGTGAAATAGCCAACTTTATGGAAAACGCTTCTTGAAATGGGCACACCAAAACATCTCGTGCATGTTCTTAGGGGACTCTACGAGGGGGCAACTGCATCTGTGCGAACGGATGAGCTTCTCTCGGGTGGGTTCCATCCCAGTGCGGATGTCCGACAGGGATGTATCATATCACCACTCCTGTTCAATATCTACACTGAACTTCCGATGCGAATTACTCTGGAGGACTGGACTGACGGTGTTGCGATCGCCGGGTACAAAATTGCAAACCTACGCTACGCCGATGATACGACTCTGTTTGCGACCAGCGTGGTCTACATGGAAGAACTGCTCCTCAACATGGAGCGCGTAAGTCTTACGTTTGGATTAAAAATTAATCGGAGTAAGACGAAAATCATGATCGTCGACCGTGCTGGTAATAATTCGCCCGAGGTAACACAGATCGCGTATTGTGACGTAGTTGATTCGTATGTCTACCTGGGTGCTCTGGTTTCAAGCAGTGGCGGTAGTATGGATGAAATCAAGCGGCGCATGACCATGACAAGAGGAGTCATGGACAAGCTCAAGAAAATATGTATGTAAATATGTATGAAAATATATAACTAAAGTCACTAAGACCAGGCTCGTCCGAGCACTAATATTTCCCATATTTCTCTACGCAGCGGAAACGTGGAAGTTACGTGAATTGGAAAAGAAAAAGATAGACGCTCTAGAAATGTGGTGTTGGAGAAGAATGCTTGGGGTATCATGGACCGAGTTTAGAACATATGTTTCTATACTCCAAGAACTCGGCATCAAACAGCGTCTTCCAGAAATAGTGTAGTCCCGTATACTCGGATTTTCCGGTCACGTATCAAGGCGCCATAGTAAATCTATAGAACGTTTGGTCGTACACGGCAGAGTGGAAGGGAACAGACCTCGTGGAAGGTCACCGATGAGGTGGACCGACCAAATCAAGGCGGCAGTGGGGGGACCTGTTAATAAATGCTCTAGACTGTCGTCCAACAGGGATAGATGGAGAGTGATCGTGCGGCGTGTAACATCAGCGTCTCGGATTCAGTCATAGTGACCACGACCGTTCTGTTAAGAGCGAAACGTAGAAGAAGAAGAACATAGAAAAAATCTTAAAAGAAAGTATCATCGATCGGTATTTTTACATATTTTTGTTGTCAGCATTCATAACTCATCAATAAACATAAAAAAAAATACTGTAACTTATTAGATTTGAACTCGAACTACCTTGAATGCTTATCACGGCGAGGACCACTTAGCCATTCGGACACTTACTGTGAATGTTGAAATTAGTAAGTAGTAACTAACAATCATAGGCGGGCAGCAAGTTGTCAAAGTGTATGAATGTGTATCAAACTTTATTATAGAAGAAGGTCGTAACTACAACTAGTATTGCTTGGCCATAGTTTTGTGAGATTGCAACTCGACTTTTGGTCGTGATAGTACATAGTAGTAGAAAAAGAAATAGTTTATTTCAGATTAGGTAGTGTGAGTAGTTACTCACACTACCTAATCTGAAATAAACTATTTCTTTTTCTAATTCTGATTTTTCATCTGTCCATATAACGACAACTCTACATACCTCCATAAAAAGCACAGTCCCTTCGGTATCGTTATCTAAAGTTTACACCTTGTAAGTTATACGAATATTAATTGTTCCGTCCGGGGATCGAACCCGTGTATGAAGAAGAAAAGAAAGGAAAATGAGTTTATTAACATTAAAGCAAAAGATTTACACTTAAAACTATAAAAATATAAAACTTAGCTTATAATGCCAAAAGAGCCTCAGTTAAGCATAATGTCAGATGACAACACAAGATGCCATCTGACGCTGATTTTCAGCTGCAACCCACGAGTGCCATACGCTAGAATTACAAAAACACAGATATGCTATTTCTACAGTTTTTAGTCCGCGATAATAAAAATACATTTAGATAATAAAAGTAATCCAAACGATAGAAAAACTCACACATAATCAAATAAAAAATGTTGTGACATACATAAATGTGTGTGTGTGTGTGTGTTAAATATATTGTAATTATTCAAATAATAAAATAAATATTCAATTTACATTCATTTTACAAGTTAAGAAGGAAGTTATGACGTAGGTACCGATAAAAAAGCTCTAGACAAATAATATACATGATTCTAGGTAGGTAGTAGTGACAGCCTCCTTGGCGTAGCGGTAGCGAATGCGACCGTTGCGCAAGGAAGCGCGGGTTCGATCCCCGCATAGTGCAAATATTTGTATGCATGAATATGAATATTTGTACTGGTCTGGTCGTGCCTCGGAAAGCACGTTAAGCCATTGGTCCCGGTTGCCATAAGAACATCTAGTAGCAGTCGTTACGGGTTGTTGGAGCTCTCAGAAGTCTAACAATTGGTCTAACCGCAATGCTTTGATATCGCCTTCGAGTTGTGGAGGTCGGACGGCTGACGCTTCACGGAAAATATCGAAGTTTAGCCAAAATCAGCAGCTAGACTGGTAAAGCGGACCCCAGACTAAAAAGCTGAAAAAGCTTCGGATGCGACTGGGGTTAACGCTGAGATGATGATGATGATGATGATGATTCAAGGTGGGTAGTGGGTAATAGGAGCTGGGGTCCACAGCACCACGACAGTGTGAGTATTTTGCGTACGGTTCTATTTTAATTATCTCAGAATGACATCGACAAACTCAACTCCATAATTTGACAATTTCATTGTTAAAATGGGCTGTGACCTTTTCATAATTCATTTGCGACTTTATTTCCAATAGTCTTCAGTTACCCATACAATAATTTGATGTTTAAATTGTTATTACCAAATTTTTATAGCAGTAATTTGTTACCTGGAATTTACGATATAATACGCTATAAATAGCACGGTCATTGCAGCTCGAAGCATGAGCCCAGTTCACGTAGAGTTTTTAAAAAATAGGGGAAGGCCGGGTAAAGTGAAGACCCTGGGTAAAGCGAATACTGCCTACTACTCCTAAATTATAAGATTTTCATTCAACATGCCACTACTATTGCGTTTGGCCATCTTGGTTTAGTATGCGGCAAACATCAAAGTGAGGGGCTGCGTCGCGTCCCGTCCGCAGAGTCAAGATTTGTGTTTTCGTAAATAAAATATTGATTTTACGCGGTAAGTACACTGAATATTTCTCATGTATTACTAGTTCTTGAATTTTAGGAATCTCTTAATTCGGTAGCGTATCGACGTAGGTTGTTATAGTATGTATACTTAACAGAAAATCAGAATTATTAGTTTTTGTATGAAATTTCTTAAACTCAAAACTTACCTAGACGGGCAAAGTGAATAGGGCAAAGTGGATACCATATCTACTTCCACATACACTATCCGACAAAGGCAAAAAACTGCTAAAAAGGGTAAATAGCCGGAGAAAATGGATATTTTATGCGTTTCTTGCGGTGAAATGTATATTGAAGAAAACAGTAAACAAGCTGAAAATTGGATTCAATGTGACATTTGCCAACCATGGTGTCACAAAGATTATTCTGTTTTTGATGGCACTCAAGGATATGCCTGAGACAAATGACAATCTTAATTTTTTAATTTTATTATCAAGTTTTTTTTTTAGTTTGTGAAAGTTATTTTTTTGTTTTCAGAGATTGAATACGGATATCCAGTTTGCATAAGTACTGTATCCGCTTTACCCGGGGTACCGGGCAAAGTGAATACTTTCGTACTTTTTAAAATTTTAATTGCAGTTGATTATTGTTTAAATATTAATGTTAACTGATGTTCGTTTTTGTAAGAGCAATAAATAAAGTCTGATTTGTGATCATTATTTTGTTTTTGTATTGTATACCTTTTCTGCTGTGACTCTATATACCTTGCCACTTTGCCCGGCTATCCCCTACAATATAACTTATATTTTTACATAACACAGATATTTTTATCATATAAGAAATATCATATCTTCAAAAGTAGCTTGTTGTTTTAACCGACTTCAAAAAGGAGGAGGTTACTCAATTCTACCGTATATATGTTCTTTTTTTGTTGGAAAGAGGACATTTCCAAGGTGGTCCCTCGATAAGGACATCAGGGTTTGATGGTGGAAGACCAGAGAAATCAAGGGGAACTTTCAAAAATCGTAGAGGCGACTAGTGAATTTCTTAGTATTTTCATTAAGTATTTTAAAGCACCACTATTTAATAAAGGTCTGCAGTACCTAGATCTAATGATGAAGCCGGGAGACAGTCGAAGGAACTCCTCAAAAAATCACAGCAGCTACCTTGTGTTTGGGCTTTATTAATTTGTATTGATAAGAACTTTACACCTAGATGGGTTGTGACTATAATCCTCACCGGTTTACAGTAGCTACTTTGTGTTTGGGTTAAAATAATGGTCTGCAGTAAATCTGATGATGAAGACCATAGGCAGTCGAGGGAATTCTTCTAAATTGCGGGTAAAAATTAAAGTATACAAAATTACGTCGATTCCCAACTATCTTTACGTCAGCTTTCAGTCTGACCGGATGCAATTGAATATACAGTACTTTTCACAACTAAAAAGTGTAAAATAAAAACTTATTTACAAAAAAAACCAACCGACTTCCAAAAACACTACAAATTGAAAAATAACTAATTGCGGAAGTCGGTGTCAAAAACAAATATACAAAAACCAAAGACACCGACTTCCGAAATTAGTTACTTTTCAAAATGTAGTGTTTTTTTTCAACAATGCTGTCTGATCCTTTGTCACATTTTAATGGAGTTAAATAATAAGGTCGACAAGTCCAATATAAACTTTATGAAAATGATTGTATGGATTCCACAACATAACAGGTAAAGTCAGAAATCAATACCCACTTAATTAATTATGTTTTCATAGAACCAATTTGGGAATAATTTGACCCTGGATCCTTTAATTAGCTAAAGCTGCGTATAATCTGTGACTTCAAACACGATATTGAAGAATAAACTCCCAAAATGAGATTTTATTTGAGTTAGAATAACATTCGTCATAAATGAATTTAATCCTATTGTATTAAGAGGTTCCTTTTGTTTGGGCTCCTGGCCACAGTTAGGATGGCAACTACCTACTTATTCACGACTGACTAGGTAACTAAGTATTTTTTATACAATTTTTTTATGTAGTCAAATAGGGCCGAAAGTTCTTAAATAGGTATGCCCGTAGATATCAGGGTATCACACCAAGGAATGGCGTGCCTAAGGATATCTATCCTTGGGCATGCCATTCTTTAGTTGTATCAATTAAACATGCATCTTGCTACTTCTTATTGCCTATTGCTTCAATAACCAAATGAATATTAGAGTCTCACACAGCAATGAGTGATATTTTGTGATGTTAGGATATGAAAGAGGAAAGTACCTAGTTATTTTGTGATGATAGGATATGAAAGAGGAAAGTACCTAGTTATTTTGTGATGATAGGATATGAAAGAGGAAAGTACCTAGTTATTTTGTGATGATAGGATATGAAAGAGGAAAGTACTTAGTTATTTTGTACAAAATGTAATTCTTTGTCGTATAAACATAACAAAAAAACCCGATAACAACGAATTAATATCAACAACGTACAGTTCAGGTACATTCAGCAACAGCTTAGTGACCCTTCTTGTGTCCCCAGTGCTTGTGATCCTCATGGCCTCCCTTCTTGCCGTGTTCGTGGTGATCATGATGGTGCTCGTGATGGCCGCCTTCACCGTGGTGGCCCTTGTGGTGGTGGTGGTGTCCGCCGTGCTCATGATGACCGTGCTTGCCGTGGTGGTGTTCGTGGTGGCCGCCGTGCTTGTGTCCTTTGTGGAAGTGTCCGCCCTTCTTGTGTCCGCCCTCGTGGTGGTGTCCGCCGTGGTGTTCATGGAAGCCTTTCTCTCCGTGATGGTCGTGGAAGTGCTTGTCCTTCTTGAATTCGTCGTGTTTATCGATGCCATGGTGTCCCTTGGTGTCGTGTCCCTTGTGCCAATGACCGTGCTCTTCGTGCCCATGACCGTGATCACCCTTTTCCCCGTGGTGTTCGTGGTGGTGGTAGCCGTCATCGTGGTGGTGGTGCTTCTTGTGTCCGCCGTGCTCTCCGTGGTGTCCTTTGTGTCCCTCGTGGTGATGATGTCCATGCTTGCCGTGGTGATGCTCGTGGTGTCCCTTGTGCCCCTTGTGGTGCTCTCCACCGTGGTGGTGATCGTGATGACCATGGTGCTCGTGGCCGCCACCCTTGTCCCAGTGGTGACCGGATGCAGCGGTCTCTAGATCGGCATCCCTCTTCTCCCTGATCTCCCTTGCGGTGCTGAGGGCGGCGATGGCCAGAAGGCCAAATGCCACCAGAAGAATACTTCTCATGGTTGTTTAGACTAGTTGTTGCTGAATGATATCGATTCATCAGTGACAATGATTTTATATACTAAATGACAACGCCGGTTAGGTAAGTCACCGCTGCCGAGAGTGTCAAGGTTGTAACAACTAACGACCGCCTGAGATTTCCACTTCCTTCCAGGTTGACAATATTAAGTTTGTTATGAGATAATTTCTGAATAAGTAGCGTGTCAATTGTATTTTTATTGTACGAATGTGTATACAATAGACTGTACTGATGAAATATTACAAGATTATATATATATTTTAATCTACTCTGTATTTAGTTAATTGACACATCTACAATAATTAAAAATTTTCATTGTTTCAGTGCATTGGTATCGCATATCGGTGGATGAGCATTCATTGGAATGCTTACGGACTTTGCACATTCATACATAATAACATATTTAACAAATTGTATGTTGATTACAGTATTTAGGTATCTTAGATACTAACAATAAAGATTTATTTAATTTCACATGGTCTAGAAATGAATCTTGATAAAAACGAAAATAATGACTATCCACCATCTTCGTAAATAAAGTCCCTCTAGAAAGTTATTTGTACTTGGACAAACAGATTTCTTTTAGAAAAAGTATAAACATGGTAGAAATAGATCGAGGAATATAACTAGAAAATAACCAAGAAAATTATTATGGATTCAGTTATTTTGCTACGTCTAACCCACGGTTCTCAAACTTGGACTTTCGAACTAAGTAGGTACCAGAAACGGAATAAAAACTACGAAAATAAGATTGAAAAGAATTTATTTGGGGTAAAATAAAGGGACAAGTTTAAAAACAAGCATATCCGCAACAAAACTAAATTAACAGACGCTTTAACTTTCTCGCTGAAAATGAAACGGAGATGGGCGGGACACGTCGTCCATTACGATGGCGACAGGTAGATTATCAGAGTGATCTATAAAGGACAGATCCTAGAGGTCGTAGAGTTAGAGGCCGTATATGCACTAGATAGACAGATGAACTGGTAAAGATAGCTGGAGAAGCTTGGATAACATTGGCTAGACACAAAAAACGATAGATGTAATTGGAGAAGGCTTTTACCCGAAGGGAATTCATATAAGTCACGAAAAAATATTACCCAAAATTATTAAATCTAATCATAATGCAATTGAAATTATTTTAAAAGAATCTTATTTATAGTTGTTTGTTAGATAAAGAATGTGGTTTGTGGAATTGAACAAAGGTAACGTCGATAGTCCCAGGTAATTTCATTAATCGAGTATTTTAAAAACGGTTTCAAAATCAGGTTACAGAAATACGTAAAAAAATCCGGTTTATTGTCTCTAGTATAATTACAGCTAGTAATTATAAATAAATAATAAATAAATATATACGGACAAATCACACAGATTGAGTTAGCCCCAAAGTAAGTTCGAGACTTGTGTTATGGGATACTAACTCAACGATACTATATTTATAATAAATACATATATAGATAAACATCCAAGACCCAGGTCAATCAGGAAAAGATCGTTTTCCATCATGACCTGGCCGGGGATCGAACCCGGGGCCTCCACGTCGCAGGTAGGCGTGTTGACCGTTGCGCCACGGAGGTCGTCAAACTGTAAATATACTCTATATAATTGTAAGTATACTCAAAATAATATGATGGTAGAAGCAAAAGGTTCAAATGTATGCATTATACTCAGGTCTCTGAACCTAGCCAGTTACACAAAAAAGGTGTACATTTTACAACATCTGATTGATAGACGAAATGATAAGCATTATGACGACCATGCATTAATAAAACAAAAAAAAAGAACTTTCATAAAGAGTATAAAATTACGTAGTCGACTATAAATAGTTCGCAATGTGTAAAAGCTTTATTTTTCACAGTAATTCTTCGAGTGAGAAAATTTTTTATTTTATGTAGTTATCTTTCTTTCATTACTTTATGAGCCTAGAGAACATTCTCAGAAAAAGTTGTAAGTTAGATATATAGAAGTAAGTTATAAGGTGTTGCGAAAACCAAAACCTAAAACACTAGCATAAGTTTTGATACCGTGGGCCTATTGGGATAAATGTATTCTGTGTTAATCCTGGTTATGAATTATTTGTTTCTGAATGACTAACAAATATCCACATCATCCTCATAAACTTTAGCATTTATAACATAAGTAGACTTTAAGATATTTCTTTTTTGATATTTTAAATATCCATTATTAAATATTTTCTTAAAAAATATTGAAAACCTGTTTTTACCCGACTACGGCAAAGCAAAAGGAGGGTTATGATTTTGACAGGCTATGTATGTATGTATGTATGTATGTATGTATATATGTATGTATGTATGTATGTATGTATGTATGTATGTATGTATGTATGTTCATCTGTTCCCTCGTAACTTCTAAACTACTTATCAGAATTTGACAAATGACATATCATTAGAAGCTTCTTAATTGTCCGCTGGTTATAGGCTATATAGGGTTTCACAAAATTTACTGTGGCGCCCTCCAGCGGACAAAACATACAGAGTAAAAAACTAAAGTTAAGATAAATATGCCGTGTTTGGTATCATTTGAAAGCCCTTTACTTGTACATTTTGAATATATATATATTGCTAGCATTTGCGTGTGACTTTACCTGTATTCATGGGCTGGTTGCATATAATTCACATCTTTTCGTTCATAGCTTCTTTACTACTTATCAGAATAAGACCACTGCAGTACCATTAGAAGGGCCTTGATATTCTGTTAGTTATGAGCTATAAAGCTTGTCACCAAATTTAGTATTGCGCCCTCTAGCGGACAAAAGGTTCTATGTTAATATAAAATTAAAATAAATATACCGTGTTTGGTATCACGTGAAAGAGCTTCACGAGTGCTTTATGCTTGTACATAATTACAAGAATGCTTTAATGATGTTAAATATGAGCGATAAGAGTAAAGCGCGGATCACGGGAACTGTGAATCGCTTTATGCAATGTAGAGCAGTGTGAACATTATTAGAATATGTAATGCACTAATGAAAACGACATAAGCTGGGAGTAACTCCACGCGGTGAAGGCGGAAACAGTTTTATAACTGGCTAAATCTCCCATAAAAAGGCCTCTGCACTATATGCCTTCGGGCTTATGTTGTTATATGTGCGTGTAGATGTAATATGTCAAGTACCTAGTTTTTAGTTCATCAGTTTAACTTTTGTTAATAATATGCGCCACAAATACACTTTAACACCAAAATAGTACAAATAAAAAAAAGTTAAAAAACTACTACGACAAAAAACGACCTGAAAAAGTATAAAACAAGATTTTCAGAATACTGAACTGAACAAAGTTGCTAATGTAGTTGCAAGTAAATGGACACAGTAGTAATGTGCAATTTACTATAAATTTTCATGTTTGGAAAGGCGTAGTCACACGTTGTCAAAGTGCTACGGTAGGTATATATGTAACGTGTGACTACGCCTTTAAACATGAAAATTTATCTCTACATAGTGAATATTGCATACTTCAGAATAGTATTGTATGACATTACTACTGTGTCCATTTACTTGCAACTACATTAGCAACTTTGTTCAGTTCAGTATTCTGAAAAACTTGTTTTATACTTTTTCAGCGTCGTTTTTTGTCGTAGTTGGGTTTTAGTTTTTTAACTTTTTTTTATCCATAGACTATGCGTAAAAT
The DNA here is from genome assembly GCA_017933935.1 of Sesamia nonagrioides. Lineage (NCBI taxonomy): Eukaryota > Metazoa > Arthropoda > Insecta > Lepidoptera > Noctuidae > Sesamia > Sesamia nonagrioides. Next base: position 676,291 of record JADWQK010000456.1, on the reverse strand, counting down.
ATGTTTTATGAAAAAATCAATAATAATTCTAAGTTAAAGAGTACATTTGAAAGTAATATGATTTTTACACTAACACGATTCTTATTTCGTTTGCCAAATGATAAATGAGATTCGTATAAGATGTTACTGTACCTACCTCTTACTTATTTCCAGTGTTCGTACTCGTTCCTTCTTGTGATACTTACATGTTTGTTTTGTAACGATATCTGATATGTCAGGCATGGCGTATCATTAGTGTGGTTTTACGAAACCAAAAATTTGTATCTTTTAGTATTAGCAATTGCATTACGGTGCATTAAATATCGGCTACGAAACTGCATGAGTGGTCGCGTAAGTAGGTAAGTTTACAACAGTTGGTTTGCTTACCGCGAATAAGGATGCGCGATAGTAAAGGACCATGATCGGTAGAAAACCAGCACACATTCAAATTAATATGATTCATTGTAAAAGTCACGTCAAGACTGTGCATGAAGGTACTTATTACCAATAAATATATATTAATAACAAAAAAACATGCTTTAAAAAAATATCAAACTAAAAAGTTAAAAATAAGTTTTAAAAAAGCGTGAGGCACGTGGCGCGTAAAAAACCAACGAACGAACGTAGAAAACGGTAGGAAATTTTACAGTAATGAGCCGCTCACTCGTAGTCCAAAGAGTTAGAGACGGACAAACAAACAAACAAGCAAGCAAACATACAAGTGAAACTAATAAAAACCATGAAATAAATAGGAACCCACTGTTTGACCATTAGGAAGCTTAATTATAGTTTAAAATCATCCTTATCCGGAACACTTCATGCAAAAAATCTTTATTCATGGATGCGACTAATGAATTAAAAATTCTTCCACGTTACACGACGGACACTACGCTGCATATAAAACATGAGGTGTCTATTTAACGTTTTTTCAAGTTACAGGTCAGTAGATATTTAGTTGTAGGCTAATCGTGACTATAGCAAATATGAATATATCTACATAATTATAATCATTAAATCATTAAATACGCATTATATTGTTGATTTTAATGATTACAATTGTTTTTAATAATCAATCTTAGTTCATTAAATTGAATGAATATTTGATGAAGTACATCTGTAAACTACAACTAATTAGCGCATCCCCCTTAAGCAATAACGATAAGAAAAAAAAAAAACCGTGTCGTTTGAACCAAAATGCCCGAGCACGGAATTTTTCACATGTTCTATGCGCGAGAGTGATTGTTGAACATGAGAGACGAGACTCCGGGGTGGTTTTTAGTCAGTAGGAGTCTGACAGACCCGGTCGCCCTTCCCAGGGCGGCGGACACGCATGAGCGTTTTCCACCCTGGAACAAAAAAAGGTGCGGTACTGTGACCTCATTTATTTCACACTCCTTTTTGCCAAATTATATCTGAGTTTTAAATTTCCACATTGGATGGTTTTGTAAAACCACATTACTGATTGGGCAACTGGTTATAATTGTACGCCCGAATATAGTGCAGGCATTTACTTAAGTGCAAGCATTGTGATATTGGACATTATTTTGGTAATGAAAACCAAGATAATGTTCACACATTTCATCATCATTTACATAAGCCTACCCCAAGGTTCTCCACGACCACCGGTCCTGCGCCTCCCGCATCCAGTGGTTTCCCGCGACCTTCACCAGGTCGTCGGTCTACCTTGTCGATGGCCTACCCACGCTACGTCTTCCGGTGCGTGGTCGCCACTCGAGAACCCGTCGGCCCCATCGGGCATCGGTCCTACGGGCAATGTGTCCAGCCCACTGCCACTTTAGTGTTGCAATTCTTCGGGCTATGTCGGTTACTCTTGTTCTTCTGCGGATCTCCTCATTCCTGATTCGATCACGCAGTGAAACCCTAATTATAGCCCTCTCTATTGCCCTTTGAGTGACTTTGAGCCTTCTTATAAGGCCCATTGTTAGCGACCACGTCTCAATTCCATAAGTCATCACTGGCAACACATACTGGTCGAAGACTTTTGTCTTGAGACACTGCGGTATTTCGGAAAGAAAACCTAACTGGGTAGTTTGTCCCAGGTACACGTAACTGTCAACAACTTCGAGAACAGAGTCTCCAATCTTTATAGGAGTCGGTACAACATGGCCATGTTTATCTTAAGACTGATTCGCTCGGAGGTTCTACCGAGGTCTTTGAGCATTGTACTCAGGTTCAACCATGACTACGATATCATCAGCAAACCAAAGGTGTGTCATGTACCTGCCATTGTGTCCATGGAGAGTGTCCATGGAGTTTCTTGCTCGTTCTTCTCCATAGAGATCTACGCTTTGGAACGTGCAATTTAGCTGCACATTTCTTGGACTGACCGACATTGACTAAACCAAAAACACTGTTGGTTAATTTGAAATAAACTATTTTGATTTCGATTTTTGATTTTGATTGATGTTGATGCCCAGTCCTTTCCAGTCCAGAACCTTGAAGACATCCTCCAATGCAGCGGTGAACAGTTTCGGGGAGATAACATCTCCCTGTCTGACAACACGCTGCAGAGGTATTGGTTTCGAGGTCTGGTCCTGTATTCGGACTGACATGGTGGCGTTTTCGTATAAACCCTTCAGGGCTTCAATATACCGATAGTCTACTTGGCACCGCTGGAGAGATTGCAGTACAGCCCAGGTCTCGATCGAATCAAAAGCTTTTTCGTAGTCCACAAACGCCAAGCAAAGAGGTAGGGTGTACTCCGCGACCTTCTGTATAACCTGCCGCAGCGTATGTATGTGGTCTACTGTGCTGAAGCCCTTTCCGAAACTGGCTTGTTCGGGAGGCCGGAAGTTGTCAAACCTGCAGGCGAGACGATTCGTGAGGACTCTCGAAAACAACTTATAGACATGACTCAGAAGTGAGATGGGTCTGTAGTTTTTCAAAAGGGTTTTGTCACCCTTTTTGAAAAAGAGTACCACCACACTCCTGTTTCATGCCTGTGGCGTTTTTCCCTCGACTATGACGGAATTAGATAACTTCTAAAGGGCCCTAATGATCGGTTCACCGCCCGCCTTCAGTAGCTCAGCCGTTATACCGTCATCGCCCGGCTCCTTCTTGTTTTCTCCTATCTCCTGCAGGCTGACGTCCGGGATATTTTCTTAACTTTCACTCATACATACATATTCAGCCTATAATGTTCCCACTACTGGAACACAGGCTTCTTTGTGAAAGGGAGTGGGCCGTAATCTACCACGCGGGCCTTGTGCGGGTTGGTAGATGCCTGGAGCACAAGCATAGAGTAGCTAGCCTTTCGATCTTCTCTATGATGCATTCTGGTGAGTTTGCAAGGGAATTGCATGATTTAATTCCCCATCTCCGTTCCAACATCGGACGACCCGTCGTACAGCGACTTTCCACCCTTACGTTGTTAACACCACTACGATCCGGACGAAGCGTTTCGCTTCCTCTTTTATACCGCGTACATCTAGGGACTGGAACAATTTGCCAGCGGCGGTGTTTCCGTCACACCACAATTTAAGTGTCTTCAAGGCTAGAGTGAATAGGCTCACTAGCGCGCTTTAACATCAACGATAGCATCACTGCTTACCATCAGGCGGGATTGCGGTCAAGCGCTAGTTTATAATTTATAGGTATACAAAAATTTCCTCACGGTGTTTTCCTTTACCATTTTGAGGGCAGTGGTGAAGAAATAATTTACACAAAGTAAAGCGCCTGAGTACAACTTGTAAGTCGCTGCCGATACCACTGGGCCACCGCTGCTGTAACTTTCAAATATAATTAATCTATCAAGTATGAGTGCACACTCATCCATACTAATATTATAAATGCGAAAGTAACTCTGTCTGTCTGTCTGTCTGTCTGTCTGTTACGCTTTCCCGCCTAAACCTCTCAACCGATTTTGATAAAGTTTGGCACAGACAATCTTTAGACCCTGAGAAAGAACTGCCTTTTATCCCGAAAAAATTTGATATTCCCGAAGGAAATCTAAAAAGCGCGATATAACCGAACTCCACGCGGGCGAAGCCGCGGGCGGAAAGCTAGTACCTAATAAGGTTCGATTCCAGGTCAGGCAAGTACCAATATAACTTTTCTAAGTTATATGTAGGTACTTTCTAAGTATATCTTGGACACTAATGACTGCCCGAAGTTTGAAATCGCCAACCCGCATTGAGCAAGCGTGGTGATTACGCTCAATCCTTCTCTGTATGAGAGGAGACTTGTACCCAGCAGTGGGACGATAAAAAGGTTGATGATGATGAAAACACTTGATGGGGTTCGACCCTACTACCTACAACTTGTGAGTCGCTGCCGATACCACTGGGCCACCGCTGCTCTAACTTTCACTCAAATATAATTAATCTATACAATATGTAAAGAAAATCCTGTCCGACCCATAAGGATAATAAGCACGCAGCACGCGTGTTGGATGCTCGGTTGATAATATTTGTATTAATAATATCAGCTACGCTGACGACATGGTGCTGCTGAGCCCAGCTGTCGGTGCGATGAGACAGCTTTTACATGTCTGTGAGAGCTATGCGAAAAAACATGGTCTCATGTATAACTGCACGAAAAGTTAGTATTTGGTCTTTAAGTCTTCTGGTAAATGCCCGTCTAGTGTGCCCAAATTGACACTAAATAACAATGAACTCAATCGGGTAAGTCATTTTAAATATCTGGGACACTATGTTACCGAAGATCTTGATGACCAAATGGATATTGAAAGGGAGCGCAGGGCACTGGCGGTTAAGAGTAACATGCTGGCACGCAGGTTTGCTCGTTGCAACGAGAATGTTAAAATCTCTCTTTTTAAAGCGTACTGCCAAACCTTTTACACTAGTAGTCTGTGGTTTTGCTATACACAGAGATCGCTCGGTGCCCTGCGAGTAGATAACACCATTTTTTACTGTATTATTATATAAATGAGCGAATAGCGACAAAAACGCGTGCCGCGTGCCCTGCCCCCCTTCGCCCGACCATGTATTGCCTATCGCACATGTATCAATTTACCTCCTTTTACAAAATAATATTTATTTTTATTGGTGGATTATTTTTTAAGTTTTGCCTGGCTTTGTGGGCATTAGTTGAATTAGTTATTGATACCTAATAGCACCTTCACAGATCGGACAGGGGTTCTTTACACCTATACTAATATATAAAACTGAAGAGTTAGTTTGTTTGTTTGAACACGCTAATCTCAGGAACTACTGGTCCGATTTGAAAAATTCTTTTTGCGTTGGAGCATATTAATTCAGGAAGGCTTTAGGCTGTATATAACATCACGCTACTACCAATAGGAGTGGAGCATAACAAATATTTATGTCTCCATATTTTGGGGTTAAAATAAAATGTTCAAATAAATAATTCAAAAAAAGAAAAAAAATAACTAACTCTACGCGGACGAACCGTTAGCGCTAGTTAATGTTAAATTTGCACCTACAGTTTGAAGAGTCGTTCGTGTTATCAACATAACATACTTATTTATGATTTGAAAGTTGAAAGAAAGCTATAATATGATATGGTGTGCGTTAATGGAACCACAGAAAAATAAAAACCTACAAATGACTTCTATCAGGTTTGGCATTGTTATGAGAGTACTGCTCTAAAAATACTTTGCTCACGCCACGGTCTTAACATCTCCCAATATTTTCACTGAACACTTCCTTACAGTTTTTTTTCATTCCCTAAAGGATAAAGCGATGCATTAAATAAATATTGGCATGAAATGCCAGCAATGTGAGGGGTCATAGTTAGGAATGTCATTATCTTTGCGACCGTCACCGGACCCGGAAGGGAATTCTGGCGGAATGAATCTGTACTTTTTCATAAAAATACTTATCTTTATTACACTATTAATACTTAAATATATAGTAACATTTTCTGATGCTGTTTATTTCGTTATATTCATTGTGTATTTTTCGGACATGGTTAAATTTTTTAAGGATACTAATTAAACATTATCTTGGTCTAGGTATACAACTTTTGGGGTGCGTGGCAGAAAACCTCCCCGAGTGCTCGGTGGCTTCGGCTGGTCCTCGGCTTTGAGCCCCGAGAGCGAGCAGACGCTGGGCCGGTTCACCCTGGGCACCATCGCGAATTTCTGCCGGAGCGGAGGATTCGCTCCCGAAGGCTGTCTATCTGCGCTCTGCAGCTGCAGGGTGTATGAATAGGGAGCGAGGTGGAGTAGACCGCGGGCCGTTTTTAGAGTCCGCGGTCTAGGGTCCAAGGACGAGGGACTTGGGGAGTCTCCGCTCCCTACTCGATGGACCCGAGGCGAAGGCGCGTGCGAGATTCGGCGCGCGTCTTAGAGGTGATGCACGGGGTGGTTTAACACCTCACTACCCCGTGCAGGAGAAGAGAGTATGGGGCTGCGGAGGAACCTGGACTCCCGCGGATTCTTTGGATGATATCAAACGATATTGGAAGGGTTTCAACCCAAAATAAAATACTTTAAGAATTGATATAGGATTCCTGGTTTCATGTTTTTAAATTCAAATTCTACTACTTTCAAACCCTACTACATGGGTCAATAACTACAGGTTACACGCCAATATTACGATAAATCTCTTTTGTAAGTCTGCATGTCTACCATGGTAGTAGACTACCGCAGACTGTGATCTTTTTCATAACTTCCGAACATGTCGAGATAAGATAAAAATATCCTTTTCAATAACGTTTGATATCACCCATGTCCGTGGTATATATATGTAAATTTATATAATATGTGTATATATTCTACTCATTACATGTTGTATACAGCAACGCAAACTGTCAACTATTGATGGTAACATGGCTATAGTTCATAATTTATCCACTGAATACATTTTGACCCCATGGCTCTTGCACTTGTCTATGAAACAGCTGACTTTTTTCATGACCGTCGTAAATTTTCTATAGTATAGGGGGGGTTCTTGAAGTTTGTGCTGAATTTACGGTTAAATGTGCGTCAATGTATCTGCCTCTATAAGTGTGAGAAATAACGCCATTAAATCAAAGGGGACATAACGTTTAATAGCAGACTAGATTAAACAGCTTCTGTTGTAGAGAAAAACATACTACAATAAGAGCGACACTTAACCATGTGGATGCAATAACCAGTTAGGTAGCCGAAATAAACATGTATGCCGTCAAATTCAACAAACTAACACCAGCGATGTATTGCTCATTCAATACTCAAATCAATCATCATCATTTCAGCCGAAAGACGCCCACTGCTGGGCATAGGCTTCGCTCAAGGATCTCCACGACGACGACCGGCCTTGCGCCTCTCGCATCCAGCGGTTTCCGATTCACACTGCGTTTTCCGATGCGTAGTCGCCACTCGAGAACTAGTCGGCCCTATCGGGGGGTGGGGCCCTCAAATCAATGTGAATACCCAGAACCGTATTATATTTTATTTCGTATAGGAGCTAAAGTACATTACTCTTTGAATCTACTCAATATTAAAGGCCCTATGCTGCTGTTGATTCTAGTCCGTTCGACTTTTCCGAGGTCTGCTCCTTTCCCCTACCTCTTACAATTAACAATAGGGTGACAAATATCAAAGTGTTTATGTACACAATCGTGGCACGGCACATCAAGATTAATCAATAAATCAATTCAATGGTCAATTTTTTTTATTAGATTTTCAACTTTATCGCAAAAGCATTAAGGCTCAAGGTTGATTCGGAATATTTGACAGTTTTGTGTAGCTTAACCTGCTGTCCTCTGTACCTAATAGACATACAAAACATTTAGTCAACTCATACAAAATCTAGTGAAATGTCAGCTAAAATTATTTTTAATTCATCTAAAACAATGTTCCTTAGTATTTGATTCCTATCGCTGGAAATTGTTACTGTTATAAGGAAAGTTTCATAAAAATCGACGAGTCATAGGTTACGTATATGAACACGATACAATCAACGGCTCACTTGACGAAGTCGCTTGGGAAAATTTACTTTTTCTAAATAAATATGCGTAGGTATAATATCATTAGTGTATTGTAAGGATTCCGTTTTGATACCTATATGTTCGTATGTCCTTTCACAAACAGTCAAAATAAAGCAGTCTTGTTACAAAATAAATGGTCTTGCATTTTGTTATAAAAACCTTGAAAACTAAATCACTTTGTTCCTGTCGTTTTTTAATTGATTTCATTTTCAGACATTAACGGTATGATTACATTATTGACTTGTTGAAATAAGTACTAAATTTTTGTTCAATAGTTAACATTGATAAAGATATTTCTTAATTGTATAAATTCTAGAGACCCATACCTTACAATCTTCGAATGGGTTGATTATGTTTTTAACTAATTGTTATAAATAAAGACAATCATTAAAATTGTATTGCGTATTCTAGTTTTTAATGACCGTTGTATATCTCTCTGTGCCATTCAGCAAGACGCTGCGTCCGCTCGGTGCTCGAGTGTCGATGTCGTTCGGATAGCTGCGACGATCTTGCATATTATATATTCTGCAAGACGAAGTGAAGGTTCGGCGCTACATTCCCTTGCCTGTGCTTGCGAGTACTTCGCTCTATTTTCAGCAAGATGCAGCCAGTCGTTCGTATAACTGCTATGAGCTTTCATTTTGTTCTGTAAGACACACTGTAGGTACGTTCGGCGCTAGGTTCTCTAGTCTGAGATTACAACGCGCACTCTCTCATACTTGCGATATGATAAAATTTTCAGAAAGAGATTCCCAGAAACAGATTATAAAATCGCTAACTTCGCTTGAAAACTATGTTTATATAGTTGCGAGCTTCTTTTTCTAGGCATATTGATTGGTTTTTTTTTAAAAAACGGTTAAAATAATTATACACTATGATTATCACTACATAGTATAAAACAAAGTCGCCTTCTCTGTCTCTATATCCCCATGTATGCTTCATCATCATCATCATTTCAGCCGAAAGACGTCCACTGCTGGACATAGGCCTCCCCCAAGGTTCTCCACGACGACCGGTCCTGCGCCTCCCGCATCCAACGGTTTCCCGGATCTCCTCATTCCTGATTCGATCGCGCAATGAAATCCCAAGCATAGCCCTCTCCATTGCCCTTTGAGTGATTTTGAGCCTTCTTATAAGGCCCATTGTTAGCGACCACGGTAAAGGAAAGGTTTAAGGAGGTAGTTATAAAAAGGACTTTCACAAATCACCCATACATAATTACATCGCCACGGCGTTGTGTATTTTTCGTTTATATTTAGATTTTTAATTTCGAAATGCCTTTTGAATGGAATGGCCGTTTTCAATCATTCAAAAAGTATTCCATTATATTGAAACAGTCTTGAATTCAAAGTAATTTATTTGGATAACAATAATTTAATGTTTTTTTTTATTATTATTTATAAACCAGCGCTTGACCGCAATCCCGCCTGATGGTAAGCAGCGATGCGATCGTTGATGGTAAAGCGTGCTAGTTTATTAAGAGAAAAAAATGTCTACAGGATAACATTGTTCCTGCCAGGCCCGCGGTTTGTTTGAAGGAGATACCGGAGCATTGGCGCACAGGCAAGTGAAGGAATACGGATGGGTTTTAGTCAGTAAAAGTCTAACACCGACCTCCTTGAAAAGATTTCAGCTTCACAATCCTGAAAGGAATCCTGAAAAAAAAACGGATAACATTGTTTGATTTTGATCGAACATGGCATTTTTTATCAACTTTTAAAATGTAGTTATAGTGACATGACTATAAGAAAGAAAGAAAGAAAGAAAGAAAGAAAGAAAGAAAAGAAAGAAAAAACGTTTATTTGCAGTAAACATGACGCAAGAGTTTACAAAAACATGAATAATAAGAAATAATTAATGGAAACATGCGTCACATCCACGCAAAACGGCTGTCGCTCAACATTATGCTGCGACTCTATGCAAAAACAGAGCCCAGCGCTGGTTTTCAGCGACAGCCGGCGTCAACCGGTAATAAAGTAAAAATAAAAACGTATTAAGAAAAAGATATAAAAAGTAAATCCAATTGTAAATGATGAGAGTACAATTTCAACAAACACAAACAGACATATAAAAAATAAAATACAGGATATATAAAAACTACGAGAATATCATCCTCAAAAGTGACATATATCTGGTTCCGGTTTGACATTCAGCATTTTCTAACATAGTCTGTGATATAACAGTCAGATATTATGTTATCTGGATTTTCTTATAAATATTAATGTTCTCTACAAAACTGTATCATACCATTTTATTCTATTGTTAATAATTTCTGTAGCGTATGCCGTATAAGGATTTTGTTGAGACTTTTTTTAACACATTGGGTTACATAAAGAAAGTTTTCATGCGGATTCCTGTTTTTTTTTCAAATATTCTAGTCTATGCAAAGTCTATGTTAATCACAGATAATTTATGATTCTAATAGTGATAGATTTTTTCAAATCGGTCCAGTAGTTTTGGAGCCTATGCAATGCAAACAAAAAAAAAACAATGTTTCCTCTTTATAATATTAGGATAGATATAGATAATAAATAGTACGAGCCCATCGTTTACATGTTCCTAGCTCACTTCACTTTTGAGTCCGTTTTTTAAGGATAACCTGTTTGTTCAACCTTTCTATGAAAATAGATTAATCTTATTATTTACAAGATATTTTCTATCGCAGATAAGTTGGCAATACTACATTATCGTCTAAGGTTAAGGAGGAGGCGGAGCGCGTGTGACAAGGGAATCCCAGCGCCCTCACTAGACGGAGACGCCCTGGTCGGGAGACGACATCAAACTCCCAGCCACCGTAGGCGCGGGCCTGCGGCCGGCGAGCAGTGGGCAGTTCGCCACCTGGTAAGTACCAGGCCAGAGTCGACGGCGCGTTGTGTTTCACGCGCGCCTCAAAGAGATGTCAGCACATGGTGACGGGGTCCACGAAGACCGATGCCTCCTGGGTCAGGGTTGCGGGCTGTTTAAAAAAGAAACCGTGCCCCTGGCCACGTAAAATAAGTCCTGTAATAGTAGTCGTAAGAATGTTAAATAAACAATAATATAACAATTGAAAGTGTCGACACCTTAAAATGTTTAGTTATGTTAATTGAATTTTAATTAAAAAGAACATTCTTGATTATATCATATTTCTAAAGTGTGTCCTTAGCTACATATGAAATTAACCGACAATGGTCCATTATTACGTACCTACTGCTAGTATATAAAAGAAGCTAATGAAAATATAGCATCATTTTACACACCTGATTAGGCATTCAGCGAAGATTTCAGCCGCCGACGCTTCTCCAGAGTGCCCCGTTATTAGTTTTACAATTCCGTGGATAATAAACCTAATGCCAGAGTTTTAAAACATTTTGAAAAACTTAAATATTAAATTGTCTAACAATCCGGGCGGTGTAATATTTAAATGTCAGTAATTTCTGCTTACTTTCAGTCAAAAGAGGAGGGTTACCTAATTAATTTGGGCAAATATATTACAAAAAAAAAAACTCCACTCCTTTTGTTTTGGGTCACTAAAACAAGCATTTTTTTATTAAAGTAAATCCTTTTGTATGTAGCAAAATACCTAACTACTTACCAAATTTGTCTTACCTAACCATCGTTGTCGTTTAGTATATAAAATCATTGACACTGAAAGATCGATATCATTCAGCAACAACCAGTCTAGAACCAACAATGAGGAGTATTCTTTTGGTGGCATTTGGCCTTCTGGCCATCGCCGCCCTCAGTTCCACTCGGGAGATCAGGGAGAAGAGGGATGCCGATCTAGAGACCGCTGCGTCCGGTCACCACTGGGACAAGGGTGGCGGCCACGAGCACCATGGGCACCACGGTCACCACCACGGTGGAGAGCACCACAAGGGACACAAGGGACACCACGAACATCACCATGGAAAGCACGGACACCATCATCACGGGGGACACCACGGAGAGCACGGAGAGCACGGCGGACATAAGAAGCATCACCACCACGACGACGGCTACCATCACCATGAACACCATGGAGAGAAAGGTGACCACGGCCACGGACACGAAGAGCACGGTCACTGGCACAAGGGACACGACACCAAGGGACACCACGAAATAGATAAACACGACGAGTTCAAGAAGGACAAGCACTTCCATGACCATCATGGAGAGAAAGGATTCAAGGAGCACTACGGCGGACATCATCACGAGGGCGGTCACAAAAAGGGTGGACACCACCACCATGGACATAAGCACGGTGGCCATCATGATCACCACCACGGCAAGCACGGCCACCATGAACACGGCGGCCACCACCACCACCACAAAGGCCACCACGGCGAGGACGGCCACCACGAGCACCACCACGGCCACCATCACCACGACAAGAAGGGAGGCCATGAGGATCACAAGCACTGGGGACACAAGAAGGGTCACTAAGCAGATGCCGAGTGTAGCTGGACCGTTATTTGTTGATAGTTTTTGTTTACTAGTGAAATGCCTACTTCATGCCGTTGTTCTAAAGATCTCACCACCTCTTTTGTAAATACCGGTTAAATAGAAATTAGTGTGAAAAGCTAGCAATGTGAGGGGTCATATTTGATAGGTCTTTTGCTGCGACCGTCACCGCATATGTAAGGGAATTCTCGCTGATCGGTATGTGCCAAATGAATCTGTAGTTTGTCATAAAATACTTGTCTTTACAAGCTTTCTCTTAAAAGCTAGAGAGCTCAAGCTTTTAAAATACATTTAAGTTCTTCGTTTACGTAAGTTTTGTTTAGTACGTTTTTGTTCATTAAAAGCTCGTTTTTATATATATACTGTTTTTTTTGTTATTACATATTTTTGGTTATACTTATGTCTAGGAGGTATCTATGTACATAACTATAAAGATATATGCATAACTGTTTAATAGGTAAATTAAACAAGATGTAAGATATTTATATCCCAATTATATAATATAATTATTCACTTAAAATAAGAAACGCTGGTTGCATAGAGATGAACATTCCTAGGAATGAGTATTGGAACAATATGTTTAAAGTTAGAAGGCGGTTCATTAAAAAAATATTAGAAAAAATTATATTACTCAAAGCTTTTTTTTTATATTTTGACCAGCCATGGGGTCATCAGAACCTGGTCAAAAGGGGGAGGATGCGTTTGTGACTTTGTATGTGTACCAGGTTATGGCACGGGGTCATAACCTGCTCAAATGGGGGAGGATATAACGCGAATCATTTTACAACCTTTCGCGTCCGACTAAAGGAAGGAATCGAAGCTTCTAGAGCATTCTAGAATCTTCCTTTCAAATATATGACTCGTGATCTTTTGTTGCGTCATTACATAAATATTAAAATGTAAGTAATCTCCAATAATATAGAATTTATATCCATATTATCGCACCATATAGTAATGATGTAAATGTTATTATTTTATTGTGAAAGATCGCACAGTTGACATCTGTCGAATCAATCAGGCGCATTACCTCCGGGTGTTCTCGTCTAGCTTACGGAGAGGCGTTAGCTTATAGCGTTACACCCGGAGATAATCTATGCAAGTACTATTAATTGCATAGACACAACCTTGTAGCCAGAATAATTTATCAGCAACCTGCTCTTAAATACACCTTCTAGAATCAGAGGTGCCGTACTACAGGTATATGCCCGACCTAGTTCTCGAAAATGGCAATATCACATTGTACTGGGATCGACCCATCATCACTGACAGGACTATAGTTGCTAATAAACCTGATCTAGTGATGTCGGCTCGATTAGAACGGCGTGCAATGATTGTTGACATAATTCTCCCACATGATGAGAACCTCGTAAAAGGCGAGAAAGATAAAAAAATCAAGTATCTTTACTTGGATCACGAGATTGTCGATGTATGGGATATGGAACCACTGTAACGATAGTCGTGACAGCCAATGGCTAATAATCCAAGAGCCTCGACCAACACCTCAGTAGGCTCTCGTTAGGCAGCTGGATCAAAGTTTTGATTCAGAAAGCGGTACTTCTGGACACTGGTCGCATTGTCACCTTGTTCCCGATACCGGTGGGCTAATATTTAAAAATATAATTTATATGTAAATATCTTAAAATAAAGGATGTAATATAAATATATTGGGTGCAAGAGACATACATTTATGTGTAACAAAAGACCTATCGTATATTTTGACTACGTAGATGTCGGATTTTTCAAAACGGGTTTTTTTGTTAATAATCAGCGAAATATTGCAAAGCAGTACATGATTGTAGACCCCTAGGGGTCGCAGTCACGTACTGCATACTAAAAACGTATAAGCTCATGGCGTGCAAAGACCTAGGACCTTACATAATCCAGTTGGCTTCCATTATTGTGAATCCGGTTAAAAGAATGTTCCTTCGTATTTGATTCCGATAGCTTGAAATTGTGTTATCGCTATAAGAAAAGTTTCATAAGAACGAGGATTCATAGGCTATGAATGGTAGGCGTGAACGAAGGTGGGAGGATACGCCAGGGCGTCATCACCACTGTGTTGATCGCCTGATATGTAACAGAACTTTTTAAACTACATATAACTATAAACGACCTCTAGCCCACTCATAGGAACTGTTAGGACATAAACTAAGTTAGTGAAAATATAAGATACTTTTTAGTAAACGGCACTTAGCCTAGGACAGTGGATTAGGTATTCAGGAGGGATTTCAACCGTCGACGCTTTTCGAGAGACTCATTTATAAAGCCGTGGCAAATATACCTGATGCCAGAGTTTTCAACCATTTTTATTTTAACAACAGATTTTTCACGAAAGCATTCTTCTGCCCATCATCATCAACCTTTTTATCGTCCCACTGCTGGGCACAGGTCTCCTCTCATACAGAGAAGGATTTTGCGTAATCACCACGCTTGCTCAATGCGGGTTGGCGATATCAGACTTATAAAGTCCAGGTTTCCTCTAGATGTTTTCCTTCACCTTCAGTCATTGGTGTCCAAGATACACTTAGAAAGTACATATAACTTTAGAAAAGTTATATTGGTACTTGCCTGACCTGGAATCGAACCCGCGCACTCATACTTGAGAGGCTGGTGTTTTAACCACTAGGCCACCACGACATCTTCTGCCCATATCTCAAGTAAAAAAATCTTCAATTTATCTCAAGTTAAAATCCCTTTCTGACCATGTTAGCATTCATAGATTCCATCACTACTTTTAAAGCCATCGACATTCATACTCAAAACTCTCGTCACGACATTTTCCCTTATTTCTTCGTAATGAAAACTGATTTCCACACAACTTTTCTATTATCGATGCCACTTTCCACTCCTCTTATGTACTCATTTCTTATTCTATCCATTCGAATACCACCACGCATCCGTCTTAGCATTCTCATCTCAGCGACATGCAATTGCCTTTTATTCATACCTTCCGTGGTCCAACATTCTGATCTATATCCATAATAAGACGGCCACTTCCCGTTATTTAACATTGAAAATCTTGTCCATGCTCTCCTCGGAGATAAACAAATGTCAGAAACTTTTTAAACTGTAGGGAAATTAGAAATATTACTTGATCTATTTAATTGATCTATTCAGACTGGTTTTTTTTGACGGGAAAGCTAAGATGAGTGTCACGCGCAAGTTTCATTGGACTTTTAAAATTATTTATAGTGTAGTTTACTAAATAAAAGCGCGTGATTTATGTAATAAAAAGTGCATTCATTAAATAATTCATAGAGAACATTGAAATATCGTAGCATAGTAGGCCACATCATCTCTTTGCTTCAAACCTCCCTCATAGTCGGTTCACGCGGCCGTCTTTTTCAACTGTCATTGGTGATGTTCGCCCTTATTGTGAAATAAAATTATCAAAGAATTTCTATAAATTGTTAAACGTGTTATTGGCAAAATTGTGGTATCTTTTCCTCACAGGCCATTGATCAAGAGTTGAGGTTGAATCTCACCTTGAAAAAAGAAGAAGAGATCAGACTGGATAAAAATCAAAATGTAGATTTGTAGCTTCCTTTGATTCTCGCTAAATACCATCCAGCGTTTGATGATTTATTAACAGTTCGCACGTGTTATTGGCAAAATTGTGGTGTCGCTTCCACAAAAGCCATTGATCATGAGTTAGAGAAGTTGAGATCAGACTGTGAACATTATTAAAATTACGAGAATTATTCCTCTGATATAATCATGGTTTTATATATTTTCCCTTTAAGTTTAAGAGGACTGCGGGAGATGCAGATTGTTCCCGTGTCGTGCCGTCATTTCATCTACCCAGTATTAATTCTGTGCTTAACCGTCCAATCTAACTCACCATTGCTTTGCACGGGTGAACCGAGATACCGAAAGCCTAAGCAGACTGGGAGAAATGTGCCACCAAGTGCTATGGCTCCAGAAGTGTAGAGACCGCCGTAAGCGCAGAATATATGTTATTCGATTTTAGTTCTGCTGATTTTCAAGCTAAAATTCTCCAGCTTCTGTTGGCATTTTTACAATCTGCTCTGGGCCGCAGGTCCATCTTTTTCGATAGGAACAATGTTATCGGTAAACAACGTCCACCAGCCCTCTAATCGGCGAACGCATTTTTGTCAAATGATTGCGACTATTTGGGATCGTTTGGACCGAACGGACCAATGGGCGGTTCGAACGATCCCAACTGATCCCAACTAGTCGCAATCATTTGCACTACTACACTTGTGAAGCCACAACACTTGGTGGCACATTTCTCCCAGTCTGCTTAGACTTTCGGTATCTTGTTTCACCCGTCCAAAGCAATGGTGAGTTAATCAACCAATAAATTAAATGTAAAGTAAACGTCAGAAAATAAAAGTAATAGTTTAATTGAATAAATTTGTCGTGGTCTCATTTTTAAATACCAGAAATCTGTATTTACTTTCCTGCAAAAGAGGAGGCTAGCCTTATTTTATGCAATTCAACTACAAAAATAAGTAGGTAGACTACTTTGATTTTGGGTACTTAAAACGATTTTTAAAAATAAAATATCTATGTAGCATATTAAAATAAACATTTATTCGTGTATCACAAAGTATCAACAATAACAAACAGCCTCATCTCGTAATAAAAACAGCGCTAACTTATTTATGACCTTTCCAGCCCCAGCCTTTGTGGTCCTCATGACCACCTTTGTTGCCAAAGTCCGCGTGGTTGCCCCAGTACTCGTGACCAGCACCTTCATCGTGATGGCCCTTGTGGTCGTTGTGGTGTCCTCCCTTTTCATAGAATCCCTTGTTACCATGCTCTTGTTCGTGGAAGCCTCCATCTTTATGTCCCTTGGCGAAGTGTCCACCTTCTTTGTAGCCGCCCTCGTGGTGATGTCCACCGTATCCTTCTTCAAAACCAGACTCGCCGTGCTTGTCGTGGAAGTGCTTGTCTTTCTTGAATTCGTCTATTTTGTGAATGCCGTGATGTCCTTTCGTGGCATGTCCTTTGTGGAAGTGTCCGTGTTCTTCGAAACCGTGGCCCTTCTCGCCTTTCTCACCGTGATGATGTTCATCATAATAACCATCGTCGTGATGATGATTTTTCTTGTGTCCTCCATCCTCGCCATAGTATCCTTTGTGGCCTTCATGGTGGGAATGTCCTTTTTTGCCGTGTTCCTCGCCGTGGTAGCCCTTGTATCCCTTCTCGCCGTGTCCGCCATGCTCGTGATGGTGGTCTCCGTAGTGCTCGCCACCTTCGCCCTTTTCCCACTTGTGTGAGGCTGCGGTCTGTAGGTCGACGTCTCTCCTGAGGCGCATGTCCCTGGCGCACACGGCGACCACCAGCGCCAAGAAACAAGCTGCGACGCAAGTTCTCATCCTGAACTGTTGTCCTGGTTCTGTTGGGTAATGATTGCCAAATGATACCTGTTACGGTTTTCTCTGAGCTTATATAGTATTGCCAATAATAGTGTATAGTTGGCTTTTAATGTCAGGGTAATAAATGACGGTCACAGGTACGCGACTGACCTGAATTATATTTTTAATAATATAATAGATACGTATCGCCGCCAATGTCTTCGCAATTTCTGAATTACATTACGATTGCCAAACTATGAGATACAATGTAAGGTAATTTAATTAAATTTAAACGATAAAATATAAATAAGCGGCCTGTTTACAACATGCAAAGAATATGAAATCAATTTCGGAAGATATTTGTGATTAACTAAAATAACTATTGTCTCCGCATAGGGCTGTGAAATGGATAGCTTTGGTTTTTGATTGGTATTAAAGATAACACTGATATCTACCATGATTGGTAAGGATAAACAGCTTTAAATTTTGTAATATTTCTATACTTTTGTATCGAATTAATTTAAATTTATCCAACTAATAAATTAAGCCCCATTCAGTGAAGCTACCGTAAGCAAATATAAGTAATTTTTAACCACATGAGCCACCTTGCAGCCTGGCATTAGTAGAACAGTAAATAGTCACTTAAAGTATTTATCAATCTTTAGTGTTAAATTGCGAATTGTTTAATTTGCCATTTATAAAACACGTTACGATTTAATTTATCAAGTTTAAGTTTGAAATACAAATTATGATCTAATGTTCATTTCGAATGAAGTAAACATTGACTCTTCCTGCGGTCGTTACAGAGTTTCTCCTAACTACGTCAGTGTTAGCATTGTGAAGTTAGTCAAATTTGAATTCATGAAATTTAGGATTACACCAAACCGACGCAAAAGTCGGATAAACTACCATCGAAGAGCCGTCGACGACGAGTACGAACTTTTGATACAATTTGAACTTTGCGCCAATCCGTCACGCACTCAGGGCAAGGAATAAATTAATGCCTTGTCTGTGTACATATTTCCTTGTCGAGTTTCAAAAATATGGCAAAGTGGAGTGCTGTAAGTAAATATTATATTATAATGTACCTACGCTTATGTGTTTTCTTTTGTACAATACTGCTACAGTAATGTATGTGTATTGCTTTTTATAACGACGACAGAAAACATGAATGTACATAACTGTAATAGTGTAAAATGTTAAATAAAACGTTTAGATTGCATTGATATATACTTCGACATCTACATATTGCAGACGACCAAACATAATACAGAATTAAATTTCGCTAAGGTCGCAACTCTGATGAGCCATCAGAAGTCGCGACCGTTTTCACTAGAGTCAAGGCCGTCGCCAGTCAAGGTTATGTTGCGAAGCAGTCGCCCTCATTTTTTATTACCTTTTGTCTAAATAAATTTCTTCTGATCGATTTCTTTCGTCACAGTTTCCGGTCGGGTGCGCAAGAGTCGCGCGCTCACCACTGACAAATAGTGTTGCACAGCCGACCAATTGACACCTGTCTGCATTGAGAGAAACTTAATTAAAATATTTTATTACATTTTCTGGTTGAATTTTGAAGCAACACGGGTTTTTGTAATTTTTTAATGAATTATTAGAATCTTTCTATCTTTATTCCTTGTATTTTTCTGATATCATCAACACAAGTTTTTTTTTTTTTTATAAACTATTTGTATTTCTGATTGAGGTTAGAAGTGACTACTGCCATACTGGTCGAACACTTTATTGACATCTCCCGATAGTAGGTAGGTATATGTCAATAAAGTGTTTAAAGTACAAAAAAAAGTCGTGGGACTGACCAACACAAGTGAAAACTGAAATCATAATATGCATTTATTATTTATAGATGTAATAAATTAAAGAATTAATTCGCCAGTAACACTCATTTTTCAAGAAATTATCTTGCTTTGAAATTATTTTTTTCAGCAAACTGTTTCATCATCAACCTTTTTATCGTCCCACTGCTGGGCACAGGTCTCCTCTCATACAGAGAAGGATTGAGCGTAATCACCACGCTTGCTCAATGCGCGTTTGCGATTTCACAGTTAACGTCCAGGTTTCCTCAAGATGTTTTCCTTCACCTTCAGTCATTAGTGTCCAAGATATACTTAGAAAGTATATTCGATGTCGCCTTTGGGTTGTGGAGGTCAGACGGCAGTCGCTTCACGGAAAAAAAATGTCGAAGATTAGCCATATCAGCAGTTGGACTGGTAAAGCGGACCTCAGACTCCAAAGCTGAAAAAGGCTTCGGATGCGACTGGGATTAATGCTGGGATGATGATGATATACTTAGAAAGTACACATAACTTTTAGAAAAGTTACATTAGTACTTGCCTGACCTGGAATCGAACCTGCACACTCATACTTGAGAGGCTGGTGTTTTGACCACTAGGCCACCACGACTTAATACACAGTATACATACGTATGTAATACACAGTATATATATGTATGTATATCTTGCTGTAGCGATCACGGTGTGCGGTCGGTCGTGCTTACGCGAATTCAATGCTTTCCCCTTCCCATTCATCATAAGTGCTCTACGTTACTAATAGAGAACTTTTCACTTCAAAAATGTGCGCGTGCAATCTGTAGAGCGGGGTACATGGTTAGCTCTCATGTAAGGCTCTGTTTAAAAAGTACAATATTATACTTATTAAACTTTAGCATATATATTACTAGCTTTCCGCCCGCGGCTTCGTCCGCGTGGAGTTCGGTTATATCGCACTTTTTAGATTTCCCTCAGGAATATCCAATTTTTCCGTGATAAAAGGTAGCCTATATCCTTTCTCAGGGTCTAAAGATAATCTGTGCCAAATTTCATCAAAATCGGTTGAGAGGTTTAAGCGGGAAACCGTAACAAACAGACAGACAGAGTTACTTTCACATTTATAATATTAGTATGGATTAGTATGGATTTTGTATTAAAGAATTGTGCTTATTACGACAAAACATTAAAATTGTATTGAGCATAGCGTTGTTACCAAAAGGAATCGAAACCTCGAGAGCCTATGTTTATCTCAGAGATAAACATAGGCTCTGTTTATTACCACCGATTTCTATAAAATAATTCTCGTGTATGTAAATTACTAAACGGATTTATAGAGATATAGGTATTATTTATACCTTCGTTTGTGTTTCAAAAAAGATTATTCAGTGACTCAAAGAAAATGTTTTTACAAGGTTAATGTATTTTTGTCTCATGTTGAAGAAATAATGTCAATAAATTTTGTTTATATTAAACTATTTTTTAATTTTAATTTAATGTAATTTTACATTTTAATTTGATATTTATTTAATAGCATTAGTTTTATTTTGACACTAGCGGCCGCCAGCGACTTCGTTCGCGGGAATTTAGTTATGCTCCGCTCCTATTGATCGCAGCGTGATGTTATATAGCCTAAAGCCTTCCTAGATTAATGAGCTATCCGACGATAAAATAATCTTTCAAATCGGACCGGTAGTCCTTGAGATTAGCGCGTTCAAACAAACAAACAACCTTTTTTTTTTTACATATTATAAACTAGCGCTTGACCGCAATCCTGCCTGATGGTAAGCAGGGACGCAATCGTTGATGGTAAAGCGCACTAGTTTATTAAGAGCCTATTCAATCTAGCCTTGAAGACACTCAAATTGTAGTCCGACGGAAACACCGCCGCTGGCAAACTCTTCAGTAATCAATCAAGAAAAATAATAACCGTAATGTTATGAGTATAATTTTTTTTAATTATGTTAATTTAAAAAAATTTCTCCCCATATACGTACCTAATGGTAGAATATACATAGGCCACTTTTATTTATATAGATCATACTATTAAGTAAATCTACATTGTTGCAAATAAAGTATTATTATCTTAACTCAGAGCGAAGGTAATCTTAACCTTTTCAACCAATTAATACCGTATAGAAACCAGTAATTATCGTAAATTGATCCAAGCCTTAAAAAGAGAAGTCTAAGAAAATGTTATGTAAATGTAAACTAGCGCTTGACCGCAATACCGCCTGATGGTAAGCAGTGACGCAATCGTTGATGGTAAAGCGCACTAGTTTATTAAGAGCCTATTCACTCTAGCCTTGAAGACACTTAAATTGTAGTCCGACGGAAACATCGCCGCTGGCAAATTGTTCCAGTCCCTCGATGTACGCGGTATAAAGGAGGAGGCGAAACGCTTCGTCCGGATCGTAGTGGTGTTAACAATGTAAGGGTGGAAACTCGCCGTACGACGGGTCGTCCGATGGCGGAACGAAGATGGGGAATTAAATCATGCAATTCCCTCGTACACTCCCCAAAATGCAACCTATAGAACACCGAAAGGCTGGCTACTCTACGCCTGTGCTCTAGGCTTTGGCGACCGTCTCGAGTTAAATCAGGGTCACCAATCAGCCTCTTCGCACGCCTCTCCACTGAATCCAAAGTGGCCAGGTGACGCTTAGTATCACCAGCCCATATGTGGCTGCAGTACTCCACACACGAACGGACCTGTGCTTTGTACAACATTAGAAACTGCTGAGGTGTGAAGTACTGCCGGTCCTTAAAAAAAATATATTCTCCGTTACTGAAAGGAATATATTAATTTCCGTAGGTACTAAGTTATGTGATTTTATAGGTAATCATAAATAAAATGACATATATTTATACATCCTAAAATTACATTGTATATGATATTTCTAGTTGTCTTTTTATAATGGAAACAATGCGGCATAAAATAATATTAAAAGTCAGATTTACAAAGTGCTCCTGAAATTCGCGGTTCTCAAACTCCAGTATTTTTTAAAAATAAAATTGGATTTAAAATTGAGGGCGTATAATATTTGTACCAACGACAGTTCCATTTTATGTAAACGAATAACTTTGCTCATTCTAAGGTTGCCTGGAAAAGATGGCAGAAGCGATAAGGCCTCTCATTGTATATTTTGTAGTAGGTATTTAATGTATTTAAAGTCGTGGTGGCCTAGTGGTTAAAATACCAGCGTCTCAAGTATGAGGGCGCGGGTTCGATTCCAGGTCAGGCAAGTACCAATGTAAGTATATCTTGGACACCAATGACTGAAGGTGAAGGAAAACATCTTGAGGAACCCTGGACTTTAAGTCTGAAATCGCCAACCCGCATTAAGCAAGCGTAGTGATTACGCTCAATCCTTCTCTGTATGAGAGGAGACCCGTGTCCAGCAGTGAGACGATAAAAAGGTCGATGATGATTTAATGTGTAGGTTCAGTAAAGAATTTGTTTTTGCCAGAAGTGATTTCTGATTTAAAGAATTTTGCTATTGTTTCTGTGTTAAATATCATGTAACAGTTATAAAATCATCAAAAATAATGTCTATTGTGGAGCTTAGTAAACAATGGTACTATTATAATTTATACTATTCGAATAATAATCCATACTAATATTATAAATGCGAAAGTAACTCTGTCTGTCTGTCTGTCGGTCTGTCTGTCTGTCTGTCTGTCTGTCTGTCTGTCTGTCTGTCTGTTACGCTTTCCCGCTTAAACCTCCCAACCGATTTTGATGAAATTTGGTACAGACAATCTTTAGACCCTGAGAAAGAACATAGGCTACCTTTTATCCCGGAAAAACTTGATATTCCCGAGGGAAATCTAAAAAGCGCGATATAACCGAACTCCACGCGGGCGAAGCCGCGGGCGGAAAGCTAGTATACAATATGTAAAGAAAACCCCGTCCGACCCATAAGGATAATAAAGGTTAGGTAAACACTTGACCAAATATAATATAAAATTTTACATAATCATCATAGTAACAATACTAATGAATTTTGAAATAATCCTTTTTCCCGGGAATTAATTCCAATTTCCCCGAAATTTGGTAATTTTTAAAAAAGTGACAACTCCGGTATTATTATAAGCGAATAGCGACGCGACCACGTCATAGGTGCTGCGTGCCCGCCCCCCGCCACCCGCGGAAGGGGTTGCGTACCGCACATGTATTAAGTTACCTCTTTTTGCGAAATAATATTTATTTTTTTAGGGGGATTTTTTTTTAAGTTTAGCCTGTCTTTGTGGGCATTAGTAGAATCAGTTATCGATACCTAACAATACCTTCACGGATCGGACAGGGTTTTCTTTACATATTGTATAATATACTATTCGAATTTACACTTAATTATTTATGGCAGTTAATCCTGCAGTTTTAAAAGTATGAGAATATCTCCCCTGAGGTTGAAAAGAGTTTAAAAAGAGCTGAGTTGATATAAAATAAGCGCCTGCTAAAATAATTAAAATAATGGGAGCAATATTTACGCCTGCGTTAGTTCCCGTTTTCGCAACATTTTTTGTTACTGCTCTGGCGGGATGTTATATAGCCTAAAGCCTTCCTGGATTAATAGACTATCCAACGCAAAACGAATTTTTCAAATCGGACCAGTAGTTCCTGAGATTAGCGCGCACAAACAAACAAACAAACTCTTCAGCTTTATATATTAGTATAGATTACAAGAAGAATAACGTCCAACACAGGGAGCAACAAATTATGGCTGATACAGTCACTTCCTGTTGCCAATAATGATAGCCTCCGTGGCGTAGCGGTAGCGGACGCGGCCGCTGCGCAAGGTGGCGCGGGTTCGATCCCCGCACAGTGCAAGTATTTGTATGCATGAATATGAATATTTGTACTGGTCTGGTCGAGCCTCGGAAAGTACGTTAAGCCGTTGGTCCCGGTTGCCTGCAATGCTTCGATGTCGCCTTCGGGTTGTGGAGGTCAGACGGCAGTCGCTTCATGGAAAAAGTCGAAGTTTAGCCATACCAGCAGTTGGACTGGTAAAGCGAACCCCAAACTCCGAAGCTGAAAAGGCTTCGGATGCGACTGGGATTAACGCTGGGATGATGATGACAGTCACTTCCTAATGCCGTAGGAGTAATTGATAGTATGTTCTTATACAACATACAATAGTCTCGCTTAACAATTGCAGAGGACGAATATAGAATTCTAATAATGAAATGTTCACTCCACTCTTGTTAAAATTACCTTTATTCCCTAAATAAAGTTAATCTCGTAACGATTCTGTTGGTCGATCCACCCGTCGTCTCTATAGCAAACCAAACAAAATGGGAGAAATAAATTTACTACACCGCCGTGCTGAGAATCCGAATCGGGAGAGGTGTCATGTCTAAAACAATGTTTGTATACTTATATACCTGTATACAATAGAGGGGCTTCTTACAGGGATGGAACTTTTCGGGGTGAAGTCTATGTATTTGATCTTAAAATATTTTGGAAAATATTGTTAGCTATATATGAGTAGGTATCTATCGATCTCACACAAATTAAACTAGAAACCAATCAAATAACCATGAGGTTTTTCTTGATGAAGATTTCAATATTTTTTCCATAACTAGCGACTTGCTTCCCGGCTTCACGCGGTTTTCAGGACTTGACAAAACATTGAGATTCGTTTATAAAAATATAAATAAATACATTTTCCATATAACCATAATTGGCTGCGTAGTTTGGACACGGTCACACATACCAAAAGCTATACTTAGCTCTAACTATATCATATTATATAAACTATAGAAAATTATGGATGAGTAACGTGTCCATTAATTCTTGACTCTAAACGGGACATTGGTTTATGTAATTTAAACAATAGACAGTAAAATAAATATTAGGTTACTTATTCAGAAAAATTTAGTTGGCTTAAAAGTTACGAATTAAACTATATAGGTACCTGAAAAATTCCGGTACTGACTTACCTATACATATTTATCAGAAGTATAAATTCTGTCAAATATGAGTTCAAGAAAAAATAAAACTCTTGGCATAGTTTTTTGTTAAATTCCCCATAATTTTATCAACATCATCATTAGAACTAAAAGTATATGGCCGTCAGCTACTCAAATTTTCGTCCAGTTTCTGAAAACGGGACAATATCACTTACGGTTTAGAGTTCATTTTGGAGACACGAGTATGGACCTAGTAGGTACCTTATAGGTAAGAACATATTGTTTCCATGTATAACAACACGTAACACCGAAACTAATTACGGCGTAGTCCGCGTAATCCGATTCTGCGCTAAACCAAACCCCGGCCATATTAATCCTTCGTAGTGGGATACTTCCAATGTGTCGGAGTCAACAGGCGGGTGTCGGGCCAACTTTACTACGTCACATTATGTGGGTGTACAGGACATAGTGAATGCGGAGCTGTAGGATCGTGTGTGCAATGGGAGGCCTATGTCCGTCCATGTTGAGTTGATTAATTACGTGCTTGCATATTTGCAGGTGTGTTTGAAAACTATGAGCGTGTTGCACCTGTTGCTTTTCCAACCACATTTCCTCCTCCGTGGCGCAGCGGTCAATACGCTTGCCTGCGACGTGGAGGCTCCGGGTTCGATCCCCGGCCAGGTCATGATGGAAAACGATCTTTTCCTGGTTGGCCTGGGTCTTGGTTGTTTATCTATACAATATGTAAAGAAAACCCTGTCCGATCCGTTAAGGTATTGTTAGGTATCGATAACTGATTATAATAATGCCTACAAAGCCGGTCTAAACTTAAAAAAAAAATCCCCTAAAAAAATAAATATTATTTCGAAAAAGCCAGGTCACATAATGCATGTGCGGTAGACAACACGTTAGGCGTACATCCGCGGGTGACGGGAGGCAGGGCACGCGGCACGTGGTCGCATCGCTATTCGCTCCGTCAGAAATGGTGTTGTCACTTTTTAAAAATTACCAAATTTTGGGGAAGTTGGAATTAATTCACGACAAAAAAAGATTATTTCAAAATTCATTAGTATTGTTACTATAATGGTTATCTAAAATTTAATATTTTATTTGGTCATGTGTTTACTTAACCTTTATTTTCCTTACGGGCCGGACAGGGTTTTCTTTACATATTGTATGTGTAATCTATTATAAAATATAGTATCATTGAGTTAGTATCCCATAACACAAGTCTCGAACTTACTTTGGGGCTAGCTCAATCTGTGTGATTTGTCTGTATATATTTATTTATTTTATTTAAACAATAAAGCTGGTAAAGAGCTATGTATATTATAAATAGCTCTTCACCAGCTTATCTCTATTATTATAGACACGACAGAAAGAATAGAGTGCGGGGGTTTTTATTTATTTCACTCTTAAGATAGTTTTCATTCAAATTGCGAAACGACTTGATTTTATTGTTGAATACAAATTGGAAGTAAATTAAGACCAGAGGAGTACTCCGTGCCTTCCCCTATTCAAATATCTTTAAGACTCATTTAAAAGTTCTTAGTAAATCCTTTTTGTACTTAAGACTAGGGTCATAATTAATTATTTTGGATTAAATAAACTTCCACTCCCAATAAAGTAACCAAAGCTGAAGAATTATATCGTTATGATAATAAAGATGCTCTTTAAATTTTAATCTCCCCCCACCTAACCTCACCCACCTTACCTCACGGGTTCTCTATAAAAAATCGGGGGTAGGCCATAATATCGGCTGCCGGCAGAAGTTACCACCCACCAGACAAAGTCTTGCCGCCAAGCTATTCGTCGAAGCCGTACGGAGGACGGGTCTGAGCAGTTGTGTTGTGATGTGTGCCGGGTACGATGCGCCAAATGTTATTGTGTCGGGAGTTTGATCTTGGAGGGTATCCAGATTAATCTCCCTCTGGTGCAGCATCGTTGGTCGTGTTGTTGGGTTTAAAATTGCATCACCTCACTCAGCTGCCGTCTTCCTTCCTACTCACTATTATTTTTATATGAATAGGATTCATAAACTAGCGCGCTTTACCATCAACGATTGTATCACTGCTTGCGCTCGGGCGGGATGGCGGTAAAGCAGTAGTTTATATTCATTAAAAAAAACTATTTTTTTAACTATTTTTTTTTATTTACTTCTTTTTACAATTTAGTACATTTACGGCCTTATAAATACTTAGTAGTACCATATTTTAACGATAGTCTTGAATATTTATAATAAACACTAATTTAATGTACACAATTTTAAAATTTCTGGGCATTTTTTAAAAATAATTATAAACTAGTGCTTGACTGCAATCCCGCCTGATGGTAAGCAGAGATGCAATCCTTGATGGTAAAGCGCACTAGTTTATTAAGCCTAAACACTTATAAAACTTAGGAATAGGAAGGATGACGGCAGTAGAGCGCGATGCTGCGTTAGAGGGAGATTGATCTGGAGACTCTCCACGACCAAACTCCCGACACAACAACATTTGGCGCATCGTACCTGCCATACATCGCAACACAACTGTTCAGACCCGTCCTCCGTACGGCTTCATCAGACATCATGCTAGGACACGACGAATCGCTTGGCGGCAAGACATTGTCTGATGGGTGGTAAATTCTGCCGGCAGCCGATGTTATGGCCTACCCCCGAGAAAATTATGGTATGCCATAACATCTCTATGTATGGTGCATTGATACTGACATCATAGCTTGTGCCGACCTCAGGCCATCTCCAGACTAAGCGAACAGCAGATTACAGTTAATTTCTTATTGAAATAATACAATACTACTTACTTATAAAATTAAAGGAAAAATTACTAAATTAACATACAAAGTTATTGAAGTATAGGTTTTTCTGTGTCTGTATAGTCAAGTTCACCCAATTATTCGCACTGTGACCATAATTGTAGGCTATAGATATAATTTTCGAAACCTAGCTCTCTATAAAACCACCCATTAGTCTATTGATCGGGCCTAAGGAGAAGGTAAAAATAATTGAAATCAAATTATGGTTTCTTATAGATTTCAATGTGTTGATTAACAGAAAAATAATGAAAAAAATCCATCATGTAAGGTATTTTAGATATCCCAATAAATGCCACCCTAGTACAATAATAATATGCTACAATCACAATTCTTATTTTCGACTCACTTAGTTGTGATTAGTTATCCATACTAATATAATAAATGCGAAAGTAACTCTGTCTGTCGGTCGGTCTGTCTGTCTGTCTGTCTGTCTGTCTGTTACGCTTTGCCGCTTAAACCTCTCAACCGATTTTGATGAAATTTGGCACAGACAATCTTTAGACCCTGAGAAAGAACATAGGCTACCTTTTATCCCGGAAAAATTTGATATTCCCAAGGGAAATCTAAAAGGCGCGATATAACCGACCTCCACGCGGTCGAAGCCGCGGGCGGAAAGCTAGCCCGCGGCTTCGACCGCGTGGAGGTAAAAAGTAAATAGTCACTAAAATGTGACTGAACGTCGTAATAAATATCATTTAGTACTTGAACGTGATAAAATAGCAAGGGCTAGTTAGGTAGTGAGAAACAGATAACTTTGCTTATTTAATTCACCTCAACACTTTTGTTATATATTGGTGGGGAATTCGTCACGAAGAAACAATGGAGGAATATAACAAGATTTGTGAAAGACGTCTATTGTGCTTACTTGTTACTACTGTTGTGAACCAGGACAAGTCGTGGACCCCTCACCAAGTGTGTTCGATTTGCTTAGAAGAATTGCCCCAGTAGTTTATGGGAAAACTACGGAATCACTATGATGATTGTTACTTTTGCTGCACAAATATAACAAATACTAGCTTTCCGCCCGCGGCTTCGCCCGCGTGGAGGTCGGTTATATCGCGCTTTTTAGATTTCCCTCGGGAACATCATATTTTTCCGGGATAAAAGATAGCCTATGTTCTTTCTCAGGGTCCAAAGATTGTCTGTGCCAAATTTCATCAAAATCGGTTGAGAGGTTTAAGCGGGAAAGCGTAACAGACAGACAGACAGACAGACAGACAGACAGACAGACCGACAGACAGACAGACAGAGTTACTTTCGCATTTATAATATTAGTATGGATAAAAGGATTCAATCAATAAACAAGAAAGAAATTCAGTACCTCAGTGCTCGGTGGTAGGCAACAACATCAGCCGCCGGCATAAGTTACCACCCACCAGACAAAGTCTTGCCGCCAAGCGATTCGTCGTGTTCCGGCATGATGTCTGGTGAAGCCGTACGGAGAACGGGTCTGAGCAGTTGTGTTGCGATGTGTGCCGGGTACGATGTGCCTAATGTTGTTGTGTCGGGTGTTTGGTCGTGAAGGCTCTCCAGATCATCCTCTGGCGCAGCATCGTTGGTCGTGTTGTTGGGTTAAACATTGCATCACCTCGCTCAACTGCCGTCTTCCTTCCTATTCACTCAGTTTTTTTGAGTGAATAGGCTTAATAAGGTAGTGCGCTTTACCATCAACGATTGCATCACTGCTTACCATCAGGCGGGATTGCAGTCAAGCACTAGTTTATAAGTAATAAAAAAAAAATCTTGTAGTTCAGTCCGCAATACGCCCTTTACAGTTTTGTTTTTAACTGACCCGCAAACCTGACCCAGGAGGCATCGGCCTTCGTGGACCCTGTCACGTTGAGCTGACATCTCTTAGAGGCGCACGTGAAACACAACACGCCGTCGACCCAAGCCTGGTCCTTACCGGGTGACGAGCTGCCCACTACTCGCCGGCCGCAAGCCCGCGCCTGCGGTGGCCGGGAGTTCGAAGTTGTCTCCCGACCAGGGCGTCTCCTGCGGCGGCTAGAGACGTGAGGGCGCTGGGATTCCCACTCACTCAAGCGCTCCGCCTCCTCCTGCTTCGCAGAAGGAGGTGAGCCTGTCATACACTCTGGCTCCGAACCATGGCCTGGACCAGGGCCAACCGCGAGAGATCCCCGGGCGTTTTGCCTCCTCTCGTCACTTCCACATGTGGGCGAGGGCCTTGACCTCCAGATCCTATGGCGGCAATCTGACAAGGAGGCCCGCCGCCTCAGTGGAGACCGTGCGGTATCTCCAGACTAGCCGGCATCGGGCTGGTCGCTTCCTCGGGACACCACGGCTGCTGCCGGAGCCTCCACGCGGGTCAGCACCCACAGGCTCCGGCAGCAGGCATGTGGTTTCCCTAGATTGGGGAGGAGCCGCCTCAGGGCAGCCCCGGCCTATTCCAGTTTGGGAGCCAAACGTCGGAAGTGCTCCTTGAAGTTCCACCGGCGCGGCTGTTGAGGACGAGTCCCAGGTACTTCATCGTCGACCTGACGCCAAGATGAACCCGTCCTATCGTTATGTGGGAACCCGACGGTCGCGCGTTCCGAGGACCATGAAAGCCAGCCTTTCGGTGTTCTATAGTATGCATTTTGGTGAGTGTGCGAGGGAATTGCGTGATTTAATTCCCCCATCTCCGTTCCACCATCGGACGACCCGTCGTACGGCGAGTTTCCACCCTTAGGTTGTTAACACCACTACGATCCGGACGAAGCGTTTCGCCTCCTCCTTTAGGCCGCTGCCTCGAATCTTGCGGCCAGCGGGGCGGCGGCGGCGGCGGCGCGGGAGCCGAGCGGACATCGAAGACCCGTTCTCGAAACTAGCGGGTAGATCGCGCCGCGTAGTGTTGTGTTCACGATTCTGTCGACGAGATATTTGTTTTTATTCGCGAAAGAAATATCTGCGGCAACATCTTTTTGTTTCAAATTTATTCCTAACGTTCGATCACCGCTCGCTGCCCGTCCGCTGCCCGCAAGATTCGAGCGCGAGAAGTACACCGCTCGCTGCCCGCCACCGCTCCGGTGCCGACGCTGTTTTCGAGAACCGATCCGTTTGATTTTACGCATAAGATCCTGCCGCTCACTCGCCGCCGCCGCCGCCGCCCCGCTGCCCGCAAGATTCGAGGCTGCGGCCTTATACCGCGTACATCACGGGACTGGAACAATTTGCCAGCGGCGGTGTTTCCGTCGGACTACAATTTGAGTGTCTTCAAGTCTAACCTTGAATACACTCAAATTGTAGTCCGACGGTCACTGCTTACCATCAGGCGGGATTGCGGTCAAGCGCTAGTTTATAATTTATTAAAAAAAAATCTTTCATCCAGTAAAAAGTTACAAACCATTAGCCCTGATTCGAAAAAAAAAAGGCTTACCAAAATCACAAATGGTTTGTATGTGGCGATTTAAAAGTTATATCTTTATTGCTTGGATAAAAAAGGGTAGCACCAAATTTCCATGTTCTTTGTGTGTGAGTGGGATAGCTGCAACAAAGACTTACACTGGATAAGAAAGGATTTGGCCAAAGTGCTTAACCTCCTCTCCATATCAAACTTAGAGTATGAAACAATTTGTGAAAGCACAATTAAAACAAGAAGAGTGTTTCAAATATCTCTGTGATAAATTTCCATCACTTTAAGAAGCCAAGCTTAAAGAAGGGATATTTGTTAGTCCAGATATTCGACAACTCATCAAAGACAGAGACTTTGAAACTAAAATGACTCATAAGAAAACGAAAAATCGATTTCTTTAAAAAAAGTAGTCAACATTTTTGTGTTCAATAAGAAAAGTTCAGATTAGGTTAATTTGTGGAAATTATGTTAGAAAATTGAGATGCAACAATCCGTTTCCTAAAATCTCACTTGGACTTCTTTCCTCAAAATCTTGGGGATTTAAACAAAGATCTCTCGTGCGTGAGAAGAGAGATGTCTTGATAGAATCTCTCGCTCTGTTCTTCAATGCCTTTCCATAGGCTTTAGCCTTTAGGCTATGGAAAGACATTTTCAAGGGAGATAGAATATTAACATGATTGCAGAGGAATACTGAGAATAATGAACACAGGCGAAAATCTTTAAAAAGAAGCTTCATTGACAAGCGGAAGAGGTATTACAAGGATTTATAGCAATTACGTAATTTTCTAAGTTACTTTGTTACTAACGTCACGAGAGTCAAATGTGTGAGTATTAAGCTTTGTATGTTATTTTTTAATTTTAATAAAACATCGACTTGAAGCATGTTTTTTTTCTACGGCTCATATTTATTTAGAAAACTTTACACGATAATAAAAAACAATCATCATCATCATCATTTCAGCCGAAAGACGTCCACTGCTGGACATAGGCCTCCCCCAAGGTTCTCCACGACGACCGGTCCTGCGCCTTCCGCATCCAGCGGTTTCCCGCGACCTTCACCAGGTGTCGGTCCACCTTGTCGGGGGCCTACCCACGCTACGGTTCAATAACACAATACAACTGGCATCTATTGTATAGGATCTGTAGTTTGATTCTTTAACCACCTCAGAAAAAAAAAAAAAAAACAATAGCATATTCGAATTCAGTGCCCTAAAACTTAATATGGACAGTTGACCGAACCGATGACCGTTGGAGTAGAAGTGTTCTAGAATGGAGACTGCGAATCGGTAAACGAGACGCGAGACGGCGACCGGTAATCGGTAAGGTGGGACGCCCTGAGGCTAGGTGGAGCAACGATCTTCGCAGGATGGCTGGTAGTAACTGGATGACAGTTGCCGAGATCGAGTTGAATGCTGTGAAAATGCAGATGCCTATATTGTTCAGTGGACTGCTACAGGCTGATGATGATGATGACGACGGTGTTCAAACAATCAATTCTGAAAAAGATCAATTTTGTCAATTTTATTTTATAAAATATGAATTAGTAGAAAATATCGTATTCACATTTATTTATTTTCCACCGTACACCCATCATTACAGGATAATAAGGAGATAGTGGACTTATCTGGTGTAGTGTATAGTGGATAGTGGACTGGTATCATAACTTATATATTGATTCATATACATAGTTTGATTTTGAAGATCTTTTCACATAAGTCACCGACCACCACACTAGTTACCACCTCGCACTAGTTTATCACCTTTTTTTTTTCTTGTTCTCTCAGTGGAAATCTCTACCAGACCGTCCTCCGTCCGGGAGTCGACGGAGGGTGTGCCAGGCTCTCACCGGCTAAAACCACTGGAGCGTGCCGCGCGCGAGAGAGGCGGGTCTCTCTTCCTCCCCTCCTTCCATCAGGTAGGCGTGTAGGAACAGCCACTACACGCCTACTCCGGCCCTAGCGACGGACGTCGGACTCCCCCGGTCCTCGGCCCGTCGGCCTCTCGTTATGGAGGAAGCGGATCGACCTCGGCTCCCCTCCTCCTCCGGCCAGCGCGCCTTTGGCGGGACGGGAAAGCGCTCAGTGCTTCCCTCTCCCGTTCGGCCGTCTCCTTCGCGGAGATTACCTCCTCGCAGAAGGAGACGACCGCGTCCCATAACTCCCCGCTGTCGACCATGGTTCTGACCACGGCCGGTAGCGAGAGGTCGTTTCCGTGCGGTGAGCGCACGGCGCTGCTAGTCCCATGCGGGACACTCCTCGAGGGTGTGCCGCGCCGTGTCCTCTGCCGATCTATTCGATCTCGATCTATTTCTCCATACAGGGTCTTACCGCCGCTATGACGGCGTGCCCCGCACTAGTTTATCACCTCGCTCAACTGCCTTCATCCTTCCTATTCCTAAGTTTTTTAAGTGAATAGGGTTAATAAACTATTGGGCTTTACCATCAATGATTGCATCACTGCTTACCATTAGGCGGGATTGCAGTCAAGCACTAGTTTATAATTATTAAAAAAAAGTAACCTTCACAAAGTATAATATAATATATTATTAATATCTACCCTAATTACTGTTCTGATTTGTTTTAAACTATTTAAATAAAAGTGTATCACCAAGCCTTTTTAAAGTTCACCATGATACTAACCCTCTTTTAATTATAAGGCGCTTGTAAATAATTTATGAATAGGTGCGCGGGTAAGCATAGGTACGGTATATGTAATCGATGTTTTACTACTTATAATCATATCCTTACAGTCGATAATAAAGCCAAAGCCACAATTACTGTAAAGTATTGATTCAGCATATGGTTTTCGAGACCTCGCCACTGTTCTGCAAATACACCTGCCACTTGCAATGCTTGCGCCACTATGTAACACAGAGTTAATTAACATCATCTCTGCGGCTAGCCGTAGCCGAGACATATCGGAATCGTGTTTGATCTAGAATATGGGCTAGTCTGTTTTGTTAGAATAGTTACAAAACTTTCGAATAATGAAATAATTCCAAGGTTCTATCTTACATTCTTTGTTTTAGTTTCATTGTTGACATTGTGCAGGTATTATAACACAAAACTTACACTTGTGTAGTTTGATGAGAAAAGCAAAGTTCTCAGCGTTTCCATTAAATTTTGCCGATAATGGAAACAAAGTTGGGTTGAGAATTGTTAATACTTTGCTCTAAGATCAGAAGACGTGATGTGATACTTTCCTGAAACTTATCAAAAATTTGCTTTTGTTCTTCAAGGTGAGTAAAATATTTCCCAAATCGTTTGTTCAAGTACATAAGTGGATACTTGTTTAAGGCAGAAATGGGCTCCGAGCCCCCAAAGTTTAGGCGTATTATTAACATATCTCATATGATATCTAAATACATGAAAGCTTTACGTCCTTGCGGTTGTAGTTCAACACCTGTGGTACAAGTCTCCGCTGGTCAAAGGTTACCCTAATACCGACATAAAACAGGGTCTAGGATAAGCACCGCCATACATAATCGTAACTTGCTCGCTTTATTAAGTTAAGAGTACGTGCATGAAATTGTTAAACCACACATTATTTGATATTTGTATAAGACCGACTGAAGCCTAAAATACACTCTGAATAGCCTATATTCAATTGATTCTGTCCAGGGTTCAGACTTCTAAAGCACGCGCTTGTATCTTGCACATGATGGTCAATGTGTGTGTGATGGCGCGATCGGTTCAATAACACAATACAACAGGCATCTGTTGTTTAGGATCTGTAGTATTTTTTTTGTCTGCTAACTCCAACAATAAACAATATTGGAGCCTATTCTCATCAGTTCTCATTCATTCTAGTTCTCACATTGATTATTCTCGCATTTTCATCCTTCATATGTGATCTTTCTTTCATTCCATGTCCTCATTCACATCTTTTCTGGGTGGCTTGCCCAGCTAATATTCCTATGTAGCTATCTATCTCTGTATCTTTTCTTATGTCTATTTATTTTTTCGGGTGCACTCAATAAGCGGGGAACCAAAATCTTTATTCTTAAATAAAATATGTAAAGAAAACCCTGTCCGATCCTTGAAGGTATTGTTAGGTATCATTAACTGATTCTACTAATGCCTACAAAGACAGGATAAACTTAAAAAAAAAATTCCCCTAAAAAAATAAATATTATTTCACAAAAAGAGGTAATTTAATACATGTGCGGTCAGCAACCCCTTCAGCGGGCGGCGGGGGGCAGCAGGGCACGCGGCACCTGTGACGTGGTCGCGTCGCTATTCGCTTATAATAATACCGGTGTTGTCACTTTTTAAAAAATACCAAATTTTGGGGAAATTGGAATTAATTCCCGGGAAAAAAGGATTATTTCAAAATTCATTAGTATTGTTGCTATGATGATTATGTAAAATTTTATATTATGTTTGGTCAAGTGTTTACCTAACCTTTATTATCCTTATGGGTCGGACAGAGTTTTCTTTACATATTGTATACTAGCTTTCCGCCCGCGGCTTCGCCCGCGTGGAGTTCGGTTTTATCGCGCTTTTTAGATTTCTCAGTGTTTCTCTACTATATTATGCATTTATTATACATACAAACCTTCCTTAAGAATTACTCTATCTATTAAAAAAAACCGCGTCAAAATCCGTTGCGTAGTTTTAAAGATCTAAGCATACATACGGACATACAGCGAAAGCGACTTTGTTTTATACTATGTATTGATATATTTTTTTCCTTTTGTTTTTTACATTTATAGGTACCTAATATATGCTATTTTACATCACTATTCCAAAAACTAATCGAAGGATCTGTGGTTTGATTCTTTTACCACCTCACCATGAAATCTTAGGTGTAGTGAGCTGTGATTTCAACTAATGCTAGCGAGTTAGTTTATTTCACCTTACGCATTACAGAATCGATCGGGAGATATCAGTATATGATTTTTTCTGTGTGTAGTTTAGTGTATATAGAAGCGCTCTAATATATTTCTCCAGCCAGTTTATTTAATAAACGTTCAAAAACATAAAAGCAAAATACTTTTAATGTGAAATAATGGAATGTGAAAAAATGGCCTGATCATACTAAATTAATTTCATTAAAATAATGTGCGCAGTTGTGTTTTTGGGATGATAAACAGAATTTTAAATATTTATATGCGATTATAGATACGAGGTACGAGTCTATAACGTTCCGAAATGGCTGACTTAGAAGGCTGACTGTAACTGTGGCCGCTAAAAAGTGTAGCGTGCAGTGACGTCACACGAGTTTTCAAAGCGCTGTGTCGTCTTCATTTTTAGTTTATATGAAAAAAGAAAAAATAAGTGTCTAGTATTTTTTAGAAATCTGACTGACGGATTAATTAGTTTTTTTTAGTCAAATACCCTATTACCACTAATATAAAACTAGGGCTGGCTCTATCACTATTGCTTAAACTAGCGGTAGGTATACCTACCGCTAGTTTCAAAGCGTTGTTTTCACAAACTACTTCAAGACACGACGAGAATTATAAAAATACGCTTTCTACCAGCTGACGGAATGTTTTATCTGTCGTTCAAATGCCTACGTGCTCACCTAAACTATACAATATGTAAAGAAAACCTCGTCCGACCCAAAAGGATAATAAAGGTTAGGTATACACATGATCAAATAAAATATGAAATTTTACATAATCATCAAAGTAACAATACCAATGAATTTTGAAACAATCTGTTTTTTCCCCGAATTAATTCCAACTTCTTTACGTAAAGTAAATTACAACGTAATTTATAAAAAGTGACAACACTATTATAGACAGTATTATTATGAGTGATGCGCCCACGTACCGCGTGCCCTGCCTCCCTTCGCCCGCGCATGTATTCCTACCGTGTTGCCTAGGTACCGCACATGTATTAAGTTACCTCCCTTTTATAAATAATATTCATTTTTTAGGGGGATTTTTTTTTAAGTTTAGCCCTGCTTTGTAGGCATTATTAGAATCAGTTCCCGATACCTAACAATACCTTCACGGATCGGACAGGGTTTTATTTACATATTGTATATCTACATATGTATACAGGCTGTTAGTGTAAACACCGGTGCTCATAAAATCAGTGGCTTGGTTTCACTTTCAGAACGTAAATTCAATGAAAAAAGAAAACCTTTTTTTAGTAGATAAAATGTCCCTTTTTTCACGAACTTATTTTCACACTAGCCGCTAGCAGATCATATGTTTCGTGAACGCTTGGGTGAACGACCGCGTCTCGCCGACTCGCGACCACGCCAAATGCATGCGCGGCGCCGCGGCCCTCTCCCGGCTCCCCTCAGTTTTGCGCAGCCACGGTTTGCAAAGGACATTCCCATGGGATTTAGTTTGGTGGAAGTGGTTTCAGAGGTCCATAGTCAAATGGTGATGAAAGAGTCACACTTATATTATAAATGCAGTTATGTATGTATGTTTGTTAGTTCGTCACACTTAAATTTGGTGCACAGGCAAATTCGAATAACATACAGGATATCTTTTATCCCGGTAGCTTTTTTGGTTGAGGCTTTTATGTATTTTAGGATTTTTTTTATACCATTGTTATCTCGGTGTCTCATTGTTATTGCTAAATATATAATCTATACTTAATATATAAAGCTGAAGAGTTTGTTTGTTTGTTTGTTTGAACGTGCTAATCTCAGAAACTACTGCTCGGATTTGAAAAATTCTTTTTGCGTTGGATAGCCCATTAATCCAGGAAGGCTTTAAGCTATATAGCATCATGCTGCGACCAATAGAAGCGGAGCATTACTAACTCTACGCGAACGAAGTCGCTGGCGGCCCCTAGTTTAAGATAAAAATCATTTTTGTAGATGTTATAAAACTTTTGTAGTAAGTCATCAAAGTCAACTAACTATACCTTATTCATGGGGAAAATTCACTGTGCGAAGTGTCGTGTTCAACAATTTTCTCTTCGAAAAGTATTAGAATTTGGGGTAAAGTAAAAACGGATTATGAAAATAGATTTCTCAGCTCTCCGAAAATTTATATATATGTATCTTTTTGATTTATTGGAGGTCCGATGTAGGGCAGCCATCAGACCATATTTTTGTAAGGACAACCAGGTAACATAACAAGCTCATACATTTGTGATTTTTCATGATACCTTTTTGAATTTTTTTACTAATGAAGACAAAAGTACATGGCGAGCCTATGGTCGACTTTTGCTTGTGAGGTTAGGTATTACCGTTCGTGAGACGACTAGATGGCGCTGTTCAGAAATTAAAATAATACTGCAGAGCTTAAGAACCTTATTATACAGAGGCACGTATAGTTTATAATACCTAAAATAATTAAGAAAGTACATATAACTTAGAAAGGACTCCTCTCATACAGAGAAGGATTGAGCGTATTCACCACGCTTGCTCAATGCGGGTTGGCGATTTCAGACTTAAAGTCCAGGTTTCCTCAAGATGTTTTCCTTCACCTTCAGTCATTGGTGTCCAAGATATACTTAGAAAGTACATATAACTTTAGAAAAGTTACATTGGAACTTGCCTGACCTGGAATCGAACCCGCACACTCATACTTGAAAGGCCGGTGTTTTAACCACTAGGCCACCACGACTTACCTTACAATAATAATAATATTTATATTCAAATACTTAAGCATAAACAATTTTATTTTCTTATTTTCGGTACATTGTTAATTCGACGACAGCTGGCATAGATCACAAATAATAAAGAATCCTATGTAGAAATTGGCTCTCATTTTCGTATTTAGTAGGTTAGGTGGATAACATGACAATACTCGGATCACAGGGTACCGGTTCGAAACCCGGTTCTCAGTCGACCTTTCATAAATTTAATTTTATATAATCTTTATCCACCTATATACAATATGTAAAGAAAACCCTGTCCGACCCATAAGGATAATAAAGGTTAGGTATACACTTGACCAAATATAATATAAAATTTTACATAATCATCACAGTAACAATAATAATGAATTTTGAAATAATCTTTTTTTCCCGGGTATTAATTCCAATTTCCCCGAAATTTGGTAATTTTTAAAAAACTGACAACACCATTTATGACGGAGCGAATAGCGATGCGACCACGTGCCGCATGCCCCGCCCCCCTTCACCCGCGCATACATGCGCGGGTGAAGGGGGGCGGGGCTATCGGGTTGCCTACCGCACATGCATTAAGTTACCCCGCTTTTTCGAAATAATATTTATTTTTTTTGAGGGATTTTTTTTTAAGTTTAGCCTGGTTTTGTAGGCATTATTAGAATCAGTTATCGATACCTAACAATACCTTCACGGATCGGACAGGGTTTTCTTTACATATTGTATATATAATTATCTGTTTATCTATATTTTATATGTAATAAATCTATATACTTAATATATAAAGCTGAAGAGTTTGTTTGTATGTTTGTTTGTTCGCGCTAATCTCGGAAACTACTGGTCTGATTTTCAAAATTCTTTTTGCGTTGGATAGCCCATTAATCCAGGGAGGCTTTAGGGTATATAACATCACGCTGCGACCAATAGGAGCGGAGCATAACTAACTCCACGCGAACAAAGTCGCTGGCTGCAGCTAGTTTTATATAATCTTTATCTACCTATATATATAATTATCTGTTTATCTATGTTTTTTATGTAATAAATAATATATAATATGTAAAGAAAACCCTGTCCGAAAAATAATGTTGTCACTTTTTAAAATTACCAAATTTTGGGGAAGTTGGAATTAATTCGCGGGAAAAAAAGATTATTTCAAAATTCACTAGTAGGTATTGTTACTATGATGATTATGTAAAATTTCATATAATATTTTTTCATGTGTTTACCTAACCTTTACTATCCATACGGGTCGGATAGGGTTTTCTTAACATATTGTATAAATATTCAAATATTTACCCAGATACATTTTTCTTACAGATTACGATTTACTAAGGTTAGATCTCGTAAAGGGTAAGAAAGGTTATGATTGATTAAAAAGAATTAATTTTTATATAGTCACTAGCTTTCCGCCCGCGGCTTCGCCCGCGTGGAGTTCGGTTATATCGCGCTTTTTAGATTTCCCTCGGGAACATCAAATTTTTCCGGGATAAAAGGTAGCCTATGTTCTTTCTCAGGGTCTAAAGATTGTCTGTGCCAAATTTCAACAAAATCGGTTGAGAGGTTTAAGCGGGAAAGCGTAACAGACAGACAGACAGACAGAGTTACTTTCGCATCCATACTAATATTATAAATGCGAAAGTAACTCTGTCTGTCTGTCTGTCGGTCTGTCTGTCTGTCTGTCTGTCTGTCTGTCGCTTTCCCGCTTAAACCTCTCAACCGATTTTGATGAAATTTGGCACAGACAATCTTTAGACCCCGAGAAAGAACATAGGCTACATTTTATCCCGGAAAAAGTTGATGTTCCCGAGGGAAACCTAAAAAGCGCGAAATAACCGAACTCTACGCGGGCAAAGCCGCGGGCGGAAAGCTAGTTTATAATATTAGTATGGATTGGCCCCGACTCCCTTGTTCACAAACTAAACTAAATTAATTTCATTGCATCTTTTTCTTTCCATTTCTATAAGAAAAGGACAGAAGATAAAATGTCAGATTAGACCTGTCAAATTAGTGCGCTCCTGACGTAAACTGGCGTATTTTTAGTAGTGATGCAAAGGAAGTGTCTTAGCGGAACTAGAAACGGAAACAGATGTCAAAAGTAAATTTTAGCAGAAACGGAAACGGATGCAGAAACGGAAGTGTATACAATATGTAAAGAAAATCCTGTCCGACCCATAAGGATAATTATAAAGGTTAGGTAAACACTTGACCAAATATATAAAATTTTACATAATCATCATAGTAACAATACTAATGAATTTTGAAATAATCCTTTTTTCCCGGGAATTAATTCTAATTTCCCCGAAATTTGGTAATTTTAAAAAAAGTGTCAACACCGGTATTATTAAAAGCGAATAGCGACGCGGCCACTTTGACGTGGTGCCGCGTGCCCTGCCCCCCGCCGCCCGCGGAAAGGGTGGCTTACCGCACATGTATTATAAGTTACCTCTTTTTGCGAAATAATATTTATTTTTTTAAGGGGGATTTTTTTTTAAGTTTAGCCTGTCTTTGTGGGCATTAGTAGAATCAGTTATCGATACCTAACAATACCTTCACGGATCGGACAGGGTTTTCTTTACATATTGTATAATATGAAAAAAAAAAAAACACAAATTTACAACTATAATTCTTTATTAGGTATCAAATTTTAGAATACTTTTTAAATTTAATTAGAAATCTACTGTAGAAAACAATCTTGCAACTTTGTAACTGAACATTTTATTAATATTCAAAATTTAGTTGAAATTTTCCATGCACTTTCGACTTCGTTAGTAAATAAATTCTTTACATAAAAATTTTGGTCACGTGTTTCGGGTTTCTAAACAAAATTTTTACTAACCTTATAGACTCCTGTTTGAAATAATTCTTTTATATTCTATACATGTTATTTCATGGTACTTAAAACCCCTGTCATATACAGAATAGTGGTCCGAACGGTTTTATTTCGGACATAGTCCTTTCAGCCTATATAAGCAACACACGTTCATGCGCTAGCCATGGCCGGCCCCCGTCAAGAAGACTTGTCGTGCATGTTGCGAGTCGGCTGCGCTTAGGTATGACAATTACTTTTTGCGCATATTTAGTGCAAATGGTGTTTATGTACCAACATATAATAGGTAACCCTATATCTACTATGAAACTAATTTACACAGTGAATTGAAAAGTGAAAAAATCACAAAACAATCTATACTTTTAATTAGGGATGTAACGAAGGCAGTTATATCGGAACCGGAACCGGAGTCGGAGTTTTTAAATTTGATTTATCGGAGTCGGAACCGGAGGCGGAGGCAGGATCAGAAGGAAGTAGGAGAGAGTTTTTTTTTTATTTAAACACAAAAAACATTATTCGGTATGAACCCGCACCTTCATCGCGTAACGCACCATTTACCATCAATTGGAATCATTTTGAAGCATATTGCTAGTCTATTGCTACCTATGTTCGATAAATATGTCAGCTCAACAACGTAAATAACGCAATGAATGTTGTTGAACTGTCAAAATGAAACCCATTGCCACTGATAGTGTGTTACGCGATTACCCTGCTGTTCATAACAGTCGACAGGTCGCCGCCGCTACGTTATGCTTTAATAACCTCCGATTAAAACCTCGGATTTAAAAGTATCGGAACCGAAGTCGGAACCGAAGGTATGATAGTAATCGGAAATTTCGACTTAACGGAGTCGGAGTCGAAGCTCCGTAACATCACTGCTTTTAATATACAGTATGTTAAATAACAGAGGGCGTTCCCTTAAACTCGTTAATATATATCATTAATAGACTAAAATAAAAATATCAGCATAGAAAAATAAGCATAAAAAAATCCGAATAAAAAAAAATTCTAATTGGAAATAAATTTGAAACCTCCTGTTTTAAATCAAAATAGTAGTCGTCATGTATAAATAAATTGCGACGTTGCCGTCTTTCATGTTCGCGGGTACAGTGTGTTTCTTTTACATGTCAATTTAAAATTTTTATTGAATATTTTCTTATTGGAAAAAAATTTAAAACATTTTGTTTTCGAATGGAAATATGTTTTTTAGCATGTATGTATGCTATACTATTTCGGGTTAACGGGAACGCCCTCTGTTAGTTAACATACTGTATGTAGGTATAAAGCTGAAGAGTTTGTTTGAACGCGCTAATTTCAGAAACTACTGGTCCGATTTGAAAAATTATTATTAATTTTTGCGTTGGATAGCCCATTAATCCAGGAAGGCTTTAGGCCACATAACATCACGCTGCGACCAATAGGAGCGGAGCATAACTAATTCCACGCGAACAAAGTCGCTGCCGGCCGCTAGTAATACCTAATATAATATTAATAATCTCAACCTGCAGAAAGCAGCCATCCTAAACACCTGTAGAATAGTAAGAAACTTCATGCAGTTAGAAGAATACAACACAATAAAATACACCACACTGCTACATTTACTTGGCTTAGGCCCGTAAATGCAGCTAAAACCGGCATTAGAAGTGAAAAAAAAAAACATAACTGT
Source organism: Sesamia nonagrioides (assembly GCA_017933935.1). Classification (NCBI taxonomy): domain Eukaryota; kingdom Metazoa; phylum Arthropoda; class Insecta; order Lepidoptera; family Noctuidae; genus Sesamia; species Sesamia nonagrioides. The sequence continues at coordinate 632,749 of JADWQK010000456.1, read as the reverse complement.
CCCAATAATAATCTTTATTTTAAAACACTAAATACAATTTTCCCATCTCAACCAAAATATTGTCGCTTGTTGACGACCATGCTACTGCAAAAGACTTAAGTCACAGACAAATTAAACGAGAAGATATTGCTTTGTAAAAATACCAATAGCGACACTGCACTTGTTTAATTATTAGGCCCAATTAAGTTCTTTGGACTGCTGTGGGTTCTATCAGAGTCTGGAGAAAATTGAATTTTGAAACCGAATTAGTATCTAATGAATTGCTATTATTTATTCAAATGCGTATTATTATGGTGGGATCCCCAACCCACCTGCCAAGCGTGGGGATTATGGCAATACCCCCCAATGGGATGAAAGCCTTCGGGAGGCTTTTGTCCAACAGTGGACCTCTATAGGCTGAGAGGATGAAGAAGAATACGCCATCACGGTATACGTAACATAACCCTTAGTGCGCGAGTATACATATGGACGTATATAACTATGTACGTATAAGTAATATGACTAACACTTAGCCTTAAAGCCCTACGAGTAACTTTATAAGTAAGGGAATAAAACTGTACTAGATACTTTAAATACTACATACATAATTAAAATTATATAAGAACTTCTTAGGTACGTTAAAATTAAAACGAAGTGCTACTAAGGATTCTGTAAATAAAATTTAAACCCTTGTTTATGTTACACATTGTAGAGCACATCAGCGTCCCGAAACTTGGGGACCTGCTTACAACTTGTACCAACTAGTTAGTGCGATTAGCAAAGGAACTTCTACTTTTTGTATACATAAAATATGTTACAGCTGATTTTCATTAATTTGTTTATTTGTTAGGCGAAATTAAAGCAGCACAAAAATGTTAAACATTTAGATATTAATAATTACATACTAGTATAACATACCCGCTTGTGTAAGATATTTTAGCGAAGAATGTCTTCAGAAGGCCTAATAAAATGTTGTTGTAAAGGTTTCAGATTTTTGTAGAAAGTGAAAAATACAATTACACTATGTAATGGTTTGCCCAAAAAAGGAACTTGTTCAATAAATTACCAAGTCCAAAAAGGATTACAAAGCAAGAGCCTCAAAAAGGTGTATTTATTGAACAAATGTGCCTCACAATATATAGGCACAGACGACAGCAGCCCAAGCTACACCAAACTGTCAAATATTCCCAATCAACCTTGAGCCTTAATGCTTTAGCGACAAAGTTGAAAATCTAATAAAGAAATCTGACAGACTGTAGTAGCTTGACGTGTTGTCGTCTGTACATTACGGCACCTCTAGGTGTCTAGCTAGATTTACATTTCCAATTGGTTTTTAGTTCAAGTTAAACAAATATCAACTTTACTGTAGGAGTAAATAAATTTACTTCTATGTGACAAGCATTATATCAAAAGTCTTAAATAATTTTGAGGTTCTATTATAAACTAAAGTTTATTGAGTAGGGATTAAAGTTATTTCTACAATAACATATTTGTTTACATTTTTGACATATAAATCATGAAAGGAATTAGCTAGTTGGCTACAATACGTTTTTCTAAAAGAATATTTAAACATAAACACACCTTTAGTTAACGAGCAACGTAATTGCTTCTAATACTTAGTAGTGAAAAAGAGCTGTTATTATCATACCTCTGTCATGATTGGACAACTAGTAATAAATCCGGCGTGTGATATTCAAGTTGTCGGGTGACGTGCGCTCACGGCTCGTTAGATGCTCGCTAATCGTTTGTTAATTACAGCGCTCGTTATAGCCTTGCTGCAGCGTCCGTAAACAAAAGAGACTTTGAGGTATTCCGAATGCCGACGCAGTGGCATCCCTACGCTGCGACGGAAGCTATTAATGAAATTGGAATTGTCGCCGGCCCCGGAGCTCCTCGTTCTCCCCAATTGATTTTCATAGACAAGAATTGTCATTCCGCTAGAGAGCCGATTCCTCGGGGTCGGCAATTGTCGTGATATGAAAAGCAGGTGGATCGACCTTTCGTGACTCGAATACTAAACGCCTTGTTATCATCTCACTCTCCGCCACCAAAGGTAAAATATTTCCGTATAGGTACTCTTTTGATATCCTTTTTTGATTTTAATATATTTTAAGATCGCACGGGAGTCGCTTTGCTGCTTAGAGCTTTTGTTTTGTCTTTATTGATTAACGTTTTAATTATTGTGATAGAAATGTATTGTGAAAAAGAAAAATCAAAATATACTTTCATATTTGATTTATTTCTTATAACTTTTCTTTAGAAAGAGTGTTGTAAATATCTTAGAAATTTTCGCTGTATTCTATTTATAATATTATAGTGCTTTCTAGAAGTAATATATTATGTAGAAACATTGATAAAATATTAAACAGATACGATATACTCTAACAAACTGACCAAAAAAAATGTGCCGAACACAGCAGCAGCACACATGCATATTTTTATCCGGCATACATTGGTACAGTGTGAGTGAGATGGGGCACAATCTAAAGCATAGAGAAGAAAAAGATGGCTAGTGTTTGTCGTTTGCGCTGTTAGTGTTTGTCGTTTGTTTTTACGAGTGTATCGAGAGTGACTAAGGCGAGATGCAGGACTTTCCTTCCTTTTGTACGCTTCATTTTCAGTGCGCTAATGACATATCTACCTTAGTTTAATATTTTATCAATGTGTAGAAATCGAAAAATTTAAAGCGGAATTTGCTGCTGCACAGAATGCGTAGAACTAGACAGCAGTATACATCTATACATAGCACATGGCGTGTCGTTATTTTTTTTTTAGATGCTTTTTATTAGCTTCACTTGTATGTTTGCTTGCTTGTTTGATTGCTTGCTTGTTTGTTTGTTTGTTTGTTTGTCCGTCTCTAACTCTTTGGACTACGAGTGAGCGGCTCACTGCTGTAAAATGTGTCACCGTTTTCAACACGTTCGTTCGTTTTTTTTTTAAAGAATATCGAACTAAAAACTTGAAAATAAATATAGTTTTAAAAACTAAAAAACATGCTTTTAAAAAATATCAAACTAAAAAGTTAAAAATAATTAAAAAAAAAGCGTGAGGTGCTTAATATACAAAAATTATAGCACAAAGCGCCTCACGCTAAAAATTATTTTTAACTTTTTAGTTTGATATTTTTTAAAAGCATGTTTTTTTAGTTTTTAAAACTATATTTTAATGGGACAAAACCCGCCACACATTAGGTATCCCACCCACTGCAACTCCAGAAAGCCAGAATCAACAGTGGAGACCGCCAGAAAAACGCCGAGCAATGAAGCTCGACGAGTCCCAGAGAAACGATTCAACTGTCTTGGGTCCCGCAACGAAATTAATCAGAAAAGAATAGCGGAGGAGTAAGAAAAAAGATATTTTTTCCACGGCTGTTTTTATGGCGCGTCGTTAGTTAACACCAATAAAACTTGTTACAGGGCAAATAAATATTGTAATGAATTATTAAACGGCATGTTGTTGAGTATCGAGAGACCACACAGCGGCGGACGAGGCGCTCGTCGCTGCAAGTTTCCGACTACATTTACATAACTTGACAGTTTCGGCTCGGAAAGTCGCCGACGTTGCTCACACAGTTACATACAGTATTCTTCACATGGCTTGTGCCACTTGTGTCACTAAGTGACAATTCGCTTTCGTTAATCGATTAACTGAAACAACGTTAGCTTTGAGTAGTGTTTCATATGCATTGGTTATTAGTTTTGAATGAAATGCATGCATATTTTTGTGACAATGATCGTTTGAAGAAACCATCTTAAACCCATATCTATCCATACTAATATTATAAATGCCAAAGTAACTCTGTCTGTCTGTCTGTCTGTTACGCTTTCCCGATTAAACCTCTCAACCGATTTTGATGAAATTTGGCACACAATCACAACAAAAAAAGTGTCACCTGGCCACTTTGGATTCGATGGAGAGGCGAGCGAAGAGGCTGATTGGTGACCCTGATCTAACTCGAGATGGTCTCCAAAGCCTAGAACACAGGCGTAGAGTAGCCAGCCTTTCGGTGTTCTATAGGATGCATTTTGGGGAGTGTGCGAGGGAATTGCATGATTTAATTCCCCCATCTCCGTTCCACCATCGGACGACCCGTCGTACGGCTGGTTTCCACCCTTACGTTGTTGACACCACTGCGACCCGGACGAAGCGTTTCGCCTCCTCCTTTATACCGCGTACATCGAGGGACTGGAACAATTTGCCAGCGGCGGTGTTTCCGTCGGACTACAATTTGAGTGTCTTCAAGGCTAGAGTGAATAGGCTCTTAATAAACTAGTGCGCTTTACCATCAACGATTGCGTCACTGCTTACCATCAGGCAGGATTGCGGTCAAGCGCTAGTTTATAATTTGAAAAAAAAAAAAAAAATATGAATTTTTTTAATAAAGTCTCCGAAAATAGGAACCGGCCAATCAGAAGTCAGTATAGAAATCTGCTCATTATTGGTAGCTCCGATACCGCCCTATAGACTCTGAGAAAGGAGATAGGCTACCTTTTATTTTGATATTCCCGAGGGAAAATTAAAAGCGCGATATAACCGAATTCCACGCGGGTGAAGCCGTGGGCGGAAAGCTAGTATTCTATATTTTTTAATATATAGAGCTCAAGTTTGTTTGAACGCGCTAATCTCGCGAAGTACTGGACCGATTTGAAAAATTATTTTCGTTGCATAGCCCAATTAACCAGAAAGGCTTTAGGCTATACAATATGTAAAGAAAACCCTGTCCGATCCGTGAAGGTATTGTTAGGAATCGATAACTGATTCTATTAATGCCGACAAAACCGGACTAAAGTTTAAAAAAATTCCCCTAAATAAATAAATATTATTTTGCAAAAAGAGGTAACTTAATACATGTGCGGTAGGACACCCTTCCGCGGGCGACTGGGGCAGGGCACGCGACGCATGGTCGAATCGCATAAGCGTACCGTCAAAATGGTGTTGTCACTTTTTTTAAAAATTAGCAAATTTCGGGGAAGTTGGAATTAATTCGCGGGAAAAAAAGATTATTTTAAAATTCATTAGTATTGTTACTATGATGATTACGTAAAATTTTATATTGTATTTGATCATGTGTTTACCTAACTTTTATTATCCTCATGGGTCGGACAGGGTTTTCTTTACATATTGTATAACATCACGCTGCGACCGATAGGAGCGAAGCGTATAGAAAAACAAGTATTAATCCTTATCCAAATAAATCAATAGTATTTAATTTTGATCAAAATTGCCCTTGACAACACTAAATTTTGAATAGTATCAAGATACTAGAATTTTAAAATAACTCTTTTGGGGTTAAAAAAAATGTTCAAATAACTAACTCCACGCGAACGAAGTCGCGGGCGGCCGCTAGTGACATATATAATTATCGTAGTGTAGTAGGTATATGGAATATTCATGTTACTAAACATTCGTTCTGAAACTTAGTAATTTGAATCATTTATTGACGTCACAATTCAACAACTTCCTTGGAATCAAACTAGGTGGCTTGAGGGTAATTACAACGTTCGGAATGGTAAAAAGTGGAGTTAAGAGTGATTAGAATGTGCAGGGGGCACAGCGGGCGTTGAAGGGGGGCGCACGGGGGCGAATGGCGGCGGCGCGGCTCGAGGGTCCGTGCGAGCACCACCCATGCATTTCTCAGTTCGCTGACCTGGAATGTATATTTAATTGATTTTGGTATTGCGGTTGGCATGCTAACGAAGCTTGAAAATCAATGAAAAGTTCGATTATTCGCCAAGAAAAAATAGTTGAGCAAAACGCGAGGTTCCCTCAAACTGATCAGTCAATGAGTCACCTATTATCTTTGTTTATTTAGTAAAAGCTGTTTAAGATAGTATGTATACTCAAAGCTTCCATAAGAATAATTCGTCTTCTTGTTACGCCTATAGCCTATATATAAATGCTAGGCTATAGAATTATATACATGAAAGTAGTTTTGTTTCATCAGTGGTTGTCGGAATGTGAAATTAGGCATATACCTCCTGTAATAAATCAAAGTACATAATATTTCGTAGCACATTTTGAAGTGCTACGGTGGCGTAGGTAATCGGACCGCGTAACGCTCGTAGCACGTCTCTAAATTGAGGAGGCACTTGTAAGACATTTACCTTAACTAATCTTGTTACAGATATACATAATACAGATATAATAGACTAATTGTTTAATCAAAGCGGCATGGCGACAGGACTAGCACAGTGACTGAGCGATCGATTGCTACGCTGCGTGCCGCATTTTCGATTTCCGCACGGAAAACAATTTTTATTGCCTACAAGTAGTTGTTCCGTGTCTGGCCGTTTGTGTATGTGAATTTTTAAATATTTGTAGACGCGCAAATGATGCGAGGGTAATTTCTAGGCAACATTAAGAAAATAAACAAAATTAAAATACGTAACCGTAATTTTTTTTATTTTTGTAGTATTTGACGGATTTAATATTTTAGATAATAAATCATTTTCATCTTAATATACTTAAAAGATCTTTTAAGCTTAAAAGAAGCTTAGAAGACCTTTTATCCATAAAGTTTTATTCGTTATTTGAGTACCGAAAAACCTCGAATGCTGAATATCGAATTTTCTCTGGAACCGTCTGCCTCTTGAAATAATAACTTGCGAATTCTTTAATTAGGTCACTTATACAGATTTAGACAGGCTGTGTGTGGTCAGGCTCAATATCTATTAAGTAAGAATGGTATTTTACTCCATAGTATATTAATTTAAAAGAGTTAGGTAAAACGAAATGAGGAGGTCCGCAGAAGAACTAAAGTCACCGACATAGCTCTTCGAGTCGCTAAACTTAAGTGGCAGTGGGCAGGGCACATTGCTCGTAGAACCGATGGCCGATGGGGCAGTAAGGTTCTGGAGTGGCGGCCACGTACCGTAAGACGCAGCGTAGGAAGGCCCTCAACAAAGTGCACCGATGACCTGGTGAAGGTCGCGGGAAGCCGATGGATGCGGGCAGCGCAATACCGGTCATTGTGGAAAACTTTGGGGGAGGCCTTTGTCCAGCAGTGGACCTCTATAGGCTGAAGAAGAAGAAGAGGTAAAACACGAGATTCGATTAGTACCAAACATGTCAACAGAGTTTCACAATATTGTATATCATCATCATCATCTCAGCCACATGAAGTCCACGACTGGACATAGGCCTCCCCCAAGGATTTCCAAAAAGAGCGGTTGGACGCGGCCTGCATCCAGCGCTTCCCTGCGATTTTGGTCAGATCATCCGACCACCTAGTCGGTGGACGTCCGACGCTGCGCTTGCCGGTACGTGGTCGCCATTCAAGAGCCTTTCTGCCCCATCGGCCATCGGCTCTACGAGCTATGTGCCCCGCCCACTGCCACTTTAGAGAGCTAATCCGCTGGGCTATGTCGGCGACTTTAGTTCTTCTACGGATCTCCTCATTCCTAATTCGATCACGTAGAGAAACACCTAGCATAGGCCTCTCCATAGCTCTTTGTGGGACCTTGAGCTTTCTTATGAGACAGATAGTGAGGGACCACGTTTCTGATCCATATGTCATCACCGGTAATACAACTGGGTTAAAGGCTTTTGTCTTTAGGCACTGAGGTATTTTGGACGAGAAGACACTACGGATCTTCCCGAACGCTGCCCAGCCGAGTCGGATCCGTCGAAACACCTCGTCCTTGAAGCCGGAACTATCACTATCTGGATCAGCTGTCCCAGATATATATACTGGTCTACAGCTAATTCAGTTATTATAAATATTAATTAGTACAGGTAATAGCAATATTGTATATCTCATTCTGTTATTGTATCGCGGACGATGGGCGACAATATGGGCTGGTGTTCGCAACTCCATCACATCACATTAAGCGTATTTTGTGTACCATATACCCAAATGATGAAAATCTTCTATAAATAAATAAATTAAAGTGTCTGTTTGTGATGTCAAAATGACATGTTGTGAGTTTAACAGTGTACAAGGTTATTAATAAACGTGGGAGTATATTCATGCTTAGTTATATTAAAACGAGCAGGAGCTGTGTGTTACGGAGATGAATATGCTGCGGTGGAGTTACGCGGAAAGACCGCATCAGGAACTCCCGCATCCGTGGCAGTCTTCATGTCCGTGACATAGCAGATTAACTGCAAGAGGGTCGCCTACGCTGGTACTGTACCTCTTACGAAAACTGGCATGGAACGTGAGTAACAAATGTCTTGCAATGGCGCCTCCGCCGGGCCGGATCAAGCGAGGTAGACCAACGAAGTGCTGGCTTGTCGTTGTAAGAGATGACATGTCAACAATCTCACACCACGGGATGTAAGAGATCCTGTGAAATGAAGGCGTATATGCAGGATCGCGGACCCAGGGCTCCAACGCGAAAACCGCGGATGCAACCGGGATTAATTACACGCTGAGATGGTGATGATGACTTATATTAAAACAAAACCATTTTTTTTTCTTTTCGGTAGATTTGTAGGTCGATTCTGATTTTTACTGGCAGACTTAAGTTTTACTTTAATAGGATAGAATAGAACAGGCTTTATTACATAATATAGTTTACAGTAACATAAATATACAGTATGTTAACTAACAGAGGGCGTTCCCGTTAACACGAAATAGTTTAACATACATGCTAAAAAAATATTTCCATTCGAAAACAAAATGTTTTTAAAATTTTTCCAACAAGAAAATATTCAATAAAAATTTTAAATTGACATGTAAAAGAAACACACTGTACACGCGAACATGAAAGACGGCAACGTCGCAATTTATTTATACATGACGACTACTATTTTGATTTAAAACAGGAGGTTTCAAATGTATTTCCAATTAGATTTTTTTTTTATTCGGATTTTTTTATGCTTATTTTTCTATGCTGATATTTTTATTTTAATCTATTAATGATATATATTAACGAGTTTAAGGGAACGCCCTCTGTTATTTAACATACTGTATAGTAACATAAATATGAAGATTGTACGACCACCCTTAATAGCGGCAGTACATGCGCCTATATGGAAAGGTAACAGAACCTAAACTAAGACCTATAAGCCCTACAGTCCCTACGACCCTAAGTCCTATAAGCCCTACAGCCCTGACCTACCACATAGTTCGTAATAAATAAATATATAAATAAGTGCGGGATGTCTGCACCAAGAGACCTAAGGTAACAGACGGATAGTAGGTAGGATTTCCAGGTAAGGGTGAAGGGTAAACTCACTGCCAGTCCAGCAGACTCACAGGACTGATCAGAGATGGCTAAGGGTGTCTTGGCCACAGTGAGGGGTAATGAGACCAGAATAAATTCTAATCTGACTCATTTTCAAAGGTAGCATTGAACAAAGATTTTACAAAGGATGACAAAATGGGCGGTCTTTTCGCTAAGAGCGATCTTTTACAGACAACCTTTGGATACTATTTTTCTATACCTATATTATTTTCTATACCACATGGAATACTCTAAGGGAAAGTAGAGAGAAACAATGTAGGTGGTCTACAGTGTACTATTGTAGATTAATTTTGGAAAATTCAATTATTTTATTTCAGATAAATATCAGATTAATTAGGGCTCGCCCATGCTAAATAAATAAAATCCTTGAACTCCAATATGTAGATAAGCAAACGGACTCTCGGGTACAGCTAATCTAAAATATATTTTCCACCTGAGCCTTATTCTACAAGGAGATCGAACACCGGAATCAAGCAATAGAAAAGAAAAAATGTTATCACAGTGGAGCCTCTTATCCTTGATATTCATTAGCGTAATGTCGGCCAAGGGTAAAAAGCTAAGGGGGTTGCCTTCGAGCAGAATAAGGGCGCGAGATGTGTCGGGCGATGTGACGAATAATAAAATTGACAAACAAGATCACAACTCGAGAGAAGACGTTGAGCGTTGAATGACGTCACTCCTGATGGGAGTTGAGAGATTTTTCGTGGAATTCATTAGTGTTTTACGATTAGGTTACGTTATACAGTTACTTTGTAAACTACCCAGTTTAGAAACAAGTTTATATTTTCGAAAATAAAGACCCCTACAAAGTATTTTTCAGTATTCCAGGTACACGGTACCATCGTGATATTAAGAGGCACTTCTATAGGTACTTTCCGATAGGCAGGTCGATACTCAATATTTCATAAAATGTAAAGAGAGTCACGGCCACCGGGTAGGTATTAATGGACGCTTAAATGGAGGTGAAACTTTAGCCAAGTCCCGTTACCGCGGCAATTTGTCAAACAAAAAATATGAGTGAACTTTCAGGCCAGAAGCGTTGTCTGACATGACTTATATAAATAACCTGTGCCCGGCGACCGACCGACGGTTAGTTTTAGCTTTATTTTATGGGACTTTTTTATTCGACAGAACTTAGTGTTGCCCAAGTCAGGGGTCTCGATGACCCTTAAGAGTAAATTGTTAACCGACATATGAAGTAAGTGGATGTAACAGGTTGAAACAGGAACCTACTAGTTTTTATTTAATGCATTTTAACAATTCGCTTAAAGTACGATCTTTCCAGCCCAGTCGATCATAATTAATAGATTCACGAAAGATATTTATCATATTTCAAATCAGAGTTAACAAACCTTGAGTCTCAATTATTTTTGAATGAAACGTTGCTTTTGAATCTTTTAGTTATATTTATTTCTGAAGTTTTAAAGCACTTAGATTATTTATTTTGAAATAGTCCATTGTAATCTAATACGAGCGAAACGACAGAGTGGAGTAATCAGATATTCTGGTAACTAGCCTCTCGTTTACGATTCAGTTTTATATTCGTGACGTGATTCATGAATACAAAACTGAATCTGAAACTATTTTACTGTCGTAAATATTTTTAGACAAAAACGCTTTTGTGAATTCGTATGTTTTTATAGATTTTTACATAAAATACTTACTCATTATGTACTTCATAGAGCTTATACAATTACTTTATTCTACTTCTTAGAAAACCCTTTGAAGAATAAAGTTCTATTAGATTTTGAGCTCGGAGAAGTAAGCTGGTCATGATGATCAATCGTTGGAGTAGCAAACACGCTCGAAACTTTCTCCCGATATGCGCACTATTCATAAATATTTAGTCGAACTTTATACTGTTCTTGTATAACAATGTAAATGATAGGTAAACTTAAGCGCACGTTCACGTGAATCATTGATACGGTGAAGCCGCCGCCAGCTGTAATCAAAGCATGAAACAGCCACTCTGGGAGAGCTTCCAAACTAGTATCTATCGCACAAACATTTAACGAATTACTCGAGGATTACTAACTTATTTCATTAAGAACTTTGCGCAGGCGAAATGTTATTTTGGATAAATCCCTCAAGTGTTATCTAGATGATTGCAGCCGAATCTCGCTCTTTCAACCACGCCGCGACATTGTTTTTGTTGACTGTACGTGGCTATCTAAACGGCTTTCTCTATGTAGCTGGCTGCAGGCTGTAAGTACATGGCTGCGGCGCTATTGTAGACGTTCAATATTTTTACTATTTGTTTTTGTTTATGATGATATCATAACATACCGGGTTTTTTTGTGCAAACTCCACAGACATTATAGGTGTAAGCTGTAAACATGGTAAAGTATAAGAAAAAAGTTTTTTTTTTAAATTCCGTGTTTTTTATACCAAAAGTGATCGTTGACCATTAAAACTTATTTTTTATGCGATGAGAGTTTGCCCATCGCGTCTTAGATGTTTAGCTAGCCAATATACCTATAATAACCCTTCAGTGGTACAGCAAAGCTGTTCATTGTATTGTTACGGGCTAGGGGTACTAAAATGCCGGTTAAGGGTTACGAAGTTTATTGGCAACGAAGGTACAGTCGATTGTAGGCAATGACAAGTAGAACTTAGCTGATGTCGTACCGAAGTCTTCTCTTACGTCCACGAAGTCCGTGTTGTAAACACACAATAACGCTACAGATGCTTCTTCACGTAGTACTTACAGTTCTCGTTATAATTGTCGCAGTAGGTCTTCTTTATGATTGCTTCTTAACTGTCGCTGTTTTCGTATCGCTAGTCGAGTGTAGACTGACTGTGCGCTGGCGTCGCGGCGCCTTATATAGCCCAGCTGATCGAACATTCCAGATTCCTCCAGACGTAATAATAATAGCACATAACTTCGAGGTCACTTGGAAGTACCTACGGTAATTCCCGGAAACGGGTTTCTAGAAATTTCGATGTCGACACTTTGTTGACAAAACTGTTGAGACCTGTACCATTCGATAGGCCGTCCTAAGTCTAGTAATGCGTTTTATTATTGTACCTAGAAAATGTCTAGATCTAGGAAAAATAGGGCTTAAAAGTGACACACTGCATGTCACGCGATATTGAACCTTATGCCATCGACATAAGGTCCATTCGTAACAGTATGAACAACAGCCCCACGGCAAGCATCTCAACCGCACCTGAACAAAACCACGCTAAAACAAAAAAAAAAACTTTCAATTTAATATTGCTCAACCTACTCCTACTATAAGAATGGTCCTTTCCTGATAATCCTTCCTATCGACAATAGGCATGTCACCGTTCCTTGTAGTGCACTGCGTGTAGGCAAAGGAAATACCATTCAAGCAATTTGCATAATAAAACAACTGCCGAGCGATTATAAAATTTATAAAATGGAATATGTCAAAAGTAAGGACACGTCTACATAGTTTGAGAACCTTCTATGAGAAACCTGATTAGGATTTGTGACCTAACTGCGTTTATTTAAGTGGGATTTGACGTTTAGTCTAGTGGGTAGTTTTATTTCCGTTGTTTTCCGTCTGTCACAATAAGTGTCACCACTTTAGACATAAATAAAACTTAAACAATGGGCGTTTGGTTAGATTGGGTTGTAAGTACGGAATTCTAAAAACAGGCGCACAAAGAACGATGATAACTAAAGAAAGAGTTATAGATTCCAAATACTGTTTATTTGAGCCCATCACGAATTGTGAGAAGAAGTGGTAGCATGGAGTAAGAACCAACTTCTTTTAGTACCTAATTTTAATTGCAGTGTTGCTGATACTAAAATAGTCTACTAAAATAAAAAAGTTAATAATGTGTAAATCCCCTGCTACGCTGTTGGGGCATTTGCATGATCTATACAAGGCTACTATCTTCACATTTTTTACGTCAATAGATAATGTTTCACAGTCACAGAAGCAATAAAATTATGTAACGAAGAAATGTAAACCCATATTATGATTTTAAAAGAGTGTCCATGGAGTTTCTTGCACGTTCTTCTCCATAGAGATCTACGCTTTGGAACGTGCAATTTAGCTTCACTTTTTTTTTTCTTTTTTGGACTGGCTATAACGACATTGACTATTCAAAAGAACCAACGGATGGTTAATTTGAAATAAACATTTTTGATTTGATTTGATTTGACAGATACTGCTGCTCAGTTCCGTTTGATGGTTGAAATATATTATGTTTTAATTTTGCATATACACTGAAGTCGGTGTTTGCCTCTCACTGCATGTTGAATGAAACTTGAAGGTAGTTAAAAGTTCGTCCGGCTAGTCCAGGGATACCGCACGGTGCCTGCTGAGGTGGCAAGCCTCCTTGCCGAATTAGCGCTATGAGATCTGGAGGCAGAAGCCATTGCCTACGTGTGGTTGTAGCGAGACGAGATAAAATGCTTGGCCATAAATCCGCTGCCGCGAGAAATGACGGTACAACGTATAGAGGTCCGATGTTATCTCATGGCGACATGGAGAGTGCGACTGTCGCAACCCACTGCTGCAAGCCATAATAGCAGCGATAAGCCCCCTCTTTGAGGAGTGGCTAGAGAGGCGCCACGGCATCCTCATCTTCCGCCTGATGCAAGTCCTCACCGGGCACGGCTGTTTCGAGAGCTTCCTGTTCTGGATGAGGCGGGAGGAAACGCCAGGGTGTCAGTAATATGGCAATCGCCCTGAGGACACGGTGGAGCATATGGTGGAGGTCTGCTCGTTTTGATCGGCAATGGTCCAGGCTATGGTCAGGCAATAACCTAATTTTGAGAAGCAGTTTTGCCAGCAAAGGAGGAGGCGGAGAGCATATGGGAGAGGGAATCTCAGAGCCCTCACGCCCCTAGCTATCGTAGGAAACGCTCTCGTCAAGACACGACATCGAACTCCTGAACACTGTAGACGAGGACTAGTGGCGAGCCGTGGGCAGGTCGATAAGGCCCAGGCGCGGGTCGACGGTGCGATGTGTTCCACGCGCGTCTCAAAGAGATATCAGCAGATCGTGACATGTTCATGGTCCCCCATGAAGACCGCTGCTTGCCAAGGCCGCGGGTTGTTGGAAAGAGGTACCGTGGCTGCTGGTGCACAGGCAAGTGAAGGAACACGGGTGGGTTTTAGTCAGCAAAAGTGCCACGCCCTTAAAAACACCACCCCTGTTTACTTGCTTGAGGACCCTAATAAAACATTTCGTAAAACAAAAGTAATATACGAACCATTTTTTTTCACTTCTGGAGCGATTACTTTCGAAAACATTAACACTAACAAAAAATATTTCAGTCGGATATAGGACAGGTATTTAAATATGTATAAGACCCCTTACATATTTAAGTACCTATAAAACAATATATCACACGTGAGAGTGAATATGATAAAAAAAATCACCGCCCTATTTACTTGTAGGACCCTAATAAAACACGTTTTTCCACTTTATATTTCACCATTTTGTCGGCGTGATTGATATACAATATTGGTAAAAATTAGAGCTTTCTAGTGCAAACGGTCACTGAGATTAGCCGTAGACGGACGAACAGACACACTTGGTGAAAATATAGGGGTTCCTAATTGACCACGGAACCCTAATAAGAAAGAAACAGTATTTACTGTGCCAGATGAAGTAAGGTCATAAAACTAAACTAAATAAAATAGATAATAAATGATGCTTCGACATTTGGAAAAAACAGTTGAAGCGCTGATATTCTATTAGCGCCCACTGTGATGCCAAGAGCAATGAAAATAAATGGTAAAATAGATATAATTTTGTAAAATATAACTATCAATTAATATAAATAATTCATTTTCAATCCACACGAGAAGCAACTTTAATGAGTATCAGAAGCTCTTTGTGACGATGCTTAATGCTTAACAAGTAAAGGGACACACGCCAGTATTCTCGCAAAAATAAATAAATAAATAATATCAATTACGACACATTACTTTTAATTTATATTCACTATACTCCTTTGGCTGTTTTTATTAAAAATGGAATATGGTAGTCATTTAAGGACATGGATGAAATGGAGAAACATAAATAAAGTAATAGTTACAGTGTTATCGAAATACAAACTGAAACAAATGACAGACGATGAAACAAAACACTGTATAGGCAGCAAAAATAATTCTTCTATAGATGCTGCCAGTAAAAGCTTTAAATAATCAATAATATGAATTTTATTAATTAATTTTCGAACATGTACCTGTCAAACATATAATAAAAACAACAGCTGCGAAACAATTGCTGTACCAGTTCAGTGAACAATCGCCGACATACGCTTAAGCCACTTAGCTGCGTGCACATTAAGGGTAGGTTTAATGCTTGGTATCTTTTTTTGAAGTTGCAATAAATGCTGCTCAAATTTTAAGCTACTATTCTATTGCGATTACTTCCTGACAAAATTAGGATGGAAATGAAATATGGCATTGGACAAAGATTATAACCAATCGTGGAGTTCATATATATCAGGATCACTTAGATATTAAAATTCATAAAATTATTGAAGAATATTTTCTAATCTTAATAAAATTTCAAAGAATGCATGGTGACAGTTTGAATGTGGATGTCCCTGCTGGCCGTACATGAGCGACCCTTCATTCATTGTTTAATTAGAGTGAGCATTATAGATAATCCAAATGAAAGAGATTATGTTAGGGCGCGGCGCCATTGAAACCATAAGTTAACATGCATTCGGGCTGTCAGTTTACCTCCAGCAGGTCACCAAATAAATACGTTCAGCTCAGGCATTAGGGTCGTCTTCGACGGTAATAATTCTTCCGCATATCAGGCCTTGCTCTTCGATGTCCCTTTGTCCCTTGTCTTTGATAGAAAGCCTCTTCGATTGATGACATCTATTTGCGCCGAGTTCGAGTTCGTTGAATGACTTTCAAGTTTTCCTTCAACGTTTGAGTTGTTCGAAAAATATATCATTGAGATAATATTGGTTCATGAATCATGTGCCTCTATAAAAGATTGGGTAAATATAATTTTGTGATTAAAATCAAAATGTTTTGTAGAGCACTATGTATATTGTACAGTTATTATGACAGTTTGATATGGCATGCTATACATATACATCAAAGCCCTTTCCAGATAACCATGAAAATTATTTAATCCTTTTATTGTAGCTCTGTAGAGTGTTGTGATTCATCAGGTTTTTTTTTATGAAAGTTAGTAGGATGAGCCATGGCCTCGGTGGTAGCTGACATCAGCTGCCGGCAGAAGTTACCACCCACCAGACCAGCGTGATTGTGTTCCAGTATGATGTCTGGTTATGCCGTACGGAGGACGGGTCTGAACAGTTGTGTTGTGATGCGTGCCGGGTATGATGCGCCAAATGTTGTTGTGTCAGAAGTTTGGTCGTGGACGGTCTAAAGACCAATCTCCCTCTGGCACAGCATCGTTGGTCGTGTTATTGAGTTTAACATAGCATCACCTCGCTCAACTGCCGTCTTCCTTCCTATCCACTCAGTGTTTTTGAGTGGATAATAATAGGCTCTTAATAAATTAGCGCCTTTTACCATTAACGATTGCATCACTGCTTCCCATCAGGCGGCATTGCGGTCAAGCAGTAGTTTATAATAAAAAATAAAAACTTATGGAATTCATAAGGAAAATCTAACGTCTTCGGCTCCGTAAATTTCCAAATGACGAAAAACGACGAGTCTTGGATTTTAATCTTAATGAAACTGTTGACTGCAGCACCCTTGAAAACCACGTAAACGATAACGTTAACGTGGTTTTCAAGGGTGGGGGGGTACTTACTCATTAAATTTGTAAAACTCGGTGGAATCTGTTTTACAAATTTAATGAGTCTAGGTTTTTTTTAAATGATTTATTTGGGTGTATAAAATATGTTGCATAAAAGACCGTATTTTTATTACTCTGACTTACTGAACCCTAAAAAGTAGACAATCAATGTTGCCGAACTCAATATTTCATTAAAATCAACTTCACAAAGAGAAACCGTAAAATAGCATTTGAATTTAAGTCGCATTAAAAGTTTGCGTGAGCTGAGTTCATAGCACAATGGGGCCGTTGGAAAAATTCTAATTACTTTACCGAGTTGGAATTTACAAAAGTTACGCTCACTGGTCGGCCGTCTGGCTTGATGCAAAAACTTGTTTTTAACATTGAAACATCATTAATGGATGAACATACTATACCTAAACTCAACACTAAAATATGCACTCATACTTTTTTTTTTCTTCCAAATTTTTATTTGGTTTCATTATCGTTCTGCTCGAAAATACTGTAGAATAAAATATAAAGCCCCTTTTTTATTTTGCGAATATTTTTCAGTTTTTACCTTTAACATTTATCGTCTGTGTTTTCGTTGATGCAATAGCGAAAATATACCTCTATTTTATCGGTATCGTCTTTTATCTGGCGCATACACTGATGGCGCTATCATATAACACTTTACGCGATCCCGGATCGATGCAATGTAACAAATAATGAAGTGGAGTGAACTCCAGTAAACGCCCACGGCTCAGAAGTGTTGGCAATTTAGAACAGCCGGCGCCGCTTGTTGCCGTCGTTTTTCTTGCCTCTTTGTTCAATAAATGTACGCCTGGAATGCCTTTCTCACTATGTTAGGTTCGTATTACAATCATAATTACGTAATAATGCTTAAACCATGTATTTCTCACATCGAGATGCGTGGCTTCGAACTCCTATCATCATGTACTTAGTACATACATACATCATATCGACATTAATATTTTTCTATATTTTAAAATGACGTTTTATTTCTCTTTTGTTTTGTCATTACCATTTATAAGCTTAAAACCGGCCAAGTGCGTGTCGGCCTCATGCACAAAGGGTTCCGTACCATTGATTTATGAAATTAAAGGATTTAAGTTTTTTGTATGAAAGATTACGCGGTATCATGCGATTTACGAGGTATTAATAAAATAAACTGCTTACAAGATCTCGTTCAAAACAATTTTTGTTGGTAGTTTTTATAGTAATGGTACATCATGTGTTTTTTTAGATTTTTCCTTTTCTTATTTTAGAAGTTAGAGGGGGGGACTACTTTCCACTTTGGAAGCGTATGTCACGCAAACTATTCGATTTAGAAAAAAATATTTTAGAAACCTCGATATCATTTTTGAAGACCTATCCATAAATACCCCACACGTATGTGCTTGATGAAAAAAAAAAAATTGAGTTTCAGTTCTGTAATGTATGTTGTAAGTAGGTAGTGTATGAAAATGTGTCAACATTGTACCCTCAACATTGCGCGTGTATCGATCGCTGTCTTCTAATAAACGGTTCGCCAGTCGACCATATACAGCATTCAATGAAGTCGTGTTATTTCCCCAAAACCCCCTATATACAATATTTGGCGACGAGTTGGACCATAGCGTGTTATACTGCGTTTAATACAAGATGCCTTAGGGAAAATGGTCCACCTTTAAAAAGACATATATATCAGATTTGGAGAAAGTCTCCACGGTCTATGTTAACTTTTCCACTCCCAACTGACGTTGGCGAACCTGATAGTGGAGTAAGTCCACTGGTACCACCACCACCACCAGCAACAGCATCCGAGACCCGAAGCAAACGTGTAAGGAAACCGGTCATAAGGTACCAGCCATGAATAATGTATTTAATTGTAAATTAGTTGTATAAGAGCAGTTTAAAATAAGTGGTAGGGTGTAATGTATGTTGTAAGTAGGTAGTGTAAGAAAATGTGTCAACATTGTACCCTCAACATTGCGCGTGTATCGATCGCTGTCTTCTAATAAACGGTTCGCCAGTCGACCATATACAGCATTCAATGAAGTCGTGTTATTTCCCCAAAACCCCCTATATACAATAAGTTCTAAGTATGGGGAGCCCCCAATATTTATTATTATTATTTTATTTTTGCATCAAAATCTTAATAAGGTTCGCAGAATACATCTGCCTACCTACCAAGTTTCAACAGTATAGCTCTTATAGTTTCGGAAAAAAATGGCTGACGCAGACATGACGAATCTATAACGGTTCCGTTTTTTGCCCTTTGACTACGGAACCCTAAAAAGGATCAGCACATTGTGTCTCAACGAATTAATGTAAATTATGTAAGTTTCCATTAAGGGAAGACAACGCTTGATTATGGGTTTGTGATTATTTTATAGAACTGAGTTTCTAGAATTGATTGTATTTCGCTTTAGTCCAAGTTTTCTGGTGTTAATTAAAGTAGCCTCGTTTTGTGAATGTATTGTATAGGTAAAAATATAAAAATTTACGATGTACCTATGCAACGCACTGTTAAAAGAAGACAACAAAAACACTGCAATTACAATTGTTAAGTAACCGCATAATGATGTCACCATAAATCAAGACGCCATTGTGTTTATCAGTGTTTGGTGCAAGCCATTTTTTGTGTGGATGGGAAATCATCGAAAAACCTCTCTCGCTCTGGGGGGAGCGGAGGGGCGTGTCAGACTTTTACTGACTAAAACCCTCCCGTGTTTCTTTACTTGCCTGTGCGACGGCCAGGGCCACGGTTTCTTGTTTAACCAACCCGCGACCCTGACCCAGGGGGCATCGGTCTTCATGGACTCCGTCACGATATGCTGATATCTCTTTGAGGCCCGCGTGAAACACAACGCGCCATCGACTCAGGCCTGGTCCTTACTGGGCGGCGAGCTGCCTACTGCTCACCGCCCGCAGGCCCGCGCCTACGGTGGTTGGGAGTTCGGTGTCGTCTCCCGACCAGGGCGTCTCCTGTGGCGGCTATTGGCGTGAGGGCGCTGGGATTCCCGCTGCCTCACGCGCTCCGCCTCCTCTACCCAAGCCGGGCAGACCTCCACCGTTTCTTCAGGGCGATCCACACAATGGTGATACCCTGGCGTTTCCTCCCGCCTAATACGGAACAGGAACCTCTTGAAACAACCGCGTCCGGTGAGGACCTGCGTCAGGCGGAAGGTGAGGGCGTCATGGCGCCTCTCTAGCCACTCCTCAAAGAGGGGACTTACCGCCGCTATTATGGCGTGCCCAGCACTGGGCTGCAACAATCGCACTGTCCATGTCGCCATGAGATCCCACCGGAGCTCTGTTCACCGTACCGCGATTTCTCGCGGTTCCTTCATTGCCTGGGCTACGGTTTCTCGTAAGCCATCATTCATGGGTTTTTTTATTCTTTACCCTTATTTAACTAAACAGAAGCAACTCCTATACTCCGCATATCCGTAAAGGGGTTCTTTCTGTTTAGTCAACTGGGTAGGTAGATGGTACTATAAAATATCACTGTTCATACATATACGTAGAATGTAGATAAATCATATC
Source organism: Sesamia nonagrioides (assembly GCA_017933935.1). Classification (NCBI taxonomy): domain Eukaryota; kingdom Metazoa; phylum Arthropoda; class Insecta; order Lepidoptera; family Noctuidae; genus Sesamia; species Sesamia nonagrioides. The sequence goes on along the minus strand of JADWQK010000456.1, from coordinate 612,326 downwards.
TGTAAGGGCTAGTGTTTCCAACGCCAGGTATTTTTTCCGAGGAATAGTTTTGATTTTTTGACTGTTCTTTGATACAATTTTATTGAAAAATATTTATCGGTTTGTGAAATTATTATCGGCTGTTTTTTTTTGCGCGTAACTAAATAAATTCCAGGAATATATTTTCCATCTAAACCATACTATTGTCTGAATTCTACTATAAATTGAAAGATTGACTCTGTATTTATTGACCAAGTTCAAAAAGTCGGACAATACTCAATTCTCCTATGGAATGTCAAATCACTGCGATCCCCAACCCGTCTGCCAAGCGTGGGGATTATGGCAAACCCCACCAATGATGCATACGATACAGAACAGGCCTCTAGTAGCTCTACTATTCCAGTTTACGGTAGCGGACTCGGTTACGGCGGAGCAAGGGGTGGGAAGAATCTCCGGATGAGATCCGGCTACCATCATCGACGATGACCTTTAGCCCTGGCAACATATAACACGCACACACTACGGACCGATGAGGGGATTATTCAACTAGAGGAAGATCTGAGCCGGTTACGCTGGGACATTGTGGGGTTATTTGAAGTTCGAAGAGAGGGAAAGGACTCGATAATTCTGAGGTCCGGCAAACTGCTCTATTTCCGGATAGGTGACCAGATATCCCAGGATGGCGTCAGGTTTATCGTCCACAAGTTCCTCGTGGACAATGTTGTTAAAGTCGGGAGCTTTTCGACTCGGGTGGCGTCGGAGCGCAGACCTGTATTCTACGCTCCGACGTCCAAACACTCCGACAATGAGGTGGAAGTTATATATGAGGACGTCAGTAGAGCCAATAAGGCCATATTAGCCATACCTCCAAAACCCACTACACTGTTGTCATGGGGGACTTTAAAGCAGATTCTACAGCCAGACTAAACCGACACTACACCGACGATATCCCGGACGTCAGCACGTATGAGATTGGTATGGCTCTGTGCTCAAGAACGATAAGGCGGCTGGAGATAATGGAATTACGGCTGAGCTTCTGAGAGCGGGTAGCCAACCGGTTCTTAAAGCGCTGAAGATATTTAGTTCCATCATTCTCAAAGGTGAAACGCCTAAGGCATGTTACAGGAGCGTGGTACCCCTGGTACGTGGTATACCCTGCTGAAAAACTACAGACCGATACCTCCTGAACCATGTCTATAAGCTGTTTTCTATGGTTATCACGAATCGCCTCGCTCGCCGGGTTGACGACTTCCAGCCTCCCGAACCAGCAGGTTTTCGAAAAGGCTTTAGCATCATAGACCATCGAAGTTGTTGACGAGTATTTATAACTTGGACTGTTTATCAGCCCAACTAGGTAGGTCCAACTTCGAGAAAGAGGTGTCTCGTCGAATCCAGCTTGGCTGGGCAGCTTTCGTGAAGCTACAATACATCTTCTCGTCGTCCAAGATACCACAGTGTCTCAAGTACCACAGTGTCTTTGACCAGTGTGTGTTGTCAGTGATAACTTACGGAACTGAAACGTGGTCGCCCGAAATGGGCCTCATACGAAGTACTGAGTCACACAAACGGCGATAGAAAGAGCTAGGCTCGGGGATTCTCTGCGCGATCGAATCATAAATGAGGAGATCCACAGAAGAACCAAAGTCACCAGACATAGCTCTTCTCTAAAATTAAGTGGCAGTGGGCGGGGCACATTGCTCGTAGAACTGATGGCTGATGAAGCAGTAATTTTATGGAGTAGTAGACGAAGCGTACGGAGGCCCCCAACAAGGTGGACCGATGACCTGGTGAAGGTCGCGGGAAGCCGATGGATGCGGGCAGCACAAGACCGGTCAGCGTGGAAAGCCTTGGAGGAGGCTTTTGTCCAGCAGTGGACCTCTATAGGCTGAAGAAGAAGAAGAATATGAGAACTTTGCGTTTCTGTAGTAGATCTGATGATGGAGCCGAGAGACAATCGAGAGAACTCCTCGACGATTCACAGCTCACCTTGTATTTGTGCTTGATTAATTTGTATTGATAAGAACCTTACGCCTAGATGGTTAGTGACTGTCATTAAGGGGATGATGGTGAAGACAAAAGCTAGTTCAGGGAACTCTTCAACGGCTTACAGTGGTTACCTTGTGGTTGGATTCATTTATATTGATGTATACTTTGCACCCATATGGGTTATAATGAAATTCTGCATTAGACCTAATAATAAAGACCATAAGCACTCGAGGGATCCCTCCACAATTTATAATAAGCATTGAAGTTAAATGTAAGACAACCACTACCTACTCGTCATGCTGATGCGACAATCAACAAAAATTTAGAGACTGATTTTAAGTTGCGTAATCAAGTCAACTCGAGTCGTTAAATTTAAGTAGCAGTGGGTGGGGTACTTTGCTCGTAGAACCGATGGCCGATGGGGCAGTAAGGTTCTGCCTTGTACCGGAAGACGCAGTGTGGGGAGGCCCCCAACAACGTGGACCGATGACTTGGCGAAGGTCGCGGAAAGCCGATGGATGCGGGCAGCACAAGACACAAGAAAGCCTTGGGGGCCTCCCAAGGCTTTCTTGTTCGGTATCGGTTTGGGTGTCTCTTATTTCTTCGGTAGTTTGGTATTTAAAGCAAAATTAAATGTCTTTATAAGAGCCGTTCTCGAGTTTTATCGATTTAACTTTATTCCCTGAGAAATGAAGTTGAATCGATGAACAATATGAGTTGGCACAATTTAGCCAATTTAAATGTGAATTGTCATAATATTTAGCGCGGCGTGCTTATTTAAACATAGTATTGTTCAATCGTATAGGTGTCGGATTGTCTCGAAATAATAACGAATACGACAACACTAGATAGAACGCAAGTAAGCTGTACGAGTTCGTTTAACAAAGCCTTTCCGTGTCCCATGCGAATTAAAATCCCAACAATACCTTCGGGCAGGTGTTTTACGTGTGTTATGTTTTATACCTATTATCCCGTAACATCCGTCCGGGGCTACTTTCAGACCGTTTCATCTTACGCCCAAACGGGTCAGCGTAATTTATTACCTATTGTGCGGATATTTCATTTATCACGGTGAATTCAATTTACAGAACAATTAATCATTCCACAATACTTACTTGCCGACAGCGGACTGGTTGCCCGCCGCTGCCGGCGGAGACGGAGCCACTGCGATAAAAAAAAACTTTTCGAGCTCAAAATACAATAAAAGTATCGTTTTCACACGTCCTTTACACATGTATACGTAACAGCACGTATTTACCGACCCATATTCATCGCTCGTTTCGTGAGTTTCGTTTGGACCTTTCGGTGCCTAGCTCAAGGGGAGCCACGGAGAAAATAATCTTAAAAGGTTGTGACTCAGCGTAATTAAAGAGCGGTTTGAATTATCCATTAATGAGCCAGTGAGGACACTTGATTAAAGTGAGATCAAGACTGTTATAATAAATTGTATTACTCACGAAAAATCCCTTAAAAAGGTGAGCGAGAAAATCAAAGGCCTCCAAAAATTATCCATCAAAGATAGAAATTAAGTTTGAGGGCAAGTTTTAATAAAATTAAAATGTAAATCTTTAATCCGCTTAGAATTTAAATGATAAGGAGTTACGTCATAACCATAGAAATCCCTTGCTTTATATTCGGAGCGTATTATTAGTGAATAGAGTATGTTCTCGCATGTGTTATTTCAGTATACGTGTTCATTTTAAGCCGGTCGTTAGCATTCAGTTCGCTGCTGCGGAATTGAATTAGTCGCCGTCTACCCGTAACCTTACGTACGCGCCGAGCCGACGCTTCACGTTTGACATGACATGTCTGCCGTGATTGCGATCCTGCACCAATTAGAACATATGCCTTTTAACATGTAAACGTCTAAACTTTTCGTACTTTTACCGAAAAACATACATAATTTAATAATATACGTAAATATGATAATTAGGTCAGTAGGTCTTTCCTACTCACGGTCTTTGATTGATTAATTTACGGCTTGTTTTCCCTCGCTCGCGTTTTATGGGAAAATGTGTTGTTATTTTAAACACTGCTTTTTAAAGAATTTTGTAAAACTTTTCTCGTTAATAATATTGGGATGCCAGTTAATGTTAAAATAATATTGTGCTTAGAATAAATTAATAGACCAGCGCTGAGAGTGAAGCATTTTTTAAATTCTGGGTATTATAAACTAGCGCTTGACCGTAATCCTGCCTGATGGTAAGCAGTGACGCAATCGTTGATGGTAAAGCGCACTAGTTTATTAAGAGCCTATTCACTCTAACCTTGAAGACACTCAAATTGTAGTCTGACTGAAACACCGCCGCTGGCAAATTATTCCAGTCCCTCGATGTACGCGGTATAAAGGAGGAGGCGAAACGCTTCGTCCGGATCGTAGTGGTGTTAACTAAGTAAGGGTGGAAACCAGCCGTACGACGGGTCGTCCGCTGGTGGAACGGAGATGGGGGAATTAAATCATGCAATTCCATCGCACACTACCCGAAATGCATCCTATAGAACACCGAAAGGCTGGCTACTCTACGCCTGTGCTCTAGGCTTTGGAGACCAACTCGAGTTAGATCAGGGTCACCAATCAGCTACGCAGCCTTGGTGTACCAAACCCTTACACGTCGCGTAGCTTAAATGCTGAATGCCCACGCTCAATCAACGTCCAGTACGTGGGCACCCTAGGAGTCAATAGACTACAGCTCGAAGAAAATGTACTGGGTATACCTATATACTCAGTATATTATACAGTACAGATAGAGATAGAGTACCCTATTGATAAACAAGCATATTCACCGCTTCATTTAAAGTTTGAATACGACAGATGACGTATCTCTAGTCTCTTGCAAACTCTTCGTCTTAATTTACTTGTGTAAGGATCGTTGAACACGTGATTTGTTTTATTAGATTGGAAACTTCAGCAACTCTCTCAAGCCAGTGGTTAAGGCTAGCTAGAATGATGCCTCGCCTGAAATCCATCAGTGTTATGAGAATAGGGTATTTGACTAAAATAACTAATTAGTCCGTCAGTCAGATTTCCAAAAAATACTAGACACGTATTTTTTCTTTTTTCATATAAACAAAAAATGATGACGACACAGCGCGTTGAAAACTCGTGTGACGTCACTGCAGGCTACACTTTTTAGCGACCAGTGACGTCACCAGCCACCACTCCTGATCTTTGATGCCTTTTATATTAGGCAATTTTTATTGATTTTATAAAACAAAATATACGTATCCAATATTTTTCTATAATCTGAATGACGGACCAATCTCAAAAAAAAAAAAATCAATCCAATCAATCAAAAAAAAAATTGAACCTGTTAGAAGACCATTTTTTTTTTTATCCAGGAAACATCTCTATTGTAGGTTGCAAATTCCAATAACAATAAGAGGAATACAATTTTTGTTAAAAAAAATAAACAAAACAAACGCGTAGCACATTAATGAGTAAAACATATTTGGTGCGTAGATATACGTTTATTTGGTTTCACAAAGCTATTGAAATACAAACGGCGGCAGTAAGGAGTGGCTGCCTATGTCAACCAGAAGTGTCGTTAAGTGCTGGGGCCGCGCCGCCTCTGACAATTACCGCTACGAGCCTGTAATGACCCAGAGAGACCCTTATTAAAACTTGCTTCACCCCACTTCCAGTAAGTAAACTTTAAAGTAATGATGCATATTAATTGAAATATCGATATACCGTAGTTTCTGTATACTTGACATTAAACGGCCTCTGTGGTGGCCTTGTGGGATACCACAAGGCCACCACAGACGCCGTTTAAGGCCGATAGGCCGCGATATACAGGTTGTAGGTCGTAGGTTCGCATTTCATCTCATCATTTCATCACCATTGCTCTCAAAACGGTGAAGGAAAACATCGCGAAGTAACCGACATGTCCTAGAGCCAAAAACTTCGATAATATGTGACTTCTACCAACCCGCACTGGGCCAGCGTGATAGATTACGGCCTACTCCCTCTCATTGAGAGAAGGCCTGAGTTCCGACAGTGGGAAAATTATAGGCATTATGTATGAATGTGGTGGATGAGTTAACAAATACATAGATTGGTATTTTAAAAGCATGTTTCATGTGGCCATATTATACTCCTATACCTACAAGAATACCTGGATACAAATAGTATTTCATTAAAGGAAATTAAATACTTTGACATTTAAGAACTACCACTTTACCTGAAAAATACGTGTCTTCAAAACCACAAAGAGCTTACGAGTATATTGGAAATAGGAACGAATTAATGTACGTGCTGGAGCTGAAATTTCAATAAAAAAGATTCATTTAATACAACGTATGAATACAAACTCTGTTTTATTACATGTGCTATAAAATAAAAACTTCTTAAGCATATAAATTGAGGGAGTGACATAAACACAGTGGAGGGATAATGCAGCCGGGGTTTATTGGTGTCATCGAAATGTGTGATCGTAAGCGCCGTGTTTTATTGCACCCACTGCTTATTATTATCCAGTTTTATTGCCGTGTGGTTCTGATATAACTTCGGCCAATATGGCCCGGATAAAGTTGATCGAGCTCAGCAAACCGTGCGGGCCGCAAACGTTTCGCTTGGAATCAATAGAGAACAATACTACAACTATGAAAAACGCTTGCTTACGTTTAGTATTAAGGATACCAGTTGTAACAGTTTTGATATTCGGAATTTGCGAATGAACACATATTGGTATAGGTAAAGGGTAGGGTTGCTCTACTGCAACTTAGCAAAGATCTACAGTAGGCAGTGGGTACATAAACTGAGGTGAGTTGATCAAAGGTATAATAAATAATCGGTATTTGTATGTCGTTCTCATTCGTGGGACACATACCTTTTCACAGTGAGAGGTCCAATGTGGGTTGGTAGATGTTATAATTTTTTTCGTTTTAGGATAACGTACCGGTTACCTAACAATATTTTCCTTGCCCGTCTTAAGATGTCCCAGGTTTTTGTAAAGAAAACTTTAACAAAACGAACTACTAAATAATAAACTACTGCATTACACGTAAAAAATGCTAGTAAATAAATCGTCTGTAGTTAACTTCTCGCAAAGTGAAAAGACCCGAAGGTAAAAGAGCCAGAGGCAAACTCAAAGATGTTTGGACGATTTAGTGCATCATTGTTCAACCACTACCATCTTTACTCCCGACCATGTTGAATCCACGGATGACAAAAAAAGTATCTGGTAAAACTCGATCGAGCGAGTTGAAAACAGAAACAGTTGCAGGAGGCCCCTAGCCTATACCCAAGAGTGGCAAGTTTAGGAAAGCTTGGCTATATTATAAACCTCATCTTGGCTATATTATAAACCTTATCTTGGCTATATTATAAACCTCATCTTGGCTATATTATAAACCTCATCTTGCATAGTCGGTAAACTTAGATGGTCAAATTTATCCCATTCAACTTTTTCTTCTACCAAAATCAACAACATATGTTCGATAGTTAACTCGTAAAAATGTTGCGAACAAACTTATTTGCATTATAACTTCTCTCATGACTACAAGTTAATGAAACAGTAAGTTAACTCGCACTTAATTAGAGGGCAAGTAATTAGGTGTATCTGCGCAGAGTGGGTACGCGAGTGCGACTCGTACTTTGGATTATTATGCGAGATTACCGGAAAGCTGCATTCCGCTTCAGCACGATTCCGGACGAAATAAATCCACAGTCAAATCGTTATGTCCGAAAGTTAAAGCTACGGCAGTTAGTTGGCGCTACCAATTAACTGTACCTGTGATAATTATACATCGTTTCAACTAGGATAACAATTTACTTTTCATTGTTGCTTCCCTTCTATTGAAGCCGATATCAGTGTGCTATAATTATTATATTGTATACGTGTGCTGGTCTGATATCAGAAAGTTCAGCAAATTATTTAACATAACCTGAAACCTGTAACTAAATTTTGAGACCAGTCCATTGTTTTTGAATTTAACTGAAAAGTCAACTGGAATTACGAATGCCTAATAGTGAGACGATGTTATGTGAATGTTATTTATTCTTAAAAGATAAATAGGAAATCAAAAAGTGAAAAAGCCAGGCAATGGTGACGACAGTACTACGTTGCTAATGGGTGCGGCGTTTCATAAAGGCTAATGCGCTTGCAGGCGAGCTGGATATTAGGCTTTAGCTTAGACCACTAAGAGATTTCAAATTTCCATGACAAAATTATTCTCTGTCTAACGCTGGGGGCTGCTTTTAGTCTATCTAGCTGAAATAGCTTTATGTTGAAGTTTTTATTAACTTCTTGCGAAAATGTAGACTCTTACACTCGGGGAGATGTAGCAATATTAGCTATTCCAGATAATCGGAACGTACCTTGTGTCTTTCAGCCACACAGAATACATTAAATAAAATAAAGCACAGCTGGACATTATAGCCCTCGGAACTAACCACCGCCATTTCGACCGGCTCAGTGCTTCCCGCTCCAGCGGATCCTTGAGACATTCAGAAAGTCATAGGCCCACATTGTAGGTGGCTTTCTAACACTACGTCTTCCGGTCATCGATAATCTGTTCTGTAAGTAATGTGCTCAGCCCACTGTACTTGTTTGGCAGTTCTTCGAGTTGTATATCTCGGTGGTAGGCCATAATATCGGCTGCCGGCAGAAGTTACCACCCACCAGACAAAGTCTTGCCGCCAAGCGATTCGTCGTGTCTAACATTCCAACACCTCGCTCAACTGCCGTCTTCCTTCCTACTCACTAAGATTTTTAAGTGAATAGGCTTAATAAACTTGTGCGCTTTACCATCAACGTTTGCATCACTGCTTACCATCAGGCGGGATTGCAGTCAAGCACTAGTTTATAATTATAATTATGAAAAAAAAAGGCGGGTTGTTCTGCGGATCTTTTCACTTCTGATCCAAACAAACACATTGGAAAACTCGAAGCCAAACACAGCCCTTTATTATTTACACCGACATGTGTAGGTCCTAATAAATATGACCTGAACATGTCGGTTTTATCGATAATGCTATCATGTATAGACCAAGATCATCATTTTGAATACTGCTAAGTGTATTATATTTCTGTAGTATTATATAGATGGCACCAACCAGGTGTAAATATTTATTGACATTCAGAAATAATGATTAATTTCAATAGAACTAAATTGCTGCGGGCGGTATTTAATATATCAATACCAGGCGATCGATTCTGTAAACATTCCGATAACCAAATATATTTATGAATTCCTTGAATGAATGGTTTTAATCCTTTGTCGATTAATTCATCAGAACTTGGATGCTTTCATAGAACTCCTAGCTTTAGATTTACCACAACATAACAAAGATAGTTACTGTAAAGGTTATCTGCTAAAGTCAACCTTATGTAGTGCAGGCTGGCAATAAAATAACTCGGGTTATATTGTATTTAAACAGTCAAGCGAGTTTAGAATGAGCTCTCCAAGTTTTGTATTTGGTTTTTGTTTCGAGATAAAGAATGGTAAATAGCCTGGGTGGTGTAATGACGATAGCTCGGGATAAAACCTGACGTTGTATGATTTCTATACGACCTACCTAACTCTGAGTGTGACTTTAAGTTTATACAAAATACGTATGATCGTATAAGCCTGGAGTACAGGCGTAGAGTAGCCAGCCTTTCGGTCTTCTATAGGATGCATTCTAATGAGTGTGCGAGGGAATTGCATGATTTAATTCCCCCATCTCCGTTCCACTATTGGACGACCCTACGGCGACTTTCCACCCTTACGTTGTTAACACCACTAGGATAGGGACGAAGCGTTTCGCTTCCTCTTTTATACCGCGTACATCGAGGGACTGGAATAATTTGCCAACGGCGGTGTTTCCGTCACACTACAATTTGAGTGTCTTCAAGGCTAGAGTGAATAGGCTCATAATAAACTAGCGCGCTTTATCATCAATGATCGCATCACTATTTACCATCAGACGGGATTGCGGTCAAACACTAGTTTATAATTTAAAAAAAAAGGTCAAAGTTTTCTAAGGCCTTAGAGAACCTATTATTAACCTATTATTTCTCGGTGGTAGGCCATGACATCGGCTGCCGGCAGAAGTTACTACCCACCAGACAAAGTCTTGCCGCTAAGCGATTCGACGTGTTCCGGCATGATGTCTGGTGAAGCCGTACGGAGGACGGGTCGGAGCAGTTGTGTTGAGTTGTGTGCCGGGTACGATGCGTCAAATGTTGTTGTGTCGGGAGTTTAGTCGTGGAGGGTCTCCACATCAATTTCCCTCTGGCTCAGCATCGTTGGTCGTATTGTTGGGTTTAACTTTGCACCACCTTGCTCAACTGCCGTCTTCCTTCCTCTTCACTAAGGTTTTTTTAAGTGAATGGGCTTAATAAACTAGCGCGCTTTACCATCAATGATTGCATTACTGCTTACCAACAGGCAGGATTGCAGTCAAGCGCTAGTTTATAATCAATAAAAAAAAAACTTTGATCTTACCTATTTTTGCGGATATCACACGTGTTATCCTACTTAAAATTATTTTGAGCGTTACCATGTTCTTTATAATGCCGAGGACTGTGATGGAGTGTGGGTAGGCAAACGACTATACTTATAATTAGCCAGCGGGTACTTTGTCTATCTTTTCATCCAGCCATCGTCCACTGACCACGGCTATTGTTCAGTGATTAATTGCTGGGAAAATTGAATCACCGTGATAAATGAAATATCAACACAATATGTAACAAATCGCTATAGTCCCGTCCTTCGATCAACGGCCAGCCGCGATTGTTTGATTACGAACGAGTGGACGACATAGGAAGGAGCAAATTAACGAGCGGACCGGCTCTTTGCGGTTTTTGTACACTTGCTAAATCACAAAAAATCCCAGCGTCGTTTCCTTACAGCTAACACAGGCGATTTATTCGTTCCTAGATTTATTTGGGTACATCCATTTAGTAGTTAATTCTAAGCAAGGATAATTAATTTTACAAGTATAATTACATTTTTATCAGCCTTGTATTTATATTTTTACTAGCTGTTGTGTCCACGACTTCATTTGCGATACAGGACGAAAAGAATCTAAAAAAGATTTTTTTACAGAATTTTTACTTTTATTTTTTAATAATTATAAACTATTGCTTGACTGCAATCCCGCCTGCTGGTAAGGAGTGATGCAATCGTTGATGGTAAAGCGCACTAGTTTTGTTAAGCCTATTCACTTAAAAACTTAGGAATTGGATGACGGCAGTTGAGCGAGGTGATGCAATGTTGAACCCAAGACCAACACGACCAACGATGCTGCGCCAGAGGGAGATTGATCTGGATACTCTCCACGACCAAAATCCCGATAGAAGATAGCATCGTACCCGGTACAGATCGAAACACAACTGCTCAATCCCGTCCTCCATACGGCTTCACCGGACATCAGTTTGAAAGCGTGACTTACGTTCGCATGTATAATATCTCGGCATTAATGTTGTACCTATTTTTAACAAAAGCCGATGCCCAACATCTTACTTCAGTATAAAGGTTAACAGATTGAGTTCGTAGTCATCCAAATACGAAACATTCTCATCGACAGAACGATCAATCAATTTGATTTGCTTTCACTTTTCATACAACAACATGGTAGCACCCACACAAAGTCACATCATAAGCAGAACATGAAATAATATTCATTGGATGCGGCATTAATGAAAAAAATGGTCGTGTAGGGAAGGGTAGTGATCATTCAGTCTAATTTGTTACATTCCTAAATTACTTATTAGGTACATGATGTTCCATGTTACTGGTTTGGTTTCCGCACTTAGTCCCTCCAGTGGACCATTGTGCGTGGACCATGGCGGGCTTTGGCGGTTATTCCAGCCAGCCCACCTCCACCAGAAGCCCATTAGGTCTCCTAGCCTGTTAGGTAAGTATATGATTGATATTAAAAGTACTCATCATCATCCCAGCGTTAATCCCAGTCGCATCCGAAGCCTTGTCAGCTTTGGAGTCTGGGGTCCGCTTTACCAGTCCAACTGCTGATATGGCTAAAAGTACTAATCTATACTAAAATATAAAGCTGAAGAGTTTGTTTGTTCGCGCTAATCTCGGGAACTACTAGTCCGATTTGAAAAATTCTTTTTGCGTTGGATAGTCCATTAATCCAGGAAGGCTTTAGGCTATATAACATCACGCTGTGACCAATAGGAGCGGAGCTTAACTAACTCTACGCGAACGAAGTCGCTGGCGGCAGCTAGTTAGGTATATGAATGTATTTTAAGTATCTATGTCGTGGTGGCCTAGTGGTTAAAACACCAGCCTCTCAAGTATTACTGCGCGGGTTCGATTCCAGGTCAGGCAAGTACCAATGTAGCTTTTCGAAAGTTATATGTACTCTCTAAGTATATCTTGGAAACCAATGACTGAAAGTGAAGGAAAACATCTTGAGGAAACCTGGACTTTATAAGTCTGAAATTGCCAACCCGCATTGAGCAAGCGTGATGATTACGCTCAATCCTTCTTTGTATGAGAGGAGACCTGTGCCCAGCAGTGGGACGATAAAAAAAGGTTGATGATGATGATGTCTGAGTGGTAGACCAGTAACCGGTAATGGCTGCGACTTTCAAGTTGTCAGTCGTGGGCATAAACAGGCACGTTACTTTGTGTAAGTTATTACAACACCACTGCCCTCAAGATTTTTTTAGCTTCGCCTGCAGGCTAAGTTACTCCAAACTGTCAGATATTCCCAATGAACCTTGTGCCTTAATACTTTAGATTAGAGATAAAGTTGAAAATGTACTAAGTAAATCTGACAGATTGTAGTAGCTTAATGTGCTGTCGTGTGCACATAAGTCATCATTCTCCTGCCCTTGTCCCAATTTATTTGGGGTCGGCGCAACATGTCTTTTTCTTCCATACATCCCTATCAGAAGCCATCTCGGCAGTCACCCCCTTCTTAGCCATATCATCCTTCACACATTCCATCCATCGTTTCTTTGGTCTTCCCCTACTCTTATAACCATCAACATTCATAATTAAAACTCTCCTCACGACATTCTCCTCATTTCTCCGTAACACATGCCCGTACCATGGCAACCGATTTCCACACAACTTTTCAGCTACCGGTGCCACTTTCAGACTTCCTCTTATGTACTCATTTCTTATTCTATCCATTCGTGTAACACCACACATCCCTCTTAGCATTCTCATCTCGGCTGCATGCAATTGCCTTTCATTCATCCCTTTCGTAGCCCAACATTCTGATCCATACAAGACAGCAGGTCGGATCATGGTTTTATATATTTTCCCCTTCAGTTTAAGGGGAATGCGGGAGTCGCAGATTGTTCCCGTGACCTGCCACCATTTCGTGTGCACATAAGTACCTAAATTAAATTAAAATAAATTCCTAACCGTTAAAAATCGGTAAAAGTAATAATATTTTTACCGATTTTTAACGGTTTGGAATTAATTTTGTTAAATTAATATAAGCAACGGTATTTTCCTAGTTCTCATTCAGCTTTGATGACACTCTTTGTGCAGTGGCTGAGCAATCGACTGTTGCCCTGCGTGTCGCGAGTTTGATACCCACACGGAACAAAACTATTTGTATGACCTACAGCTAGTTGTTTCTACCCCACCGCGTACGAGAATAATGGGCCATATCCTCTTACAGAGAAGAGACCTGTGGTCCAACAGTGGAGAAATTATAGGCTAATATGCGTTTGCTTTATGTATGCTTTGAGTTTCTGAAAATCTTTTCTTTCGACAGGCTCTACTATTGTAGGTATGAACTAAGATAAAGTACCCTTGTAACAGTGTAAACTTCAGGATTGGATTGGATTGGAGGATTGGTTGTAATAACATTTTGTTCACTTAACATTTTAAAACAACAAGCCGTTATAATGTGATTGAATGCCGTATTTTGAACTAAACCAGTAAAAACCCCCAGTTATTTCCGGAAAGGCCTCAAACCTCGACCGACACACAAGATAAACCCTATAAAAAGTTAAAGCCCGATAAAGATATCTTTTTTATTATTTTGGGTTTAGAATCACACACATACAATCATATCGTTAAAACTTTCTTTTTCAAATACACAATCCAAACACAATTATTTTTGCAGCGGTATTGCAATTTTCGATGAATACAGACTTGCGAACATGCCATAATAAGTAACTCCGTGGTGTTTCTCTATTCCCCGATGAGTACAGAAATTATTGTATATTTCGGTATTATTTCCACATAGAAACCGCTTTTTACCGAGGTATTATTACAAAGAGGGTCGTTGTACGCTGAGAGTCGTATTTTAATAATGAATGGGTCGTGCATTAAAGCCGTGACATTTAAGTTGGTTGGTAGCGGGTCGCTTCGGCCGCCAGCGCCGCCGCGCGTCGCTCTCGACCCCCGGACGCCTTGATTATAACATAATTGAGTGCTTCCGGTGAACTAAGGAGCCTCCGTTACATTTAGGTATACAAAAAAAAAAAATTAAACATTGTCCTGTGCTCAGTCCTCCTGAGCGCACTCTCCCAAAGTTAGTCTAGAATAAACGGAATTTGAAATATGATATGATGCTGGTCGAAATCGTTGTGTTTTGAACTAAACATAAACTGCAGACGACAGCAAACTGATTATAAGTGTCACTAAATCTATTCGATATTTGAAATGTGATGCAGCAAAGATAATGGCTGACAAATTAAATAAACATCGTAACTGGAATTCTTAATGAAAGTTTTGTATATAATAACATTGATTTCATTCTTAATTGAAATGGTTTCTTTATATACAATATGTAAAGAAAACCCTGTCCGAGTGATAAGGATAATAAAGGTTAGGTAAACACTTGACCAAATATGATATAAAATAATACATAATCATCATAGTACCAATACTAATGAATTTTGAAATAATCCTTTTTTCCCGGGAATTAATTCCAATTTCCCCGAAATTTAATTTTTAAAAAAGGACAACACCGGTATTATTATAAGCGAATAGCGACGCGACCACGTCACAGGTGCCGCGTGCCCTGCCCCCCGCCACCCGCGGAAGAGGTTGCTTACGGCACATGTATTAAGTTACCTCTTTTTGCGAATTAATATTTATTTTTTAGGGGGATTTTTTTTAAGTTTAGCCTGTCTTTGTGGGCATTAGTAGAATCAGTTATCGATACCTAACAATACCTTCACGGATCGGACAGGGTTTTCTTTATATATTGTATAAAGAAATCAATGTTTCCTATAGGAAACAAAAATTTAATTCAGATGTTTTCAAAAAGAGCACCAGATGTCAAAATATAAAATCTGTAGGAGTTTTTAAAATATTCCAGGATGATAGTTTATTCTCAGAAAGTTTTTCGCTTTTTATATTTCTTTGTGGAAATGAAAAAGTTTATCAAGTAGCGGCATCACACCGCCTCGAGCCCCGACCCATATCCGTTCTCAAATTCTTTGACTCAGACTGGATCATATTTTTGGCTGGCTAAATTTGCGGCAATGAATCTTTTCAAAGTTTTGATTGTACACATTCGTTACCTCCTACCATTCGTCAACCCTAAAGAGTTCCAATCCATATAACTTTCGCGGTCCTAAGAGTTAAGCTTCCAAGCACTTGGAAATTGAAATTTGTTACGGAATTAATGTGTCTTACAAGTTTAAAAATATGGGCGTGGAATGAGTTTCAGGACAATTCATATAATATTAATAGGACTTGTGTTGATATGTCTGTGAAAGTTCCGCGTAAACCATTTCTTAATAGAATTATTCATAAATTGTTGTTGACGATTTACACAGTATGCTTTGTTGGCATTTAATATACTCAATATACCGTAATATATATAGTTTCAGAACGGAAATATTCCATGGAACAGAAAACTAAAACGTGTTCGAATGAAAGGCAACAAAAAGTAGTTGCAACATACTATGAAACTTTTATTACTCTTTTCAATAGTAGGTACATGCGCTAATGTAAATATGGTGAGAGTAAGCAGAACCTCTAAGTATTTCACAATGTATATTTTATTGTAGAGAAATTTTACAATCGTTCGTAAAGGGTGGCATAAAATATAATCATTCTCGACTACTGTGAAGCTAATGAATACTTTTCTGATTAGCGAAATAAGCGCCGTCATTAAATAGCCACTCAAGTAGATGAGGCTAAATGTTGGACAACTTTGCGAAAGTTAAATTCGCTCTACAATCATGATTTATATTTCTTTAAAGAGGTACCTATTAAAACTTTTTTTAGATTGCAACTCCTTTAACACTTTCAATTCCAAGTGCAATAAATCAGAGCTAACCGCGGCAGCTTTCACGTTATGACTTCCTCGTAAAATTTACATTTAAAAGTTAATTTTCTCGCTCCTCAGCTTAGGGCAATTGTTAATCTTGGATTCGCTCGTATTACTCTGTGTAAAAATTAAGAACATTAGAGTAAGTTGCAGCGGGCGGGGTAGCCAGGCTGCCAGGCGGCCCCCCGGCCGCTCTCGCCTCTGCAATACTCATACACTGGCGCGATTATTACCCCGGCGTGGCGCAGCGGTGCGGAACCTATGTTTATCTTGTTTGTTTATTTTTGAGACTGTTTCCTCATAAAGCGAACATTAAACGGGTTCATGAACGTAGCTATACGACTATTGTCTAACTTTATAATTAAATTCAAGATATCTTACGCTGCTAACCACGTTATTTGAAACTAACGAAAGCTATATATATCTTCATATGCCTAGAGCTTAGTTTTTGAGAGAAGGGGTAGTTTTTTTAGTAATTTTCTTATACCGATGTAGTCTCTTGCTCCTGCCATTGCCATCTACCATTACATTTGTTAATTTTGGAACAATGGTTTCACGCCATCACCATATATATATACGAGGAGGCTTAATCCACATGCCAGGGCAACAAACACTTTTGTAATGTACATATCTACCTAGACATAATACGTTTTGTTTTGGCAGGTGATGCTACTCACAGCGGACAGACCCTATAAAATCCATACTAATATTATGTATAAATGCGAAAGTATCTCTGTCTGTCTCTCCAGCTTTCACGCCAAAACTACTGAATCGATTGTAATGAAATTTGGTACACAGATAGTCTAGAGCCTGAGATATAACATAGGCTATAAGACATCCCGCTATGACCAATAGGAGCAGAGTAGGAACAAAAAATGTTGTGGAAACGAGTGCAAACGCGGATGTACTACATATTGCTTCCATTATTTTAACAGGCGCTTATTTTATATCAACTGAGCTCATTCGGCTAGAGGGTTACGCGGGTTAAACCGCGGGGCACAGCTAGTACTAAATAAATGAATAAACAAGTAAATAAATATTATTAATATTACCATTTAAAAAAATCATAGTTTGAGTAAAATATGAGTACCTACATCTACGTCACGCAAGGCTGACAATACTGTTAAGGGTGTGGCGGTACATAATAATACATTTAAGATAAGGTAAACGAACGTATACATAATAAGCCTAACAGTCACTACGGACCTAAACCCTATAGGACCTCATACGTGATAAATAAATATATAAATAAGCTCAGAACGTCTGCGCCATGCGACCAAATAGCGAAGTTTTGAAATTCGATGAGAGTACACTAACTGCCAGTTCCGCGGACTTACAAGACTCAAGTCTTGGCCATAGTAAAGGGCAATGAGACACCATTATAGTCTGGATTATTTACAATATCTACTTACATAGCAGAATATATACTACTTTTTTATCACCCACAACTTGTATAAAGTCTTTGTGTCTTATAAGTACATGTAAGGTGCAGCCAAATCATTATTTTCAGTGGGCCGCGCGTGAGCCGGGCCGAGTATTGACTTTGTAGCGGTACTACACCTACCTACAAAACGCCACAAAGTAACAACGCGTCATACTGACGTCACACGAATTCTACATCTCGCAATCAGAGTTTACCGTGCCACTAGCATATATACAACTTGCCAATTTCAAGCATTGGGCAAGTGCCCGCCAGACAACACCCGTCTGGTCGGAGGATCCTCCCTTTTCTATGGAGGATGTGTGAACTTTATTCCCTGTTCCTCATACCTCCACATTGGTGACCCCGAACATGGACGTCAGCGCAGCCTTCGTGCAAAAACTCCAGCGTGACGTCATCATCATCATCAGTCTCGCAAGCTTTGGCGACGAGTCACCCAGCCAGCCAGCTCCCACGGCTACAACGGGTATCCTGACCACAAGCATGCAGCGACCGCGCATACCTGGTCATCACCCACAGCCTCATCAGCAACTTCGACACAGCACACTACACTTTCGGCCGGTCAACAAGCAGAGCCAGCAGCAGCCAGCCTCAACTCAACACAACTCAACTCAACAAGGCGCTGTACGACATCCGACGCACTGGAGTATAACGCAGCGCCACCACCCCGACTCACTGGGGAATCACCGAAGACAGTTCCGACTCACCGTGAACTACGCAGCAACCGGTTCCGACTCACTGGAACCTCAGCTGGCCTGGCAAGCATCGCAAGATACAAGACTCAGCCTAATATCGACCTCCGGTCTCCGGAGGGGAGTGGTGTAGCGGTACTACACCTACCTACAAAACGCCACAAAGTAACAACGCGTCATACTGACCTCACACGAATTCTACATCTCGCAATCAGAGTTTACCGTGCAACTAGCATATATACAACTTCCCAATTTCAAGCATTGGGCAAGTGCCCGCCAGACATAACACCCGTCAGGTCGGAGGATCCTCCCTTTTCTACGGAGGATGAGTGAACTTTACTCCCTGTTCCTCACACCTCCACAACTTAATGTGCAATGCTAACATTTAACAGTATGTTTAACAATCCTAATGTTACAATTAATAAGCTTAATAAGCTAGTGCGCTTTACCATCAACGATTGCATCACTGCTTACCATCAGGCGGGATTGCAGTCAAGCACTAGTTTATAACATATATATATATACAATATGTAAAGAAAACCCTGTCCGACCCATAAGGATAATAAAGGTTAGGTAAACACTTGACCAAATATAATATAAAATTTTACATAATCATCACAGTTACAATAATAATGAATTTTGAAATAATCTTTTTTTCCCGGGTATTAATTCCAATTTCCCCGAAATTTGGTAATTTTTAAAAAACTGACAACACCATTTGTGACGGAGCGAATAGCGATGCGACCACGTGCCGCATGCCCCGCCCCCCTTCACCCGCGCATACATGCCCGGGTGAAGGGGGGCGGGGCTATCGGGTTGCCTACCGCACATGCATTAAGTTATCTCGCTTTTTCGAAATAATATTTATTTTATTTGGGGGATTTTTTTTTAAGTTTAGCCTGTCTTTGTGGGCATTAGTAGAATCAGTTATCGATATCTAACAATACCTTCACGGATCGGACAGGGTTTTCTTTACATATTGTATATAAAAAAAAAACAGATGCTGAAAAAAATTGGCTAACGAGCAGAGAAATGTTATCACATTCAGCAAAGGCTTAGAGACAGTTTCAGACACGAAAAATTGTGTGACCAAACTGCATAAATATGCAGAATGTAGGTCGTTAACCGAGAAATCCGGTTACACAAAAGACTTGGTCGGGTGCAGAGTATTTCGTAGTCCGCAAACGAATTGCAAATGCGGCTAGAGCGCGAGTTTGCTCACCGAGTCGCCAAACACAGCGCGCCTGCCCCAGCCTCATCTTCGCGCGTTCAATCACAACACTAGTGACCGATAAATACACAACTATTGTTCCGCACATTACCGATGCCAATATCACCCAATAATATCCTTATTGTACTATTTTCTCCTGTATTTTACTATTTTACACGTATAGAAAGCGGTTAAGTTTATTGACCTGGGTCTCAATTAAAAAAAATAAGGTCAAAATTAAGCTACATAATTTTATTTTTTTTCAAAGCTCTTCATAAAAAGTAGTAGTTAAAAGTCTGCCTATATTGGTATGCCACATTACCAGCTCAAAGCGGTGGGAATTCTAAATAGTTTTCAAAATATAACTTTGAAGGCTGAGCAAACTTGTTGGTTAGTTGACGGATAATGGTTTGGTGGTTAAAGTGTCAAAAGGCTTGGCTTTAAATAAATTCAAATCGAGCGTTTAGTGGTAAACAAAATAAAGAAAGAATATATTATACTAGCGTTCCGTCCGCGGCTTCGCCCGCGTGGAATTCGGTTATATCGCGCTTTTTAGATTTCTTTCGGGAATATCATTTTTTTTTCAATAAAAGGTAAAGGTCTAAAGATTGTCTGTGCTAAATTTCATGACAATCGGTTGAAAGGTTTAAGCGGGAAAGCGTAACAGACAGACAGACAGAGTTACTTTCGCATTTATAATATTAGTATGGATTTATTGTCACTTGTACAAGTGTGGAAGATCATAAAATTAGATTTTACACAAAAATAAAAACAAATTGAATACAAAAAGTCCTATACCTACGAGGCTCAACCAGGCCAACAGGCTCTTATTACCCGACTACGGCAAAGCAAAAGGAGGGTTATGATTTTGACAGGCTATGTATGTATGTATGTATGTATGTATGTATGTATGTATGTATGTATGTATGTATGTATGTATGTATGTATGTATGTATGTATGTATGTATGTATGTATGTATGTTCATCTGTTCCCTCGTAACTTCTAAACTACTTATTCGAATTCGATAAATGACATATCATTAGAAGCGTCTTAATTGTCCGCTAGTTATAGGCTATATGGAGTTTCACAAAATCTAATGTGGCGCCCTCTAGCGGACAAAATATACAGAGTAAAAAAATAAAGTTAAGATAAATATGCCGTGTTTGGTATCATTTGAAAGGGCTTAACTTGTACATTTTGTATAGATATATATTACTAGCTTTTGCTTGTGACTTTACCTGTATTCATGGGCTGATTGCATATAATTCACATATTTTCGTTCATAGATAGCTTCTTTACTACTTATCAGAATAAGACCACTGCAGAACCATTAGAAGGGCCTTGATATTCTATTGGTTATGAGCTATAAAGCTTATCACCAAATTTAGTACTACGCCCTCTAGCGGACAAAAATTTCTATGCTAATATAACATTAAAATAAATATACCGTATTTGGTATCATCTGAAAGAGCTTCACGAGTACTTTATGTTTGTACATAATCCCTAGTAATGCTTCGTAGAAATTTGAATGTAAACCAGGGTTTGGTAAACGGAGCGATGGGAGTGGTGAAGGCCTTCAAATGGCCTGCTCTTCGGCGCGATCAGTTGGAACAGGAGAACAGCCAAGCGCTGTTCTCATACAATTTGACGACGCATCCATAAAAGCAGATACTAACGGACTTATCAAAATCGAGCCTTGCCTCACTGAATTTGAGGGCTTGAGGGGTTCTGGGCAAATTCAGCGTAAAATGCTCCCGCTGATTCTTTCTTGGGGTTGTACTGTACATAAATTACAAGCTTGTACTCTAGATAAAAAGTTACAGATCTAGGAAAGTCATTGTTTGCTAAAGGACAGGCCTATGTCGCTCTCAGTAGAGTTAAAACCATAGAGGGATTATTTATAAGTGCCTTGGATCATAATAAATTACTTAAAAATCCACATGACAGTCGATCGTTAGCAGAATTAGATAGATTAAGATAAGAAATCTTCCCAGGTCCTCTTAATATAAGTTTTTTTTTTTTTCAATAATTATAAACTAGCGCTTGACTGCAATCCCGCCTGATGGTAACCAGTGACGCAATCCTTGATGCCTGCGCACTAGTTTATTAAGCCTATTCACTTAAAAAACTTAGGAATAGCAAGGATGACGGCAGTTGAGCCAGGTGATGCAATGTTAAATCCAAGACCAACACGACCAACCATGCTGCGCCAGAGGGAGATTGATCTGGAGACTCTCCACGACCAAACTCCCGACACAACAACGTTTGGCGCATCGTACTCGCCACACAACGCAACACAAAGTGCTCAGACGCGTCCTCTGTACGGCTTCACCAGACATCATGCTGGAACACGACGAATCGCTTGGCGGCAAGACTTTGTTTGGTGGGTGGTAACTTCTGCCGGCAGCCGATGTTATGGCCTACCACCGTTAGAAAAACATCCAATCTATTTATACTAACGGCCTCATCCACTAATTCATGACCCATTCGGTGCCATCGACGCAAATGTGCGTCGCTACTACGAAAAACCGGGAGCTTCATACGGGGAAACCGTTGCTATACGCGCTACGCTCCAAGCGCTACGAAATAGTAAAATAGGATATCTCTACATATTACTATACGCCGATACATAAGTCAAAAGAGATGTCGTATGTTAACTACCTAGTTTTTAGTTCGTCAATTTAACTTTTGTTAATATTATGCGCCACAAATACACTTTAACACCAAAATAGTAAAAATAATAAAAAGTAAAAAAACTAAAACCCAACTACGACAAAAAACGACGCTGAAAAAGTATAAAACAAGATTTTCAGAATACTGAACGGAACAAAGTTGCTAATATAGTTGCAAGTAAATGGACACAGTAGACTCTACCAAGATGCCTTCGTTGTAAATTGACAATAATGTCTTACAATAATGTCATGTTTGGAAAGGCGTAGTCACACGTTACATATACCTACCGTAGCACTTTCATAACGTGTGACTGCGGTTTTCCAAACATGACATTATTGTAAGACATTATTGTCAATTTACAACGAAGGCATCTTGGTAGAGTCTACTGTGTCCATTTACTTGCAACTATATTAGCAACTTTGTTCAGTTCAGTATTCTGAAAATCTTGTTTTATACTTTTTCAGCGTCGTTTTTGTCGTAGTTGGGTTTTAGTTTTTTTACTTTTTTTTATTTAAGCATAAACCTTTAAAATTTAAAAAAGTGGTCCCGACTTACGAGTTGTAGTTTGTGCATGTTTGTGGGCGTTTGTGCACACAGACGGCGCTTTGTTTTGTGTAAATAGGTACATAATTTTATAGGTTCACCGTTTAAGAGCAGTGGTGATGAAATTACAGATAAAGATAATTTTATTTTGCATCCATGAGTAAGTAACGATGACAAAAAAAAATGAATATACATATAATGGACAGGTTCAGCCATGTTTTACAATTTAGGCATGCAAATTTTTTTAAAACATTCAACTTAAAACTAGAAAATACAGTGTAAAGAAATAGTTCAAAACTAGGGTTGTAACGGAGGCTTGTTAGCGGAGGCGGAGGCGGATGCGGAGGCGACGAGTCTCACCTCCGCGGATGCGGAGGTTAACGGAGGCGGAGGCGGAGGTGAAAGTACAGATAGAAAAAATTGAAATTTATGGTTAATTATAACATTTTTTTAAATTTTAAATACGTACATCAATAGTAGTATACTTGGTAAAAAATATTACCTTCTTGTAATGAAAATTAAGGAGAAACAAATTGTGTTTGCCGCATTCCCGCCTCGCACTAGTTGATTTTTGACCATTTCGCGCTCAAACGGGGCCGAACGGTTGTCGAGCGTCGCAGCTTGCGCGTTATTTATTTTGTAAATACGTAAATAAACCTCCGTTATAACTCCGCAAAAAATTGTGCGGAGGCGGAGGCGGAAGCGAAGATACGATTTCTTGCGGAACTTCCGCAGTAACGGAAGCGGAGGCGAAGCTCCGTTACAACCCTATTCAAAACAATACTCTAACTTTAAAAAAATCCTTTTCAGTATGCTTTCACCACTAAAAAACTTCGGAGTCTTTTTTTAAATAGTTTTAGCGGAAGCTCTTTCCAGTTCTTTGCTAACTTATTATAAATAACTGGAGCCATGCAGTAGAAACTTTTGCGCATAAGTGCTGTCTTAGCTGGCTCCTGACATAGCAAGCTATTGTCCCGTCTATTGCGGAGAAAAACGACTCGGATTTCTACTCGGACTTTTAGGTGCATATTACAGAACGTCACTCAAAACTCAAGCTCTACTTAAGTCTCGTTTCAAGCCATTTGATTAGTTGAAACTAGTTTTAAGTAATGCTTAAGCAGAGATCAATGCTTGAGTTTCTTTCTGGAATACGGACCTTAGTATGTACAGACAAGATAATGTCAATATCTTATGTCTTGTCGTCCTCCGTGGCGCAGCGGTCAACACGCCTGCCTGCGACGTGGAGGCCCCGGGTTCGATCCCCGGCCAGGTCATGATGGAAAACGATCTTTTCCTGATTGGCCTGGGTGTTGGATGTTTATCTGTATATTTATCTATTATAAATATAGTATCGTTGAGTTAGTATCCCATAACACAAGTCTCGAACTTACTTTGGGGCTAGCTTAATCTGTGTGATTTGTCCGTATATATTTATTTATTTTTATTTTATTTATTTATATATTTTAAACTGTGGTTTTCAACTATCAGTGGGTTTTATTTTAAACATGCTCAAATGCATCTTTTTTGCGCCTTGAAGGCAGTTTCTTTTTCAGTAGAGTTTCCCCAAAATATGATACCATACCGTAAATGTGATTCTGCTATGCCATAATATGCCGTTAGAAGAGCATCTGTTTCAACTATAAATTATTGAAAACATTATGAGGAAACTGACATGTCTTGCTGGAACCGAACATACAGACACATTGGACATCTGGTAACCTGCACTGGGCCCGTGAGGTAAATTACAATTCCTCCTTAGTTTAAACTGTGGTTTTCAACTATCAGTGGGTTTTATTTTAAACATGCTCAAATGCATCTTTTTTGCGCCTTGAAGGCAGTTTCTTTTTCAGTAGAGTTTCCCCAAAATATGATACCATACCGTAAATGTGATTCTGCTATGCCATAATATGCCGTTAGAAGAGCATCTGTTTCAACTATAAATTATTGAAAACATTATGAGGAAACTGACATGTCTTGCTGGAACCGAACATACAGACACATTGGACATCTGGTAACCTGCACTGGGCCCGTGAGGTAAATTACAATTCCTCCTTAGGGTTCTCTTCTTCCCACTCTTAAGGTTGGAGCCCTGTGTACCAGGATTGGGAACACGATAGGCTGAACATGCTGAAACAGAATAAGGGCTGTTTCTCAGAAGAGTTTAAAGAGGATTTTTGTTAGCTGGAAGTATTTAACTGATATTTGGAAATCTTTATAATTTTTCAAATATTCCATACATCTAAATTTTAACATTACGAACGCCAAAGTAAGTTTGTTTGTCATCTTTTCACACCTACGAGTAAACCATTGAAATTATGCATATAACTAGCTATGTTGTTAGGTTTACAGAAATGGACATCAACAACAGGTAAACAACAATAACATTAACAACAATAACGTTATTATGATAATAGAGGGACATGTATTTATTGATATCCGGGTCAGAGCTATTTATTTATACAATGTTCCGATTAGGTTATCACATTAATTGAAACCACGTGTTCTTTACGTAGTTACTCTAAACAAATAAATTATATGATACTAGCGACACGCCCCGGATTTGCACGGGTGGGTGCAATACTGATACTAATTACAGTACAGAGAAACTGTGAATTTTGTGTGTAAAGACATAGCCAACCCCCCCACCCCCCCGCCGCCGATATTTTGAAATCTGGAACTAACATGTAACATCCTTTATTTAATTGGATAAGGATTAATGCTGTATTGATTAAAATCGGTTCAAAAGTTAACCTCCAGCCAGTGAATAGGGTTCGGGAATTAGGGAATTAGGAATTAGGGGTAGGGAAAAAAATAATTATACAATATGTAAAGAAAACCCTGTCCGATCCGTGAAGGTATTGTTAGGTATCGTTAACTTATTCTAATAATGCCTACAAAGCCGGGCTAAACTTAAAAAAAAATCCCCCAAAAAAAATAAATATTATTTCGAAAAAGCGAGGTAACTTAATGCATGTTCGGTAGGCAACCCGATAGCCCCACCCCCCTTCACCCGCGCATGTATGCGCGGGTGAAGGGGGGCGGGGCCATGCGGCACGTGGTCGCATCGCTATTCGCTCCGTCACAAATGGTGTTGTCAGTTTTTTAAAAATTACCAAATTTCGGGGAAATTGGAATTAATACCCGGGAAAAAAAGATTATTTCAAAATTCATTATTATTGTTACTGTCATAATTATGTAAAATTTTATATTATATTTGGTCAAGTGTTTACCTAACCTTTATTATCCTTATGGGTCGGACAGGGTTTTCTTTACATATTGTATACGACATCACATTAGAAACCTTTAACAGAAGTTTAGCGAAACCAGCAGTTAGACTAGTAAAGCGGACCCCAGACTCCAAAGCTGAAAAAGCTTCGGATATGACTGGGATTAACGCTGAGATGATGATCACATTAGAAACCTCAAAAATAACAATATTTCTTCACTATATAATGGATGTTATTATACATACAAACCTTCTTCTTTAATCCCTCTATTTATTAAAAAACGCATCAAAATCCGTAGCGTAGTTTTAAAGATTTAAGCATACATAGGGATATAGGGACAGAGAAAGCGACTTTTTTATACTGGCATGTATGTATATCGTGATAATTCTTTTAGAATTATATATATTTACACACCAGTCGTAGGACTTCTTTCCGTTTTAGTCATCATCATCATCTCAGCGTTAATCCCAGTCGCATCCGAAGCCTTTTCAGCTTTGGAGCTGGGGTCCGCATTACCAGTCCAACTGCTGATATGGCTAAACTTCGACATTTTCCATGAAGCGACTGCCGTCTGACCTCCACAGCCCGAAGGCGACATCGAAGCATTGCAGTTAGACCAATTGTAGGACTTTTGAGGGCTCCAACAACCCGTAACGACTGCCACTAGATGTTCGTAGGGCAGCCGGGACCAACGGCTTAACGTGCTTTCCGAGGCACGATCAGACCAGAGCAAATATTCATATTCATGCATACAAATACTTGCACTGTGCGGGGATCGAACCCGCGCCTCCTTGCGCAGCGGCCGCGTCCGCTACCGCTACGCCACGGAGGCTGTCTCTTCTTGTTCTTTCCGTTTTAGTATTTAAGGATATTAGACAAAATGTGTGATTACTTGGAACCAATAGCAAAAAGTTTGTATTAAATTGTTGATACCACCTTCCCTTACGTGTACCTTATTATCAAAGAGTTATTATTTCCTATCAAAGGAGATGTTTCATTTTGGGCCACCACTGTGTACATTTTACGCTATATAGATAAAAAGGAAAACAAAAGATTTTCATAAAAATACTACTAAATTAATTTGATTAAAAATACAAGTATATATAATTAATTATTTGAAACGTTTTTTTAGTGAGATAACCCTTTATTAGGGTAGCCATGACAGTGGTTATGACGTTTGATTGGCGACTTTGACAGTTCTATTTTCCCGTTGTGTTCGTGTGGAGTGCTGATTTGAGTTGGTTGTGTTTCTTTAATGGGCCGTATGTTCGGAATTCTTGTTTTGTTTTTTTCGCAGTCATATGGTAGATAATATAGATACGATAGCCTTAGATACATGACACGCCAATCAAATGTCTCTGTCAAATTCTTATTTCGCTTAATGCTGACCACCATATTTATTAGTAGTTGTGTTGCACCACAGTAGACTGAAAAATAGCTTATCTAAGGCCGCCCGCTGAGTTATTTTCCTACTCTTGCGTTGATGCCCAGGGTTGTCTCATCATCATCATCATCACAGCTTTAATCCCAGTCGCATCCGAAGCCTTATCAGCTTTGGAGTCTGGGGTCCGCTTTACCAGTCCAACTGCTGAAATGGCTAAACTTCGACATTTTCCGTGAAGCGACTGCCGTCTGACCTCCACAACTCGAAGGCGACATCGAAGCATTGCAGTTAGACGGATTATTGGACTTTTGAGGGCTTCAACAACCCGTAACGACTGCCATTGGATGTTCGTATGGTAACCGGGACCAATGTTATAACGTGCTTTCCGAGGCACGACCAGACCAATGCATAGAAATAATTGCACTGCGCGGGGTTCGAACACGCGCCTCCTTACGCAGCGGCCGCGTTCGCTACCGCCACGCCACGGAGGCTTTACGTATTTCATTATTCTGAACATATCTTCTTTCAAATTAAAAAAAGAATTATTGAAATCGGTTCACGCAATCCAAAATTAGTACCGAAATCCAACATACATAACCTGTCCTCCTTTGTATAAATTGGTAACCTAAGTTCCCGAGAGATGGCGCTTTACTTTGGGCTAATACGCGTTGTTAAGATTTTTATGTAAAATAGTTGTAATCTATAACTCTTTCTTTAGTTATCACAGTCCTTTGTGGTCTCCGCTTTTAGATTCCCGTACTTAGTATTCTAACCCAATGTAACAAATAGCCCATTTTTTATTCTTAAGTGGGGAGTCTTTGTACGATGGACAGAAAACTACGGAACCCTACACTGAGTGTGGGCCGACACGCTCTTGGCCGGTTCTTTTTAATTAGTGCCCCACGCTAGAAATTACTTCTGTATCGTGACTCGTGAGTGCGTTTGCAAACTTTTGGACTCAAATAGCCAGTTCTGGATCAATTGCCTGTTTAGCAATAAAGAAATATTTGTCCCATGCTGGAATCGAACCTGCGACAATTGATCGCTCAGCCACTGTGCCAACCGTGTCTTCAATTTGATTTTCAATATCTTCTTCCATAAAATGGTTCAACTACTCTCAATTACCATATGAAGAGTTTGAATAAAACCTTATAACCATTGATATAAATGCTCTGTTGAACATTTCTGGAAGTAGGTAAAAAAGCCGGTTTCCAGAAAAGTTTAATCAGTCTGTGATAAGGTTCTTCTAGGAATAAAATATATTTATTCGTGCCTGATGAATTTGAAGTGTAATTCATCAATCACACTTGTTTTATAGTACCTATTTGAATTTTATTATTAATAGCATCTTTATATGTAATTCCGGCGGCGGTGTTTCCGTCGGACTACAATTTGAGTGTCTTCAAAGCTAGAGTGAATAGGCTCTTAATAAACTAGTGCGCTTTACCATCAACGATTGCGTCGCTGCTTACCATCAGGCGGGATTGGGGTCAAGCGCTACTTTATAGTTTATAAAAAAATAAAACTCTGTAATCCCTCTACTAAAAACATCGCTCTTCAATTTGAAAATACAAAAATTGTCAGATTATGGGAGTCTAGAGAAGGTGAATTTTGAATAAAACATTAGTCCCCCAGTAAATAGTACCATCCATGTTTGTGACGAAAAATCAAAGCTATTTTACCGATTGAGTTTATGTTTGAACCATTTTGTTACGTGTTGCGCAGTAGTAAAAAGTGCCTGATTTATTTTTAAGAGCCTGCAGACAATTTGTGTTTGGTGTCTTTTTTGTTATTTAGGAGCTTGGAGCTTTAACATGCTGTATTTATCTGATGGTAAATGGAACTGTATCTATCATAAAATGTAACTCATTCTTCCCATAGGTATACCTCGTAACCTTAACTCATAACCTAATAGGAGGACTATACCTATAGATATGGTATGGAAGGAAGGAGTTACGTTTAATGGTAAGATGGATTCGATATGAGTTCAATAACCATAATCACCATAATCAGCCTATAATATTCTCATTCCTGAGACACAGGTCGATCTACCACGCGGGCCCAGTGCAGGTTGATAGATGACACATGTCTTCAAAGTTTTGGCGCTAGGACATGCCGGTTTACTTACGATTATGACGTTTTCCTTCACCGTATTGAGAACAGTGATGATAAAATAATTTACACAAAGTAAAGCACCTGTCGGGGTATGGTGTCTATCTTGTTATTTAGGAGTTCAGGAGCTTTAAAATGCTGTATCTATCTGATGGCAAATTAAACCATTACCGTTATAGCTTCTACAAAGCAGCGATGCTGGCAAAATAGGAGGCGGAGCGCGTGAGGAAGTGGGAATCCCAGCGCCCTCACACCTCTAGCCGGCGCAGCAGGCGCCCTGGTTGAGAGACAACATCGAAGTCCCGTCCAACGTAGGCACGGGTTTGCGGGTGCCGATCAATTGGCAGCTCACCGCCTGGTAAGGGCCAAACCCGGGTCGAGTGTGCGTTGAGTTTCAGGAGTACTTCAAAGAAATGTGAGCACATCGTGACGGGGTTCAAGAAGACGGATGCTTAAATCAGGGTGATGGGTTGGTTTAAAGAGAAACCACGGTTTCTCTTACCACGGCCACGCTCTTATCTCTCTGGCTCTTATCAGGGCCACGGCCCTGGCGCACAGGCAAGTGAAGGAAAACGTGTGGGTTTTAATCAGTAAAAGTCTGACACATGCCCTTCCGCCCAGAGCGGGAGAGGTAATTTGATAATTTCCCATCCATATCAAAAAAATCTAATTTTTTAGCTTCAGTAAAGATAAATTTAAAACGTGATAAAATTTTCAGCCCTTTATACATTCACATGAATCTGAAACAGATATTCACCAAATCAGAAATAATGATATTTTTAGGAATCTCCTTCCTGATGAAACGTGTCTCTTCTAATATGTTTAAAACACGCTATGACGTAGGCAAACTCATTTTCGTTCTACTACAAGAAAAACTAATGTAGGTAGAGGTACATTTGGCGCGGTCTCCCTATAATTAGCAGGAAGTGCCAGACAATAAAGCAATATGGATCTTGAGATTTCTGGTGCGGAAAATTTGTTTCTGGGAATTTTCCGACTACAGCTCCGATTCCGAATCATTTCGTAGTTGTAGTTATTAACTATGGCACAAATAAAATAATTGATGTCCATCAGTCCATTACAATACGTACTTTGAACTGAGAAAAACCAGTGCCGATATCCATATTCTCAATTAAAATTCGGGGTGATAAAATACGACAAATAAAGAAGTGGTGAAAATTGGCTGTAAGCACTGTTGTCCAACTCATTCTGTCGTTGGCTATGTAACTAGGCAAATGCATCGTGGACAAATAGAAGCATTAGAATGCCACAAATAGTTGGATAAATGCCATGATTAGGCGGAATGTTTGTTCAGCCGTACCTCTATAGATACCTAGTGCGGCAGTAATAACTATGTAAATCCAGTGTCTATCTATTGACTGCTATAATACTTAATTTAAATTCATTTACTATTGTATTAAGTATTGTCACCAGTAAACATTTTCCAACATGTATTGTGTAAGAGCAAGTTATTACCTGAAGCATATTACAGATATTGTACAGGTTGAACACATTCGAGGGATTAATTATACCTAAAACATTATGTTCATTATTCAGAATTTTTGTTTCAGGCCTTTACAAGTTTCGATATTTATTCGAATTTCATATCATCAGATTTTCCTTTACCCGGAACAGTATTTCATTATTAATATTGGCCTCAATTAGAGGCAAGGCGACACGAGGCCTGCGCCAGTGGCTGTCACCATAATCGAGCCGAGTTAACCGCCTTTCCGAGAGTAATTACACTGAACTTCATTTAACTTCCGCAGCTCAGTCCAAATACCAGTACCACTAAGCACTGTACTTACTTTACTTAGCCCGTAACAAAACGATGCAATTTTAAGTAACGGTCCGGCGGGATAAGTCGAAAGCGTATATAGCTTAATGTACTTATGGAAGCAAACTTTTGTGTGGAGTGTAACGTTCTTGCTAAATAGTTTTAGGAGTTAGGTCGCCTGAGCTATGTGCTGTACTGCTATCTATTTAAGTTATATATCTACCTTATCTTTTCAATGCATAGTTCAAGGTAGATGACCCAGTTCCATAGCATTATTTCATTTATAACTGTGCGATGAATGTGCCTGTGCTATGAACATTGATTTTCGTTTAGTTTAAATAGGTTTACTTACGTAATGTATGTTTTTTGTTTTAGTTTATTTTTATCGTAATGTGTTAAGTTTGAAAGTATTACATTCTTAGTTCGGTTATGTGGGTAACATAGCTTGTATTTTATAGTTTAATTTGAAGTAGATATTGTATGTGTTCTTTTCATCGCAAAACATAAACAGCGGGGCACCTATAACTTCACCTTCTGTGCTGTCGACAACCGTTAAGGACGAATTTTTCGGAAATAAATTGAGCGAGAAGAGCCGAAATATGTTTTCACCGGGAATATTAGAGAGCGATCGGGTACCAGCTCTAAAATATTTAAAATTGAGTAGCTGTTTGCGCTCCGGGGAAGTTCCTTAACGATTTTGATACATAATACACGTTATATAACGTCTTTCATAAACATCGACGGTGCTCCGGTCGTTTTAACTCCATAATCTGAAGTCATGCCTTGGGGCTTTATTAGCCTTATAGTATGGCGTAATTCATCACTGTTACTGTTACAGCAAGTGAGTTTACCGTGCTAATATTACATAGCACGTTTTTCGTACTAGCTACAAGAATAAGCGTCCATTTTAGGAGGCGCTTGTGTTTTCGGCTCTGCTTTATACTGCGTACATCCAAGAACTGGAACAAATTGCCTGCAGCGGTCTTGCCGTTAGATTATAATGTAAATGTCTTTAAGGTTAGAGTAATAGGCTCATAATAAATTAGTGTACTTTGCCATTAATGTTTGCATCACTGCTTACCATCAGGCGGGCTCGTGGTTAAGCACAGATATTCTAAAACTCTAAATGATATGAGTGCGAGCTCAATCATCATGATCATCAACTTTTTTAATGTCCCACTGCTGGACACAGGTCTCCTCTCATACTGAGAAGGAGCTCTATAGTTAATTTAAACCAAGCTTAAAGTCTTTCATTTAGGAGAATAATAGCTTTTCTGTTTTAATTCCTTTTTAGTTTGCCTTAATTGGGATAATAAAAATAAAGTCTTCTATTTACCATCACTGAGATAATTAAGAACTGGTCTGTGTCCTAATTTAGAAATCTCACTTGGAAAAATTCCGAAGGCAAACGTTAGTTCTTTGCAAACTTTTTAAACCAATTTTATGTTGGCTAGTGAAATTTTAATACATATATGAGTTAATTTTGTTTTTCAGAGAGTGGTTGGCTACGTGGGCATATCACAAATCAGCTCATGTAGTACCTACGTTTTCATTGCGACAGTCATCATAGGGTATTGAGTAAACAAGTTAAGGCGACAAGAAATGAACTGGTAACCTGTTACAGCTTTATACAGTTTAATCATAAACGAATATTATTTTTTAATATATTATAAACTAGCGCTTGACCGCAATCCTGCCTGATGGTAAGCAGTGACGCAATCGTTGATGGTAAAGCGCACTAGTTTATTAAGAGCCCATTCACTCTAGCCTTGAAGACACTCAAATTGTAGTCCGACGGAAACACCGCCTCTGGCAAATTATTCCAGTCTCTCGATGTACGCGCTATAAAGGAGGAGGCGAAACGCTTCGTCCGGATCGTAGTGGTGTTAACAACGTAAGGGTGGAAACAGCCGTACGACGGGTCGTCCGATGGGTGGAACGGAGATGGGGGAATTAAATCATGCAATTCCCTCGCACACTCCCCAAAATGCATCCTATAGAACACCGAAAGGCTGGCTACTCTACGCCTGTACTCTAGGCTTTGGAGACCAACTCGAGTTAGATCAGGGTCACCAATCTCTTCGTACGCCTCTCCACTAAACCCAAAGTAGCCAGGTGGCATTTAGCACCACCAGCCGAAATGCGGCTGCAGTACTCCACACACGAACGGACCTGTGCTGTGTATAACAATAGAAGCTGTCCTGGTGTGAAGTCTGGTACTGGGCTACGGTATTATCTCTTTATTTTTCATCAAAATACGTCGACAAAAGCAAGCCGATATTGTTATAGTTGTATGTGCAATGTATGGCATCGATATAATTTGCGTTGTCATGCCCTATTCCACATTTCACAGGAATAGAATGAGGCTCTTGTAGCTCTCAGAGATCTGATGAATTGCCTCATAAATTGTAGCTTACGCTATCCTTAGTGCGAGTCACCAGCGGTCAGCTTCGCTCATGCCTCAAAACATTTGGAGCCCAACTCTGAGAAAAAGGTTATTTTTATAAGAATTTCAAATATTTTATTTTTTGAAAACGTTGCTCCAATCCCATCCTGCTTGCTTGAATTATTCCTGTGACGTGGGTACGATTACAAATATTAAAACTCACATACATAAACAGCTAGACCCGGAACCGACTGTATAAATATTTGATTCGTTCAGGAATCGATGCTGCAAAACGAAACGCAACGATTGCTCAGCCACTGCACCAACCGTGTCGTCACATATAAGCATAACGTGTTTCCAAATAAAAACGTTTACATATTTGTTTATTACTGCAATAGGAGGAGGATGAATTTTGGTTTACCAAATAATAATTAAGTAATAGCACATAAAGAAGATATAAATCATTAGAGCAAGTATTGCAAGTCATTAGCGTCAGCTACAAAAATATTGTTAATATTGTCTCTCTTAACATTATTCTTTTAAGTCAGTCTAAGTATCCTCTGTATCGGATATTTCAATGTGGACTTCTTATTTCGCGTAATCTTGAACTAGGGAACATAATGAATGTTTGGACACATACCTACCAGATACTCAATGAGGGTCAAAGTTAAGCCCAAGCAGAATAACACAATGAACAGGAAAATGGCAAGGATAACAAAGACAAGGAAACAGACACAAAACTCGTACAGAGCCACAGTGATTTTAGGTATTATTAATTATACACATATAGGCACATCTACCAGAACCATGTTCACATATCATGGTAAAGAAACAAATATATTAGAAGCATAAATGACGGCTCGATTAAAGGTAAAGATATTTTATTTTGCAAATGAGGGTACAGTCATGGTACCACCACGACTTTGTATAAATATAGAAACAGGCGTATTTCGCCAGTTACAAGGCATGCAAAATTAGAATATTTACCTACCATTTAAAAAATTAATATTCACGTTAAATAATATAATTCTATTAGTTATTGTTATTTTCTATTTAGTAATATAATCGATACAACAATAATTATATTTTGATAATTATAATATAACTAGCTTTCCGCCCGCGGCTCCGCCCGCGTGGATTTCGGTTATATCGCGCTTTATAGATTTCCCTCGGGAACATCTAATTTTTCCGGGATAAAAGGTGGTCTATGTTCTTTCTCAGGGTCTAAAGATTGTCTATGCCAAATTTCATCAAAATCAGTTGAGAGGCTTAAGCGGGAAAGCGTAACAGACAGACAGACAGACAGACAGACAGACAGAGTTACTTTCGCATTTATAATATTAGTATGGATTAATGTAATTAATATCACAGTTTCTAATAATTGTTTAAATACGTTGTATGAATGATTCAACCAAAATCTTTCTCCAATAAAAATCTGCAACACTCTGATGAGCCTTGTTTACTAAAAAATTAAGAAGTTCTTTTTTAAACAATGACAAATCACAGTCCATCCAATAACTTGGTGTTTTATTATGTATTACTGCTGCCATGCAGCAGACACCCTTGCATATCAGAGTTGTTCCAGCACCAGCGATACATAGACTGATATAATCACGCCTATTCCTTGGACATATGTACATCAGCCATTTGAAAATTTCCAAAATGCACAAACATGGAAAGGTTAATAATTTATGTTGTTTAAAATACGTCACGCAGCTATCAGTAGTTACCAATTTAAAAATTTATGGTATGCATCTTTTTGGGCCATAAATAAAAATAAAATAAAATTTATTTAGACACATTTTGTTGATAGCATAAGCACACAAACACTAATTTATATTAAATACAGTTTCTTTTTCTGATTGACGATGGTAGTGGCAGGTCGCGTCAGCGCTGCGGGCTGCGGCTGTGAGTTCAGCAAAGCGTCTTTGCGTTGGCCTACATATATGTAATGCATGTGTCCAGATTATGATAAGTTTGTGTAAATTAGATGTTGAAGTTCCAAATATAAAATAATAATAATAATAAACAATCACCGGCTACCAAAAAAAAAACGTTATATGGTTAGAAATAAATTTAATTTTGTAAGTGTTGTCTTTGGTTTCGCATTTTCGTTATTTGCCACAAATCTATACATATATATAAAAATCAATGCCACTTTCTTTGTAATTTTATAACTCAAGAACGGACTTACCTATCCAAACCAAATGTTTAGGCTTTGTTTTGACTGATTAGTAGATAGTTTATGTGAAGTTTGAGCAGAAACGGTCAAGCGGTTCTTCATTATCACATTTTTTGTAACAGATGAATTTAATGAACGATGCATCATCATCATCTCATGTATATGTATAACTATTTATAACTTCTTTAAATATATATATATATATATATACAACGTGTAACATAAAGGGTATATACATACCAAGGGCATGGCATCTTTAATTTTTTTTTTTTTTTTTATAAGTTATAAACAAGCGCTTGACCGCAATCCCGCCTGATGGTAAGCAGTGATGCGATCATTGATGGTAAAGCGCGCTAGTTTATTAAGAACCTATTCACTCTAGCCTTGAAGACACTCAAATTGTAATGTGACGGAAACACCGTCGCTGGCAAATTGTTCCAGTCCCTCGATGTACGCGGTATAAAAGAGGAAGCGAAACGCTTCGTCCGGGTCGCAGTGGTATCAACAACGTAAGGGTGGAAACTCGCCGTACGACGGGTCGTCCGATGGTGGAACGGTGATGGGGGAATTAAATCATGCAATTCCCTTGCACACTCACCAGAATGCAACCTATAGAAGACCGAAAGGCTGGCTACTCTACGCCTGTGCTCCAGGCTTTGGAGACCGTTTCGAGTTAAGTCTGGGTCGCCAATCAGCCTCTTCGCACGCCTCTCCACTGAATCCAAAGTATCCAGGTGACATTTCGCAGCACCAGCCCAAATGTGGCTGCAGTACTCCACACACGAGCGGACCTGTGCTTTGTACAACATTAGAAGCTGCCCCGGTGTGAAGTACCGCCGGACCTTTGCGATAACGCCAAGTTTTCTAGCAGCCACCCTGGCCTTGGACTCAATGAACCGCCCAAAGTTAAGGTTCGAGGAAATCTCTACTCCCAAAAGCTGAAGGCGGTTGGTGCACTCCAAGGATACATTCTGAAAAGTAGGAGCCAAGGTGAACGGGCTCCTTTTGGCGGTGAAAAGACACGCCTGTGTTTTGGCGGCATTGAATGCTACAAGATTGGCTTTGCCCCATTCGGAGACTGCCTGTAGTGCAGCACTCGTACGCTCTACCATAGCCTCTCTTTCGGACCAGATTGCTTCCTTACTAGCCCGAGCTTCCGGCAGATATCTCTCCACAACTGTGCTGTCATCTGCATACCCATAGATACCGGGCATCAGCAGATCATTAATATGCAGCAGGAACAGAGTTGCAGAGAGAACAGACCCCTGAGGAACACCGGCATTGGTCAACATGGGCTCCGATGAGCATCCGTCGACAACAACTCGGAGGGACCGTTCAGTCAGGAAGTCTTTAACCCAGCCAGTCAGGCCAGCGGAAACGCCGTACGCTGGAAGCTTACTCAAAAGGCCAGCGTGCCATACCCGGTCGAAGGCCTTTGAGACATCAAGGGAGACGGCAATCGCTTCCCCATTTTTCTCGAGGGCCTCGCCCCACAAGTGAGTGGCATACACTAGTAGGTCCCCAGTTGACCGATTGCGCCGAAAACCGTACTGTCGGTCACTGAGGAGATCGTTACCTTCCAGGTAAGCCAAGAGGCGCGAATTCAATACACGCTCCATAATCTTGCAGAGTATGGAGGTTACCGAAATCGGCCGATAGTTGGTAGGATCGGCACGACTACCCTTTTTGGGCACGGGCTGCACGTTGGTAAACTTCCAGGACTTGGGCACTATACCAGTCCCAAATGAGAGGCGATACAGGCGCGTCAATACAGGAGACAACTCGGGTGCACATGCCTTAAGAACAATCGCTGGTATACCATCTGGACCACTAGCCTTATTCACGTCCAGACGACACAGTGCTCTCAGGACCTCGTTGTTCCTAATGCGAACCTCCGGCATTGAAGCTCCGCAATGAGGTAAATTAGGTGGAGTAGCACTGCCAGTATCAAGACGCGAACTATGGGCAAAGAGAGATGCAAAGAGACCTGCTTTCTCTCTCGCCGTATGGGCCAGTGTTCCATCAGGCCTCACCAGCGGAGGCAGTGTGGTTCGACAGAAGTTCGCCTCGACCGATTTGGCAAGGGACCAAAAAGATCTGCTACCGGATGGCTGCGCAGATAGCTTGTTGCCAATATGGGTAATACGGTCGAAGCGAGCCCTCTTAAGCGCCTTTTTGTAGGACTTGGCAGCACGGTTAAAGGCTCTCTTCTTTGAGCTTAGATCAGGAGCTCTGCGGTCACGAGCGTCAACCCAGGTGAGAAATGCCGCGTGCTTATGCTGTTCAGCTTGGACACAATCGGCATTGAACCATGGGCGAGCTGAGCCACCGACGGGCACGTCGCTGAAGGGGATAAAATACTCCATAGCTTGACGCACCACATCGGTTATAGCGTCCGCACAGCTCGACGGATTGTCAGAAGAGAAGCAGACCTGTTGCCAAGGATAAGACGCAAAGAAGTGGCGCATCTCATCCCAATCCGCTGACTTGTATCGCCACAATCTCCGTTCACCACGAGAGTCGTGATCTGGAGGGGAGAAGGATGACACAGACTTCACCAGACTGTGGTCTGAAGTTCCCAACGGTGAGGAAACTGTTACAACACATCTGTCCGGATCAGTGGTCAGCAGAAGGTCCAAACAGTTGGCTGTGTGGCCAACTACATCAGGCACCCTAGTCGCTTGCTCTACCAGCTGGGAAAGGCCCATAGAAAGCGCGAAGTTTCGCGATTCTCTCCCAGCGTGGTCGGTCCTCTGGTATGGGAAGAGCCAGTCCTGGTGGCAGGCGTTGAAGTCCCCCAGAGCGACGAACTGAGCGTCAGGGTGCCGATGCAGCGCATTGTCAGCAGCCTCACTGAGGTGGTCGAATAACCGAGCTGTCTCCTGATCACCGCTGTGCGATCGGTAGACACAGGTGTAGACAATTTTGTCTACACCAGTGTCAACCAACAGCCATAAGGTCGATAGATGAGGGTCTTCGAGGTGACGGAGACGCCGGCAACAGATGTCATTGCGGACATACACACAGACCCCAGCACGCTGCAGGAAATGATGCTCCAAAGAGTATCCCGGGTAGTTGAGGTATGCCGCATCAGACGGACATCTGATCTGGGTCTCCGTCAAGAAAAGTAGGTGAGGCTTTTCAGTCTCAAGGTGGTGGTGGACTGCATCGATATTGGAGTGCAGACCTCGAATGTTTGAGAGGTGCACTTTAAACGAGAGGACGTGCGCCCGCTGTGCACACCTACTTTTCTTATTTGTACTTTTCATCTTTGATTTTAAATTGAGTGAATAGGAAGGAAGACGGCAGTTGAGCGAGGTGAAGCAATGTTAAACCCAACAACACTACCTACGATGCCGCGCCAAAGGGAGGTTGATCTGGAGACTGCGGGGACGCCCGAACCCCCCCAGGGATCGCCATCGGGTCCTCTCGTCCGGTCGCC
This sequence comes from Sesamia nonagrioides, assembly GCA_017933935.1. NCBI lineage: Eukaryota > Metazoa > Arthropoda > Insecta > Lepidoptera > Noctuidae > Sesamia > Sesamia nonagrioides. The sequence goes on along the minus strand of JADWQK010000456.1, from coordinate 573,088 downwards.
AACCGGCACGATGGGGCCACCCTGGGATTTTTCGCAGTTGGCGGGGCAGCCTTTCGTGTGTGGCTGGCACACTACTTGGGCCCCCATCTACCTGCGGTCGGCCAGCGGAGCACCGTGCTTCGGATCCCGCTATCCTCCAGGACCAAACCCCCGACACAACAACATTTGGCAAATCGTACCCGGCACACATCGCAACACAACTGCTCAGACCCGTCCTCCGTACGGCTTCACCAGACATCATGCCGGAACACGACGAATCGCTTGGCGACATGACTTTGTCTGGTGGGTGGTAACTTATGCCGGCGGCTGATGTTGTGGCCTCCCACCTTAAAAGATGAAATCAAACGATATCGGAAGAGTTTCAACTCAAAATAAAATACTCAAAAAATTGATACCAAATTTTCGGTTTCGTGTGTTTCTTAAAATCAAATCATAACAAACGTGGCAGCACACACATACGTTAATAACTACTCGTTACCCGTCACGTTATTTGCCAAAATCCGACAAATGTCTTCTATATCTCTTTGTGACTAGTATGATAGTAGCCTATCACAGGCGGTGTTTTTCCTCTTAACTTCCTAACATAAAGAGATTGGATTAAAAAACCCTTCCAATATCGTTTGATATCATGTAAAGATGCCATGCCTTTGTTATGTATATACCCTTTATGTTACACGTTGTATAAATCAATGCCACTTTCTTTTTTAATTTTATTATCTAAAAAAACTGTGTAATGGCTTCAGATTGGCAGTGAAAACTTATTGCCAAATTTAATTGAAACTACAATCTTAACTGGTAAATCAAAAGAAGTTTATTTGATAACGAGTATCCCTATGATCCCAATTGATATGTCATTTGAGTTCAAATGATTACAATATCCTGTGCGTTTATCATTTGATATGTCCATCAACAAAGCCCAAGGGCAAACATTTCACATTTGTGGTCTGAATTTGGAGGAATCACGTTTTTCAAATGACCAACTTTATGTTGCATGTTGTTTTTAATATTCTAAATGTTTTCGATTAAGTTTTAAAATTGCCAGCAATTGAAAAAAATATTTTATGTTTGAATAAATTATTTCACTTATCGGGCCGCTAGTAACCATATATTTAAAACAGTCGAATTTAGTTTCAATATCTTCTTTTCCTTTTTGAAGTCGAAAAATAAATACATTACAAATCACCTGGAGTGCCGAAAAGCGAAGACGGATAAACAAAACATGGAAGCTAAACTAAATGTTATTTCTTATCGCTTTATCAAGGATGCTGCATTTGCGATAATGTTGTTTTGTATATGCGGATGTCATTTTGTCAACATTTGCGTTTTCATTAGGATTTGTAATTTCCAGGTTGGGAAATTGCGGATCCGGCGAGGTTGACGGCGTTGCACCGACTCGCGTCAGTGACATCGCAAGCGCGAAGCGGAAGGAAGACGGTTGATGGGGAAGGAGGACGGGGATTACCTGACTACTGCATATCGTGCTGCTAGTTCATTAACTGCACTTGACGTCTCCGCTATATTATCTTATCTAATCTCACCCACATATGTGATATACATGTATGATTTGGCAAGAATTTAATCGGGATGTCCACAATAGGTAGGTATGTACAGTCACATGTAATTAGTTACCACTAATAACTTTAAAATATTTCATTACAAATAAATTATAACCGTAAGGAGATGTACCTACTAATACGTCGCTAAAAAACAAAAGTCATCATCATCATCCTAGCGTTTATCCCGGTTGCGTCCACGGCTTTCGCGTTGGAGCCCGGGGTCCGCTTTACTGCACATTCTCCTCCATTTCGCGCGACCTTAAGCATCCTGTGGTAAGAGATTGTTGGCACAAAAGTCAGAAGTAAATGGTATTATTTCGATTGAAACCCTAAATTATTGTTAAATAAATAATTGTTAACCAAGTTTCCACTTGGTTATGATCAGAAAACGAAACAATAGGTACAAACTAAAAGGTTAAAAATCTAAGGAAATTTTATCAGTGACTAAAAAATGCAGTAATCTTTAATGGAAATATCACTTCCAACAATAGATTCATTTTCAGAATTAATTAAGAATGTTCACTGAACTAACATTTATTTTTCGACTCATCCAATTTATATTGAATTTTATTTCTTGCCCTCGGCTGTTCTAAAACAAAGGTTCGTTACGGACAGACTTGCAATAGTACCCCAATCAATTTCGGAGATGTCTCAGTAAATTGAAGAGGTATTAGAAAATATTCATTATACATTATTTCGATTTTTAAGCCTAATTAACGATTTTAAATAAAACATCGATGTAGTTAATAGGTTTCCAATACATTTTCTCGAAATATTTACTATGTTTCTACGAATTGGAATTTAAATACCTAACTTCGAATGTGTTAGGTATATACTACTTACTCAGTTACACAGATACGGAAAAAATGCTAGAGGTACTAAAATAAAATGAGTAGTATGGTAAAGTTATATACTTAATGAATAAGTGGAGGTAATGTATTATTTAAGTTTATAGGACAGTTTTTCATTGCTTAGTCTTAACTTACTTTTACACTACTTTTTACATTACTTTTGTCATAATATGTTTATTATTATTATATTATAGCCATCAAATATCTTTGTAGGTATATGACAGCCTGAAACACAGGTTTAAATAAAACTAGTTCGGGTGGTCCCAACATTAGTTTTATATCGTTACTTTATAGATTTATATTATGTATTAGAGTACAATAAGTTAGATTTTACGATTGTTATTATTAAGATTTTTATTACTATACCAACAGACTTTTTGTACATTCATTATTGTTCTATGTTTTTTAATAAATTTCATTTTCATTTTTCATTTTCATTTTCACTAATAATAATAATAATAATAATATTTATTTATTTTCTCACCACAATAATCCTTATAAAATAATAACAAAAAAAATAATGTTATCCAGTCATAACTGGCATAGGCTTATACAGAAGTATTGTGGGAGACTGGTGCCTAAACTAAGCCGAAGCCTGTATTTCAGGCCACCAGGTCTCCACCCCAGATATACATTTTTATTATAGCTTCCCGTATACTAGAATTAAACAGTGAGTTACAATTTACTTATAGGAAGGAGTTTTTGTGGGGAGTGTGTGGATATGTAAGTGTGTGGGAGGGTGAGTGTGTGCGGTGTGTAAGTGTAAGTGTGTGGGAGGGTGAGTGTGCGCGGTGTGTGAGTGTAAGTGTGAGTGATGAAAAACCGGTGCTTGTTATATTGCATGTTGTATGTGCGTGTGGTAACATATGGATAGATAAACGGAAAGACAGTGTTGTGATTATTTTGAGATAGATAGTAGGTTTTCGGTAGTATCGTAGTCAAGAGTCTTTAGCCATCCATTGAGCTTTTTCTTACAGAGGTGTTTCGTGAGTGGAAAGATGTTGTGAATTTTGTTTACTCTATTATAGAGGTAGCCTCCAAGAAAACAAAAGAATCGTTCAGAAAAACAAGTAAAAAGTCTGTCAACGGACCGGGCGACAGGGTCGTAGCGCCTTTTACCGATCATAGGTAAGGGACTATAATAGAGAAGTGCGTGTTGTCTCATAACAGTCTGCAGAATGAACAGTTGGCGAACCGTAAGAACTCCACTTTCTCGGTACAAGTCAGTTGTGGGGTAGCGGAATGGTCGAAAAGATGATGCCTTTAGAATTGCCCTCTGCGCCTTTTCGAGTTGAAGAAGAGTCGATTTAGGTGCGCCACCCCATGCAGTTATGCAATAGGTTAACAAAGACTGACAGAGTGCATAGTAGACTGTCTTCCTAAGGTTTTCACCCGCCACGTGTCTTAGGTTCTTAAATACATAAATCAGTTTACGTATCCTGGAGGTAAGGGTGTCGATGTGCGAATAGAAGCCCAAACAGGGATCCAGCAACACTCCAAGGTATTTTATAGAGTTTGTTCTCTCTAAGCTAGTGCACGTACAATTCGTGCCGTAAGGGAAGGGGCATTTATGGGCGGTGATAGATAATTGGGGTGCCAGACCCTGAGAAACCTTTCGCATAGAAAAGATGATGTATTTAGTTTTGTCTGCATTTAGGGTAAGGACGTTGTCATGCAACCATTTTGAAACCTTATTCAGGCCAGATTGTGCATTTTCGTAAACGCTTTGCCAGGTGTCGGAATTAAATAAAAGGGCCGTATCGTCAGCGAAACTAAAGATTGTTCCTCTGTCGAGATTAAGCGCACACAGGTCGTTGATATAAATTAAAAATAGAGTCGGCGCGATCACACTACCCTGTGGAACTCCGTGTGTGATGGTTTTTTCGGTACTTATGTGATTGTTTATCTTAACGGTCTGTGTACGGTCTTTGAGGTAGTCCTCGAAAAGCCTTAGTTGCATTCCCCTCACACCCATGTTCTGCATCCTTTCTACAAGGATGGAAGTAGAGACGGTATCAAAGGCTTTAGCCAGATCAATGAAAATACCTAAAACCTTTTGCCCACCATCCAGGTTCCTAACAATGTGATCTGTTAAGTCATGGACTGCATCAGAAGTTGATCTACCGGCACGAAATCCATATTGGTTTGGAGATAGGAGCTTTTTACTTTCCAGGTAAGATATTAATCTGTTATTCATAATGCGCTCCAGGATTTTTGAAAACGTGGACAGAATAGCAATGGGTCTATAGTTAGTTACTTGGTCTCTATTTCCACCCTTAAAGACAGGAGTAATTACAGATTTTTTAAAAACTTTTGGAAATTTGCCGGTTGCGAGGGCCAAATTGCAGATGTGTGTCAGGGGTGGAACCATAATATTCTTGTGCTCTTTAATTATCCCAGCAGATATACCATCTCAACCCACAGCACAGTCTGCACGCAGGGACACTATCAGTTTTTCAACCTCATCCATGTCTGTAGGAAGTAATACCATTGAGTGAGGGCATGAGTAGTCGTTGGTGTGACTTTTCTGTGTCTCTGGTTGACTACCTTGTATTTTCTCAGCTAGGCGTCTGCCAATAGTAACAAAATAGTTATTTACTAATTCGACTGATTGATCTGGGGTAGGTGAAAGTGTGAGCAATTTTGTTGGGGGTTCTTTAACTTTAGTCCTATTTGTAATTTTATTAATTGCCTCCCATAATTCTTTACTATTACGACCAGCGTTTTTTATCTCGTCTTGTTCGTGTTTGTTTTTAATTTTTTTTAGTAGCGCATTACAGAAGTTTCTGTAGCGAGTGTGCGATACTAAAAGGGTTGTGTCGTCCGGAGACAATTTTATCTTTTTGTGCATATTATCTCTATGCGTCATGCAGCGTAGAAGTCCTGGTGTAATCCATGGCTTTAAAATTTTTTTCCGGTTAGGAATTTTGACAGTTTGGGTGTTTTGCTGTATGATGTGCGCAATAGAGTGTATAAGGAATTCCGCTGCCGTGTTAGGATCTTGCATTTCATAAATCGTGTGTAAATCGAGTGTATTTAGATCGAACTTTAATTTATCGTAATTTATTCGCGTTGTTGTATTGGAGGTCTTTGGTTTTTGTGCTATTTTGCGTAAAAAGAGAATCACTGTTTCGTGGTCGGTAAGAGCAGAATGCGCCACTAGGGCATGAGCTGAAGATTTGGTCTTGAGTATTATGTGATCTAAGCAATTTCCCTGTCTGGTAGACAGTGTATGAGCTGGGAGTAGACCAAAAGTTGCTAGTAATGTTAGGTAGTTATTTTTGTTCGGATCCAGTGACTCATCGCCAATATTTATGTTAATATCTCCTGTAAGTATGATATTTTTTGTATGTTGAATTTTGACAAGTACATTGTTTAATGAATTTAAGAATCCGCTTATGTCTCTGCGGGCTGGTGAGCGATATATTGCTAGAATAATGGTTGTGTTATCTATTTTTATTTGTAAGCAGTTTGAGTCAAGTAGTTCTGGTTCCTCCACCGTAACGTCTAGATTGTTGTCACTGTACACTGTGCATGTGCTTAAAATTAATGTTGTCGTCAAAATAGACTACCTGTTTTCGTTGTGCTGCCATAGCGTTAGGGAGTGAGAGTGACATTTTCTAATTAACGCAAAATTGATCTGTAATAAATCTGTGGAGCGGACGGCATATTTATGAAATCATTTTAGCTGACGGAAGGCTAAGCATGTTTTCATAAATTATGTCCAACTTTATGCATAGCACTCGAAACCTGAGCTGTTTTAATGGACTGTCACTTTTGATTTATTTTTATTGTAATCTCTAAAACGTGGTTAATGCCTCGAAAATATTAGAAATATCACTATAGCTTCGTGGTATTGTGTAGTCTGGAGATTATGTGTTGTATCGATTCCTGTATTGTATGGTTTTCTCAAGATACTCAGAATTCCAAAACGAACACGCACCGAGATCGGCAGGCGTTACATTCTCAGTAAATTACACCAACAACTCCATAATATATTAATAACTATGTATTGGACCTATATACATACCTAGTTGCCAATAACTGGTTAACAAACAGTCTCTGAAATAAACGATAATACAACGATAACACACAACAAAAAAGTGTTATAAAGTTAATCAGAAAAGTTTAGAAAGGTTTTTTCAGTTATAAGTGGAGATTCTAGCAGCACTTTTATGCTCTATTTTCCCTTATGCCTATTGTATAAATAATACTTCTATTATTGCGTGCTCTCGAGGGTAAATCTTAATTGACAAATTGTAAAGAAAGAATCAGGAGCTCGTATTGATTTTACCTTCACCTCGCAGACTACACGTTATACCAACCTTATAGGTATGTAATAAACATAATCCGAACCTCTCACATATATTTTAGAGAACATATTTCGCAATGTAGGTGTCTAATTATCTGTAGGCGGGTGGTGTTAAAGATATTTTGGTAATAAATTAGCGGAGACCCTTTGTACAGGACGGGCAGGCCCGGGTCTTTGGTCGAGGAGCGATAATAGGATCCTTGTCATCATATGTGTGCCGTTTATGTGTTATTACTTATTACCTGTTGAACATTAGCCGTGTAAAATAATATCCAAGGACGGAAAGAGATTACGGTGATGCGGAGACACAACATACTACCTACATAATTATATAAGATATATAAATATAACTATTGTCTTTAATTTACTTAGGATTTTTTGTGTGTAAAAATTGAATTGAATACGGCGTATACAATATGTAAAGAAAACCCTGTCCGATCCGTGAAGGTATTATTAGGTATCGATAACTGATTCTACTAATGTATACAAAGACAGACTAAACTTAAAAAAAACCCTCTAAAATAGTAAGTACCTATTATTTCGAAAAAAAGAGGTAACTTAATATCTACATGTGCGGTTAGTAACCACTTCCGCGGGCGGCGGGGGCAGGGCACGCGGCACCTGTGACGTGTCCCGCGTCGCTATTCGCTTATAATAATACCTGTGTTGTCACTTTTTTTAAAATTACCAAATTTCGGGGAAATTGGAATTAATTGCCGGAAAAAAAGGATTATTTCAAAATTCATTAGTATTGTTACTATGATGATTATGTAAAATTTTATATCATATTTGGTCAAGTGTTTATCTAACCTTTATTATCCTTATGGGTCGGACAGGGTTTTCTTTACATATTGTATAAATTGGAAAAACTTTTAGGGCGAGTGGTATTTTTGGAGGACTATACTAGAAATTACTCTTGTATCGTGGGTGCGTTTACAAACATACTTACCATAAACAAACAGCCAAACCCGGAACAGGTACTTGTAGGTTATACAAATATTTTTCCGTGCAGGAATCGAACCCGCAACACGCAACGCAGTAGTGAATCGCTTAATCACTGTGCTATGCCAACTTTTCCTTAAAAATCATATGTATGTAAATCTGTACTAATATATAAAGCTGAAGAGTTTGTTTGTTTATTCGCGGTAATCTCGGGAACTACTGGTACGATTTGAAAAATTCTTTTTGCGTTGGATAGCCCATTAATCCAGGAAGGCTTTAGGCTACATAACATCACGCTTCGACCAATAGGAGCTGAGCATAACTAATTCCACGCGAACGAAGTCGCTGACGGCCGCTAGTATACTATATACAAAGTGTAGTATTTCGCACCGTTCGCAGCTAGACGACTCAGGATATTACGCCAGCGCGCATCAAATGGGCTTCCTGTTTTGTATAGCAAACTACAAGACAATGGCATCGGCTATAAGTTGACTCACACTGCTCGAATAATATCCAACAAACATAGTATAATGGTGGTCATGGCCTCAGAATGACTACGGGTAGAGCTCTGACTCAACAGTCAATTAAAGATTAACGGCTTCCCACGTACTAACTAGGTACTTCACATTTTTTTTTTTTTAATAGTTATAAACTAGTGCTTGACTGCAATCCCGCCTGATGGTAAGCAGTGATGCAATCGTTGATGGTAAAGCACACTAGCTTATTAAGCCTATTCACTCAAAAAAACTGAGTGAATAGGAAGGAAGACGGCAGTTGAGCGAGGTGATGCAATGTTTAACCCAACAACACGACCAACGATGCTGCGCCAGAGGATGATCTGGAGAGCCTTCACGACCAAACTCCCGACACAACAACATTAGGCACATCGTACCCGGCACACATCGCAACACAACTGCTCAGACCCGTTCTCCGTACGGCTTCACCAGACATCATGCCGGAACACGACGAATCGCTTGGCGGCAAGACTTTGTCTGGTGGGTGGTAACTTATGCCGGCGGCTGATGTTGTTGCCTACTACCGAGAAAAAGAGTCACATTCATTCAAAATATGTTCGAACAACTAAATCATCATCAACCTTTTATCGTCCCACTGCTGGGCACAGGTCTCCTCTCATACAGAGAAGGATTGAGCGTAATCACCACGCTTGCTCAATGCGGGTTGGCGATTTCAGACTTATAAAGTCCAGGTTTTCTCAAGATTTTTTCCTTCACCTTCAGTCATTGGTGGTCAACTAAATAATATTAAGTAATTTCAAACTCATCGACCAACAGACAGATGGCCCAGGATTGTTACATAGTGCATAGCCGAAGAGGCTAAGGTGTGGCGATTTCCATTAACTCCATAATCCATTGGACGGATAAAGTACTGCACAAAGAAGTGGTACATACAATACCGAGGAGAACTTTGGGCAACATAAGTTAAGGTAGTTGAAAAATAAAATGTAATTTAAAGATTTTTCCGGAATGTCGGGAAAATTTCGAAAAACAAATTACATTTAACACCAACTACGTAGCTCATTTTCATTTTAAATGCCCGCATTTTCGACGAATTGGAATACGCTCGCTTAATATGACTGGTGTGACACTAAAAGTAAGAGTGTTAAATTTCTACAAAATATTAAAAAATAATCCAAAATGATGAAACATTAATCTTGTTATGGAGTACAAAGTTAAAGTTAGTGCTGTGCTGGCAAAGTGTCCGTCTACTCGTAATAGAGCCGGGTGTGGAAGCTTAGTTGAGGTACTTAAGTAGTAACAAGTAAGTAAGTATACTTAAGCATGTGACTCTCCTTCCAGTTACTATATCAACAATTGAACTGTGTTCTATGTTACAGGTTTAGTTTCCAAACTTAGTCCTATCAGTAGACTATTGTGCGTGGGCCATGGCGGCCACCAGCCCTTCCCCCTCCAGAAGCCAATTAAGTCTTCTGGCTTGTTGAGAACATCTGTGTAAGATCTTGGTGCCCCATGATTTCACTTCTAATTTTGGTGGCGTCTGAACATTCGAAGAGTACATGCGCAACGGTCTCATCAGCCTCCATGCAAGTTGTGCACGAGGGCTGTCTGTTATGCTTATTGTGTGGAAATGTTTATTTAGCAAGCAGTGACCGGTGATGATCCTCGTCGTCCTATTCATAAGGAAGTGTTTTAGTTAGGCTGTCATCGAGGGATGGCATAGCTTCCTTGGACTGCCTGCATGCAGCCCGGTAACGAGGACCACCAAACCTCCATTTATGTGTAGGTGTATATTAGTTTGTGACTGCCTGCAATGCGAAATTCGTACGCTCTACCATAGCCTGTACTCCTGTACTCCTGTAAGCCGCTCCTGCCTGGCGCCGCTTCTGACGCTTCTGTTGCCAGCGCCGCTTCTGCTGCCTAGTGCCACTTCTACTGCTGGCGCCGCTTCTGCTGCCTGGTGTCCCTTTTGCTACCTGGTGCCACTTCTGCTACTTGGTGCCTCATCTGGGCTATTGTCGCTGTCGCCAGGCACACTTGCCTGTGCCCTTCACTGCGGCCAAACCCTCTTGACAGGCCCTTGCTGCTCTTCACCTGGTTTCACCGACTGACTGCTGCCGCTTTTTTTTTACTTCTTATTATCTTCAACCATCTCACCTTCAACGTTCATTTTCATTATTCTAAATCTTCTTTTTAATTTTAATAATAAATTCTTAATCTACTGATTTCGGTCTTTTTTAAATTAGTTTATTGTCGTTATACGACAATCTGATCAGGTTGGTTTGGTTTTGCTTGTGTTCACAGATACATACATACATAATCTGCCTATATGGCTGCCACAGTTGGAATACAGGTCTTTTTTCGGTGAGAGGGACACAGATAGTTGGTGTGTATTGTACCAATTTTCTACTAAATATTTTCAGGGACTGGTGCATTACGGGGTATTTTCGTGTGTACCATAACCCACGGTGTAGTAGCCTTTATCATTTTAATTCATCATTCATCTTATTAGGCTGTCAACGACCAGGTTCCATAGTAATGGCTAGAGAATGCCTCATTGTGGGTATCCCTTCGCCACGGTGGCGCCTGTGGTTCGTCCACGGTCACTTGTAAGCTATGTTGGTCTATGTTGTGCTTGACCAAGACCAGTTTAATGCTTGTAAATCTAGTCTTGTTAAAGGCGCCTTCGATGTCGATGAAGACAGCCAGTGCTGAGCATTTGTAATCCACGGCGCATTCAATTTTGCATCCTACGCTCTGCAGCGCGGATTATGTTGATTTGTCCATAGCATGCTGTTGTTTGTGAAGTGGCTTTGCCCGAAGAGGTTCATAGCGAATGTACCGGTCGCAAATTCTCTTTAGGGCTTTTAGTAAAAACGATGTGAGGCTTATAGGTCGGTACCATTTGGGTTGTGTGTAGTCTATTTGCCAGGTTTGGAAATGAAGATGACCTTCACCTCCCGCCAGGCTAGGCGTATGTGTATCAACGCTATACATGCCCCAGTGATGTTTACAAGACATGGTGTGATGTGTTCTAACTTCCAAAGTAGAAGGGCTGGGAAGATGCCATCCAGCGGACTTGTATGGCTTGAGGGTGTTGATTGTCCACTAAAACAGGTCTTCTTTTATTAGTCTGTGGGCACTGGACCAGTCCTGCTCTGTTGGAGTCCATTCCGGTGTAGCCTCCCAGGCCCTGTCCTCTAGGAGTTTACAGTCAGGGAAGTGACTTTCCAGAAGGACCTTGCTGGTTTCCTGGTCCCTTACGTCGTCGTCTTTGGGTTTTTTCAGCGCTTTAAGAGTTCGTTCCTGATCAGTTGATAGTATTTCCCTTACCCTTGCAGCTTCATTGTTGTTTTTTATGGACTCACAGAATTTCCGCCATGCTTTCCTTCTGGCGGTCCTGATTTATATACCTTCCAGTATACTATGAGCCTACTGTTTCTGGCTCTGTTAAAGTGTGTCTCACCTTACCGAGCTCTGGGTTCCACCTAGGACTTCTCTTGCTACTGGATCGGTGTCCTTAGCTTACAGCAGTCGTGGTAAGCTTCTATTAGATATTCTGAAAGCTTTGTTTATTCCAGCTGTGCCGGTTTTTGTACGTATGTTAGTTTGTGACAAGTGCCTAGCTAGTAGGGCGGTTAGAAAGCCCTTGTACCTGGGCACATCGGTGCGTCGCGAGTTACGTTTGGGTAGGGGTTTTCTCGAGTTAGTGTAAAGCGGACCCTTCTGTGGTCTGAGCAAAAAGGTTCGTCCGATACATGCCAATTCGCAATAAGGTTCGTCGTGTTTTCTGAAGCGAGTGCTTATCTATGCAGGTTTGTCCTCGGATTGTAACCTAAGTGGGAACCTCGGTTAATAATATTGAGGTTAGTTGAGAACAAGTAGGTGGCTACTTCTCCTCTGGGGAATGTCTCGCTGCCCCAAAGCGGATGATGGGCATTCGAGTCGGTGCAGATGATCAGGACCAGTCCAGCATCTTCTCAGTGCTGCGCTAGATAGACCATTTTCCTTAGCGGGCAGTTTGTGTTACCTGGCACGTACACCGAGGCAACAATTGAGCTTTTCAGATAGGTATTCGGCGAACCCGGCGAGGCAAAGCAAAGCTCGCAACTTAGGTGGCAAGATTACATAATTTAACAACAAATAACAATGCTATTATAAATGATTGTTATAATCAGGTTACTCAGATGTTTTGAAAAGCATGAAGCGAAAGAAAATTCATTTGTGTTTTCAGTTGTGTGTTGGTTTACCTGACGCTAATTATAAAAAAAACCGGCCAAATGCGAGTCGGACTCGCACACCGAGGGTTCCGCTGTACAAACGTAGCGGTTTACAATTCATGACGTACTAGCTTTCCGCCAGCGGCTTCGCCCGCGTGCAGTTCGGTTATATCGCGCTGTTTAAATTCCCCTCGGGAACATCAAATTTTTCCGGGATAAAAGGTAGCCTATGTTCTTTCACAGGGTCTAAAGATTGTCTGTGCCAAACTTCATCAAAATCGGTTTAGAGGTTTAGGCGGGAAAGCGTAACAGACAGACAGAGTTATTTTCGCATTTATAATACTAGCATTGATTTAGAATTTTTCACAGTTTAGAGGCAATTAGATTTAAGAAGTGTTTAATATGAATTTCAACTTTAATATCTCTACGCGTTCATGTAAAAAAGGGTAGGTAGTAAGTTTATAATTATTAAAAAAATATTTTATGTCATGTAAGCAAAAATAATATTTTAATATTTTATGTAACTTCAAATTTATCATTTTCACAATTTTTCCTTTATCTGTCTGTACTATAATATAACGTTGCTTCGTGCCGAATTTCAAGATTCTGAGTTCACGGGAAGTACCTTGTAGGCAAAGAGATTTAGGATATATAGAGAGGGCATGTGTCAAAATGGCATAGAAAAACTGTGATCCCATGGCTCAATTCCGCCATCTAGTACAATATAGCAAAATTAGATCGACAATTGGAGACATCAAATAGTAAAAATGAAATAAGTTTATATAAAATATATTCAGCTATTGGCCGGTAGGTGGCCAGTGTGGTCTATGTTGCCAGATCCGATTTAATACCCTAGTATAGTTCAAATCGGGTAAATAAATATTGAAAAGTAAATAAATTAAGTGAAACTTGTCTTGTACAAACAAAAACTGTTTTAGAATTTTATTCGCTACTATTCATTTACCGTGACACCGTCTATTGGCATTTTAGATGTTTTATGCTTACGAATTATTTTAACGCTCAGTTTATTGCGTTTTTTGAGTGTAATAGACCTTTTAGGCCATAAAGCGCATTTTGTTTTGCAATTTTCGTTTGCATTTCGTTTTTAGCAAAATTATGCTTTTTACACGTTTGTTTGCAAATATTTTTAAATGGCAATGCAAAAAACTGTGGTAGGGTTTGTATCATTTCGATATAAAGTTATCGATAATATTCAAAGAAGTTACTACGACGATGTTTTTTCGCATTATGATAGCTTGAAACAAAAAATTAGGAAGCAGAATAATTATGGGTAATTTCAAGATTACAAGTTTCTTATTTATATAATTCTTTTAATATAATAGGCGTTAAAGTTTGAAATTGCCGATTAGTACTGAACATCTAAATAATTGCTTATTTTTTAATTTTTAAATAATTCATTTATAATCAATATATAGGAAGGTCGTTTATGCCTTTGTGATAGAACTCTGAGGATCTAGACTGCACAAACTGTGTGAAAGCAGAACTGCCTCCTGGGAAGAAAACTTCTTGTCACGTAGATAATTGTCCAAATCACGACAAAAATGGTAGTCTGCTGGAGCAAGACCTTTACAAGATTCGTACGCCATTATCTTTAAAAACGGCAAAAAAAAATCACGGTTATTGTATGGGAGCTCGCCTTCAGTATTTATTTTATTTTAATTATTTATTTGTAATTTGAATATATAACCAAATATTCTGTGAACATTTTAAGCGTCTATCTGTTTCCGTTATTAATATGGAGCAAAAACCGGCAAAAATTCACGTTTGTTGTATGGGAGCCCCCTTAAATATTTTATTATTTTTATTCTTAGTACTTGTTGTTATAGTGGCAACAGAAATACTAACACAATCTCTGGAAATTACAACTGTCTCGCTATTACGGTTTATGAGATACAGCCTGGTGACAGACGGACAGACGAACAGAGAAGTCTCATGAATAGGGTTCGTTTTACCTTTTAGGTACGGAATCCTCAAAATCACAAAGTAGCTCGCAATCATTGTATTACATATACGTACCTACATATTTTATGAATATATTTCATTATAAATAAGTTATGTAATCTATGTACTTATCCACTTAACTGTAAATTTTATTCCAATTTTTACGGATATGTAGAAAAGTACTGAAATTAATAACTTACTATTTCATTTCTAATACAAGGTACCGACTCTTTTTTTTTTTTAATTTGATCGATAAGTCTTTCCAAAGTAGATAACTTCTCTTTTAAAATGCATTGAGCATAATTTCGACGAATGAGACGGAAGCCAATTTTCTTCTCTACGGTCTATCTGGACAAATCATATCCACTTTTTCCCTACGACATTATTTTTATTCGGAAACCAAAAATAACAAAAACCCAGGTAAATGAATAGTAATTGTTCATTCAATTTTGTTTATTAATATGATATGATTATGTTTAAATAGAGTTAATAATAAATAAACTTGAAATATAGTAATATTTTAAGTTTATTTAGCTATATTTTAAATGTCAATAAAATACAACAAAATGTATTCATCTTAATAAGTATTATCGATAACTAAATCGATAAACAACATTACTACATCTCTACAAGAAAATAGTAAAACTACTCAACAATAGAGGGCGCTTATTACAATAATGGAAAATTTTCTAGAACTAAGATTTTTTTTTAAATTTGAATTGCAGACGAAATATAAATAATTCATAGAAAAACATTCCGAAGTTAGGTCCAGTCGTTTTACTATAACGACATGTACAGTAACACAAAGCGCAGCATGGCATATTTCCTTAGAAAATGTTTATTCTTAGTGGACACAAATTACGTCCTGACGCGCAGACTAGATTGAGCGACTTTTAATCAAGTCGATAAAAGTATTGGCTTATGATTTTGTTCGTGATGTCCTGTCTATTGTAAATATAATTTTAATGTCTTTGCGTGTAGGTTTTGATTCCCTAGCGTGTGACGAAAATTCGTCTAAGGTGTCGGTATAAACTGCTGTATCTTTTGATCGCTTTAACTTAGAAGTTTGATTTTTCACTGCTTAAAGGGACAATAGACCTAGGTATTTGGTATAAATTTCAATTTGATACCTTTATTAGTTCGTGAGAAATAAGGTAGTAAGTTTCATTTTATTAAAATATGTTTATTATATTATATAACTAAAAAATTGTGATTTTGGCAATTTTTCCTATATTTGCATTATATCACAATCCTTCATGCCAAATTTCAAGATTCTGAGTTTACGGGAAGTATCCTGTAGGTTTTGATTCCTTTGCGAGTGTCGAAAATTTGTTGAAAATATTGACATATCGGCTGTATCTTTTGATTGGCTTGGCTTTGAAGTTTGATATTTTCACAGCTTAAAGGGACAATAGACCTAGGTATTTGGTATAAATTGCAATTTGATAACTTTATTCGTTCGTGATAAATAAGGTAGTAAGTTCCATTTTATTAAAATATGTGTATTATATTATATAACTGAAAAAATGTGATTTTCGCAATTTTTCCTATATTTGCATTATATGATAATCCTTCATGCCAAATTTCAAGATTCTGAGTTTACGGGAAGTATCCTGTAGGTTTTGATTCCTTTGCGAGTGTCGAAAATTTGTTGAAAATATCGACATATCGGCTGTATCTTTTGATTGGCTTGGCTTAGAAGTTTGATATTTTCACAGCTCAAAGGGACAATAGACTTAGGTATTTGGTATAAATTTCAATTTGATACCTTTATTAGTTCGTGAGAAATAAGGTAGTAAGTTTCGTTTTATTAAAATATGTTTATTATATTATATAACTAAAAAATGTGATTTTCGCAATTTTTCCTATATTTGCATTATATGACAATCCTTCATGCCAAATTTCAAGATTCTGAGTTTACGGGAAGTATCCTGTAGGTTTTGATTCCTTTGCGAGTGTCGAAAATTTGTTGAAAATATCGACATAATCGGCTGTATCTTTTGAATAGCTTGGCTTAGAAGTTTGATATTTTCACAGCTTAAAGGGACAATAGACCCGAGTATTTCATGTGAATTTCAGCTTGATACGTCCACGCGTTCTTGAGATAAAGGGTGGTGACAGACAGACAGACAGACAGACAGACAGACAGACAGACAGACAGACAGACAGACAGACAGACAGACGGACAACAAAGTGATCCTATAAGGGTTCCGTTTTTTCCTTTTGAGGTACGGAACCCTAAAAAATAAAAATAAAATAAAATTTTGAATTTGAATTTGAATTTATAGCGTCAGGTAAACCAAACCAGTCGCTGAAAAAACAGCGTGAGTTAAAGTTTGATCACCGAGCTTAAAAAATTACTCCTAAATGTGGATGGTTCGTAAGTATGGTCGGCTGGTCGGCAATTGTCGGCCATCATTCGGCAATCAACCTCGCTAAATGAAGATTTCCTGTTGTTGTGTCCCTTGTTGGCCGCAGAGGGTGACATCATTCAGACGGCTCGCTATATTTTCCTCTTGACATTTTCCTTACACGGTGGATATGATAACCGTGAGCATTGCTTTGGCTTGTGTCATATTTGTAATCGTATTTTCAATAAAATTTACTAATATTATTGTGATATAAGTAGCATTGCTATTAACGCATTTGAACTATTAAATAAGAGTTCAATAAAATTGTGAAATCCTTCTCTGTATGAGAGGAAACCTGTGACCAGCAGTGGGACGATAAAAAGATTGCTGATGATGAAATGAGTAGGTTGGTTTGTAATAAATCAGGCTAAGCCGATATTTTTTTTTTTTTACGTTTTATAAACCAGCGCTTGACCGCAATCCTGCCTGATGGTAAGCAGTGACGCAATCGTTGATGGTAAAGCGCACTAGTTTATGAAGAGCCTATTCACTCTAGCGTTGAAGACACTCACATTGTAGTCCGACGGAAACACCGCCGCTGGCAAATTGTTCCAGTCCCTCGATGTACGCGGTGTAAAGGAGGAGGCGAAACGCCTCGTCCGGATCGTAGTGGTGTTAACCATACTAGGTAGGCTAGTGTAGGTTCTATGGCTTACATGTAATATATTACTTTTAAGAGGCCAGTGATCGACTTTCATTTGCTTTGTTATCGTTAATGTTTTGCTGATTGAAATTGTTGTGGTGAATTATACCTATTGTGTCACCGTATGACCATTACATGATTTCCATGAGTTAACCACAGCTAGGGGTCTTACCACAAAAACCTAAACACTCGTTCAACGTGTGTCTATACCAACGCCGAGCTCCATAAAGAATAGAGGTAAACAAACCATTTTAGGGTTATCACTACTCACGTTTTAAAAATCTCCTGTTATTTACATGATTATCGACTTTTACATGCTAACTATTTTTTAACAATTCCTTTTGCAGCATATTTCAATAGAATCTATAAAATAACATGCATAATAAGTTCGTATTTCGAAAAACCATTAAAAAGTCGACATTCATTTTACGTGATAGCCCTACAAAAAAAGAAAGATGGATAAAATCCAGGTATTAAACACATTTTGTGGAATTCAACCAATGAATAAAGTTGAGGCATTTGTCAATATAATTTTGCGGATTTTAATTACTTTCAAATCTACTGCATAACTCATGCATTGTAATACTTTCAAGTATGGACTAAGTATAATATATGTGACATGTGTACCAATAAATTTAACCTATTAGGAAATTAGCTTACATTTGTTTCATATTTCATTCAAATCGGTTAAGCGTTTTATGCAAATCATCAAATATCTAAACATAAATAAACTGTTTACATTAGTAGGAATTAGGATTATCACTTTTATGAAAATCATCTATGTAAAAAAGGTTGTTAACATCTATCTTTTAGGCGTAAACTACTCGTTGCCTAGCAACGGATTGTTTACCTCTATTCTTTATTGAATTTGGCTCAAGTATAGTATGAGTGTTACGTCAATGTCCCTAAAATAAAGTCGTCTTTAGCTTAAACAACTACTAAACTCTATTTTGTGGCAAGCATTTAAGTATGTCAAACAAGTCACCTTATTAATGGGAATAAAACAAATAGATTCTATTTTTCTTTATTGAAACTCGAATGAAATTATTTTGTTTAAAATTAAAATGGATAAATAAAATTTAAGTAAACAAACGAATGTGCGGTACTTAAAATTGTACCCTACTTACAAAGATTTAGAGGTATTAATATGTCGGTGTGTGCTTTTGATACTTTATGTGTAGATTTCGATCTGGTAGTTGAGGCCTGAACCGCGGTCACTCTTGAGCCTGATGTTGGCGTAGGAGAAGCCGACTCCTCCGGCTGTGATACTGGGGATGGCATCAGTGTGTTCCAGGTCTCGCAGAATTATACCCTGGAAAAATCAAATGTACCAATCAAATGAATGTCTAGTGAAATTATATCAAAATATCGACCATTTGCTGTTGAAAATTTGCTTTATTAAGTAAATATAGGTCACAGCGCATCAATTATTAAGAATTATTTCCGGGAACTATTACGTAATATGTATCACGAAGCGAATTTGATAACAAACGAACGAATTTGATAGCAAATAATTTGCTTGTAATTTTATAAACAAAGTACAACAGAACGCCCGCGACTTCTTTCGCGTGGAGTTGGTTATTTGAACATTTTATTTTAACCCCAAAAGAGTCGTTATCTGTAGATACATTATTACACTTCCAGATCATAATAATTATACATAATACATTTAAACTTTTTGATATTCTTTGCTCCTATTGGTCGCAGCGTGATGTTATATGGATAGCCCATTAATTGAGAAATGCTTTAGGCTATATAACATCACGCTGCGACCAATAGGAGCGGAGCATATCGAAACCTACGTGGGTGAAACCGCGTGGCGGAGCTAGTATTTATATAAAGCTGAAGAAATTCTCTATCTATACTCTATAGTATAGACTCTATACTAATATATAATCTATACTCTATAGTATAGCTTATATATTAGTATAGATTATCTATATGCATAGATAATCTCTGTCCATATTGATTAAGGAGCTGACGTGCGACGATTAAAGTATGGAAGAAAAAGATATATCCCACATAAATTGGCATATTCCACTATAGGTCCGTACCGATTAAAGTATGGAAGAAAAAGATATATCCCACATAAATTGGCATATTCCACTATAGGTCCGT
The DNA here is from genome assembly GCA_017933935.1 of Sesamia nonagrioides. NCBI lineage: Eukaryota > Metazoa > Arthropoda > Insecta > Lepidoptera > Noctuidae > Sesamia > Sesamia nonagrioides. Next base: position 553,597 of record JADWQK010000456.1, on the reverse strand, counting down.
ACCGATTAAAGTATGGAAGAAAAAGATATCCCACATAAATTGGCATATTCCACTATAGGTCCGTACCGATTAAAGTATGGAAGAAAAAGATATATCCCACATAAATTGGCATATTCCACTATAGGTCCGTACCGATTAAAGTATGGAAGAAAAAGATATCCCACATAAATTGGCATATTCCACTATAGGTCCGTACCGATTAAAGTATGGAAGAAAAAGATATATCCCACATAAATTGGCATATTCCACTATAGGTACGGACCTATAGTGGAATATGCCAATTTATGTGGGATATATCTTTTTCTTCCATACTTTAATCGTCGTACGTCAGCTCCTTAATTAATATGGACAGAAATGTTCAAAGAATGTTCAGAAAAATTCAAAGTTATATTCACAAACTCGCACTAGGCCCGTGCCCAGTGCGAGTTTGTGAATATGACTTTGAATTTTTTTAAATAATAAAACGTTGCGTCACACTAGGAATTCCTCCTGTATCGTAGGTGCATTTACAAAAGTATAAACTCACAAACACAAGAACCAGACACGGTACAACTAATTGTATGCCATACAAATATTTATTCCCTGCGGGAACCGAACCCACGACACGCGGCGCAGCAGTCCATCGCTCAGACACTGCACCAATCGTGTCGACAAACACGACAGTTTTGCTTTTTGACATCCCGATTTCTTTACGAGATGTTTTGTTTCATCCTTTTCAGAAGGCTCCTCCTGCTTAGGTTTGTATACCACTGCCTGTCCTACCTACATTTAAATAGCCACCAATAGTTTTAACTGCCATCACAATAGAGGACGACTACAATATCAAAAGGTGTTCCGACTCGTTGCCGGCTTTAATTTGGCGCGCTTTCGGCTTTTTCAGTGTAAATAGTTGTGAATGACATAATTATACATACTAGATAATGATGAATATTTTGTGCTATTAAATTAAGATTCAAATTCGAGTTTTACAGGCTTACAGTGTTTTTATCGTTTGAAACGAGTTGTGAAAAATAGTTGACAGTTTACAGAGATTTATTATATACAATATGTAAAGAAAACCCTGTCCGACCCACAAGGATAATAAAGGTTAGGTAAACACTTGACCAAATATAATATAAAATTTTACATAATCATCACAGTAACAATAATAATGAATTTTCAAATAATCTTTTTTTCCCGGGTATTAATTCCAATTTCCCCGAAATTTGGTCATTTTTAAAAAACTGACAACACCATTTGTGACGGAGCGAATAGCGATGCGACCACGTGCCGCATGCCCCGCCCCCCTTCACCCGCGCATACATGCGCGGGTGAAGGGGGGCGGGGCTATCGGGTTGTCTACCGCACATGCATTAAAGTTACCTCGCTTTTTCGAAATAATATTTATTTTTTTTGGGGGATTTTTTTTAAGTTTAGCCCGGCTTTGTAGGCATTATTAGAATCAGTTAACGATACCTAACAATACCTTCACGGATCGGACAGGGTTTTCTTTACATATTGTATATTTATATGGTAATGATCCTTTTGTTCTGAGGTATTACGCATTGGCAAGCATGAACGTATGTGTGTACTTGTTATTTTATTTATATTGACTGTATAATTTAACGTGTGTGGCATCTCAAGTTGATTGTCTTTATCTTTTGTGTCTGGACGAGGTGTTATAAATGTTATATCACTCATGCTAATAATTATTGGCTTACATACATTGGACCACTTGAAGTTCTGTTGTCACACTTTCGCTTTCCATATAATCCAACAAGGTACTTGGGTCCATTCCAGGGAATTCTCGAGCCGAGAATTCCTGGGAAATCGTTTGGTGTTGTTCCCGGAAAATCAAGCTCGAGAAAAGTAGACAACTCGAGAAATCATGTACCTTGTTATAAATTAAATCGCAGTTTGTTGTGTTGCGAGGCAGCGCGGGCCAAGCGTAAGCTCTCTTTGAGGAGTAGCTAGAGAGGCGCCACGACCTTTGTTTTCTGAGGTTCCTGTTCGGGATAAGGTGGGAAGAAACGCCAGGGTGTCACCATTGTGTGGATCACCCTGAGGACACGGTGGAGGACTGTCCAGCTTGGGTAGAGCACCCCCGTGTCCTCGTAGCGGCGATCGGCAGCGATCTCTCGCGTCCGACCCTGGTCCAAGCCATGGTCCGGAGCGAGTGCATGGTAGGCCGTCACCTCCTTCTGCGAAGCAGTAATGCTGGCAAAGGAGGAGGTGGAGCGCGTGAGAGAATGGGAATCCCAGCGCCTTCACGCCTCTAGCCACTGCAGAAGACGCCCTGGTCGGGAGACAGCACTTCTGCTTCACCCAGAGCGGGAGAGGTCATTTGATAATTTCCAATCCAAAACAAAAAAAAAGCGCAGCTCACAGCGCAGCTTCATTCATGTTTCGACTCTAGCCAAGTATAGTTTACTTTTAGATAAATGGAAATCAAACAGGTAAGTCTTATCACGACTATATATTAAAATAAAAAAAAAAATATTTAAAAATATCACCAATACTGGCGCAGCAACACCAATAAGGCTGCCCGCCCGTATCGGGAACAGGGTCCAAACTACCTGCGGTCAGGGCACAAGAGAAAGGAACCTCCTGACAATGCGAGCCGTATCTAGAAGTACCACCTTCTGAATCAAGCCCTTAATCCAGCTGCCTAACGAGAGCCTTCTGAGGTGTTGGTCGAGGCTCTTGGAAGTGAATTAGCTTATTCATAAGATAAGTTTTATAATTAACTTGATAATTTCATTTGAGAGGAAATCCACAGAATTTGTTGACGTTATTGGAACTAAATGATATGAGAAATCGTACGTAAATGTAAATTTCTCGACAACCCGAGAAGACCAGAGAAATTAGCCTCGAGAATGCTTGAGACACAAGAAATTGAAAACCCTAGTAGGTCCTACAGTCCGCCGCATATCTGAGGTGACAAAGCTAGTAAACTGACCTCTCATTCAATTGGAACTCCATACTAGGCTGGGCCAGATCTAGGTTTTAAAATGTTACCTGCACAGTGCGATCGAAAGCAGGTTTTTTTCATTTCTGTACACCATTGATACGCCATAAAGTTGCAAAAGTAGAGACAGTCACTTTGGCATAGAATAAAGAGAGGGAAGTACGTTATCTTCATACAAACGGACCGCGCGCGGCTTGTATGTGTGCGCCATAGTATCTATGCGTCGCCGCACGCACACCTAAACACAATATTAGAGTGCCTATGACTGCGCTAGTCGCGGCTAGCACGGAACGAGGTTCGCGCGTCACGGCTTTTCGGCACATTAGCTTTTAAAAAATGATCACATAAACTGCAAAGTTGGTATGTCTATTTATGAACAAATAAAAGATTTATATTTTTCAAATTATATTTCTAAAAGTTATTTACAAGGATACGGATATATTACACATTAAAGTTTAATAACAACGCGTTTCGTAATAGTCGAAACCGAAGAAAGTAGGTATTTTTCTGTAGCTAATTTGTAATTTTGTATTAAATGTGTGATTCAATAGATGTTATGTTTGTATTATTTATATTTGTATTAATTAAAAATAAAAATAAATATGGTTCTTTATGTGTACAAAACTAAAAATAAAAATTACAAAAAAAAAACTGACTAGTATATGTAAACTAAATACTAAGCAAATAATTTAAACATAAGCTCTTAGTCTATAAATATTTGTTAGCGGTTTGGGCGACAACCGTAACCGACGAAGCGCGGACAGTTGTCAACCCTAAGACAGTAGGCAATTAAATCGCGGATTGGGTCGCAGATAACCTACTTCCCCTCTTTATTCTATGACTTTGGCCTATAAACTCAAGCTTAATATTATGACAGTACCCTTGCAACGCCACCAGTTCCAAAAACCAAATTGGTATACGAAGGGTATATAATTTATTTTAATATGTTATTAAAGCTACAATAGAAATACAAGTCAACTGTCTGTCTATTACAGCTCATGAAATACAGCCCGCTGAAAGACGAATGTTTACAAATAGGGTTTCGTTAGCACCCTTTGGGCAGGGAACACTAAGGTCCGTATTACAGAACGTCACTCAAAACTCAAGCTCTACTTAAGTCTCGTTTGAAGCCTTTTGATTGGTTGAATCTAGTTTTAAGTAATGCTTAAGCAGAGATCAATGCTTGAGTGGCGTTCTGTAATACGCACCTAAATTTTTTTTTTAAGGTATGTATGCCTTCTACGAGATCGTTAACACCTTTCGGCATACATAATAAATTATAATGCCAAGGTGAGGAACTTGGACTCTTGCATTTTATATCAATGCTGACAACTAACAGTGTATGAATCATTTCAGTTGGTCTGGCCCGGGGCCGGGGAGACCCCGTACAACTCCCCAGTGAGCATGTCGGAAATCTGAGCCAGTTTTAACATAAAGATTAGATGTAAGTTTTATTACACACTATACTTACTACGTATTTCTACAAAAATGCGAGCAATTTTTCCTACAGTTATACCGTGAAAGCTACAGGAGTTATGTACGAAGTTGTATAAAATATTACGCAATGCTCCTTACAGATTTCAACTGGTTATAACTGGAATTAAAGCAATGAAGTATCTACGTATAAGACCCTATATGCAGCATGCTCTAAATTTACATTTATGAAAAATTACTTTAGTCGAAGAGTTCAAATTAGTCTCTTAATAGGTATTATGTATCTCATACACAGATGGAATTTGTTATCAACCTGTACGCAACTGCTTGAGTTGTTGAGTGACCCTATTTGATAACTTATTACGAAATCCAAAATCCTTATTGACATCGTCATTATTGACAACGCACTTGCATAGTCTTGGAACGTTTTTTTTTTTTTGTTGGGATGGGAAATCATCAAATGACTTCTCCGTATCTCTATCAAACCTTTGACTTTCCGGATTAAAATAAATACATAGAAAATATTATTTAATTAATTTCCTTGGTTTAGTCTGCGACGCTGTAGGTTACAATCTGTTAGACTAACTAATGGAACCAAAATTAAGTTTGGTAGTAAGTTTTCAAGACCCCAATGATAATCAATAGACTGAATACATAATTAAATATAACAGGTTTAGGTAGCTACTAGTAAAGAGCTGTTGTCATAATTAAATCACGTTTAACTTTATCTATGCCAGTGCCTGTTATTATTAAGAACTTCTGCAAGTCAAATCAAATAGTCAATCAAGTCTAGGTTTGAAAGTATAATTCATTTATGTAATACCTTTCATTGGAAAATTACTTCAATAAAGTTACGCACCTGCTGAAAAGCTTATGATGAATTTACGAAGAAACTCGTTTTAACAATTCTATTAATTATAAAACTAAATAGAACATAAAAAGTTGCGGAGAATGTTTAGTTTACCTTAATAATTTGTTGTCCCGGATCTGAATAGAACACTTCTTTGACTCGCTTCTTCAGTGGGATAGCATTGTACACGGCTTTTTGCTCCCATATCAACCTGTTGTTGAAACTGGAGCCCACAATCAGATCCTTACAATGGACGACACAAACGATGGACAAAAGTACTAAGAATAATACAGGCGCGGTCTTCATTTTGCTAGTATGTGTAACGTATTAGGTAATGCGACCCGGTCAGTGGATGTCGACCGACTGGTTAACTCGCCATCGCGGCATATACAAAAACCCGTTTGCCTTACGTTTGAGCAGGCGGAAAAAAGTGTTTAGGTGGTAAACAAGGGCTCTCGTGACTGCGTATATAATTATATACGAAGTTTATACTTATATATACATAGTAACTTACACTAAGTATTGATTTCCCCCAACTAACGTTTAATTGCGAGCTGTGTTTTACGTTTAGCAGTACAAAGCCAGGGTGAGCTGTGAATCATCTACTCGACTCGGTAACTACCTGGTACCTTTGTTCTCACGCTCCTTGATAACGAAGTTCATGAGATATTCATCGTAATTGTTAGTAAGGAATCAAATGGTCCAAACAGTAAATTGTTTAAATGTTGTAAGTAATTGTACTGTCGGTTATAGCACTTGTAACAGTGTAATTAGTAGTGAAGTCTAGGTCAGAAGGATAGGGAAAATGTGAGCCATCACTCATATTCTAATACCACGTCTTGGAATGTGGGTGATTTTATGGTACACCAATAATTTAGAGCAAAACACAAACTGGTCAAGGTCTGCAGTCCACGAAGGTCAACTTTAAATTCGTTAACGTTAAATTGACAAGTTTGACTTGGACGATATTTTACGATTACAAGTAATTACAGTCATGATGGCCTAGTACAGTCGTGGTGGCCTAGTGGTTAAAACACCAGCCTCTGAAGTATGAGTGTGCGGGTTCGATTCCAGGTCAGGCAAGTACCAATAGGTAATATAACTAGGTACATATATCTTGGACACCAATGACTGATTATATATGTTACAGTTAAAACTAGGTTTTAGATGGAACGCGTTTTTCCTAGTTAGATTTAGTTGGTTTTTACTAAATGTCTTTGTTAATACTAGAAGTAGCTAATGCTTAAAATTTAATTTCAGTCAAAACTTGTTGTTACTAGACAAAACGCGTTTTTTTCGAAGCTAAAAAGTTAAAACTGTTTCGACTTATAGTACCCAATTCTGATTAGTCGCGATTCGAAAAATTTCGACGAGTGCGGGGGAATCCCTATCCGAGCACCATCCGCGCGCTGTGCGCTTGCTCCGTTCATTTCCGCTTTGTTATTATTCCGAGAAGCACGTATGAATTGATTCGAGGGCAATTGTCATTGTCATGGCAAATTTATTTAAATGGGGAACGCGATGGAAAGAGTAGTTTTTAAATAGGTTACTAGCAATTCGCAATCACGAAAAGAAGGGGAAAGTTTATCCGAAACAAGTGTCTCCACTTGTTTTGGATGAACTTTCGCCAATCGCAGCAGAAATCAAATATGACAGTGAAGCTGAATGTACAGCCTCTTATAATACCACCAAATGACAAAGACCTCGAAGTTGTAACAAATGTGCTCGGCCCATAGGCCATAACATCGGCTGCCGGCAGAAGTTACCACTCACCAGACAAAGTCTTGCCGCCAAGCGATTCGTCGTGTTCCGGCATGATGTCTGGTGAAGCCGTACGGAGGACGGGTCTGAGCAGTTTTGTTGCGATGTGTGCCGGGTACGATGCGTCAAATGTTGTTGTGCCAGAGGTTTGGTCGTGGAGGGTCTTCACATCAATCTCCCTCTGGCACAGCATCGTTGGTCGTATTATTGGATCTAACATTGCATTACCTCGCTCAACTTCCGTCTTCCTTCCTATTCACTAAGGGTTTTTAAGTGAATGAGCTTAATAAAGTAGCGCGCTTTACCATCAACGATTGTAATCACTGCTTACCATCAGGCGGGATTGCAGTCAAGCCCTAGTTTAAAAATATTTAAAAAAAAATGTTAGTCGACAAATAATGACACCTATAGAAACAGCACATGAAAACCTAAAAAGACAGAGAATGACATTGGCTTCAGATGCAATACAAGTTCCAGTAGGAATCGGTGATAATGTATTCATTCAAATCCCTGAAGTCGACAGAGCAGAAGCAGATCTACGTAATATAGTCGGAGTGGATTTTCAAAAGGATGATCAGGGTTTTCACAAGATTTACTACACAACAGATAAATTATACGACGATACAGTCAGTATAAGGATATGGTCGTGGTGGCCTAGTAGTTAAAGCACCAGCCTCTCAAGTATGTGTGCACGGGTTCGATTCCAGGTCAGGCAAGTACCAATGCAACTTTTCTAAAAGTTATATGTACTTTCTAAGTCTATCTTGGACACCAATGACTGAAAGTGAAGGAAAACATCTTGAGGAAACCTGGACTTTAAGTCTGAAATCGCCAAACCGCATTGAGCAAGCGTGGTGATTACGCTCAATCCTTCTCTGTATGAGAGGTACAGTCAAGACCAAAAGTCGAGTTACAATCTCACAAAACTATGGCCAAGCAATACTAGTTGTAGTTACGACCTTCTTCTATAATAAAGTTTGATACACACTTATACACTTTGACAACTTGCTGCCCGCTTATGATTGTTTGGTACTACTTACTAATTTCAACGCTCACAGTAAGTGTTTAAATAGCCTAGCGGTTCTCGTCTTGATAGGCGTTCAAGGTGGTTCGAGTTCAAATCTAATAACTTACAAAATATTTTTGAAATGTTTATTAGTGAGTTATGAATGCTGACAACAAAAATATGTAAAAATACCGATCCGCAACTTAACGATGATACTTTATTTTAAGATTTTTTCTATATTAGAGTCATTATAAAAAGATGAGGGTAGATTTGAAACAAACTGATCAAAAAATATTCCACTACCTACAATAACTATTATTAACTACAATAACTCAAATAATATTACTTAGCTGTTGTTGATTGGTGAACATATAGTTACGAGTTCGTGTTATTAGTTTTACTTTTTTAATCAATATGCAGGCATATGCAGCAATATATCTCAAATATCATAATATGAAACCGGCTTTTGTGTAAGTTGTTTTTATTATTATTTGGGTAAGGTGCAAACCAATCTCTTGTTGAAAGTGTGTAATAAATTTGTTATTGTTTTAGAGAAATACTGTAAGCCAAAGTCAAGAGGTTGGAGGACGAAGGTGGCTTATGTTTCGAGACAAGTGGAACGAAACAACAATATTTACCGTTGAATAAACCTTTGAATCTTGCGAAGAAGAGAGGTTGCATTTGTGGTTTAAAAATAAACTGGCGATACTGGTGGAGACTTATCGAGCTAAACAAAAAAAAAAACAATTTATAACAATCACAGTGCAGAAGTGTCCTACAAAGTGTTTTAAATATATGTCATTATATATCGTAATAACGGACTCTAAACCAACTCGTAATGTAATTTAGCTAAGTGACAGTAATATGTTCGGTTGGCTTAATGGCTAACAGATGTCGTCTTTTGCAATTTCAATACAAATTACTTTTGGTAAATTATAAAAACAATAATTTCGGAATTCGATAAGAAATAAGTTCGTTTACTTTTGAACTAAGAAAGCGCTTGAAGATTATAATCTCATGCCTTCAAACTCCGAAAAAAGGTACTGCAGGATGGCATGCTATACACGCGAAAAAATTGTAAATGTAATAAGCACTGTTTTGTGTTCTAAGTATAGATTATTTTATGATTGTAATAATATTCAGGTTAAGCTTCAATCCTCTTTTCTTTAAGAAAATGAATAATTAAGCTATAACCTCTTTAATGATAACATGTAATACTATAACTTTCATATCTAAAAACCAAAAATGTTTTTTATATTTTTTACCATAATAATATCATAAGTTTGTCAAGGATTACTTTTATATAAAATATTACAATGCTGCCATTTCAACGTTTGTTTCATTTATTAGTATAAGTATATCTATACCGAATAATATATAACTTTATAATATATTGCATTATATTATTTATTATATTACATCTATAGTAAACTAAAACATATAATAAAAACCTATTTTGGTATAAATATTCAGTAAATTTTCCTATTCGTTTAAATATTATTTGCAAACATTTTTATTTTAAAATACAAATCAGTTATCATAATTTTAAATTATATGAAACAACAAAAAGATTTGCCGTTATTAAGGATCGAACCCACAATCGCTCGCTTATGATAGACCATTGTTAAGTGCGGCCGCTAACTTAACTTCAAATGAAGTAACGAAATTTTGCATTACTTTAAAGAAAGATGAAGACTGCGATAATAAAAATAATGCGTTAGTGTGCGTGGCCGGTTTAGCGCAGGTGACAGTAGTCTTTAAGGTGGGAATGGACTTCTACAGCTGATTGTACCTGTGTCCACACAGTAACTATTTAAGGTTTCAGGTCAGAATTCGATAAGTACAAAGAAAAAATGATCGACGAAAAAGATATTCCGAATACAAATTTACCGTTGAGAACTGTTGCTAAGGAAGCAGCCCTAGGAACTGGCCAAGGATTTCTGAGCTGCGTATGCCTTTGTAACTCAGATTGCCATGATAGTTTGTCCTGCAATAACGAGTAGATCCTCCTCTTTTTTCTTTATTTTAACGTTACGTATTTTTAGACAATTCATTTTTTTTATTAGTTTACCAATGTTCCTTAACAATATTCTTTTTAAAATTTTATGGTTGCATTCTGTAGATTAGTTTATTTTATCTACTTTTATTTAATATTATCTATCAATTTCTTAAAATGGTTCTTTAGTTTAAGATTATTATTTTTATTAAGTAGGTAAAAACTTTGTGTTCTAGATCCTTTTAATATTTTTTTTTTTAAATTTTATCTTGTTTTCAATCCCAAATTAGTTTCTTCAGTGCCAGTTGTAACTAAGGCTCGGTGACAACCAGTTTTATCTGAAAATCAAATATATCAGTGGATAACTCTAGTTTTGTCTAGGTATTTCTAGTTAATAAAAACTAGTTTTAACTAGGGAAAACGAGTTCTAACGAAAAACGGGTTATAACTGTAACATATACAACGTGTAACAAAAAGGGTATATACATATCAAGGGCATGGCATCTTTAGATGATATCAAACGATATCGGAAGGGTTTCAACTCAAAATAAAATACTCAAAAAAATTGGTACCAAATTTTCGGTTTCGTGTGTTTCTTAAAATCAAATCATAACAAACGTGGCAGCACACTACATACGTTAATAACTACTCGTTACCCGTCACGTTACTTGCCAAAATCCGATAAATGTTTTCAATATCTCTGTGCGACTAGTATGATAGTAGGCGGTGTTTATCCTCATAACTTCCTAACATAAAGAGATAGGATTAAAAAACCCTTCCAATATCGTTTGATATCATGTAAAGATGCCATGCCCTTGTTATGTATATATCCTTTATGTTACACATTTTATAAGGCGAAGGAAAACCTGAACTTTAAGTCTGAAATCGCCACCCCGTATTACGGTCAATCCTTCTCTGTATGAGAGGAGACCTGTACCCAGCAGTGGGACGATAAAAAAAGGTTGATGATGACGATGATGACAAGTAATTATAGAATGTGAAGAATGCAGATGGCATATAATAGAAAATTAAAATTTTCGATGGTATAGAATAATAAACTAAACCCCTTCTGTTTTCACTTCTATTGAGTGTATGAGAATATTTATATGAACACCTAATTTTTCAAGACGAAACGTGCGTCACAACATGCGGGTTACTAAATTACAATTCAGATATAAAATCCTTGTACTGACAAATAAAACACCTGTATCAAATAGGGAAAAAATAACTCGTTCTAAGTCTGACCTTTAGAAAGGTTCTCGGGTAGTTAGATATTTATAAGAAAGCCTCGAATACCCGTAGGTTTTGTATTGTAAGTACCTATTTGAATGTAAAATGGCTATTCTACCCATCTATGAAACCAAAACACAACCTAACAGATCCACTGGTGAACTTACTATACATACAAACATACATTCACTCCATAAAAATTCACTACATCACAAACACTTCCTAAACATAATCATCAAACACTCACGCTTACTCCATACAATTTCATTCTTCACCGTCTCTCTCTCTCATATTTTTAAAATTTATATTTTTAAAGTCACACGGTTAAAATTCAAGAATTTGCTGGTCCACTGGCGCATCTGCCAAAATTGCATTATACACACAGGGTGTAACTGACATCGAAGCACAAACGAGTACCATGGATCCAGTAAATGATTCTGAACCCCCCAGTGGTGGATTTTTTCGTCAGATTTTTCATGATTTAAAAAAAATTATATGTAGTTTTTTTCACTTTAGACTGTTCATAATTGCTGTACTTTTATAACCCAATAAGATTTTAAAGTAAAAATAATTAATTCGCTAATTACACGAAAAAGCGCAATGAAAACAAAACTCGAAAAACTGTCTTAACAGCTGATTTGATAGAGTTTACGTCATACCTACAAACCTGCACGGCGGCACGTTCACACTTGCAACGTTCAAATGCCGAGGCGACACTTTTTTTAACCACTGTGAATTCTGTAACCGTTCATTAACGACATAAATGACTATCATAATTTTATTAGTGGCATGCGGTGTAGCCTATCCGCGAAGTTTGCGTTACGATGTCAGATACACCCTGTATAATGCAATTTTTTTCCCTGTAGCCGGGCACTGCCCCTTAAGGCGGCTCCAGAGGAAAAACACACCGCAAGCCGTTTTTATGTAGTTTTTCGGAGCTATCTACTCTTTATCCAAAAGAAATATCAACTTATTAAAAATACGTAAATTTTCTCCATAATCTTGGCTCCAAAATTGTAGATTTTTTTTTTTACTAAGCATAATGTTTAAATAATTCCTTCACAACGAAACCTCTGACAAGAGAAATAATTATCAAAAACGTGCATCTCCTCGAAAAGTAAGCATTATTTAGATTTCGTTCTTACACTAATGGATAGGCAATTTCATGACGAACATTATTGTAGAAATATTTTTTTAAAACGACCAAAACAAAAAAATTATTCAACAATCTGAGCGTATTCCCCATCATTTCTCTTGCCCGAGTTATTCAGATTCAGTATGCCATAAGCTCTCGAAGGGGGAACCCGTGTCGTTCGTCATCGCGCGGTCCGCTAGCATAGCGGTCGGCGCGTGAGCGAGAAAGCATCTGCTTGATCGCTCACGCACCGCATGTCGCATAGAGTATAATACTATGATAGTGTCTCTGTTATTGATGTTCATTTTGGTGTTCGTTTTTTTAACCGATTTCAAAAGGGAGGAGGTTATATGTTTTTTAAAGTTATCCACTTTACTATAATATAAATAATAGGATATTTGACTAAAAACAAACTAATTAGTCCGTCATTCAGATTATATTAAAATATTGGATAGGTTTATTATATACGTTTTACATTTCCTATATTTTGTTTTATGAAATCTATAAAAATTGACAAATATAAATAGGCATCAAAGATCAGGAGTGATGGCTGGTGACGTCACTGGCCGCTAAAAAGTGTAGCGTGCAGTGACGTCACACGAGTTTTCAAAGCACTGTGTCGCATTCATTTTTTGTTTATATGAAAAAAGAAAAAAATAGGTGTCTAGTATTTTTTGGGTAGGCCCCCGACAAGGTGGACCGACGACCTGGTGAAGATCGCGGGAACCCGCTGGATGCGGGAAGCGCAGGACCGGTCGTCGTGGAGAACCTTGGGGGAGGCCTATATCCAGCAGTGGACGTCTTTCGGCTGAAATGATGATGATGATGATGATGAGTATTTTTGGAAATCTGACTGACGGACTAATTAGGTTTTTTTAGTCAAATACCCTATTGCATAAGTTGATAAAAAATGCTATGCAATAGCTTTACCGCGGCAGTTCCCGAGTGCCACATATTTTTTTTTTAATTAGAAAGATTTTATCTTCAAGGTAGTCTCATGTTAGGGAAATTAAGGTCTGATGATGGAAGACTAAGGAAACCTAGGAGAGATTTAAAAAATCATGGGGGCGCCTAGGGCATTTCTATGTTTTTTCATTAAGTGTTTTAACGCACTACAATTTGGTAAAGTTCGGACTTAATGATGGAGCTGGGAGACAGCCGAGGGATCTCCTTAACGATTCACATCAGCTGCCTCGTGTTTGTGCTTAATAAATTTATATTGATAAGAACTTTACACCTAAATGAGTTGTGATTGTCATTAAAGCTCTAATGATGAAGACAAAGGCCAGTTAAGGGAACTCCTCAAAGGTTTACAATAGTTACCTTGTGTTTGGACTTAATTCATTTATATTGATGAAAACTTTACACACATATAGGTTTAAATGAAGGTCTGCAATAGATCTGATGATGAAGCCCATAGACAGTCGAGGGAATCCCTCAACAATTTACAACACTGTACTTTAACATAGTACAAACACTACCTACTCGTCATGCTTATGCAAAAATCAATTAAAATCAAGAGACTGAATTTAATTTGTGTTATTTAATTGCGTTATTTCTAGAAATGCTCATACTTTCATTGTGGTCTTACAGGAATTAAAGCAAACGAAATACGTCGTTTGCTTGCACGCCTTTTCCAAATATGCTGTCGTCAGCGTCCAGTCTGACCGGATATTGTATTAGTCAGAAGTTTATAATTTTTCTGCAAACTGCAAAAGGAAGCTTTGTGTAAATAATATTATAGTATATGTATTTGTTTTTAGGGTTCCGTACCTCAAAAGGAAAAAACGGAACCCTTATAGGATCACTTTGTTGTCCGTCTGCCTGTCTGTCGGTTTGTCTGTCTGTCTGTCGGTCTGTCTGTCTGTCAAGACCCTTTATCTCAAGAACGCGTGGACGTATCAAGCTGAAATTCACATGAAATACTTGGGTCTATTGTCCCTTTAGGCTGTGAAAATATGAAACTTCTAAGCCAAGACAATCAAAAGATACAGCCGATATGTCGATATTTTCAACAAATTTTCGACACTCGCAAAGGAATCAAAACCTACAGGATACTTCCCGTAAACTCAGAATCTTGAAATTTGGCATGAAGGATTGGCATATAATGCAAATATAGGAAAAATTGCGAAAATCACATTTTTTAGTTATATAATATAATAAACATATTTTAATAAAATGAAACTTACTACCTTATTTCTCACGAACTAATAAAGGTATCAAATTGAAATTTATACCAAATACCTAGGTCTATTGTCCCTTTAAGCTGTGAAAACATCAAACTTCTAAGCCAAGCCAATCAAAAGATACAGCCGATATGTCGATATTTTCAACAAATTTTCGACACTCGCAAAGGAATCAAAACCTACAGGATACTTCCTGTAAACTCAGAATCTTGAAATTTGGCATGAAGGATTGTCATATAATGCAAATATAGGAAAAATTGCGAAAATCCCATTTTTTTAGTTACATAATATAATAAACATATTTTAATAAAATGGAACTTACTACCTTATTTCTCACGAACGAATAAAGTTATCAAATTGAAATTTATACCAAATACCTAGGTCGATTGTTCCTTTAAGCTGTGAAAATATCAAACTTCTAAGCCAAGCGAATCAAAAGATACAGCCGATATGTCGATATTTTCAACAAATTTTCGACACTCGCAAAGGAATCAAAACCTACAGGATACTTCCCGTAAATTTAGAATCTTGAAATTTGGCACGAAGGATTGTCATTTATAATGCAAATATAGCAAAAATTGCGAAAATTACATTTTTTTAGTTATATAATATAATAAAAATATTTTAATAAAATGAAACTTACTACCTTATTTCTCACGAACTAATAAAGGTATCAAATTGAAATTTATACCAAATACCTAGGTCTATTGTCCCTTTAAGCAGTGAAAAAATCCAACTTCTAAGTTAAAGCTATCAAAAGATACAGCAGTTTATACCGACACCTTAGACGAATTTCCGTCACACGCTAGGGAATCAAAACCTACAAGGTACTTCCCGTGAACTCAGAATCTTGAAATTCGGTACGAAGCAACGTTATATTATAGTACAGACAGATAAAGGAAAAATTGTGAAATGATAAATTCGAAGTTACATAAAATATTAAAATATTATTTTTGCTTAGGTACATGACATAAAATATTTTTTTAATAATTATAAACTTACTACCTACCCTTTTTCACATGAATGCGTAGAGATATTAAAGATGAAATTCATATCAAACACTTCTTAAATCTAATTGCCTCTAAACTGTGAAAAATTCTAAATCAATGCTAGTATTATAAATGCGAAAGTAACTCTGTCTGTCTGTTACGCTTTACCGCCTAAACCTCACAGCCGATTTTGATGAAGTTTGGTACAGACAATCTTTAGACCCTGAGAAAGAACATACCATTATCAACCTTTTTATCGTCCCACTGCTGGGCACAGGTCTCCTCTCATACAGAGAAGGACTGAGCGTAATCACCACGCTTGCTCAATGCGGGTTTATGATTTCAGACTTAAAGTCCAGGTTTCCTCAAGATGTTTTCCTTCACCTTCAGTCATTGGTGTCCAAGATACACTTAGAAAGTACATATAACTTTAGAAAAGTTACATTGGTACTTGCCTGACCTGGATTCGAACCCGCGCACTCATACTTGAGAGGCTGGTGTTTTAACCACTAGGCCACCACGACTACGAACGAACATAGGCTACCTTTATCCCGGAAAAATTTGATTGAATTTAAACAGCGCGATATAACCGAACTCTACGCGGGCGAAGCCGCTGCTGGCGGAAAGCTAGTACGTCATAAATTGTAAAACTGCTACGTTTGTACGGCGGAATCCCTCGGTGTGCGAGTCCGACCTGCATTTGGCCGGTTTTTTATACGATAGTTTTGGTTTTTACAATTTACGTATTTGTTTTATTAAACGAGAATAATAATATAATATCAGTCTTGCTCTGAGCCCAAAAAAAAACATCAAATCTTTTTTATGTAGGTTTCTGTCTGCAGAAATTTATTTGACCCTGATTAAGTTTTCCCTAAAATAATAAATAATGACAAATTAACCTTTATTATATTATTTTTCTATCCCTTTGACCATCTGACTTAGCTAACTTTCAATCTACAAACTAACTTCCAACCCTGAAGTTACAGTCATAACATATTTAGTTGTAAAGTCTAATCAATACAAATTAAGTAAGCCCAAACACATTAAGTTGTTTCCGATGTGGATTCCCTTGATTCTCTGTCATCTCCATCATCAGGTCAGGCCCAAATTTCACGGTTTTATAGTATCATCCGATATAAATACGAGTATCAAGTTTTCACCCGAAGCATGCCTACAATTTTCAATAATTGGCCTAAATTTCTTAGAATTTCCATTATCGACACACACGTGGTAACAATGAGATTACATAGGCAGCATACTCTTTCATAAAAAAGAATGGTCCAAATCGGTTCATTAAAGATAAAGTTATCAGCGAGCACAATAAATCGAATTGAGAACCACACTTTTGGGAAGTCGGTTAAAAAATAAAATACGCAAAATTTTTATTATGAAGTATCGTCAACATTTGTTTCAGTCTATAATAACCAAAAGTATTTGGGCGCACCAATAAACAAAAATAAAAGTGCCATGTCTGTTACTCTGTGGTCTATGAATTTAACTTGTATTTGTAATTTCATCTGCCAGACGGCGCTAGTAATATTTTGCGAAGTATTGTAGAGGTAAGTGAAGAGGGAGCAAATGTCGAGGTCATTTGGTGAGGGTACGACCTTAAGATACAGGCCTAGCCTAGTTTAGGGACAGGATTAACCTATTGTACCTATTGTAATGTAGTGTTAATTTACACAAAATTAAAAAACGTATTTTTTGTGCGAATAAATATTTTGTATTTGTATTTGTAGTAAGTATGTAGATGAAGATGCTGTTGCTGCTCAAACTTAAGACATCACATTCGTAAACGCTCAGGTAGTTGGTCCCACAGATAGGCGAACTGGTATATAATTATAAGCTATAAAGAGTTAGAGTATGTATTGCCAAAGTTCACACACACCCCGAGATCGACTGAAGTGTGGAAGCCAGAGGCCAGTCAGAATTTTATTTCTTTTCTCATCCCCAAGTAAATCGCGGGTTCATGATTTATATTATTAGTTATTTCATTTTGAATATTCCTGCAGCTTATCAGAATTCTTTATGTAAAGTTGCTGATAACCTCGACAGAGTGTATCGGTTATTTACATTTTGTTAACAAAGTGTTTCGCTTCTTTTATCGTGTTCAAGGAAATTTCATATTCTATTAGAATTTTAATTTTGGGTGGCAGAATGGATAACTGAATTTGTATTTTACCGATTTGAAGATTTTACGAAGGATTTTACGGTTTGTCGATTTAAGTAAAAAAGCAACTTTGAAAAGATTTTACTGCTACATATGGTGTTCACCAGTAAGGCTTATTGTTTACAACTGTATATCTAGTTCTATTATTTTCTAGTATATAAAAAAAACTTAGTACCAACTTGATTCTATTTTTTAGTCAAGGAAATCCAGCGGTTTTTTTTTAATAATTATAAACTACCGCTTGACTGCAATCCCGCCTGATGGTAAGCAGTGATGCAATCGTTGGTGGTAAAGCGCGTTAGTTTATTACGCCCATTCACTTAAAAAACCTTAGAGAATAGGAAGGAAGACGGTAGTTGAGCGAGGAGGTGCAATGTTAGACCCAATAACACGACCAACGATGCTGCGCCAGAGGGAGATTGATGTGGAGACCCTCCACGCCCAAACTCTCGGCACAACAACATTTGACGCATCGTACCCGGCACACATCGCAACACAACTGCTCAGACCCGTCCTCCGTACGGCTTCACCAGACATCATGCCGGAACACGACGAATCGCTTGGCGGCAAGACTTTGTCTGGTGGGTGGTAACTTCTGCCGGCAGCCGATGTTATGGCCTACCACCGAGAAAATTAAAAACAAAGGCATGTTGCAGCTACAGGTGTGTATAAACGCCTGTCCAGTATATAGAGCAACATAAAGCTAAAGATAACGTAGTTGTGGCTTCAACAACCTATGTTTACTTTTTATGACCAACCATCGGAAACGCGGGACTTTCCAAACAGCCAGTATACCACCGGTTTAGGGGAAAACCATGGGAAAACTATTCAGCCAGTCAATCTATCTCAACTGATAAACATAGGTTTAGAGATAACCCGGAAAAGATCAGAAGTCCGATTTACAAGCGTGTTTATCTTTACACACAAAAAAAAGCAAAGAGGAAAACCAAATTTTCTTAGTGACTTACCGTTATCACCCACCTTACTTGTCAACATTTATTCAGTGTGTTTAAACTACTAAAATAAGGGGGTAGCTTATCTGTTTGCGAAATTCGTGTAGCAAAGCCATCCAGGAGGCAGCGCTCTAAGCATAGGTAATTTATTTCCTGCAAAGAAGCAAAGTATGCCGAGCCGGAGCGTTTGTACACATTAACGTGGCACACCTCATGAAAAATCGCTTAGGAGACGCCGGAGTTCGTGATACGTTATATTACAATGATGTACTTTATCCCTTTTCTTTTGGCCCGTTAAAAGTACGCTTCGTTACACGAAGGCACTTGCCCGGACTGTAATTGCTTCCAAAGTATTTTTTTTTTGTGCAGCATCACGTCACTTATGATGTGATTTATCAGCCGAGGGCTGTTCTGTAATAATCTTTCTTCTTTCTTTTCTTTAGAGTGAATACTACTTCAACTCTTCAATGGCCTCTGTGATTAGATACCACAATTTTGCCAATAAAACGTGTAATAAATTATAGAAATTCTTTAAAAAAATATTTTCAATAATGGCGGATATCGCCAATGACAGTTGAAAAAACGGCCGCGTGAGCCGACTGCTCGGAGATTTGATTTAAGCCATGATGTGGTCACTATGCTGCGATATTTCAATGTTCTTTATGAATTATTCACTGAATGCACTTTTTACTACATAAATCACGCGCTTTTATTTAGTAAACGACACTATAAATAATTTAAAAGTCCAATGAGAAATGAGCGTGACAATCATCTTAGCCTTCCCATCAAAAACTCAGTAATAGGTAATCTTACCGTGATAACATAAATGAAGTGAACTTCAAGTAAGCTGTCAATACTGTCAATCCCTAGCGAACTCTAAGGGAGCATTCAAGTATTACGTAACGCAATTTTTGGAGATTTTTGAAGCCCTTTTCCCATTGTAACGCACCGTTACGTTTTTTCTGTACCCCTCCTCCCCTTCTCTAAACGTTACGTAACATTCAAGTGACCAATTTTATCCTAAAGTCGCAAAAAGTTATGTAATATAAATTTTTACACTTGGTATAGTTTTAATTTACTTAATAATATTTTTTTTTAACAATGTTACGTAACGTGTTGTAAGAAAGATCCTCTCCCGCCCCTGTAACGCATCGTAACGTTCTACGAGACCCCCTCCCCCCCAAATTGCGTTACGTAATACTTGAACGCTCCCTAACATCAGCTGGAATGACAGGGCAATTCAATCTCACTTCACCTAGAGGTTGTTTTATTGTGAAAAAAAGTCAATTGAATATTATATACCCAGTATAGTATATATCCTAATTCCATACACTTCAAAAATTTTAGTGCAAACATAGAATTAGTACCTATGTACTATATAGTAAGGTATAGGGTACATGCTTGAAAGCCATATCCTGCAAAACTTATTAAGATTGTTTGAACGCCGCAAATAGATACATATATACTATCATGATGAATATTAAAAAAAAATATTTTGTAGTACAAGTTTATTGAACACATAAATTAAATAATTTTTTTTAAATAATATAATGTCATGTACTCACTAGAGAACAATTTTTATTAGGATTCCATAGTAAACTAGCAACACTTGTAGTTTCACCAGGTCTGTCTGTCTTTCTGTCTATTCAACCCGCGGATAATCTCAGTGACCGTTAGCACTAGAAAGCTGAAATTTGGTTCCAATATGGAAATCAATCACGCGGACAAAGTGGTCAAATAAATCTATACTAATATATAAAGCTGAAGAGTTTTGTTTGTTTGTTTGTGCGCGCTAATCTCAGGAACTACTGGTCCGATTTGAAAAATTATTTTTGCGTTGGATAGCCTATTAATCCAGGAAGGCTTTAGGCTAAAATATAAGTATAATAGTATAAAATCCCGCTATGACCAATAGGAGCAGAGCAGTAACAAAAAATGTTGCAAAAACGGGAGCTAACGCAGACGTACATTTTGCTTCCATTATTTTAACAGGCGCTTAGTTTATATCAATTCAGCTCTTTTTAATTTTTTTCGGAACGGGACGAACATGCACTCAGTTACCACTGAACTTAGCTCATGAGGAAATGCAATATTAGTAAAAGTAGTGGGCGCGGAAGAATGTTACAGCAGTGTAAGTTGTTAGTTTGGGATGAATGTGATATTCCACAAAAGGGAATTGAAGCACTAGATCGCACAATGGGGGACATCAAAGGTAAGCAAGATATCATGGGAGGGACGGTGGTGCTTTTAGCTGGTGACTTTAGTCTTCCGGTGATTACTAGGGGTATGCCGCCGGCAGATGAAATAAATGCCTCTTTGAAAGCATCTGCATTATGGGTTCGCGTGAAAAAGTATTGTCTCACCACGAATATGCGAGGGCAACTTCATCACGATTCTCAAGCCGGGTATATGCAATATGCAGCTACTCTTTTAAAAATCGGAGTAGATCGCATGCCAACTGACAGTAACGGCATGATTAGAGTGAGTCGTGAGTTCTGTCAAATAGTGGATAGCTCAGATGACCTATTAATTAATTCTATCCAGATCTTAAAACAAATATGGCCAACCGGGAAGCGCAATTTTGGCGCCGACTAATGAAATAGTAAAATAAATGAACAAATCATGTTAATCGTTCAGGGAAATGTTATCGAATACCTCTCAGTGGACAATATTTCGGACACTGAACAAGTTACATCCTACCCTATAGAATTTTTCAACTCTTTAGAATTATCAGTATTGCCACCCCACAAGTTGATATTAAAAGTTGGTGTTCCAGTCCTATTAATGAGGAATCTTGACGCTCCAAAGCTGTGTAATGGTACTTGGTTACAAACAACACATTTGGGTCACAACATTGTAAAGGCTACAATCATGGCTGGAATGGCAAAAAGACAAAATGTCTTGATTCCCCGTATTCCCATCAGCCCGCCTGATTTGCCATTTCAATTTGAAAGAGTACAGTTCCTTCTAAAATCAGCATTTGCTATAACAATTACAAAGCCGACAGACACTTAATGTTGCCGGAGTTCATTTAGAAACAACATATTTTTCTCATGGGCAACTCTATGTGGCATGCTCACGTGTATCAAATCCAGAAAACCTTTATGTTTTGGCAAAAAACAGCAAAGCAAAAAAACTTGTTTATAAAACCGTACTTACTTAAATGTACTCATATTTTATGAAGCGTAATAATTTTAACCCTTATTTCATAATATACTAAGTAAATCCAAAACAACAACCAACGCAAAATAATTAAAAGTATGATATTTGATGTTTCTTACCTTACTGGTCCCAAACCCGGTAAAATTGACGTTGGTATAGACCTTATGTATCTTTATAATCCTACTAATAATATAAACGCGAAAATGTGTGAGGATGTTTGAAACCTTGCAGTAATGTAGGCATTTATCTTGGCATTCCCCCGGAAACGGGAACCACCGCGCGCTGTAAACCGAAGTCGCGGGCAACAGCTAGTAATGTATAAAAATGTTCTATTAGGGGAGGTCCCATACATGTAAAGTGGGGAGAGATTTCTTTTTTCATTTCGTCCCTAACGTGTGATATAATGATAAAAAGGTATTTAAAAATCAATAAGGGTTTATTAATCCTTTTTTTTTGATAATTTTAATATTTTCAGTAATAATCGCTCCAAAAGTAAAATGAATTGCGTCCCCCTCTTACTTTTAAACCATAAGTAGGTACAGTTTATAAATACTTTCTAGGTAAAATATTTTGATATTGATATTACGTTGAATAGTTTTGAAAAATCGTACAAAATATTTCTGAACTAAGTTTGTAATTTAACTGTATATGTAAGTATTTTTTTATATTAGTTTATGAATATTTTTTTATTCAAATTAAAAAAAAGAATATTAAAATCGGTTCGCGTAATCCAAAATTACAATTGAAAATCCAGCTTATAAACCCGTCTACTTCTTATAAATTATTAATAAAATTTTCAGAGAGAGGGCGCTATACTTTGCTTCACTTCGCGCTATTAAGTCTGTCCTTGAGTGTCCTGAGTTCCATACCCGTCCCGACCCTATGGGATGGGTATGAGTTGTCGAATTGTTTGAATCTTTTTTTTTTAATAGGTATAAACTAGTGCTTGACTGCAATCCCGCCTGATGGTAAGCAGTGATGCAATCATTGGTGGTAAAGCGCACTAGTTTATTAAGCCTCTTCACTTAAAAAACTGAGGAATAGGAAGGATGACGGCAGTTGAGCGAGGTGATGCAATGTTAAACCCAAGACCAACACGACCAAACTCCCGACATTACAACATTTGGCGCATCGTACCCGCCACACATCGCAACACAACTGCTCAGACCCGTCCTCCGTACGGCTTCACCAGACATCATGCCGGAACACGACGAATCCCTTGGCGGCAAGACTTTGTCTGGTGGATGATAACTTCTGCCAGCAGCCGATATTATGGCCTACCACCGAGAAATCTGAATTGTCGAATTGTTCGGTTGGTCTCTCGTTGTCGCTGTTGTCATTGAAATTTGTTCATTGTCCATAACGTACATTTTCTACGTAAATACTGGCAGGACATAGCAGACAATGCGCACATGTGACATTTATTTACCCGAGGAAACTTGGAGTTGCCTTGTTTGCTTATCACTCCATGTACACCCTTCTGACTACTTGTGGTAACTCCTAACTAACTGTTTGAACACTTTTTTCAGTTATTATCTACTATTTTAGGATTCCGTACTTAGTATGTTTGACAGCCTCCGTGGCGTAGGGGTAGCGAACGCCGCCGCTGCGCAAGGAGGTTCGGTTTCGATCCCCGCGCAGTGTAAATATTTGTATGCATAAATATGAATATTTGCACTGGTCTGGTCGTGCCTCGGAAAGCACGTTAAGCCGTTGGTCCCCGGTTGCCATACGAACATCTAATGGCAGTTGTTACGTGTTGTTGGAGCACTTAAAAGTTCAACAATTGGTTTGAGTTTGACTGTAATGCTTCGATATCGACTCCGGGTCGTGGAGGTCAGACGGCAGCCGTTTCACGGAAAATATCGAAGTTTAGCCAAAATCAGCAGTTAGACTGGTTAAGCGGACCGCAGGCTCTAAAGCTGAAAAAGTTTCCAATGTGACTGGGATTAACGCTGTGATGATGATGATGATGATTTAGTATATTTAAGTTGACAGTTGTAGGTACATCTATGTAAATAAAAAAAACCGGCCAAATGCGAGTCGGACTCGCACACCGAGGGTTCCGCTGTACAAACGTAGCGGTTTACAATTTATGACGTACTAGCTTTCCGCCAGCGGCTTCGCCCGCGTGGAGTTCGTTTATATCGCGCTGTTTAAATTCCCCTCGGGAACATCAAATTTTTCCGGGATAAAAGGTAGCCTATGTTCTTTCTCAGGGTCTAAAGATTGTCTGTGCCAAACTTCATCAAAATCGGTTGAGAGGTTTAGGCGGGAAAGCGTAACAGACAGACAGAGTTGTTTTCGCATTTATAATACTAGCATTGATTTAGAATTTTTCACAGTTTAGAGGCAATTAGATTTAAGAAGTGTTTGATATGAATTTCAACTTTAATATCTCTACGCGTTCATGTGAAAAAGGGTAGGTAGTAAGTTTATAATTATAAAAAAATATTTTATGTCATGTAAGCAAAAATAATATTTTAATATTTTATGTAACTTCAAATTTATCATTTTCACAATTTTTCCTTTATCTGTCTGTACTATAATATAACATTGCTTCGTGCCGAATTTCAAGATTCTGAGTTCACGGGAAGTACCTTGTAGGCAAAGAGATTTAAGATATATAGAGAGGGCATGTGTCAAAATGGCATAGAAAAACTGTGATCCCATGGCTCAGTTCCGCCATCTAGTACAATATAGCAAAATTAGATCCACAATTGGAGACATCAAATAGTAAAAATGAAATAAGTTTATATAAAATATATTCAGCTATTGCCCGGTAGGTGGCCAGTGTGGTCTATGTTGCCAGATCCGATTTAATACCCTAGTATAGTTCAAATCGGGTAAATAAATATTGAAAAGTAAATAAATTAAGTGAAACTTGTCTTGTACAAACAAAAACTGTTTTAGAATTTTATTCGCTACTATTCATTTACCGTGACACCGTCTATTGGCATTTTAGATGTTTTATGCTTACGAATTATTTTAACGCTCAGTTTATTGCGATTTTTGAGTGTAATAGACCTTTTAGACCATAAAGCGCATTTTGTTTTGCAATTTTCGTTTGCATTTCGTTTTTAGCAAAATTATTCTTTTTACACGTTTGTTTGCAAATATTTTTAAATGGCAATGCAAAAAACTGTGTAAGGGTTTGTATCATTTCGATATAAAGTTATCGATAATATTCAAAGAAGTTACTACGACGATGTTTTTTCGCATTATGATAGCTTGAACCAAAAAATTAGGAAGCAGAATAATTATGGGTAATTTCAAGTTTGCAAGTTTCTTATTTATATAATTCTTTTAATATAATAAGCGTTAAAGTTTAAAATTGCCAATTACTACTTAAAATCTAAATAATTGCTTATTTTTTAATTTTTAAATAATTTATTTATAATCAATATATAGGAAGGTCGTTTATGCCTTTGTGATAGAACTCTGAGGATCTAGACTGCACAAACTGTGTGAAAGCAGAACTGCCTCCTGGGAAGAAAACTTCTTGTCACGTAGATAATTGTCCAAATCACGACAAAAATGGTAGTCTGCTGGAGCAAAACCTTTACAAGATTCGTACGCCATTATCTTTAAAAACGGCAAAAAAATCACGGTTATTGTATGGGAGCCCGCCTTCAGTATTTATTTTATTTTAATTATTTATTTGTAATTTGAATATATAACCAAATGTTCTGTGAACATTTTAAGCGTCTATCTGTTTCCGTTATTAATATGGAGCCTATATATATCGTTACATATATCGTTTTACCTTTTAGGTACGGAATCCTGAAAATCACAAAGTAGCTCGCAATCATTGTACTACATATACGTACCTACATATTTTATGAATATATTTCATTATAAATAAGTTATGTAATCTATGTACTTATCCACTTAACCGTAAATTTTATTCCAATTTTTACGGTTAAGTAGAAAAGTACTGAAATTAATAACTTACTATTTCATTTCTAATACAAGGTACCGATTCTTTTTTTTTAAATTTGATCGACAAGTCTTTCCAAAGTAGATAACTTCTCTTTTAAAATGCATTGAGCATAATTTCGACGAATGAGACGGAAGCCACATTTCTTCTCTACGGTCTATCTGGACAAATCGTATCCACTTTTTCCCTACGACATTATTTTTATTCGGAAACCAAAAATAACAAAAACCTAGATAAATGAATAGTAATTGTTCATTCAATTTTGTTTATTAATATGATATGATTATGTTTAAATAGAGTTAATAATAAATAAACTTGAAATATAGTATTATTTTAAGTTTATTTAGCTATATTTTAAATGTCAATAAAATACAATAAAATGTATTCATCTTAATAAGTCGGTATACATCTCTACAAGAAAATAGTAAAAACTCAACAATAGAGGGCGCTTATTACAATAATGGAAAATTTTCTAGAACTAAGATTTTTTTAAAATTTGAATTGCAGACGAAATATAAATAATTCATAGAAAAACATTCCGAAGTTAGGTCCAGTCGTTTTACTATAACGAGATGTACAGTAACACAAAGCGCAACATGGCATATTTCCTTAGAAAATGTTTATTCTTGGTGGACACAAATTACGTCCTGACGCGCAGACTAGACTGAGCGACTTTTAACCAAGTCGATAAAAGTATTGGCTTACGATTTTGTTCGTGATGTCCTGTCTATTGTAAATATAATTTTAATGTCTTTGCTTGTAGGTTTTGATTCCCTAGCGTGTGACGGAAATTCGTCTAAGGTGTCGGTATAAACTGCTGTATCTTTTGATCACTTTAACTTAGAAGTTTGATTTTTTCACTGCTTAAAGGGACAATAGACCTAGGTATTTGGTATAAATTTCAATTTGATGCCTTTATTAGTTCGTGAGAAATAAGGTAGTAAGTTTCATTTTATTAAAATATGTTTATTATATTATATAACTAAAAAATGTGATTTTCGCAATTTTTCCTATATTTGCATTATATGACAATCCTTCATGCCAAATTTCAAGATTCTGAGTTTACGGGAAGTATCCTGTAGGTTTTGATTCCTTTGTGAGTGTCGAAAATTTGTTGAAAATATCGACATATCGGCTGTATCTTTTGATTGGCTTGGCTTAGAAGTTTGATATTTTCACAGCTTAAAGGGAAAATAGACCTAGGTATTTGGTATAAATTTCAATTTGATAACTTTATTCGTTCGTGAGAAATAAGGTAGTAAGTTCCATTTTATTAAAATATGTTTATTATATTATATAACTGAAAAATGTGATTTTCGCAATTTTTCCTATATTTGCATTATATGACAATCCTTCATGCCAAATTTCAAGATTCTGAGTTTACGGGAAGTATCCTGTAGGTTTTGATTCCTTTGCGAGTGTCGAAAATTTGTAGAAAATATCGACATATCGGCTGTATCTTTTGATTGGCTTGGCTTAGAAGTTTGATATTTTCACAGCTTAAATGGACAATAGACCTAGGTATTTGGTATAAATTTCAATTTGATAACTTTATTCGTTCGTGAGAAATAAGGTAGTAAGTTCCATTTTATTAAAATATGTTTATTATATTATACAACTGAAAAAATGTGATTTTCGCAATTTTCCCTATATTTGCATTATATGACAATCCTTCATGCCAAATTTCAAGATTCTGAGTTTACGGGAAGTATCCTGTAGGTTTTGATTCCTTTGCGAGTGTCGAAAATTTGTTGAAAATATCGACATAATCGGCTGTATCTTTTGATTGGCTCGGCTTAAAAGTTTGATATTTTTACAGCTTAAAGGGACAATAGACCCGAGTATTTCATGTGAATTTCAGCTTGATACGTCTACGCGTTCTTGAGATAAAGGGTGGTGACAGACAGACAGACAGACAGACAGACAGAGAGACAGACAGACAGACAGACGGACAACAAAGTGATCCTATAAGGGTTCCGTTTTTTTCTTTTGAGGTACGGAACCCTAAAAACTTCCGTTTTCTTAACTCTTAAGTTTGACACTTTTTATGACGGGCGGGAAACTACGGAACCCTACACTAA
This sequence comes from Sesamia nonagrioides, assembly GCA_017933935.1. Classification (NCBI taxonomy): domain Eukaryota; kingdom Metazoa; phylum Arthropoda; class Insecta; order Lepidoptera; family Noctuidae; genus Sesamia; species Sesamia nonagrioides. Next base: position 525,757 of record JADWQK010000456.1, on the reverse strand, counting down.
GCGTGGCCCGACACGCCTATGGCCGTTTAATCTGTACAGTACCTATTTTCTAAGTTAAAGTTTTGCGAGTAAGGTGCTTAATTTGATAATATTTTTTTTCCTGCGACGTGGAGGTTTCCTGGTTCAATCCCCGGCCAGGTCATCATGGAAAACGATCTTTTCCTGATCGGCCTGGGTCTTGGATGTTTATCTATAGGTATATTTATCTATTATAAATATAGTATCGTTGAGTTAGTATCCCATAACACAAGTCTCGAACTTACTTTGGGGCTAGCACAATCTGTGTGATTGGTCCGTATACATTTATGTACTTATATGTATATGTAAATAACCGTGAAATGCTTTGGAGAAAGCACTAACTGACTCGGATCACCTAAGTTTTATAAGTTCCTTTTATTTATTACTTAGTAAGATTTACGTTCAAATAAATATGATTTATACAAGAACTCATCATCATCTTAGCGTTAATCCCAGTCGCATCCGAAGCCTTTTCAGCTTTGGAGTCTGGGGTTCGCTTTACCAGTCCAACTGCTGATTTGGCTAAACTTCGACATTTTCCGTGAAGCGACTGCCGTCTGACCTCCACAACCCGAAGCCGACATCGAAGCATTGCAGTTGGACCAATTGTAGGACTTTTGAGGGCTCCAACGACCCGTAACGACTGCCACTAGATGTTCGTATGGCAACCGGGACCAACGGCTTAACGTGTTTTCCGAGGCACGACCAGACCAGTACAAATATTCATATTCATGCATTCAAATACTTGCCAGACCAAGATAAACTTTACACACTTGCCTATGTTAATAAATTTTTGAGAAACTTTCTACTGAAAATGAAAATCAGAGAACAGATAGTTATTGGCTCATTTTCATGTTTTAGTGATGAAGTAGTATGTATATGCGTGGAGTACAGCGAGGCTATACAGGTTGACTTGTTCATCGAGTTGACAAAAAAAAAAAAATGTATACTTAATTGTTTGTTACTCTTTCATGCCAAAACTACTGAACAGATTTGTATAAAATTTGTCACACAGATAGTTTATAACCACGAATGGAATAGAATAGAATACTCTTTGTTATGTACACCATATAAATTACAGAACATAAATATGAAGATTTTATAAAGGCTGACATAATGGGCGGTCTTATCGCTAAGAGCGACCTTTTACAGATAACCTTGGATGGAATAGAATTGATAAATATAGTAGGTAATCTGCAGTGTACTATTTATATATATATATTATACAGTAAATATATACATAAAATACATAATATTAATTTAAATAAATATACAACGTTAGTTTTTGTATACGCGAAAGCCGAAACACGTGTCCAGTATTTTTATGTGAAGAAATTATGTACAAAATTTTAACAAGCTATCATGAAAAATTACAAAGTTATGAGCTTGTTATGTTACCTGGTTGTCCCTACAAAAATATGGTCAACGCGCCGCTCGCGCACTGCGGCGCGGCGGCGGGGTCCTAGGACACGTTGATCCACTGTGAACTGTGTCGTGCGCTCGGTAACAACAATGCATCACTTTTTAAATATATTTGGGAAAAAATATAACATGGTGTCAAAATAATTGGAATCGATTCAGTTACGAACAAACTATATTCAGGCTTCGTATAAAGAAAAAATAACGTTGTAATAACATCTAATTAATGCGATATTAAACAAGAGAAAATAAAATATAATTAAAATGTCTAAAGAGAGAAAACTTTTTTTATCATAGTTTTAAAAGTGGACAGAGTTTGAGTACGCCTTACTGACTCGAGCAAGTCATTACATAGCCGTACTGCTTGAACAGTAAAGACTTATCATAAAAATTAGTGGAATACTATACTTTTATCCGGATATTCCCACTGAATCAATACCTGTGAAACTGCGGAGTGCATCTAGACAGCCATATAAAGACGAAAAAAACAAAAGAAAACATTCAGAGGTGCCGATGATTTAGTCGATAATGCTGACAATGATCGCAATTTAAAATTATTTAACTACTAGCTTTCCGCCCGCGGCTTCACCCGCGTGGAGTTCGGTTATATCGCGCTTTTTAGATTTCCCTCGGGAACATCAATTTTTTTCGGGATAAAAGGTAGCCTATGTTCTTTCTCAGGGTCTAAAGATTGTCTGTGCCAAATTTCATCAAAATCGGTTCAGAGGTTTAAGCGGGAAAGCGTAACAGATAGACAGACAGAGTTACTTTCGCATTTATAATATTAGTATGGATTGAAAAAAGATTGTTAATCATATAATCCATTTAATTAATTGGTTCATGGTTCATGTAAGCTCCCAGCAAAACATTACATGTTAGGCTACCCCGAAAAACATGCTCTCTCATACATCAAAATACGTCATCATTTTCTCCTTCTGCAACTGTAAAACAGATGGCTAAAAGGCTGCCCCAGCTCGGTTAAACGAAAAAGAATTTCACACTAACACGTAATATTTTTACAATCATCAAAATCACCAGTGAAAAACACAGTTACCAATAAAAATCTTCACAGACCTTAACACGTCTAGATAAAAGATCATAGCAATGTTATTGTTTGAATTTTTGGTATCTTTGTCGTAGGAGTTATGCGATATTATTTTCAGTATTGTGTAGATATGAAAAGTTCCCAAACCTTTTTAATTATAAAATACTAATTTTTAGCTATTCAGCATTATATATTGCTAGGAATCATGTTTATACATGCGTTTTCATTGCGGGGTCTCTTTCATACTTCAGTTTAGTCATGTCCTTTCTAATCGCAAAAAATATTGTACACTATAACGATTTTCGGATTTTGTTTTAGTTTTCACTATTACACCCTGTATCTTGTCAAAGTTCATTTGACGTTGAAGCTTAATTTTTTTACAGCTCTAATGGCACGCAGAGCTACATAATTAATTTTAACTTGGGACTCAATCCCCCTTATTCAAAAACATGGATTTTATTTAGGTCAGGTTTAAATAACCTAAATGGTTATTGAATTATGCACCTAACCATTATAGAAATGTAGTTCTTTTTATAAGAAAGCCGGATTAGTTTGCTACTAAGCTGTCACTTTTGGATCAAGAACTGTCACTTAACCTCAATATAGTTCGAAATACAAATACTGACTCAAAGTTTAAGTGTGGAACTAAAGTTAGATTTTGTTTTGCAATATAAGGGCATGCGTTCCTGAAAAAAGGGTCTCGATTGACAAAAGGATTGACAATGAAGTAATCTTGCAAGAGATCCGTTTTTCCTTTTGACGCACGGAACTCTAAATACGTTGTTTTAACCTTACCAACCGTATCCGAGACATACACACGGTTATATTCTATCATGACCCTTTTAAAGAATGAAAAAATATGAAAATGTAAATAGTTCAACAAAGAATTAAAGTAATATCACTAATTAGCTGTTCTTTAGTGTTTATTTTCGCTTAGTTTTAGACATTATTTTTTATTTTAATTTATACTATTCTACACACATCAAAAGTGTCTAGGGATCAAGCATTTTTATGCGGATTTCTTGAGATTGAGATGTGGCTTTGTAATAAATTTATGATTTTATAAATTTATATGGATCCTTTTTGGTGCATTTCATAATTTGAATCAGGAACTGTGAATCAAATTCGAGTAAAAGATGAAAATCAGCTGTCAATATTTTCCCTATAAAAACATACAACGCATTGAAGACATTATTAGTGCTACTGTTTCCCTACTACTGATTAAAACCAACGTTATTATGGAGCGGCGACGTCATTTAAGCAGGGAAGAAATGCTCAGAGCCGTGGGAATGATAGAAGCTGGTTCCCGGCAACGTACTGTGGCTTTAGCTCTGAATACAAGTCAGAGTGTTATCAGTCGACTTTGGACACGTTACCGAAGCACTGGTACCGTGGCTGAGCGCCATGGAGGACGGTATCGCTGCACCACACGGAGACAAGACCGATACATTCAAATCTTAACTCGAAGAGCTCCAACAATAACCGCCATGATGTTAGCCGTGAGGCTTCATCACTCTTCAGGGAACTTAATTAGCGACCAAACAGTCAGAAACCGCTTGCATGAAGTGAACCTTCATTCCCGAAGACCGCTACGGGTACCACCTATAGCAATGCACAATCGTAGGATTCGATATCAATGGGCTCTTGAACACAGAAATTGGGCAGAAGAACAATGGCGTTTCGTGTGCTTTTCTGATGAGTCTCGTTTTGGTATGAGACCGGATACAAGACGTATACGACACTGGAGAACCCCTGGACGCCAACAGCGATTAAAATCCTGCCAGGAAGTCCATCCTTATAGTGGTGGAACCATCATGGTATGGGCGGGTATTTGGATCGGCGGAAGAACTGAGTTGATTTGGATCAGAGGCAACCTCAACGCTCAAATTTATGCTGAAACGATTGTATCAGACGTCATCGTTCCTCTACAAGTGCAAATCGGTCCCTTATTTCAGTTAATGCATGATAATGCACGACCGCACACCGCAAGAGTTGTAAGACAGACTCTCGCCGCAGCTAACATCAATGTCCTGCCCTGGCCTGCTCAGTCGCCAGACTTGAACCCGATTGAGCATGCATGGGATATGCTACAGAGAAGAGCTCTGCCGAATATGGAGGGTATCCAGTCGCAAGAAGACCTTTTTTTGTTGTTGCAACGAACATGGGCGGCCATTCCACAGCGTGATTTGGATGAACTCATTTTGAGTATGCCAAACCGATGTTCTTGTGTTGTTAGTGTTCGCGGTAGAAACACGGATTATTAATTGTTTAAGTTACCCAATAAAATTTTAGAGAAAACTGTTATTTCAGTCTTTTTTTCGAACTTTTGTGTTAGTGGTTCAAATGTCAAATATCCCTTTATTAGGAAAATGGCAAATTTCTTTATTAATGCAAAGGTGACTTGGTTTATCGTTACTGTGACAAACGAAAACACTTTATTTGATGAATCCTTAAAGAAAATTTTAATTAATATCAATCAGGAGAAAAGTTATTGCAAAAATATATGTTGATCCCTAGACACTTTTGATGTGTGTATATTCCATAATTGTGTATCTTCTATAAAGATACATTCTACTTATTTTTTCTTCAATGTGTACCATTTTTGGAACATGGTTTCCTCTAGGATATTCAAATATTGTATCATTACGGCTACAGAAATGGACAGAATACACGTTTAAAGAAATGTATTTTGTAATTGCTCCTGGGTAATATGTACATTTGCAATCCAGATTTAACCAAAATTTGCATAATGCTTTAACTTGTCACATAACAGCGCAGGAACAGTGGCTATACTGAGTTTAAATTGCATTTTGGTAGTTTGGGAATGTTGCGGCTGCATGTGCGTGGCCGCATTTTAGCACTAAAATATAACCGGTGATAATTGGTTGTATCTACATAAACTGGCAATATCACGGATTACTACTGCCAAATTAGTAAACGGATTAACGGCTTAATACAGGGTTTGCTAATGGAATTAATTTAATTAAAAAAATAGGCCTGTTACGAGACTTTTGTCCTCGATTTTCTAGTAAGGCACGGCCCTAAAAACAAGTGCAAGTTTTAAATTATTCTCAGATTTTATAGAACACATTCCCAATGACTTTCCACTTTTCTCACTGTCCAGTTTCTGTTGTGTAGATTTGCAAGTCTAATAAAAGCTCTTATGTAACCTAAGATTATTTCATTAAAAAGTTGAACACGTCGAAAATTGAGGCAAAACTATCTATCAAATAATATTTTCTTACGTTGTTATTGCCCCTCACACAGGTATGATTCCCAGTTGATGTAGTAACCCTGATAGTTAGATTGATTAGTAAAAGTGAAAGAGCACGATTAATATTCGGTCGGTGGCGCGCTGTCGCTCACTGAATAATCAGATTTTCCACCCGAGTCGAGGTGACTCCTTCGAGATGTTATTAGGATGAGAAGTGGCACTCACTTACATTAGTATTATATGATTATGTAAAAGGTAACACGATAAAAGACTAGGCTGTAATTATATTGTCCCGAGCTATGGAATGAAATCGAGCGAAGCTTTTGATTTAGTTACGAAGGTACAATATCGTTAAGAGAATCAGGAGCCTAATTTATATACCTACATAATTACATTATGTGATAATGATATTTACATACCTATGTACTCTTATTTTAATAATGTAATTTGAGTAGCGTTCCTTTCCGCACGTGGCGCTTTATAATAAAGAATTCCGTGCGTATTTTATTTTTGCGCATGATGAACCAATGAAAAGCCCATAATTTATTCGTAAATACTTTTAACCTTGAAATTGATGTACCGTCTAAAGAAGGGGAATGCCAATGCACGACGGCTGCGCGGAGAATCTCTGCGAAGCCGCTGGGATTAGCGTCAAACGAAGAAAAAGAGAGGCGGGAAATAAGCCGTAATCCATGAGACGTGACCTAAATTCTTTCTTAAACATCGACGATTTGATATCCTCGTGAAAACAATTTGATTTCTCCCTTTCTTTTCTAACCGTGCCCTTTGACAGTAAATTGGATTGATCCGTGTTTTACGCATGATCATTTGCATAATTTATCTACATATTCAGTAGGTGAATTTTATATTTATTTACACTTTCATGTAATTTTTGTTTTGACTTGGTAATGAGTTAATGCTCAGGTTTATGTTTACGTTATTTATATTCAAGTTCAGCGACTAACTAGATAGGGGGGCTAGCAATTTCAATTACATATATCAATGCTAACAGCTGTTAGACAAACTAAGTAATGTGGTGTAGGTAGATAAACGTAACTAATTAAGAAAAATCATTTTGGAAGATTTTATCTGTATTTTCTATATGATTAATTTTAAAACCGAAGAGGTTATTTGTTGGTTATTCTACTGTAGGTATTTCTAACTACAACCCGTCTAACGTCCGGAATTAACCGTCGGAATTGAAATATTATTTTGCATTTGATAGTCAAATTTTGAAGGAAAGTTATAAGTTATTTAACATCTCGCTAGGACTCATAGGACAAAGTTAGTTATAGGGATGACGAGTTTTTTTCAATATAAACGTGGATGTTGTATTAGTATAGGCATTCGCGGACGAAGCCGAAGGCTAGGTGGGTATGAATAAACATAGTACATGTCCATATATAGGATCATGCATAATAAAATTTAGAATGAATATCATCAAAGAATATAATGAATGTAATGCTGTGTCTTGAATTCGCATAAAGAATAATGAACATGTAAAGTGAGACAAAGCGAAGCAGGGATCTCTGAATAGCTTATTATTCAGCGCAAGTATACCTGCTTGAAGGTGCTCATAAATTTGATGTAGTTTTTAGTTATCTACTCGGTGGTAGGCATAACATCGGCTGCCGGCAGAAGTTACCACCCACCAGACTAAGTCTTGCCGCCAAGCGATTCGTCGTGTTCCGGCATGATGTCTGGTGAAGCCGCACGGAGGACGGGTCTGAGCAGTTATGTTGCGATGTGTGGCGGATACGATGCGCCAAATGTTGTTGTGTCGGGAGTTTGGACGCGGAGAGTCTCCAGATCAATCTCCCTCTAGCGCAGCATCGTTTGGTCGTGTTGGTTTTGGGTTTAACATTGCATCACCTCGCGTATCTGCTGTCATCCTTCCTATTCCTAAGTGTTTTAAGTGAACAGGCTTAATAAACTAGTGCGGTTTACCATCAACGATTGCATCACTGTTTACCATCAGGCGGGATTGCAGTCAAGCGATAGTTTATAATAATTAAAAAAAAAAAATCTATACTTTATAAATATCTAACGGTCTTTACCTTATTGTTTTCTGTGAACCTTTGCTAAACGTCTTGCGCGATACATTCCTTTGACAATCTCGGAATCAAAGAGAAGGAAAATTTGGTATGTGCTTACTTACTTACTTTCTTTCCTTCCTGCGTTAGTAAACTCATAAAAATCAGTTGTAAACGGGTGTCTGGGCGAGGTATAAAAATCAATTGTTAGAGACGAGTTTGGACGGCAAAATGTGTTCGAGATTCTGAAGAGAATGGTTTGGCGCTGCAGACTGTAACGCGTTGATCTGCGGCAATCGCAGCACTACTAAATACAGAAACATTGTGCGATGGAAAACGTGATCTGATGAAATGAAATTCTGAAAAAGAAAAGGAATGCACTTTTATTTTTCTTGAAGCTTATCAAGGTAGAACTATTTCATGGAAAAATACACAAGAACAATAGTAGTTAGCGCGCGTCGAAATAAATGGTCTGGCTTTTTATAATTTCGCAAAACAAAACACGGGGCACGATGAGTCGCTAGATGTAATCGAGCTAAATGTTAAAGAGCCACCGTTTACATTAACCGCTTTTGTGAAACAAATGAAAACTACGCTCAGGGGTAGCGTTTCTAAATAAAATTATTCTTTACTTTTCGTATCAGCATTCTAATTCTTCTTTTGAGAATAAACACCACTGTAGGGGTCACCCTGAAGATACGGTGGGTGTCTACCCGGATCGGGTAGAGCACCGCCGTGTCCTTGTGGCGGCGATTGGCGCCGATCTCTCGCCTCCGGCCCTGGTCCAGGCCATGATCCGGAAGGAGAGTGTATGGTAGGCCGTGACCTACTTCTGCGAAGCAGTGATGCTGGCAAAAAAGAAGGCGGAGCGCGTGGGCGGAATCCCAGCGCCTTCACGCCTCTAGCTGCAGGGGACGCCCTGGTTGGGAGATAACAACGAACTCCCGGTCACCGCAGGTGGGCGCCGAGCAGTGCACAGTTTGTCGCCGGGTTAGAACAAAGCCCGGGTCCACGGCGCGTTGTGTTTCACGTGCGCCTCGAAGAAATGTCAGCATATCGTGACCGGGTCCATGAAGAGCGGTGCCTCCTGGGTTGCGGGTTGGTTAAAAAAGAAACCGTGGCGCTGGCGCACAGGCAAATGAAGAAACACGGGTAGGTTTTAGCCAGTAAAAGTCGGTCGTCCGAGGATTTACCATCCAGAACAAAAAAAAAAAAAATAGGTATGTATTGGAAACAATGTAATTAATTTCTAAGTTGGTACAGATTTATTTTACAAAATATGCTGTTCATGAGGTAGACAGATACTTTGACATTAATGACGCTTTATCCTAAACCTGTTGATTATACAATATGTAAAGAAAACCCTGTCCGATCCGTGAAGGTATTGTTAGGTATCGATAACTGATTATAATAATGCCTACAAAGCCGGTCTTAACTTAAAAAAAAATCCCCCTAAAAAAATAAATATTATTTCGAAAAAGCGAGGTAACTTAATGCATGTGCGGTAGACAACACGTTAGGCATACATCCGCGGGTGACGGGGGGCAGGGCACGTGGCACGTGGTCGCATGGCTATTCGCTCCGTCACAAATGGTGTTGTCACTTTTTAAAAATTACCAAATTTTGGGGAAGTTGGAATTAATTCGCGACAAAAAAAGATTATTTCAAAACTCATTAGTATTGTTACTATGATGATTATGTAAAATTTAATATTATATTTGGCTTTATTATCCTTACGGGTCGGACAGGGTTTTCTTTACATATTGTATACATGTACTATTATAAATATTATTAAATATTTACTTAAGATAATCTATATATAAATATTTTCTTTTTCTCTTGGTTTCGCCATCACGCGTGGACGGTTAAGCCGATTTTGCTTTTTGTTTAGTTTGTTATTTTCAGGAGTAAGTTCTTCTGAAAGAAACAAATAATTAACCAAAATTTAAGAACAGTTAACTACTATTTAAAACTTATGAATATTGAAGTCAAATTGGTATAATCAAGAAAAACACGACTAAGAGCCTGGCGGTAATGGTAACTGGCCCAGTGTAGGGTTCCATAGTTTACCGTCCGTTACAAAAAGAGTCCCTACTTAAGAGTTCAAAAAATGGGCTATTTATTACATTGAGTTGACATACTAAGTACGGAATTTTAAAAACGACCCCACAACGGACAGTTAGGTATAACTAAAGAAAGAGTTATAGAGCCCAACTTTTCTATAGCTCATACCTGCCCGTCCCGATCCCACCAACTCAGGAAAAATCTTAATAGCGCGAAGTAGCCCAAAGTACAGTGACATCTCTCAGGAATTTGGGTTACTAATTTATAGTAACTAGCCGGGTTATGTATGTTGGATCTTCGATGGTAATTTTAGATTGCGTAACTGATTTTAATAATTATTTTTTATTGTGAAGAAGATACGTTCATGATAATAATGTATATAATCTAAAATAAAAAAAAATGTATATGCATTTAAAGTACAAATTAAGTTCAAAAAATATTTTGTATAATGTCCTAAAAACTGTTCAACAGATCTAGTTAAAAAAAATCCTACAAAATCTTTATAAAGTTCTACTTTTGAGACATATTCGTTACATATTTTTTTAAGTTATGCTTCAAAAGTGGTGAATTTTTTTAACTTATGGAGTGATTAGTGCCGAAGAAATTAACATTATCAAAACAATGATCACAGTAAACCTCTCTCATAGTCTTCATTTTTAATTAGATATCCAAAAATATATCACACGGTAGGTTTCAATGGAAAATATACTCTCCACTTTACGTGTACCTACGGAACCCCCCTCAGTAAAACACCTTTTCACACTTTTTATTTTACTTACACTTGATATTGTTACCAAATTTTAGCTTTCTAATGCTAACGGTCACTGATATTATCGGCGGACGGATAGACAGACCGACAGACTTTTTTTTAATAATTATATACTTGTGCTTTACCGCATTTCCGCCTGATGGTAAACAGAGATGCAATCATCATCAATGATTGCATGCAGTAAAGTTTATTAAGCCTATTCACTCAAAAAACTGAGTGAATAAGAATGAAGACGGCTGTGATGCAATGCTAAACCCAACAACACGACCGACAATATTGCGTCAAAGGGAGATTGATCAGGACACCCTCCATGACCAACTATCGACACAACAACATTTGAAACATCGTACCCGGTACAAATCACAAAACAACTGCTCAGACCCGTCCTCCGCACGGCTTCACCAGACATCATGTTGGAACACAACGAATCGCTTGGCGGCAAGTCTTTGTCTGGTGTCTGATAACTTTTGCCGACAGCCGATGTTATGGCCTACCACTGAGTAGACTTAGTGAAACTATAATGTATATCGTTTTGTTGTTTGGCCATCTGAAAAACATGGTTTTTCACGATCAACATCCACATATACTTAGTGCTTCTCTAGGACAGTCCTTAGAGATTTGTTTATCGACATATCACTACCTATTAATATTATTATTATTTCTAATGTAACCTTAGTGCTTTGGGCAATATAAACTTAGAGCAACCTAATGATATAGAATTGACAGAATGCGTCCTGTAGATATCGTCAAAGAGTAAGAAAAAAAGAGAATATCGTTTAAAACAGATGCTAAAGCCGGAGTTATTTTACTGATAATTTACACGTAAAAAGAATTTAGTATTTATTACAAAAAAGGTGCGGACAAACTGCAGGAGGGTCGCCTACGTTGGTACGGTCACGTCTTACGAAAACCAAAATATGTTACGTGGGTCACAAATGTCTTGCCATGGCGCCTCCGCTGGGCCGGAACAAGGGGGGTAGACCAAAGAAGTGCTGGCTTGACGTTGTAAGAGATGACATGCGTGCCAACAATCTCACACCACAGGATGTTATAGATCGCGCGAAATGGAGGAAATTGAGTAAGAAAGCGGACCCCGGGCTCCAACGCGAAAGCCGCGGATGCAACCGGGATAAACGCTGAGATGATGATGTGATGATGATGACAAAAAAGGTGTAAGAAAACTGAATTCCTTAGTGCTCGTCATGGTTGGTGCAGAGTCATCACGTGTAATATTAAAAGTCAAATTTAATATAAATGGTGCTTTGCTAAGTTTGAGTAGACTAATGTTACACACGTTACTAACATAACAAGTGATGATGACTTTAAACATTTATTTTTTTCATTTATTAGGTATGTCAATTCGAATTCAAAAGTCAGGATAACGTTTGTCCGGTCAGCTAGTAAAATATAAATAATGAAATAAAAAATGAAAAAAAAAAAACGAATGTCAAAACGTTAAGAAAAATAAAAACATTGATATTCTCGCATATGGTAGACATGACACGAAGCAGTGAAGCAGAGAGCTGTCTGACAACTATTAGTGTTCTTTTATTTTGTACTGGGCACGATTCCAAATTTAGAATTCAATAAATATTTGAGCTTTTAAGGTAACGAAAATCCCGAACGGAATCGACTTTATCAGACATCAATTCGATGTCAAAGAGCAGTGGAAAGTGGTGACTCAAGCAGTCGGAACAGATGTGAGAAAATAAATTTCAATTGCATAGAAAATGACATCGGCCCACTATCGCAGGCTCTAATAGATATAACTTTTAGAGCTTCCCACAATTATTGGAAAAGCCTGCAAGATTAAGAGGATTACGTATATGTGAACAAGCCGATATAATTCGTCCACACTTTCGCAATGTTTCAATAACCCATATCAGGGATTAAAGGGTTCTGGTTTTCGCATAATCCTTTCTTATTTCTTCGTAAATGGATATTGAAAAAATTTGATGGGCCCCTTTTTATCGGAAACTCTTTTTCAGAAGTGCTCTATTTTGCCTCTCGGAATGACGTCAATTTAAGGTGAATGAACGAGCGAAATCCCTCTACATGGAAGAGGCGGTCCTGAAGAGGTGATGAGTTTATACAGTACCATTTAGACGACGGCGCACCTTTGAACCAATAAATTGGCGTCAAGAATAAGCGTACTTACTTTTCGGCAATCTTTTACGTTCGCTTCTTGTGCGAAAAGGGGTGTCGCTTTCTTTCAGTTATGGAACAAATTTTCAGTATAAGTGGATCGACATTCAATTCCTTCCATCTTGCTTCAATACGGTTTTGATCGTGATACTTTCTTTAGGAAAGTATACCTTGCGAAATTTTACTTTGTTATTCGGTGGTTTTTTTTTCTGGTAAATGTACTCTTTTTACTTCAGTCTGAAAGGTGAAAGGCAATAAGAGATCGAATATTCCGGCGCTTAAATACCTAAAATTGATTTTATGAAAGAAAAATATGGATTTCTGTACATGCAAATAATATGTAATGCACTACAGGTTTTCTTTATAAATAACTAGCTTTCCGCCCGCGGCTTCGCCCGCGTGGAGTTCGGTTATATCGCGCTTTTTAGATTTCCCTCGGGAACATCAAATTTTTCCGGGATAAAAGGTAGCCTATGTTCTTTCTCAGGGTCTAAAGATTGTCTGTGCCAAATTTCATCAAAATCGGTTGACTGGTTTAAGCGGGAAAGCGTAACAGACAGACAGATAGACAGACAGACAGAGTTACTTTCGCATTTATAATATTAGTATAGATTCTGAAAATACCACCAGATGGCGTATAAGGTAATACAAGGTATTTCGTCATTTTTGAAGGAAACGTTTGTGTACTAGTATATCAATATACAAAAGTAGAATATTTTACACAATTATTATTGTTAGTCAAAAGGCGTATCCACGTTATTTTTTCGTCGGCGTATTTTGAAGTTAGATATATACTATACAACGTGTAACATAAAGGGTATATACATAACAAAGGCATGGCATCTCTACATGATATCAAACGATATTGGAAGGGATTTTTAATCCTATCTCTTTATGTTAGGAAGTTATGAGGATAAACACCCCCTGTAATAGGCTACTATCCTATTAGTCGCACAGAGATATTGAAGACATTTATCGGATTTTGGCAAGTAACGTGACGAGTAACGAGTAGTTATTAACATATGTAGCGTGCTGCCACGTTTATGATTTTATTTCAAGAAACACAGGAAACCGAAAATTTGATACCAATTTTTTGAGTATTTTATTTTAAGTTGAAACCCTTCCGATATCGTTTGATATCATCTAAAGATGCCATGCCCTTGGTATGTATATACCCTTTTTGTTACACGTTGTATAAGCGCCGTAATTTCCGATATCTAGTAATAATATTAGTAATTCCGGTCTTAATATATATGAGGCCTTAATACATATACATATATGAGATAAAATGATTCTGTTGTTAGTTATTTAGTATAAAATTTTCAAATCCGCATGTTATTATAGTGGAGGGCAGCGGCAACTGTGTCTAGAATTTCATTTAACGATCCCACGTCGACAATAACCGTCCGTGGAATTTAATGGTTCGTAAAGCGGTCTCGATTAAAACTGCCGTCTGTATGGATAAGGTCAGTCGTTTTAGTATATGGAGGCAACTTTTAATGAGTTTATGAGCGCTCCTGGCATGGCTCGCTGTGGTAACCCGTCTGTTACTTATTCCCGAACGTCACATTGACATAATTAGTTCGTCCATGTGACATGTTGAATGACAACAGAAATGAGATTTTGTTTGAAATAATACACGCGTGGATACGAGTGGTGTTAAGGGATACAAGTGTTTGCATTAACATTTCCGTGTTGTCTTAGGATACAAAAACAAAAGAAGATATTGAGATGTGTTTTTAATGTTTCAGAGTTATCTTGAAAGCCAGTAGGCTGTGATTTTAATAATAGTAAAACAGCCCAGAAATCTTATTCTCATAAGAAATGTGCGAAAGCAATAAAACGATAAACTTAATGATGCTTAAACACACATGTATGTATGTGAGTGAGTACCGTTGGCTGCCGCCAGAGTTTCTCCTTCCGTTGGTCTATATATTTGAGACGTCATGTACAAATGTTGCACGAACAAGGTGCAGAAAGTTGGACAGCAAAAGGGACATAAATCAGGGCGTGGAGTGCGCCAGCTGGCAGCTCGTGAATAGTTCTGTCGGGTAGCGACCGCGTATGACATTCGATTACCCTTGTGCCAGGAGAGCGTCTGGCGTACCCCCACTGCACATGACGCGATACATATCGAGAAATTAAAGTGAAAATGGACGGTTAAAGAATTTATTTTGAAATCATAATTAAACACTGCACTAATTGTGTGTGGTCCGACGCTTTCAGTTTTAACTATTATATTATTTTGGCTGATTAAAGTTTTCCATGAACCATTGTGAATAATGTGTTTTAACTAATAGTAAATAAGAATTTGGCTTGACTACAGCGTCAGTTCTAAGAATCTAAATAGCAGTAAATGTCCTATTATGTTCACAATTTACAATGCCTAGTATATAAGAACACGGTAGAGCTCGGAACTTAGCGTCTTAATAATAGCCATTAATGTTCATGGAACTTACGGATATTTATAAGAATAAATTCCTTATTGTATACAGTATATTTTTTTTATTAAGATGTTTACAAATAAAAACCTAATCGAGTACTACTTCAAATAAGCAAGGATGGGTCATTGTAGTGTGGATTAAAGTGAACATGAAGAGTTCTTCTTTTGCTCTTGTTTTAAATGTTAATTATAATAGAATAGTTTAATATTACTCCGTCAGGGCTATGATAGTCTACGCGGGGCTGTGCGGTCCATGGCCCTTTACGGGGAACCGGTGTAGGCGCGATCGCTAAGGAAGCGACCAGTCCGATACCTGACCGCGTCCCAGAGGGTTATGGCCGTTCGGCTGGTTTAGCAGTGGGCAGCTCACCGCCCGGTAAGGCTCGAGTCAACGGCGCGTTGTGTTTCACGCGTGCCTCAATGAGATGTCAGCACATCGTCAAGGGGTCCATGAAGTTCGATGCCACCTGATTCAGGGTTGCGGGTTGGTTAAAAATGAAACTGTGGCCCTGGCCTACAGGAAAGTGAAGGAACACGGGTGGGTTGAAGTCGGATGATTTTCCATCTCAAACAATAAATAGAGGGTTATACAATATGGAGACAACAATATGACACAATAGATAACACTGCACAGCTGCACTGCTGACAGCCTCTGTGGCGTAGCGGTAGCGAACGCGGCCGTTGTGCAAGGAGGCGCGGGTTCGTTCCCCGCACAGTGCAAATATTTGTATGCATGAATATGAATATTTGTACTGGTCTGGTCGTGCTTAGGAAAGCACGTTAAGCCGTTGGTCCCGGTTGCCATACAAACATCTAGTGGCAGTCGTTACGGGTTGTTAGAGCCTTCAAAAGTCTAACAATTGGTCTAACTGCAATGCTTCGATATCGCCTTCGGGTTATGGAGGTCAGACGGCAGTCGCTTCACGGAAAATGTCGAAGTTTAGCCAAAATCAGCAGTTAGACTGGTAAATCGGACCCCAGACTCCAAAGCTGAAAAAAGCTGCGGATGCGACTGGGATTAACGCTGAGATGATAATGAAGTAACACTGCATTACATAAAATGAGTATTTCGAAACTATGAAATGAACCCTAACATCGAAAAAAAAAAAACTGTTTTTCTAAACAACCTAAAAAGTAGTGATGGGTCGACCGCCGACTATGGGTGTTATCAATCTTTAACTAGCTCTATAGTGACTAAACCTCTAGATGGAATTGGTGAAATTTCGTGTGCAGCTTAGGAGCATCATCAGTTGCATAAATGCATACCGTACTTTATGCTTAACTTTATGAAAAGGGTAGACAGATTATTAACCTATGGAGTTTGGTGAACTTCTCATTACAAAAAGGACACTTATAACGCCGTTAATTTTCATGTAAGTGTCATAAATAAAAGGATAGGTAATATTACACCACTATTTTCTTACAATATTGCACCACTATTTGCAGTATCTTATAGTCACACCTACTTGGGCTTGCAGAATTCCTTAAGTCGTCCTACTGGACCATATTATGATCTCTTTCAAAATATTTGACACAAAAGCTTTATCAACCAGTAGATTTAGATGCCTTGTTTGTAAAACTATTTTGGATATTGCTATGTAAAATTTTTAACTATCTACATATATAAAGTGTTTAGTTTTATCATTAAGCCTTTGTAACTTTATTGCACCTATAAAATTTATAACCTCACATGACATTTATTAAAAATGTCATGTCATTTACCAACGCTCCAGCTCAAATTATCTTTAATATCATAATGTCTAACCATTTACTTTCCTAAAAAAATAAAATAAAACATCACGAATTTATACCGAAGGACGGACAGCTAGGTGACCTCATTGAATTACTGCTTCCTATAGGTTGCAGTATAAGTCATTGAGGAAGGAAAATCCTCAGGAAAACAATCATTTGTGGCAAGACTCAATTTAACTCACATGACTGCTCGTAAACATCCTTATTCCGTTTCCCTGTTACCACTACACACTCATAAGCAACAAAGTTTTTAATAAACTGTGATGAAATGGGTACGATACCAACAAAGATATACAATTTCTTTGAACAGGCCAAGGTGGCTGCCAGGAAACTTGGCGTTATCGCAAAGGTCCGGCAGTACTTCACACCTGGGCAGCTTCTAATGTTATACAAAGCACAGGTCCGTTCGTGTGTGGAGTACTGCGGCCACATTTGGGCTGGTGCTGCTAAGTGTCACCTGGCCACTTTGGATTCAGTGGAGAGGCGTGCGAAGAGGCTGATTGGTGACCCTGATCTAACTCGAGATTGTCTCCAAAGCCTAGAGCACAGGCGTAGAGTAGCCAGCCTTTCGGTGTTCTATAGGGTGCATTTTGGAGAGTGTGCGAGGGAATTGCATGATTTAATTCCCCCATCTCCGTTCCACCATCGGACGACCCGCCGTAAGGTTTCCACCCTTACGTTGTTAACACCACTACGATCCGGACGAAGCGTTTCGCCTCCTCCTTTATACCGCGATTTGCCAGCGGCGATGTTTCCGTCGGACTACAATTTGAGTGTCTTCAAGGCTAGAGTGAATAGGCTCTTAATAAACTAGTGCGCTTTACCATCAACGATTGCGTCACTGCTTACCATCAGGCAGGATTGCGGTCAAGCGCTAGATTATAATATATATATATATATATACAAAAAAAAGAACTAGATTTAAAACTGAAAAAGAAATTAATTTTGCTGTATAATGCATCCCTTCACGACATTTAAAAACAATTGATCTAGCTAAGAAGACATATATAATAGTAGATCAGTAGACTGCTGGATGTTTTACGTAATCAGTCTATAATGTTTCCACTGCTTAGACACAGGCCTTTCTCTTTATGGAAGGGTCCGTAACCCAAGTGAGTGGAAGAGTGTTGGCAGATGCCAACGATAAATGATTGGCAGAAGCTGATTGGAGGAAGAAGATAGATTGGCAGAATCACGAGAGCAGTCATCATCAACCTTTTATCGTTCCACTGCTGGGCACAGGTCTCCTCTCATACAGAAAAGGATTGAGCGTAATCACCACGCTTGTTCAATGCGGGTTGGCGATTTCAGACTTATAAAGTCCAGGTTTCCTTAAGATGTTTTCCTTCACCTTCAGTCATTGGTGTCCAAGATATACTTAGAAAGTACATATAACTTCAGAAAAGTTACATTGGTACTTGCCTGACCTGGAATCGAACCCGCGCACTCATACTTGAGAGGCTGGTGTTTTAATCACTAGGCCACCACGACATACGAGCAGTAATGACAAATAATTTGCACAAAGTAAACCGATCTGGATTTGAAACTACGACCAACAATTCTTAACACGCTGCGCTGCTGTTATCACCTGATTAATTCAGGTGATGATGAATTGAATGAATAGATGTTATAAATAAAAAAATATTCGCGTTTTAAACTACGTGGTAGGTGTAGTGGCGTAGCGGTAGCGAACACGGCCGTTGCGCAAGAAGGCGCGGGTTCGATCCCCGTACAGTGCAAATATTTGTATGCATTAATATGAATATTTGCACTGGTCTGGTGGTGCCTCGGAAAGCACGTTAAGCCGTTGGTCCCGGTTGCCATACGAACATCTAGTGGCAGTCGTTACGGGTTGTTGGAGCCCTCTAAAGTCTAACAATTGGTTTAACTTCAATGCTTAGATATCGCCTTCGGGTTGTGGAGGTCAGACGGCAGTCGCTTCACGGAAAATATCGAAGTTTAGCCAAAATCAGCAGTTAGACTGAAGCGGACCCCAGACTCCAAAGCTGAGAAAGCTACGGATGCGACTGGGTTTAACGCTGAGATGATGATGATGGTAGGCAAACTTTCATCTTCATATTTCACTGTTGCACTAAAACCCGATTCACTATGTAAATTATTACCTAAGAGAAAATCAGTAAGTATTTTACTCATTGTTTCTGGTAAATCCCGAGGACAGAAAATTATCCTGTCATTACTACACAGCTGGTAAAAATCATTTCGGAAAAAAGCTTTTAAAAGCATTTACCCCGTATAAAAATCTATAAATCAGTGATTTTGAAGATGAAATCAATATAAAACTGAGGGGTAAAATGTAAATGGAGAGGTAGTCATTTAAATAAGGGGGACTATGAAAGAGAATTTAGAAGTATAATTTACATAAATATGTGCGCTGTGATCATGGCCTTTCATATTAACTACCCAATTAACTCCATTCTGTAGATTGTGAAATAGTAATGAAATGATCACAATGTGTTTGACATGAACTCTAGAAATAACTGCATCCATTTTTGCTAACGAAGCCTTTTTATGAGGGAATTAAAAGTCACAATAATGTTGGCATTTAAAGTAAGCATAACAAACAGTTGTTTTGTCAAAGTTCTATTTTGGAAATTGTACAACCGAAATCATTCCGACAGTGTTTGCATAAAATGTAATGGCAGATTGCGGCCGTGCCGGGAAGTACTACCAGCGATTCGCATTGTGCCATCTGCTCACATTTAGATCCCTTATAAAATGTTACTGCGCATTATCACACGTGGATATGGCCCCGGCCTCGCGGTTATTTCGAAATGTTACCTTTTTATGACACTAATGGAAAATACTGTTTAGCTTCACATCCAAATTTATTTAACGCACTCCACACGAGTTACTCGATTTCCCAAAATGGACATTTTTATTACTGTTTTGTAGAACAATCAATCACGCCAGCACGCGATATATCCAACGTACGGCTGTCGGTCGCTTTGCCACCCCTATTTACATTTTTGTTATTCACTGATTGTAAATAAATGTTTCCACATTTTTCAGTTACATGCCCCAGTATCGGCGTAATAGAAATTCGTGTAGATACATCTTATACTGATTGTACTAAGCTAACCTATGATATTAGAGCTAAATGTAAAATCAAATGTTTGCATTTCTATACGACACGTAAGGTTGTGCAAATGACCATATAAATCATACTGACTGACGCAAAATTGACATATCGAAGTCATAAATCAAACGGGAATACCATAAGAGAACAAGTTTTGACAAGGCACTTAACTCCGCCAGGGACAAAGTGGTTTTTGGTAAAATTTACTTACTCCTAGGATGTTATACACATGTGCTGATGTATTTACATATTTATACTTACAACGTTTACTAAATTAAGTAGAACACGATAGGAGTCCAACCAGATTAGTACAAGTAAAACAATAATAATGATAATGTCACCGGAATTTTACTATTTATTGTAGTAGCAGCGAACCACCGTTTTAAATTGATTATACTTAATGGGAGTCTAGTATAATTTGTGTGTAATCTGTTCTTTTTATGAAATAATAATTGTGGGCAAGTTGGTTGACACTTCTCGTGACCCAAGGACTACTTAGCTATTACCTTGACCAGGAGCTAAATGTCGGTAGGTATACAACATGGCAATGTCGCCAGTGTCTTGGATACGTTACCAGTCAACATCACTGCGGAGCCATATTTTAGTTCGAGTTAAGATATTTTTTTAATAGTTTATTTAGTGTTGGTGTTCATTAACCTACATAAAACAAACATTCCGAACTATCCCAGAAAAATCCAGAAAGCCAAGGTGCATCTGCCTTAATGCATCTTTTTATCAAAGATTGAGCCATACCGGGTGATTTTTTAGACCTTTCCCAAAAAGTGCTTCCATTCCTTGATATCTAATTTAATTAAATAAGTAATAGGCCTTCTCTTTTTATCAATAATTAAAATAGGAGAAAGGGATGTTACTTCAAGCGTGACTTTTAAAACGACTGAATTTTTACGTAATATTCTAAATTATAAAAAGAAGAAAAGTCTTTTAACTTCTAGAATATGTATGTATATGGAATCATTTAGCTGTAAGATTTTTATGTATCTCTCAAATGAAGCAAAAAGAGATAAAAGTGATTTGTGTTCCATTTCAAATTGGAATAATGCCTAGCTGAAATAATATAGGTATATCGTTAACTTTTTTGTTATCTCATTGGGTTCTATAAAAACTGACGTTGAATATGAAGGACGTGAGTCTGACAATCATGAAAGTAAGCAAAAAGTTCTTAGAGGAACTTAGAACTTGTATCATTATAAGTTATTAGTTAGACCATAAATGTTTACATAATTAGTTGAAATAAGTTTTGGTATATTATTTCGGAATAAGGATTAAAAATATGTCTGAACTGTTTTGCCTCATAATAAACATGAAACTCAGTGGACGATAAATAACAAAAAACATTGTTATTTATACTACATACATTCCAAAGTTTTGAAGGAACCAAAGAAATACTCTGCCGACACACTTCTCGAACAAACTTTGTATACCTACCTAGCTTGGTACTAACATTTTCAATTAAAAATGAATAACTCCCGCCACCCAGACTGAATAATTATTTACCTTCAAACTTTATAGACTACACACTCATTATTCATACACTATTCTATTTTGTTTGAGTAATCTTTATGAGGAGAGGCATCTTTCACTACATGTTCATACTACTTCTGTTGTTGAACCGTTAATAAACGGTCCTTAAAGTATTCCTTCGAACGCAATGTCTGCGAAACAAAAACGAATATCCAATGTGATACCAAATGGTTACCGAATTTTGACTACTTTTAATGACTATCTTTGTCATAGGTACCTATGTCAATGCCCTTCGTTTAATTACCGGAACGAAAATATTTATGTGTTAACCGAGGTAAGTCCCCTCAGTGGCTCGCAAAAAAAAAAATCTCTATAACTTGGTATTTTGTACTGAATTTATTTAATATAAGTTTAGCAGCACAGCTTATACGTTACATATATTATTCGCTATGAATGTGTGGCTACTTTCCTTCGTTCCCGGCGTGCATACATGTCTTACACACTTGTGACTAATGTTCACAACCCGCGTCAATGCTTGACGAAGGTGAAGGCACAGGTGCACCCCAGTCGAGCCAGTATTGACGCTCCAGTTACGAATTCTATGCCAATAAATTCCAAATCAACGTTGTGATAATATCGGTCGCACCCGTCGTTTCTCATTTTCGTAACATCAAAATAAATTGACGATCGAGTCACAATTTGCTTTTTGACGATGTTTTGAAAATGTCGTGTCGTAAGATTCGATCATAACCTGCTAAATCGAAGAAAATATTACAGTGACATTCAATTGAGAGCAGCGGTGGCCTAGTGGTACCGGCCCGGACTTAAAAGTTATAGGTCATAGGTTCGATCCCCATCAGGCGCTTTACTTTATGTAAGTTACAATATTTCATCACCACTGCTCTCAAAACGGTGAAGGAAAACATCACGAGGAAACAGGCATGTCCTAGAGCCAAACACCAGACATCTATCAAATCACACTGGCCCGGCGTGGTAGATTTTTTTTTATTTATATATATATTGTAAACTAGCGCTTAACCGCAATCCTGCCTGATGGTAAGCAGTGACGCAATCGTTGATGGTAAAGCGCACTAGTTTATTAAGAGCCTATTCACTCTAGCCTTTAACCGCGCCGCTGGCAAATTATTCCAGTCGCTCGATGTACGCGGTATAAAGGAGGAGGCGAAACGCTTCGTCCGGATCGTAGTGGTGTTAACAACGTAAGGGTGGAAACCAGCCGTACGACGGGTCGTCCGCTGGTGGAACGGAGATGGGGGAATTAAATCATGCAATTCCATCGCACACTCCCCGAAATGCATCCTATAGAACACCGAAAGGCTGGCTACTCTACGCCTGTGCTCTAGGCTTTGGAGACCGACTCGAGTTAGATCAGGGTCACCAATCAGCCTCTGCACGTCTCTCCACTGAATCCAAAGTGGCCAGGTGACACTTGGCAGCACCAGCCCAAATGTGGCTGCAGTACTCCACACACGAACGGACCTGTGCTTTGTATAACATTAGAAGCTGCTCAGCCGTGAAGTACTGCCGGACCTTTGATTACGACCCAGTTCCCCTTACCGAGAGGAGGCAGGTCCCAACAGTGCGAATATTATAAGCAGCAGGTTAATTGCGTAACGTAACACACTATCAGTAGCAATGGGTATCATTTTGACAGTTTGACAATACAACTTTAAAAGTAAACTGTATTCTTTTAAACTTGTTCCTTCGCCTTTGTGTCAGTGTTCTACATCGAACTGTGAATTTGAACAGTCCGCACATCACATCTTGTGGGAGTGTATTCTTTGGCAGAATGAACGCAATATTATGTTGGATAGTGTACAAGTTACATCCGGAGTTGTTTATTATACGGACCTTGTAGAAACTAGAACCAATTTCCGTGCGTTCAGGCGCTTTTGCCATACCTATTATTGGAATCAATTGTAACAGCAAATACCTACTTAGGACCCATTAACTTAATCAAATGTTATTCCGTGGTGGCCTAGTTCTGTTCTGTCTCCTGCTTGTTATGGAGGGAAGTGGAAAAAATATCTTTTTTCTTACTCCTCCGCTATTCTTTTCTGATTAATTTCGTTGCGGGATCCAAGACAGTTGAATCGTCTCTCCGGGACTCGTTGAGCTTCATTGCTCGGCGTTTTTCTGGCGGTCTCCACTGTTGATTCTGGCTTTCAGGAGTTGCAGTGGGTTGGGAACAGTGTGGCGGGTTTTTTCCCAAAAAAGAAGTTTGACAATATTCATTGCGTTATTTAAATGATTTCAATTGATAGTAATTAGTAGTGTGTTATGTAATTAGAGTGCAGGTTATGTATTTAATTTTCATCAATTACTTTTGTTTCATTTCAAGCTTCTAATGTTGTACAAAGCACAGGCCCGTTCCTGTGTGGAGTACTGCAGCCACATTTGGGCTGGTGCTGCTAAGTGTCACCTGGCCACTCTGGATTCAGTGGAGAGGCGTGCGAGGAGGCTGATTGGTGACCCTGATTTAACTCGAGATGATCTCCAAAGCCTAGAGCATAGGCGTAGAGTAGCCAGCCTTTCGGTGTTCTATAGGATGCATTTTGGGGAGTGTGCGAGGGAATTACATGATTTAATTCCCCATCTCCGTTCCACCATCGGACGACCCGTCGTGCAGCGAGTTTCGACCCTTACGTTGTTAACACCACTACGATCCGGATGAAGCGTTTCGCCTCCTCCTTTATACCGCGTACATCGCGGGACTGGAACAATTTGCCAGCGGCGGTGTTTCCGTCGGACTATAATTTGAGTGTCTCCAAGGCTAGAGTGAATAGGCTCTTAATAAACTAGTACGCTTTACCATCAATAATTGCGTCACTGCTTACCATCAGGCGGGATTGCGGTCAAGCGCTAGTTTATAACTTATAAAAAAAAACTCTTATTTCTTAAAAAAAAAACTGTTAATTTTGTCACAACTAAAAGACAAAGACACGAAATTGCCGTTCTTAGGGTTTTTTAATGTTTTTCCTAAAGGGGTAATTTACTTTTAAAAACGGAAATTCTTGTTTTAAGAAAAAAAAAAAAAGAAACCTCAACGACGCGGTTCCTTACAATTTAGGACACGAGACTTTAAAAACGAGCAAGAAGTCTGTACAAACGATCCAGAGATGTCTCAATTTAGACATCTCGTCGGCGGCCCTCTCGCGCTGTGAATTAATTTAAATGAAATCATCACAGTTTATTCTACTGTGATGGCGAAACGGGCGTTCAACCAGCAAGAAAGCGCCGCAAGACTCATTTACAATTCCAATTAAGGGCAATTCTCATTTACTTTTGTCCTGCAAAAGTAGCGAATCTCGTGGGCCGTCTCGTGCAGTGCGACCTCCAAATAACTGCTGGCTAGTTCCCGCGGTCAGCTCGCGACTCGCTGCGTAAATTATAGTCTCTATGTTCATTTCTGTATCATGCTGCGTATTGCGTGCGTGCGAGTTGCCAAGCATCTGGCTCTAATTGTATTTTATTTCCCAATAATAAACTCAATATACCTTAGTTGGCACTTAAAAGATAATGTATCGTAAAAACCGACTTTTTTATTGTATCGCTATTAATTTATTAACTATACGCTAACGACCGCAGCTTAATGTATTGTTGTTATCTTATGAACCACTGCCGGCAGAAGTTACCACCCACCAGACAAAGTCTTGCCGCCAAGCGATTCGTCGTGTTCCGGCATCATATCTGGTGAAGCCGTGCGGAGGACGGGACTGAGCAGTTGTGTTGCGATGTGTGGCGGGTACGATGCGCCAAATGTTGTTGTGTCGGGAGTTTGGTCGTGGAGAGTCTGCAGATTAATCTCCCTCTAGCGCAGCATCGTTTCTTGTTTCATCGTTGTCTTGGGTTTAACATTGCATCACCTAGCTCAACTGCCGTCATCCTTCCTATTCCTTAGTTTTTTAAGTGAATAGGCTTAATAAACTAGTGCTCTTTACCATCAACGATTGCATCACTGCTTACCATAAGGCGGGATTGCAGTCAAGCACTAGTTTATAATTATTAAAAAAAAAAAAGTTATAAATCTATTTTAAAAATATTCCCTCAGTGTCGGACCTAGCTTGAATCACAGCAGACGAGTGAAGCTACGGGATTTTCTTAAAGACTCCGGTCGCTTCCAATAGATACTGGTATTTGCTGAATCCTCGATTGCGAGCTTAGACATTCAATTTAACTTACTGTACGCTAACGGAGATTTGTGATAGCGTCGTTTACAGACTTTGTGAAAAATAATTTATTATTTTCTTGAGTGAAATACGCATACACACTGGTTTTCAATTTATGAATTAACACATCTTTGGTACTAGGAGTAGTATTAGGCATTGCTAACCCTGGCGCATATCTCAATTTCTAAGGTCCGTATTACAGAACGTCACTCAAAACTAAAGGTCTACTTAAGTCTCGTTTGAAGCCTTTTGATTGGTTGAAACTAGTTTTAAGTAAAGATCAATGCTTGAGTTTCCTTCTGGAATACGGACCTAAGTTAATCTGGGTGCCAATATTTAATTACATTTCTATTTTAACAAAACACAGTATAAAGCACCGAAGTGGCGACCTCACGTACAAATTAAAACTATCATATACACATATATCATATGCTTGCCAACCGTCAGATACAAGTGGTTTATTTACGTTTTAATAATATTCAAAACAACGTTTGTCGCTCGGAGAGTTTTGAAACATAAACATTGCTAACTAATAAATTGATCCGAACGATGATAAAATCTTTTATAAAATGTGTTTAAAACATTTTTAATTAAACTGATCACGTACCAGTAGGTCTTTGATGTAGGTGCAAAATAGTGAGGAATTATATTTAATTCTGGCAAACTAACGGCTTCCCAAATGACGGCACAGCGCGTTTGCGGTCGTCCGCCCTTCAAAGGGTCTTAATCGGCACATAAATTTTCTTTTAGGCTCACGCTAGGTACATGAACCGACGGATGGATGGAACACTATATGTGGCTTTTAACTTTTGTTACGAATAGTCGTGATATATATATTTTTGCGTCAGCAACATTGTGAGAAGAGAATATTGACTATGAAGACAGAAAGGTGAACGCGACTACGCCACGCAATTTCGGCAAAATAACGTTCTTAAAGTGTTCATAGTATGGTATAGTAGGTAAGAGTAGAAATAGTTCTATTAATTGACAATGATGTACTAGGTAAAAGGAGAACAATTTCACTCTTACCAAGAATATCTTATTTCTTTACTAGGCCTCAACGCGCTATCGCGTCGTGCAGAAACCTGAAACTAAACTTTACCTTTTATTGTATATTTTTTGAGTATTAAAGCTTTTATCGAAATCGTTAGGTAAACGTACAGAATACTTACCAATAATGATAAAATAAACGATGGGCGCTTAATAACGGGCCCTGCGTGTCCTGTCAACTGTACGCTACAGGAACTGATAAACGCTGGTGATGGCGCCAAACAAGTACCCGAATTCTGGACAAGGTAATGAATTAAATACGTCGTATATTATATATTTATAGGTCGTGGAATCCTTGGGGAGGGATGTCCAACAGCGGATGTCTTTTGCGGGTTGGTTAAAAAGAAACCGTAGCGCACAGGCAAGTGAAGAAGCACGGGTGGGTTTTAGGCAGTAAAAGCATAGAATAAAGAGGGGAAGTAGGTTATCTGCGACCCAATCCGCGATTTAATTGCCTACTGTCTTAGGGTTGACGACTGTCCGCGCTTCGTCGGTTACGGTTGTCGCCCAAACCGCTAACAAATATTTATAGACTAAGAGCTTATGTTTAAATTATTTGCTTAGTATTTAGTTTACATAAGATAAGATAAGATAAGATAAGATAAGATAAGATTTTATTTGCATAAACATGTGTGTGTACATACATAAAAAGTGCATACAATGTAGTAAATAATGTTAAGCTCAACATGTTTGTCACTATATGACGTGCAAAATAATAGAGTTATACAATTTAAAAAAAAAAATATTATCACGATATTAAAAATTGTCATAGGTACTTATTTACTAATGTATTATAAAATTATCAATTAAATCAATATTATTATTATATTAGTCAGTCAAAATGAATCCAATTAGTATTTATGTAAAAGAAAAATTTTTTTCATTAAGGAACTCATTAATACTATAATATGCTCTGGCGGTCAAAAAAGTACGAAGTTTGTTCTTATACATTGATAGAGGTAGTTCTCTCCAACTTTTGGGTACCTTATTATAGATGACTGGACCCATACAATATATGCTTTTGCGCATGAGGCTCGTCTTAGCGGATTGGAGACAAAGTTGGGCATTGTCACGTCTATTACGTGGGAATATGTCGGCTAGATGCTTATAGTAATTTGCATTCGACTTAACAAACACAGCAACTTCTAAAATGTACAAGCACGGCAAAGTCAAAATTTTGTAATTTTTAAAATAGGGCATGCAGCTATCTGTCTTCTCAAGTTTAAACATCGCCCGTAAACATCTCTTTTGAGACGTGAATGCTGTTTCTTTTTCCGTTGAGTTGCCCCAAAATATTAGCCCATAGCGTAAATGGGATTCTGCTAAACCATAGTACGCTGTAAGTAAAGCATCCTCATATAAGGAAAATGAAAGCATGTGTAAGGCATATGCGGATATACTGAGTTTTTTACATAACATCTCAATATGTGCTTTCCAGTTAAGATTTTTATCAATCTGGAGGCCAAGAAATTTTGTAGCATTAACTTCTTCTATATTTTCATTGCAGTATTGTATATTTAGATTCATGCTAGGTAACCGTTGCGTAAAGTGTATAGCTTTCGTTTTCTTTAAGTTTATTTTCAAATTGTTTACCTGCATCCATTGTACAGCTGACTTTAAGCAATTATTAATATTATTCTCATACGTCTCTACACTTTTACAAGGTATCGTCAAACTACTGTCGTCCGCAAATAGGGTCACCGGTTCTTTAATGCATTTAGGCAAGTCATTGATATATAATATAAAAATAAATGGTCCCAGCACACTTCCCTGCGGTACTCCATATTTCACTTCACGCTCTGACGATCGATAAATTTCTTCTTTTTTCTTTTCGGTATCAATATGTCTTATTTCAGTAATTTGTTTTCTATGTCTTAAATATGATTCGATTAGGTTAAGGACATTGCCTCTTATGCCATAAGCGTCCAACTTTCTTAATAGTGTGTCATAATGTACATGGTCAAAAGCCTGGGTCATATCACAGAATATGCCACAGACTGGATTTCGATTATCAACATTGTTAATAACATTATACAAAAAGTCATATACAGCCATATTGGTAGTGTTATGTTGTCGAAAGCCCTTTTGTTCATCACATAAAATATCACTCTTTTTGACGAATTCTGTGAGTTGTTTATATATATATTTCTCAAATATTTTTGATATGACTGGAATAAGTGCGATAGGGCGGTAGTTTTCCATTAAATCTCTATTTTCTTTCTTGAAGAGAGGTTTTACTATCGATGTTTTTAATGCAGATGGATAGACACCCGCGCTTATACTTAAATTTAAGATATGACTTAGATGTCCACATATTTCCGCTGCTACATATTTTATTGCTTTGGTGGCGATATCATCATAGCCCACGCTGCCTGTATTATTTAATGACATTATAATTTTGTGTATATCTGGCGGTACACTTGGTGCCATGAACATAGTTTTGTCATTCCAGTCTAAATTTAAACATTTGGGATTACTGGCAACGTGTAGTTGTGGTTGGATTTTGTTAATGAAATAGTCATTAAACGCCTCCGACATTTGACGGGGACATGTTAATAAGCGATTATCTAGTTTAATTTTTTGTATGTTTTCTTTGGGTAAATTATGTTTAGCACGATTAATTATTTGCCATGTACCTTTTGATTTGTTTTTCGATGTTTTTATAAAATAATTATTTTGTGCCTTTTGCGTTAAATGTATTATCTTTTTAAACAATTTGGAGTAGCTTTTAAAACTAGTTTTATTTTGATTATTTGGGTTTAATCTACACTGCCATAAAAGTTTTCTTTTTTTTCTACTGCACACTTTTATTCCATGAGACAACCATTTTGGTTTTTTTATTAAGTCAATTTTGATAAGTCTTTTTGGAAAGCATAAATTGTATATTAATTGGAATATGTCAATGAATTTGTCATAAGCAATATTAGGATCAATTGTCTCATAAGTTTCCGAAAAAGAAAGATTACTAATATAATTTTTAAATTTTGCTAAATTGTCATTGTTATAGTCTCTTCTTGTCATGTACCAGTAGTTTAAAGCGTATAATGTCTGTACGGGACAATGAAGAAGCTGTGCTGTATGGTCAGATAATGCAAATTCCATAACATCAGTCTTACATGTTTTATTGAAATTATGAGCAAAATTATCTATACATGTCAGGCTAGCCATACGAGTGGGTTGTTTTATTGCCAGCTTTAGATTATAGCCATTTAATAGACATTCAAATTCATTACTGAATCTATTCTGTTTAAGGACATCTATGTTAAAATCACCACATAATATGACATTCTTGTAATGCAAGCGTGATATACTAGTCAGTTTTTTTTTTGTAATTTTTATTTTTAGTTTTGTACACATAAAGAACCATATTTATTTTTATTTTTAATTAATACAAACATAACATCTATTGAATCACACATTTAATACAAAATTACAAATTAGCTACAGAAAAATACCTACTTTCTTCGGTTTCGACTATTACGAAACGCGTTGTTATTAAACTTTAATGTGTAATATATCCGTATCCTTGTAAATAACTTTTAGAAATATAATTTGAAAAATATAAGTCTTTTATTTGTTCATAAATAGACATAACAACTTTTCAGTTTATGTGATCATTTTTTAAAAGCTAATGTGCCGAAAAGCCGTGACGCGCGAACCTCGTTCCGTGCTAGCCGCGACTAGCGCAGTCATAGGCACTCTAATATTGTGTTTAGGTGTGCGTGCGGCGACGCATAGATACTATGGCGCACACATACAAGCCGCGCGCGGTCCGTTTGTATGAAGATAACGTACTTCCCTCTCTTTATTCTATGGTAAAAGTCTGACACGCCCTTCCGCTCCACCCAGAGCGGGAGAGGTCATTTGATGATTTCCCATCCAGAACAAAAAAAAAAGTAAAAAAACTTTTTTACAAAAAAAACAACCGACTTCCAAAAACCACTACAAAGTGAAAAATAACTAATTTCGGAAGTCGGTGTCTTTGGTTTTGTATATTCGTTTTTGACACCGACTTCCGAAATTAGTTATTTTTCACTATGTAGTGATTTTTGGAAGTCGGTTGTTTTTTTGTAAAAAAGTTTTTATTTTATACTTTTTAGTTGTTAAAAGTACTATCTATTCAGTTGCATCCGAAAAAGTATTCCCTCAACTGCCTATGGTCTTCATCATCAAATTTACTGCAGACCATTATTTTAACCCAATGGGTGCAAAGGTCTCATCAATATAAATGAATTGAGTCCAACCACAAAGTAGCTACTGTAAACCGTTAAGGAGTTCCCGAAACTAGCCTTTGTCTTCATCATCAGAGCTCTTATGACAGTCACAACCCATCTAGGTGTAAATTTCTTATCAATTCAAATTAATCGAGCCCAAACACAAGGTAGCTGCTGTGAATTGTTGAGGAGTTCCTTCGACTGTCTCCTGGCTCCATCATCAGATCTACTCCAGACCTTTATTAAATTGTAGTGCTTTAAATTACTTAATGAAAATGCTAAGAAATGCAATAGTCGCCCCTACAATTTTTGAAAATTCCCCTTTTTTCTCTGGTCTTCCACTATCAAACCCTGATATCCTTATCATGGGACCACCTTGGGAACGTCTTCTTTCCAACAGAAAAAGAATTATTAAAATCGGTTCATAAACGACGAAGTTATGCGCGAACAAACATAAAAAAAAGCATATATACGGTCGAATTGAGTAACCTCCTCCTTTTTGAAGTCGGTTAAAAACAGTGGACGTCGTTCGGCTGAAATGATAACGATGATGATGACGATAGAATAGAATAAAATAGAATACCTACTCTTTATTATGTACACCACATCGATCACAGAATATAAATATAAAGATTTTATAAAGGGTGACACAATGGGCGGTCTTATCGCTAAGAGTGATATTTTACAGACAACCTTTGGATGGAATACTAATGGGAAGGAGAGGGAAATAGTGTAGGTAGTCTACAGTGTACTATTTATATAAAATATACATTAAATATGTGTATGTTAGAGATCTATTAGCTTGAAAATGTGTTTAACGGCCATCTTACCTGTTTAATATTATGAGAGCTACAGGTCGTGCTGTACAGTAGTGCGTACGCAAGTTTTAGAGTACCCATAAAATTCACATTTTCATCATTTTATAAATTTTGAGTAAGCATTTAATTACCGAGACAAATGTATATAGCATCTTTGTTTATGTTCAATGCTACCTTTGAACATTGATTCAGTATTTTGGGCAGCTGACGCGCTGCCTAATTCAAATATTGTTAAAATTGCAGATTTCACGTATAGAATACCAAGACGTTTGTACATTTGTGTGTGTTGGGAAAAAGTAGTATATAAGCTGTAATATTGTACAAATAAATCAGATTAGAATTCATTCTGTTCTCATTACCCCTCACTGTGGCCAAGACACCCTTAGTCATCTCTGATCAGTCCTGTGAGTCTGCTGGACTGGCAGTGAGTTTACCCTTCACCCTTACCTGGAAATCCTACCTACTACCCGTCTGTTACCTTAAGTCTCTTGGTGCAGACATCCCGCACTTATTTAATATTTATTTATTACGAACTATATGGTAGGTCAGGGCTGTAGGGCTTATAGGACTTAGGGTCGTAGGGACTGTAGGGCTTATAGGTCTTAGATTAGGTTCTGTTAACTTGCCATATAGGCGCATGTACTACCGCTACCTTTAATAAGGGTGGTCGTACAATTTATTTAAAATTCAAGCTCACAAATTGTACACTCAAATTAAGCTGGTATAGATTCAGAGTGAAATTAAGTTTCTCGGTTTATTTTTATGCTATTATAAATTTTATACTCGTGTCTCAGAGGTATATATAAATGAATTCTGAATACTTTATAAGTGTATGTATATTTCTATGAAATTGGATGTTAAAAGTTGGTCGCGACCGCAGGTGCGAGTGTCACCTCGACTCGTATGAAACATTTCTCACTTGCAACTTAAATTCATATTTTCTAGAAACAAATAGCTGTATTTACGGCACTTTGAAGTTACCAAATGAAAACTCATTAATTATTCAAGAAAAGAAAAAAACGTGTGTACAATATTTAAATAACAGGGGCCTTGTTTTGATTTTATTAATTAATATCACGTTGGAGTATATTTCTCTAGCTAAACTAGCTTCTACCCGCGAAGTTCGTTCGCGTGATGTTGTTCCCCGACACATCTTGTCGCATCGCATCACCTGCCAGCGCCATTACTTCACTTAGCGTTCTTTGTAACTGTTTTTGTTTTGTGATAGATATTTATACGGTGATAGCGAGCTGTTAAATAGTATAGTCTTCCTCAAGAATTGGGCTCTCAAAAAAGCAAAACGATTTAGATAGATTTCTAGTTTCGTAGATTAACACTTTCCAGCACACAAACTCTTTTGCTTTAAATTTTTATAATTGAGCTTTTACCTAAGGGTCAAAAGTGCATTACCACTTTTGAACTATATTGCAATAAAAATAAGTGTCAAAATTGGTACTCCACTTTTGACTCGTAGGTACTGTAATTACATAATAAAATAAAAAAAAATAAGGCATTTATTTCAAATAAACCAGTTACAGGCATTTTTGAATTGTCAGAAGGTCGCTCAGTCAGTAAGGTGAAGCTAGTCGCCCATTTCAAAGAGTAAGTACCTATGGAGAAGAACGGGCAAGAAACTCCATGGACACTCTTTTAAATTATCAAGCTATTGTTACAAGTATTTGATTACATCATTCATTTTGAAATCAACCGTGTGAGAACGATGCAGAAATATATTGTACGCTAAGAGCGTCATTATGAAAACACACAAACATAACAAATAGATACTTTACAGTAAGTACATTGTGCTCACACGTGTGCCATGCAATTATACAATACTAAGAAATTGAATCTACACAATGCAAAGATAGTTTTGTCCAAGGTTCAGTAGCTCCAACAGTGTTCCCGAATACTAAGTTTAACTCCTGTGTAGCTGCACCAGTGCCGAACACCCCTGTCAGCGATGCAATTCCGTAGGTAACGTACAATATGCTTGGCTACATAGTGTGTAGGTACTAGCTTTGAGTAAAAAAACTAACTAAACTACAAGAGCAAAAATCAAAGAACAATCAGTGTAAGTATAGAAATCGGACGCAGCTCAAGCCCAAGCCTTTTTGTCCTCAATATAATCCTTAACGCTATAAAATGCTTTCTGACACAACTTACGTTTAATGAAGGATTTGAATTTATTCAGCTCAGATTTTGAACCACCTCTGAAAGTCCATTCTAAAAATGTATACATTGGCATCTAAAAGAGCCACCTATTTTCTTGAGCCTTGTTGTAGGTACAATAAATTTGTGCCTGTTCCTAGTATTTATGTTATGGACATCACTGTATTTTTTAAACAATTTTATATTTTTATGAGCATACAAAAGATTTTCATAAATATATTGAGACGGCACGGTTAGTATATGTACCAATTTAAAGCTGAAGAGTTAGTATCAAATTCAGTAGGTAGTTGTATTTAAATGTACCTATATAGGTACATTTAAATACTATATTATTAAATTTTGTCCGCTGCCATAAGCGTGGTCAGTGGGATGTAACAAAAATGTTAATTACCTTGGAAAATAGCTTATTGGAAGTTTAACATTTTGTTAATATTTTAATGATCGCAGTGAAATTATATCGGTCTGTAAATCGATATCAAAATGATTGCCTGATTACCGGAACACTGTTTTTCAAATTGACTGGGGTAGGTACTTATCTGTTAGGATACCTTTAATATGAAATGAAATAATGAAGTAATAATAATTTCAACTGGGTAGAACTATTATAAATACAGCCTCCGTGGCGTAGCGGTAGCGGACGCGGCCACTGCGCAAGGTGGCTCGGGTGCGATCCCCGCACAGTGCAAGTATTTGTATGCATGAATATGAATATTTGCACTGGTCTGGTCGTGCCTCGGAAAGCACGTTAAGCCGTTGGTCCCGGTTGCCACACGAACATCTAGTGGCTGTCGCTTCACGGAAAATGTCAAGTTTAGCCATATCAGCAGTTGGACTGGTAAAGCGGACCCCAGACTCCAAAGCTGAAAAGGCTTCGGATGCGACTGGGATTAACGCTGGGATGATGATGAGAACCATTATAAACACAGAGCCTAAGTGAATGAACAAGAACAGGAAGATGGATTTTGTATAGTTTGAAATTTAAAATAGTGAAATTAAGTTTTTTAGGGTTCCGTACCTCAAAAGGAAAAAACGGAACCCTTATAGGATCACTTTGTTGTCCGTCTGTCTGTCTGTCTGTCTGTCTGTCTGTCTGTCAAGACCCTTTATCTCAAGAACGCGTGGACGTATCAAGCTGAAATTCACACGAAATACTCGGGTCTATTGTCCCTTTAAGCTGTGAAAATATCAAACTTCTAAGCCAAGCCAATCAAAAGATACAGCCGATTATGTCGATATTTTCAACAAATTTTCGACACTCGCAAAGGAATCAAAACCTACAGGATACTTCCCGTAAACTCAGAATCTTGAAAATTGGCATGAAGCATTGTCATATAATGCAAATATAGGAAAAATTGCGAAAATCACATTTTTTTAGTTATATAATATATTAAACATATTTTAATAAAATGGAACTTACTACCTTATTTCTCACGAACGAATAAAGTTATCAAATTGAAATTTATATCAAATACCTAGGTCTATTGTCCCTTTAAGCTGTGAAAATATCAAACTTCTAAGCCAAGCCAATCAAAAGATACAGCCGATATGTCGATATTTTCAACAAATTTTCGACACTCGCAAAGGAATCAAAACCTACAGGATACTTCCCGTAAACTCAGAATCTTGAAATTTGGCATGAAGGATTGTCATATAATGTAAATATAGGAATAATTGCGAAAATCAAATTTTTTCAGTTATATAATATAATAAACATATTTTAATAAAATGGAACTTACTACCTTATTTCTCACGAACGAATAAAGTTATCAAATTGCAATTTATATCAAATACCTAGGTCTATTGTCCCTTTAAGCTGTGAAAATATCAAACTTCTAAGCCAAGCCAATCAAAAGATACAGCCGATGTGTCAATATTTTCAACAAATTTTTGACACTCGCAAAGGAATCAAAACCTACAGGATACTTCCCGTGAACTCAGAATCTTGAAATTTGGCATGAAGGATTGTCATATAATGCAAATATAGGAAAAATTGCGAAAATCACATTTTTTTAGTTATATAATATAATAAAACATATTTTTTATAAAATGAAACTTACAACCTTATTTCTCACGAACTAATAAAGGTATCAAATTGAAATTTATACCAAATACCTAGGTCTATTGTCCCTTTAAGCAGTGAAAAAATCAAACTTCTAAGTTAAAGCGATCAAAAGATACAGCAGTTTATACCGACACCTTAGACGAATTTCCGTCACACGCTAGGGAATCAAAACCTACAAGCAAAGATATTAAAATTATATTTACAATAGACAGGACATCACGAACAAAATCGTAAGCCAATACTTTTATCGACTTGGTTATCGCTCAGTCTAGTCTGCGCGTCAGGACGTAATTTGTGTCCACCAAGAATAAACATTTTCTAAGGAAATATGCCATGTTGCGCTTTGTGTTACTGTACATCTCGTTATAGTAAAACGAA
This sequence comes from Sesamia nonagrioides, assembly GCA_017933935.1. Taxonomy (NCBI): domain Eukaryota; kingdom Metazoa; phylum Arthropoda; class Insecta; order Lepidoptera; family Noctuidae; genus Sesamia; species Sesamia nonagrioides. Next base: position 489,395 of record JADWQK010000456.1, on the reverse strand, counting down.
TAGACCTAACTTCGGAATGTTTTTCTATGAATTATGTATATTTCATCTGCAATTCAAATTTTAAAAAAATCTTAGTTCTAGAAAATTTTCCATTATTGTAATAAGCGCCCTCTATTGTTGAGTAGCTTTACTATTTTCTTGTAGAGATGTAGTAATGTTGTTTATCGATTTAGTTATCGATAATACTTATTAAGATGAATACATTTTGTTGTATTTTATTGACATTTAAAATATAGCTAAATAAACTTAAAATATTACTATATTTCAAGTTTATTTATTATTAACTCTATTTAAACATAATCATATCATATTAATTAACAAAATTGAATGAACAATTACTATTCATTTATCTAGGGTTTTGTTATTTTTGGTTTGCGAATAAAAATAATGTTGTAGGGAAAAAGTGGATACGATTTGTCCAGATAGACCGTAGAGAAGAAAATTGGCTTCCGTCTCATTCGTCGAAATTATGCTCAATGCATTTTAAAAGAAAAGTTATATACTTTGGAAAGACTATATATCTTAAATCTCTTTGCCTACAAGGTACTTCCCGTGAACTCAGAATCTTGAAATTCGGCACGAAGCAACGTTATATTATAGTACAGACAGATAAAGTAAAAATTGTGAAAATGATAAATTTGAAGTTACATAAAAGATTAAAATATTCTTTTTGCTTACATTAATTTTTTTTTTTTGTTTTTAATAATTATAAACTTACTATCTACCCTTTTTCACATGAACGCGTAGAGATATTAAAGTTGAAATTCATATCAAACACTTCTTAAATCTAATTGCCTCTAAACTGTGAAAAATTCTAAATCAATGCTAGTATTATAAATGCGAAAATAACTCTGTCTGTCTGTTACGCTTTCCCGCCTAAACCTCTCAACCGATTTTGATGAAGTTTGGCACAGACAATCTTTAGACCCTGATAAAGAACATAGGCTACCTTTTATCCCGGAAAAATTTGATGTTCCCGAGGGGAATTTAAACAGCGCGATATAACCCAACTCCAGGCGGGCGAAGCCGCTGGCGGAAAGCTAGTACGTCATAAATTGTAAACCGCTACGTTTGTACGGCGGAACCCTCGGTATGCGAGTCCGACTCGCATTTGGCCGGTTTTTTTTTTAATTAAGACTGCTTCAAGATGGCGCTAGAAAAGAGTTCCTAGAAGTCCTTCGGAGATTCCTTAGCCCAGCAATAGAACAACAGACTACAGAAAAAAAGCAACGGGTTGCACTCCGGGATTGCCCGCAGAAGTGAAAATTTAAACATTAACGTTGTGTATTGTGTATAAATAATTTTGAATGGTTAGGGAATAATTTCGCACTAATCGCTGTAGTTATCAGTATAATAAAAGTGCTATCTTGTATCATGTGGTAAAATACAATATTTTTGCGCTTTATTATTTAATTGCGCTTAATTGTTGCGCTTTCGTACACAAACATGACGATTTATTTTACAAAATAATTTTAACACTTCAGATTTATTATAATTATGACGCATTAAAAAGGATACTCCTCAAAAAAAAAGAGACGTAAGTGGACTTAATGCAAACACACTGAAACAGCAGGAGCAGGAGCATGCGAAAATGTAAGCCGCAGGAGCGCCTAGGCATACATTTTCGCGCTATAGAAATACTGGTGATGCGGCGAAAGAGAAGAAGTAATCTTTCTTCCCCTCTTACGCTGCACCAGCGGTCTACTCTCCCTCCATCTTACTGATTTCTGATCAGGCCCTGTAGCCAAAGTAACATCGCTTCATAGCGAAGTGAAATCGAATACCAAACCAACCAATGGCGGGAACGACTGACCACGCGACGCGATAAATCACGTGGTCAATCGTTCCTGCCATTGGTTGGTTTAGTATTCGATTTCGCTTCGTTATGAAGCGATGTTACATTGGCTAGGGCCCCTGGTCACGTTACACCTTGACGCAAGTAGTAATATTTTTAACCCATCCCAAAAGACTGCACAATGCCGCTAAAGAAATTTTCGCTTCAAAACTTATGAAAAATCATCATCAATCATTGTTGAGGTATTTATATGTAGTGTATAGCTAAGACAATCACTGAAAAGACGCAACGATTCCACGATTTGACGCTTAATACTCTCCGCGATTGATGCGGCCGCGTGGATATTTTTGTATCCCAACGCATCGCGTTGCATCGCAACGCCCGCCCTCGCTATTAGGTACTTCGTTTTATTTTAGTTTTTCTGAAGTTTTTCCATTCTTAATAGTAAATATTAAATAGCCAATAATAATGTTTGTCAAGAATTATTATTGCCTTTAAACACAAAAATATTTTTTCCGATCCGACTCTTGTCTCCAGAGATTAGCGCGCACAAACAAACAGACTACTTTTTATATTTCTATAGATATTGAAAACTGTTGTTATTTTAGTAAAAATGGACAAACTGAATAATCGATAAATAATGGCAAAAACTCTGTAGTCCACCGATATGTTAATAAAAGGTGTGGAAACCTTTGTTAATCGTGATATATATAGTTGAAATATTTATTGAAATGGACAGCTCCTGCGTTCGTTGGTGATCAATTTTAATACCAAATGTTTTATTTATTTTGAAGTACCTAAGTGGGGTTGTACGTATACTTATTGCAATAGGGATGTATCCAAGGTATGAAAATCAAAAAAATAAATAGTCCGTCTTATAGATAATAAAAAATGAAGACCCATATTTTTAATTTTGCCGAAATTACCAAAAACCACTGAGATATAGCGTATTAAAGTTACGGAGTGGGGGCTAATTGCGTCACGCCGTGGAATATTTTGTACCACGGCGTGACGTCGTGCGACACTTCCAATGAATATATCTTCCTAACTATTTGAATGAAAGAAAAAATAAAAAATACGTGTTTAATATTTTTTATAAATCTATCTGATGGAGAATAAATTATTTTTAAGGATACAACCCAATTGTTTATTGTTGGGTTCCGACATCCACCAGTAACTTTTAGCCATCTTAAGCACTCCAAACGGGGTGATAGTCCGCCACCGAAGTCACTATTCTATAGGCCTAGTATGAGTTTTCATTACGAAACTCGATCTTCGATAACGAGCGCGTTTGGCTCATAGATTGGCCCACTTCAAGGTTGTAAGAACTCTCAACCAATGAGAGCGCCAAACTTGTTCGATATCGACGATCGAGTCTCGTAATGATAAAAACTTTTTTACAAAAAAACAACCGACTTCCAAAAACCACTACAAAGTAAAAAATAACTAATTTCGGAAGTCGGTGTCTTTGGTTTTGTATATTCATTTTTGACACCGACTTCCGAAATTAGTTATTTTTTACTTTGTAGTGGTTTTTGGAAGTCGGTTGTTTTTTTGTAAAAAAGTTTTTATTTTACACTTTTTAGTTGTTAAAAGTACTATGTATTCAGTTGCAACCGGTTAGACTGGAAGCTGACGCAAATATAGTTGGGAAACGACATAATTTGGTTTACTTTAATTTTTACCCGTAAGTATTCCCTCAACTGCCTATGGTCTTCACCATCAAATTTACTGCAGACCATTATTTTAACTCAATGGGTGCAAAGTTCTCATCAATATAAATGGATTGAGTCCAAATACAAGGTAGCTACAGTAAATCGTTTAGGAGTTCCCTGAACTGACCTTTGTCATCATCATCAGCTCCATAATGACAGTCACCACCCATCTAGGTGTAAGGTTCTTGTCAATACAAATTATTCAAGCACAAACACAATTGAGCTGCTGTGAATTGTTGAGGAGTTCCTTCGACTGTCTCCCGGCTCCATCATCAGATCTACTCCAGACCTTTATTAAATTGTAGTGCTTTAAAATACATATGTAGGTATCGTCCACAAATAAAAATCGAAATGTTCTTAGTAACAGTTATAATTTTAAGTTAAGAGTTCACAATCAACACAGAAGGGTAGAAAGTACAGTAACACTACAGATCACAGTTAGGATAGTAGAAGAATAGAATAGCACACTGAATAGCATTAGGCGGAAGAATTTTAAAGCGTGAAATGAGAATTTACAAGTATTATTATGATCGCGGCAGAGCAAATTAAAAGAAGCGAGTAAGCAAGCGAGCGCGGGAGTGCCTTGCGCAGCGGCGAACAATGGACTGGTATGTAGGCGCGCTGCGAAACCGAACGGACCCGAGCCGCGGCGATGATGCCCGAAGATGCGCGATGGTGTAGCGGCTGAGTCGCTACAGTAGCCCCCCGGCGAGACCGTGACTACGGTCGATAGAAGTCCGGGAAGTGAACTCTCCTGCCGCTACGAGTGTGAACTGCCGGCTTGTCCACTGGTGGAGTTGACGTCTTACTCGGTGGTGAGGTGGTCGGAGCTGAGGCTGTGTTGTCAGTGAGCCTGTCTTGTGTGACGTATGCTGGTTTCAGGCGATCCAAAGATATGTTCATGCCTTTACCTCGTACCTCAACTTTAAAGAACTTAGCCTTTCTGTCCAGTACTTTGCAGGGACCAGCGTATGGTGGCTCCAACGATTTCCTCACGTGGTCTTGCCTCACAAAAACGTGAGAACAGTGTTGCAGGTCTTTGGGGATGTAAAAAGTATCCTTCCTATGCCATGCAGTCGGTTTCGGGGATAAGTTCGCCATGTGTCTTGCGAGTCGAGTAGCGAAGCTCGTGATGTCTTCAACATCGTAGTCGTGTGATGGTGACAGGAACTGGCTTGGTAAGCGCAGGGGCTCGCCATAAACTAATTCAGCTGAAGATGCTTGGATGTCATCTTTCCAGGAGCTGCGTATTCCCATCAGAACTATAGGCAAGATTTCCGTCCATTGTGTGTTATTGTGACACATGATACCAGCTTTAAGCTGGCGATGAAACCTCTCCACCAAGCCGTTCGATGCAGGATGGTACGCTGTGGTGCGAAAGTGGCGTGCGCCGAGCAGGGATGCTAGGGCCTTAAACAGGCCGGACTCGAACTGACGGCCTTGATCAGTGGTGATCTGCGATGGGCAACCGAACCTCGATATCCATCCGGATACCAAGGCGGCCGCGCAGGTATCGGCCGTGATGTCCTTGAGCGGAATAGCCTCAGGCCATCGTGTGAACCGGTCAACGATGGTGAGGCAATACCTGTAATCTGAAGATGTTATTAGTGGCCCTACAATGTCGAGATGGATATGGGAAAATCTCGACGAAATCAAGGGAAATTGGGAAAGGGGAGTAGATGTGTGACGGGTAATTTTAAAACGTTGGCAATGAAGACAACATCTGCACCACTCTCTACAATCTTTGCGGATCCCTGGCCACACAAATCGCTGCGTGACTAGTCGCATGGTAGCTGTACGCCCAGGGTGACTCAGACTATGAAGAGAATCAAAGACTTGCTTCCGAAATTCAGGAGTAACATAGGGTCTCGGTGGTTGAGTGGATACGTCACAATAGAGTTTAGTGTCTGAGCCCACCTGAGTAATCATCTGCAGTTTCAGTGACGAACCTTTCTCGACAAGTGACTGGAGTTCTGGATCTGTGTTTTGAGAGCGGGCTAAAGCGTTATAATCAATTGTCGTTGTTACCTCTTCAATGCGCGACAAGGTGTCGGCAACGACATTTTCTGGTCCAGGTATGTAACGTATGTCTGTGGTAAATTGTGATATATAGTCTAAGTACCTGTATTGACGAGGTGAGCAATTCCCTTTGGGGTTCCTGAAGGCGTAGGTAAGTGGGCGATGATCAGTGAAGACAACGAATTCCCGAGCTTCCACCATGTGTCGGAAGTATTTTATCGCCTCGTAGACAGCGAGAAGCTCGCGATCGTAGGGGCTGTATTTGCGTTGTGCTTCGTTCAATTTCTTGGAGAAAAAGGCTAGCGGTTCCCATTGTGTTCCGACACGTTGCTGCAGCACTGCTGCTATGGATACATCTGATGCATCTGTAAGCATTGAAAGTTCTGCCTTTGAGCTTGGGTGTGCAAGAAGAGTCGCGTTTGATAATGCCCCTTTACATTCTTCAAATGCCTCCAGCTGCAGCTGTGACATCTGTATAGGTTGTGAGCCCTTGACCTTGCCTCCAGCCAAAATCGAGTTCAGTGGCGCGTGGCTTTTTGCTGCGTTGGGTACGAACCTTCTATAAAAGTTTAGCATGCCCATGAATCTCCGTAACTCCTTCACTGTGTTTGGTACTGGGAACTCCTGTATAGCTCGTACTTTTTCATGGAGCGGTTGGGTACCAGCAGCTGATACCTGATATCCCAGAAAGGTCACCTCTGGCTGCCCCCAGACACATTTTGCAGGATTTATGAGGACACCATATTCTTTCAGCCTTGATAACAGCTGATGCAGGTGAATTCTGTGCAGGTCTGGAGAAGGAGAATATACCAAAATATCATCGATATATCCATAGCAGAAATCATCTAGACCGGTGAGTACCTCATCTATGAACCGTTGAAAGGTTTGCGCTGCGTTACGAAGTCCAAAAGTCATAAAAGGGAACTCGAATAAACCGAACGGTGTAGATATGGCTGTTTTTGGTATGTCAGCTTCGTTTACCCTAATTTGATTGTAGGCTTTAATTAAATCGATTTTGCTGAACGTTGTGCATCCAGAAAGTCGATGTGAGAAGTCCTGAATGTGAGGTATAGGGTAGCGGTCAGGTATTGTACGGGAATTCAGGGCACGATAGTCGCCACACGGTCGCCATCCGTCATCTTTTTTCTTGACTAGGTGTAGAGCTGAAGACCATGGGCTTTCAGAACGTCTGGCAGTTCCATTGACCATCATGTCCTCAAACTCTTTTTTTGCTATTTTTAGCCTTGCAGGATCTAAACGTCTGGGCCTGCTGGAAACGGGTGGGCCAGAAGTGGTTTTAATAAAGTGCAGCGTATTGTGCTTTGGCTTGCATTGATTTACAGTACCTGCCGGGCGCGTAACCTCTGGAAATTCACGTAGCAGCTGGTGGTAGTCTGTATCCCCGAGGACTGTTTTCACCGAAGCCACATCATCAGGAATCTGCTGCGCGGACGCCGATACGAAGAGTGAAGTGGTGCCATCTATTAGCCTGCGGTTGCGGCAATCTATAAGTAGATTATAAAAACTTAGAAAATCTATGCCTATTATTGGCTTTGACACGTCGGCGATGGTAAACCTCCAAGTAAATGAACGCCGAAGTCCTAGGTTGAGGTTGAGTTGTACTGGACCGTAAGTGTTTATGACACTTCCATTGGCTGCTGTTAAACTGTACTTTGATTTAGTGCAGGGCGTCTTAATATTTGTCCGTGGGTACACGCATAAATCAGAGCCAGTATCGACCAGAAATAACTTTTTTGAATGACGGTCAGTAATAAAAAGACGGCCTGATTCTGAAGGGCAGTCGTAGGCCGCTAATTCCGGCTGCCTTTCGCGTTTTCCGCCTGCCACGAGCAAGGCTGCGTACACTTTCTTGCACGAGGACCAAAGCTAAAGTGGTACCAACAATGCGGGTGGTTTTCTGGTGGCTGACGCGGCCTAGATCTAGATCGGCCCCGCCAACTACCGTTACTTGAACGAGAATACGAACGACCACGTACCTGTCTTTGCTTGTTTACCTGAGTAGACAATGATGTTACCTGCTTTGTAAGCTCAGATATCTGACTAGCCATTTGCTTAATGAGGGTAGACGTACTGGGGACTGCAACGCTTGCTACTTGCAGCGGTCCGCAGGGCGCGATCTCGTTCACCGTGTCTGCCAAGTCCGCTAACTTGTCCAATGATAGGTCTGGTTGCGACGCTAAAACTGTTTGCAGGTTTGTCGGTAGCCGGCCCGACCACAAACTCTTCAAAAAATCTTCTGGAACTGCTGGACCCGCCAGGTCCCGTAAACGGCGTAGAAACTGTGATGGTTTACGATCACCTAACTCTTCGTGCGTAATTAATTGTTTTATTCTTCGTTGCCGTGACGCGGTCAATCGTTTTATTAGTTCAGTCTTAATTTTCTCGAACTTATTTGTAGCTGGTGGATTCGTGATAATATCTTTTACTTCTGTGGCGTAGCGAGGTTCCAACGCGGACACTACCTGGTAATATTTAGTTAGGTCCACGGTGACGTTCGCTAAAGCGAACTGGCACTCCATCTGAGCGAACCACATTTCTGGGTCATCTGGCCAAAACGGAGGTGGACGAACGCCTACACGCGAAGTTTCAGCACTGTAGTGGTCTTCTTTGCGCGATTCCATAGTCGGGGTCACCAATTATGTAGGTATCGTCCACAAATAAAAATCGAAATGTTCTTAGTAACAGTTATAATTTTAAGTTAAGAGTTCACAATCAACACAGAAGGGTAGAAAGTACAGTAACACTACAGATCACAGTTAGGATAGAAGAAGAATAGAATAGCACACTGAATAGCATTAGGCGGAAGAATTTTAAAGCGTGAAATGAGAATTTACAAGTATTATTATGATCGCGGCAGAGCAAATTAAAAGAAGCGAGTAAGCAAGCGAGCGCGGGAGTGCCTTGCGCAGCGGCGAACAATGGACTGGTATGTAGGCGCGCTGCGAAACCGAACGGACCCGAGCCGCGGCGATGATGCCCGAAGATGCGCGATGGTGTAGCGGCTGAGTCGCTACACATACTTAATGAAAATGCTAAGAAATGCACTAGTCGCCCCTGCAATTTTTGAAAGTGTTTTCTCTGGTCTTCCACCATCAAACCCCTTATCATGGGACCACCTTGGGAACGTCTTCTTTCCAACAGAAAAAGAATTATCAAAATGGGTTCATAAACGACGAAGTTATGCGCGAACAAACATAAAAAAAAATCATATATACGGTCGAATTGAGTAACCTCCTCCTTTTTGAAGTCGGTTAAAAACTCATACTAGGCACACCAGTCTAACAGTTTTCGTCTACGTAAATGAATGTATAATGTAGTAGAAACCTATAAATTATGTTGACGTATCGAATATATTTACCAACCTCATAATTATATGATGTTGTTTTGTAATAAATGTACCATTTTTTAACCGACTTCTAAAAGGAGGAGGTTACTCAATTCGACCGTATATATGCTTTTTTTTTTATGTTTGTTCGCGCATAACTTCGTCGTTTATGAACCGATTTTGATAATTCTTTTTCTGTTGGAAAGAAGACGTTCCCAAGGTGGTCCCATGATAAGGATATCAGGGTTTGATGGTGGAAGACCAGAGAAAACAAGGGGAACTTTCAAAAGTTGCAGGGGCGACTAGTGCATTTCTTAGCATTTTCATTAAGTATTATAAAGCACTACAATTTAATAAAGGTCTGGAGTAGATCTGATGATGGAGCCGGGAGACAGTCGAAGGAACTCGTCAACAATTCACAGCAGCTACCTTGTGTTTGGGCTCGATTAATTTGTATTGATAAGAACTTTACACCTAGATGGGTTGTGACTATCATAAAAGCTCTGATGATGAAGACAAAGGCCAGTTCCGGGAACTCCTCAACGGTTTACAGTAGCTACTTTGTGGTTGGACTTCATTCATTTATATTGATGAGACCTTTGCACCCATTGGGTTAAAATAATGGTCTGCATGATGAAGACCATAGGCAGTTGAGGGAATACTTACGGGTAAAAATTAAAGTAAACAAAATTACGTCGTTTCCCAACTATATTTGCGTCAGCTTCCAGTCTGAACGGATGCAACTGAATACATAGTACTTTTAACAACTAAAAAGTGTAAAATAAAAACTTTTTTACAAAAAAACAACCGACTTCCAAAAACCACGACAAAGTGAAAAATAACTAATTTTGGAAGTCGGTGTCAAAAAACGAATATACAAAACCAAAGACACCGACTTCCGAAATTAGTTATTTTTCACTTTGTAGTGGTTTTTGGAAGTCGGTTGTTTTTTTTGTAAAAAAGTTTTTATTTTGCATAATGTTTCGAGGACCGCAATAATTATGTTGATTCTCCTGCCATAAATGACATTATATGCCCACTCCATTCCGAGTCAGATGTGACTCAAAATATTTTATGATAATATTTTTATCTGGAATGTTGTTCAAATACACACTTCATTGTATGTTTTTCCGTGTTCAACAGGTAATAAGATATGATGACAAGGATCGTTGGTATTATGGAGCGCAAGGCAGTATCCGGAAAGTGGGTTGATTTATAGCCCGAAATATCCTTGACGCAGCTCGCTGAGAGTTATATTTTACTAAGGTACAAGCCCTTCCTTAAAAAAAGATCCCACGCTTCCAAAGGAATCTAGTTTTATAAGATATTTAGCTGAGGCAAATCCTTTAAGTAATTTATTAGTACTAGAACAACTTATGTCTCCTTGAAAACTGTCGAGATTCAATCTGAACCAGATTTTTTTTTTAAATTATTCAATTTATTACGACGAAAAATCTTATTCATTCTTGCCTTTTGCCAGCTTACAAAAGCTTTACCTCTTGTAAATTAATTAAGATCAGTATTTTTTATCCAAAATTTGGAGAGCTCTTTGTCCTAGCGACATTTTTTTTATAGATTTCATTAGCATTTTTTGGCAACTTGAATACATTTAAATAGCTTACTATCTTAATAAATTCAATAAGGAGTACGTCATTGAAATAACAGGGATCCACAGCAAATTTATAAATATTTTATCAATTTATTTATTGTCTCAGTCAATATGATCAAGTACACAAGTAAACAGCGCAAAAATTGTGGTAGTTCACACATAAACGCATGAAATGCTTGAAGAACGGACAGTCGTATTGATCACCATTGTTTCCAGCAATGTCCTGGTTGACCTTGTATTATGTTGCCTTTCCTTTGATTTCTCTCACATTTCTACGAGCTACTTAAAATTTTTGGGAGAAGTACCTTGAAGTTGGTAGGTGATATATAGGAAGTGTGGTATTTGACCTCTAACTAGACCTTGCCCAGGTCTCTTGTTTATTCTCTCAGCGTTTCCTCTCACAAATCACTTTAACATCAGCTGTTCCGGTCCGCCTTTTTATAACCTCAACGCGAAAAGGAGGGCCGTTATGAGTTGAGGCCAATGTTCGTAGCCAACTTTTATAGCTAAATATGATTTCGGGTCTGCGTGTGCTATTTATTTGCTACAGTGTAGGTATCGCAGCTGCGCAAACAGTGGATGTGAATTTGTTTAAAAATCTAATAAAAGCTCGATTCGTCTGTTTATTATCGAATCAGTTGCGTCTTTAATAAATGTTCTTTGTGGGGACGCCAGTGACGTCACGGCTCTGGTCGACTTCGGGTATAATTAGGAGATCCCATTTTGGAGTGACTGTCGCTAAATGTAATTACCAAGACACCGGTACTCGGGTATATTTAGCAGCACCAGTTTAACATGAATCATTACTCAATATACCTTAATTTCAATAGAATAACTTGGTTGCGACATAGCGGGATACGTGTATAGAGATAAGGATATACATTATACATATGCATCTAGGGAGAGAATCACGTAGCGAATTTAAGTTAGTGTACAGGCAATAATAATAAGACCTAGTTGACGGAGGGCCCTATTGCTGTCTACAGGGATTTAAGGAATCTACCACGCGATAAAAATCTCAAGAAAATTCATTTATGTAGCGGAACATTTAGCCTGTGCTCCCAAAAATTTATATATACATAACAATCAACCTGTAAGGTTCCCTTTCCTGGGACACAGGCTTCCTCTCGGTGAGAGGAAGTGGGCCGTGATCTACCACACGTGTTCAGTGCGGGTTGGTAGATGTCATAAGTCTTCGTTTCGTTCGTAAATTTTTTGACTCTAGGATATACCTTATATCTTTACCAATTAAGCGATTTATTCTCGGTTCGAAAACTATACATAATTAAAACAGTGCTTAAGAAACACAAAGCTATTCCTTTTGACCCCAGATTAACATTAGAAATAAGAAAAGATATCATAGTGCAAGTTCCTCAAACCAAAACCAAATTCGCTAGTATACCTACAGTACAAAAAATATAGTTTAAAAAACTAAAAAAACATGCTTTCATAAAATATCAAACTAAAAAGTTAAAAATAATTTTTAAAAAAGCGTGAGGCGCTTTGTGCCATAATTTTTGTACCTATACTAAGCGCTTCACGCTTTTTTTAAAATTATTTTTAACTTCTTAGTTAGATATTTTTTAAAAGCATGTTTTTTTAGTTTTTTAAACTATATTTATTTTAAACCTTTAAGTTCGAAATTCTTAAAAAAAAAACGAACGGACGTATTGAAAACGGTGGGACATTTTACAGTAGGTAATGAGCCGCTCACTCGTAGTCCAAAAAGTTAGACACGGACAAACAAACAAACAAGCAAGCAAGCAAGCAAACATACAAGTGAAACTAATAAAAAACACTTAAAAACGGTCAGCTCAGCTATACAATAGCACCAGCAAAGAAATTTATGTATATAATCAGAAACAATATGAATAAAGATAAATGTAACTAGTTGGATAAAAATACTAACGTATGATGAAACGGAGGCGTTGTTAAGATGCAAACAAATGTAGTTTAAAAACTAAAGAAACATGCTTTTAAAAAAATATCAAACTAAAAAGTTAAAAATAATTTAAAAAAAAGCGTGAGGCTTTGTGTCGTAATTTTTGTATATTAAGCGCCTCACGCTTTTTTTTTTAAATTATTTTTAACTTTTTAGTTTGATATTTTTTAAAAGCATGTTTTTTTAGTTTTTCTAACTACATATATTTTCAACTTTTTAGTTCTATATTCTTTTTTAATAAAAAACGAATGAACGAATGTTTGAAAATGGTGGGATATTTTATAGTTATGAGCCGCTCACTCGTAGTCCAAAGAGTTAGAGACGGACAAACAAACAAGCAAACAAGCAAGCAAACATACAAGTGAAGCTAATAAAAAGCATGTAATAACCTTACATCTGCTAAATCTCTGCACCATCATGCAAACATTCTCACACACACAAATTCACACCCAATTACTCTCACGTCTCTCACACGCACTCTCACACGCACTCTCACTCACTCACTCGCGTGCGTGCTGCATGTTTAGCCTTAATCCTCTTTTTTGTTATTCTTTTATTTTTATTAAGTTTAATTTTGTATAAAACAAGTACTTACCCTAACGACACTTACTAAGTTATGAAAAAGCGAAGTCTCCTATCACAGGCTTTTCTGCTTAAAAGGCTGCAATCACAAGATTATAATGTTACTTGTTGTTAAAATATTAAACAATTACTATATATCTATACTAATATATAAAGCTGAAAAGTTTGTTAATATGTTTGTTGCTTTGAACGCGCTAATCTCAGGAACTACTGAACGGATTTGAAAAATTCTTTTTGCGTTAGATAGTTCATTAATCCAGAAATGCTTTAGGCTACACATCACGCTGCGACCAATAGGATCGGAGCATAACTTACTCTACGAGAACGAAGACGCTGGCGGCCGCTAGTACTTGTAAATTGGTGAACTAAGTGTAAGACTCAAGAGGGGACTCTAGTACCGAGGAATTGGAAAATAGATATTAGAAGAAACTATTACCATCGCCCTGTTTTTAGAAGCAGGGCTGAGCACAACTGATCTCATTTTTAGGGTTCCGTACCTCAAAAGGAAAAAACGGAACCCTTATAGGATCACTTTGTGTGTCTGTCTGTCTGTCTGTCTGTCTGTCTGTCTGTCTGTCTGTCTGTCTGTCTGTCACCACCCTTTATCTCAAGAACGCGTGGACGTATCAAGCTGAAATTCTCATGAAATACTCGGGTCTATTGTCCCTTTAAGCTGTGAAAATATCAAACTTCTAAGCCAAGCCAATCAAAAGATACAGCCGATTATGTCGATATTTTCAACAAATTTTCGACACTCGCAAAGGAATCAAAACCTACAGGATACTTCCCGTAAACTCAGAATCTTGAAATTTGGCATGAAGGATTGTCATATAATGCAAATATAGGAAAAATTACAAAAATCACATTTTTTTAGTTATATAATATAAAAAACATATTTTAATAAAATGGAACTTACTACCTTATTTCTCACGAACGAATAAAGTTATCAAATTGAAATTTATACCAAATACCTAGGTCTATTGTCCCTTTAAGCTGTGAAAATATCAAACTTCTAAGCCAAGCCAATCAAAAGATACAGCCGATATGTCGATATTTTCAACAAATTTTCGACACTCGCAAAGGAATCAAAACCTACAGGATACTTCCCGTAAACTCAGAATCTTGAAATTTGGCATGAAGGATTATCATATAATGCAAATATAGGAAAAATTGCGAAAATCACATTTTTTCAGTTATATAATATAATACACATATTTTAATAAAATGGAACTTACTACCTTATTTATCACGAACGAATAAAGTTATCAAATTGCAATTTATACCAAATACCTAGGTCTATTGTCCCTTTAAGCTGTGAAAATATCAAACTTCAAAGCCAAGCCAATCAAAAGATACAGCCGATATGTCAATATTTTCAACAAATTTTCGACACTCGCAAAGGAATCAAAACCTACAGGATACTTCCCGTAAACTCAGAATCTTGAAATTTGGCATGAAGGATTGTGATATAATGCAAATATAGGAAAAATTGCCAAAATCACAATTTTTTAGTTATATAATATAATAAACATATTTTAATAAAATGAAACTTACTACCTTATTTCTCACGAACTAATAAAGGTATCAAATTGAAATTTATACCAAATACCTAGGTCTATTGTCCCTTTATGCAGTGAAAAAATCAAACTTCTAAGTTAAAGCGATCAAAAGATACAGCAGTTTATACCGACACCTTAGACGAATTTTCGTCACACGCTAGGGAATCAAAACCTACACGCAAAGACATTAAAATTATATTTACAATAGACAGGACATCACGAACAAAATCATAAGCCAATACTTTTATCGACTTGATTAAAAGTCGCTCAATCTAGTCTGCGCGTCAGGACGTAATTTGTGTCCACTAAGAATAAACATTTTCTAAGGAAATATGCCATGCTGCGCTTTGTGTTACTGTACATGTCGTTATAGTAAAACGACTGGACCTAACTTCGGAATGTTTTTCTATGAATTATTTATATTTCGTCTGCAATTCAAATTTAAAAAAAATCTTAGTTCTAGAAAATTTTCCATTATTGTAATAAGCGCCCTCTATTGTTGAGTAGTTTTACTATTTTCTTGTAGAGATGTAGTAATGTTGTTTATCGATTTAGTTATCGATAATACTTATTAAGATGAATACATTTTGTTGTATTTTATTGACATTTAAAATATAGCTAAATAAACTTAAAATATTACTATATTTCAAGTTTATTTATTATTAACTCTATTTAAACATAATCATATCATATTAATAAACAAAATTGAATGAACAATTACTATTCATTTACCTAGGTTTTTGTTATTTTTGGTTTCCGAATAAAAATAATGTCGTAGGGAAAAAGTGGATACGATTTGTCCAGATAGACCGTAGAGAAGAAAATTGGCTTCCGTCTCATTCGTCGAAATTATGCTCAATGCATTTTAAAAGAGAAGTTATCTACTTTGGAAAGACTTATCGATCAAATTAAAAAAAAAAAAGAGTCGGTACCTTGTATTAGAAATGAAATAGTAAGTTATTAATTTCAGTACTTTTCTACATATCCGTAAAAATTGGAATAAAATTTACGGTTAAGTGGATAAGTACATAGATTACATAACTTATTTATAATGAAATATATTCATAAAATATGTAGGTACGTATATGTAGTACAATGATTGCGAGCTACTTTGTGATTTTGAGGATTCCGTACCTAAAAGGTAAAACGAACCCTATTCATGAGACTTCTCTGTTCGTCTGTCCGTCTGTCACCAGGCTGTATCTCATAAACCGTAATAGCGAGACAGTTGTAATTTCCAGAGATTGTGTTAGTATTTCTGTTGCCGCTATAACAACAAGTACTAAGAATAAAAATAATAAAATATTTAAGGGGGCTCCCATACAACAAACGTGAATTTTTGCCGTTTTTTGCTCCATATTAATAACGGAAACAGATAGACGCTTAAAATGTTCACAGAATATTTGGTTATATATTCAAATTACAAATAAATAATTAAAATAAAATAAATACTGAAGGCGGGCTCCCATACAATAACCGTGATTTTTTTGCCGTTTTTAAAGATAATGGCGTACGAATCTTGTAAAGGTCTTGCTCCAGCAGACTACCATTTTTGTCGTGATTTGGACAATTATCTACGTGACAAGAAGTTTTCTTCCCAGGAGGCAGTTCTGCTTTCACACAGTTTGTGCAGTCTAGATCCTCAGAGTTCTATCACAAAGGCATAAACGACCTTCCTATATATTGATTATAAATGAATTATTTAAAAATTAAAAAATAAGCAATTATTTAGATGTTCAGTACTAATCGGCAATTTCAAACTTTAACGCCTATTATATTAAAAGAATTATATAAATAAGAAACTTGTAATCTTGAAATTACCCATAATTATTCTGCTTCCTAATTTTTTGTTTCAAGCTATCATAATGCGAAAAAACATCGTCGTAGTAACTTCTTTGAATATTATCGATAACTTTATATCGAAATGATACAAACCCTACCACAGTTTTTTGCATTGCCATTTAAAAATATTTGCAAACAAACGTGTAAAAAGAATAATTTTGCTAAAAACGAAATGCAAACGAAAATTGCAAAACAAAATGCGCTTTATGGCCTAAAAGGTCTATTACACTCAAAAAACGCAATAAACTGAGCGTTAAAATAATTCGTAAGCATAAAACATCTAAAATGCCAATAGACGGTGTCACGGTAAATGAATAGTAGCGAATAAAATTCTAAAACAGTTTTTGTTTGTACAAGACAAGTTTCACTTAATTTATTTACTTTTCAATATTTATTTACCCGATTTGAACTATACTAGGGTATTAAATCGGATCTGGCAACATAGACCACACTGGCCACCTACCGGGCAATAGCTGAATATATTTTATATAAACTTATTTCATTTTTACTATTTGATGTCTCCAATTGTCGATCTAATTTTGCTATATTGTACTAGATGGCGGAACTGAGCCATGGGATCACAGTTTTTCTATGCCATTTTGACACATGCCCTCTCTATATATCCTAAATCTCTTTGCCTACAAGGTACTTCCCGTGAACTCAGAATCTTGAAATTCGGCACGAAGCAACGTTATATTATAGTACAGACAGATAAAGGAAAAATTGTGAAAATGATAAATTTGAAGTTACATAAAATATTAAAATATTATTTTTGCTTACATGACATAAAATATTTTTTTAATAATTATAAACTTACTACCTACCCTTTTTTACATGAACGCGTAGAGATATTAAAGTTGAAATTCATATCAAACACTTCTTAAATCTAATTGCCTCTAAACTGTGAAAAATTCTAAATCAATGCTAGTATTATAAATGCGAAAATAACTCTGTCTGTCTGTTACGCTTTCCCGCCTAAACCTCTAAACCGATTTTGATGAAGTTTGGCACAGACAATCTTTAGACCCTGTGAAAGAACATAGGCTACCTTTTATCCCGGAAAAATTTGATGTTCCCGAGGGGAATTTAAACAGCGCGATATAACCGAACTCCACGCGGGCGAAGCCGCTGGCGGAAAGCTAGTACGTCATGAATTGTAAACCGCTACGTTTGTACAGCGGAACCCTCGGTGTGCGAGTCCGACTCGCATTTGGCCGGTTTTTTTACTAATATTCCAATAATAACAACAAAAACTTTGTCTTCTTCCTCCACTTCTGCTTACGCCATACTAAAAGAATGTATTCCAGAATGTGACAAACACTTTGAATTTACGTTTGTGACTGTTAAAGACATTAAAGAATCTTTTAAGAATCTTGATGTAAAAAAAAAACTGCCGATCATTGGGGTTTGCCCCTATGTCTCGAGCTATACGTCTGATTAATGTGATTGCGCGTGCGGAAGACTTGTTTGGCCAAAAACTTCCTAAGTTCTTACAAGCAGCACAGAACCTAATAGAACAAGGTATAGATTCATAGGAAATAATAATTAATGATATAGGTATTGTTCCTGTTTATTATAGTCTAAGTATATAATGTAAATATATTATAAATGTTTCTTTACTAATTATTCTGACTTTATGTATGTAATGTTTTTTTTTTTGTATAATTTATTCTTCCTTATAGCACCGAATTGGAATGCTCTGTAATAGTGCTATAATTGTATGTTTCTAAATAAATAGATACTGTAGCTTCAATAATAGATGTTATCGCACCTTTCTTAGCAATTGTTTTTAATTCTTGTGTCACATTCGCATTTGGTATATTTTCTGATTTGATGAAACTTAGCAAAGTAATTCCACTGTTCAAATCTGGTAACACAACTGATCCCACGAATTTTCAGCCAATTTCAATATTACCGACTTCGAGCAAAATTTTTGAAATATTAATTTTGAAACAGTTGTTGGGGCACTTTAACTTACATAATTTATTGCACGTGAAATAATGTGGTTTTACAAAGGGTCGTTCCACTACAGATGCGGGCGTGGCGTTGCTAAAGAACATATTTGGGGCCTGGGAGGAATCGCAAGATACTCTTGGCATTTTTTATGATTTGTCCAAGGCCTTTGATTGCGTGCTTTTCTCTTAAGACAGAGCTCTCGACCATCTGACTTCTTATCTGAATAATCGAATTTAGAGGGTTGATGTTAATAGCAAGAGATCTGCAGGATCTGTGGTCACCATGAGCGTTCCGCAGGGCTCAATTCTAGGTCAATTCTTGTTTTTAATTTATATTAATGACTTACCTCATCACGTGAGGGATACCTCACGTAATGAGGTAAGTCATTAATATAAATTCACAACACACACACACACATCACAACACAGTATTGTACGCGGATGACACTTCTCTAATTTTTAAAGTCAAGCGTCAGCTAGCAAATTTTGACGAAGTTAACAATGCACTATCTAAAGTTGTCCATTGGTTTAATGTAAATAACCTTCTTTTAAATAAAAAAAATAAAACTAAAGTCATTAAATTTTCTACGCCAAATGTCAAGCAGCTAAGTACCAATGTTCAACTGAATGGAGTAGAGTTGATCCCTGTCGAGTCGACAGTTTTTCTTGGATTAACTATTGACGCCAAGTTACAATGGGGTCCTCACATTGAGAAGCTGTTGGGTAGACTGAGTTCTGCCGCCTTTGCTGTTAAGAAAATTAGACAGGTAACTGATGTGGATACAGCCAGAATTGTTTATTTTAGTTATTTTCATAGGCTTACGACTTATGGGATTCTTCTCTGGGGAACTTGTGCGGACATCAATACCATCTTTGTTTTATAGAAAAGGGCTGTTCGAGCCATTTACAACCTTGGTCCTAGAGATTCTCTTAGAGAAAAAATCAAAGCGCTGAACATTCTGACCGTAGCTTCACAATATATATTTGAAAATCTTATGTATGTTCATAAAAATATATCGAATTTTAAGAAAATAAGCGATATTCATAATATTAATACCAGGAACAAACACAATCTTGCTGTACATCACACTCGTCTCCACAGAGTAGGCAACTCGTTCATGGGTCAATACACAATTTTACAACAAGCTTCCCATGGACATTCGAAACTTTCCCATTAAACGATTTAAAAAGTATATAAAGGCCAAACTTTGCAAAAACTCGTTACTCGTTATAAAACCACAGATTATTTAGAAGACAAAAATGCTTGGGACTGAGCTGCTCGCTCTGTAAAGCATTGTTATTAAGCAATATGTGTAATTATAACGTAAATTATTGTAAATATTTTCATTTTTAATGTCTGGACTTGCAAAAGACAATGTTCCCTGAGTTTGTTTCGGCTATTTCTTCTCAGAGGTAGTCAGTTAGGAAATGCCGGCTTCATCAAGATGAAAAAAAGAAAGCAAAGCATGACATAAAAGTGATCAGTGATCCTACTTAATAAACGATTTCATTTCTCAATAATTTTAATATCAAAATTTAGAGGAGAACTGTACCTGTGCTTCTATTATTTTCTTTTTTGTCAAAAACTTGTCACATTTGTCTAATAGTCGTCTGAACATCGCGGTAAAAATGGGTTATTTTTCGGGATTTTGAAACATCATATCATCATCATCTCAGCGTTAATCCCAGTTGCATTCGAAGCCTTTTTCAGCTTTGGAGTCTGGGGTCCGCCTTTACCAGTCCAACAGCTGATATGGCTAAACTACGACATTTTCCGTGAAGCGACTGCCGTCTGACCTCCACAACCCGAAGGCGACATCGAAGCATTGCAGCTAGACCAATTGTTGGACTTTTGAGGGCTCCAACAACCCATAACGACTGCCACTAGATGTTCGTATGGCAACCGGGACCAACGGCTTAACGTGCTTTCCGAGGCACGACCAGACCAGTGCAAATATTCATATTCATGCATACAAATATTTGCACTGTGCGGGGATCGAACCCGCGCCTCCTTGCGCAGCGGCTGCGTCCGCTACCGCTACGCCACGGAGGCTGTCATTTTGAAATATCATATATCTTTTGTTAATTAAGTTTTGGAAAAAATCAAATGATAGGGGCACGTATGATCAAGGTGTGAAATTGTAGAGAAAAAATAATTGCTCTAAAAGCTTTATCCACGAAGAATTATTTTTTTTTACAATTTATAAACCAGCACTTGACCGCAATCGCGCCTGATGGTAAGCAGTGATGCAATCGTTGATGGTAAAGCGCGCTAGTTTATTAAGAAAACAGTATGTTTGTATAGAGAAAGCGCCTCTAGAGTCCCCTCTTAATAAATTAATTTGAATTTGTTGTTTAAATGCACTCACGATTAAAGTGTCATGTGTTGAATCCCATCTAAGTAATTCGCTGAAAGGGTATCTGGATGAATAGCCATCACTCGAAGTAGGGCCGTCGAGCTTAATTTTGGACTTCATGTAACAAATGACAAGTGTATTTTGGTACGAAATGACAAATGTTTAGTGAAATACATTCGCACAATGAAACTCATAACTAAAATGTTAGGACGGGTAAAATAACTGAGATATTTAGTGGTGGGTTGAAATAACTCTGAGCGCTATCAAATTTTCAGGAAATTTGTAGCCAGAAATAAACATATTTTCTTGACTTCGGGCATTGACCAAAGTAAATACGTACTACAAAGCTGGTTTAATTTTAGATATTTTCTTGACACCGATGATAGATACACAAGTAATTTTGGAAAATACATGCCGTTCCATTTTCCTCCTATTGAAATAAGTCTTATATTGTAATAATAGGTAGAAGAATGGCACTTATATCTCAGCAGTTGAATTGAAAGATAATGGTTATCTTTCAATTCAATTGCTGAGATACAAATGTCATTCTTCTTTTTCTTCTGCCTATAGAGGTCCATTGCTGGACAAAGGCCTTCCCCAAGGCTTTCTAATGACCGGTCGTATGCTGTTACATCCATCGGCTTCCCGCGACCTTCACCAGGTCATCGGTCCATCATGGTGGAGGCCTCCCTACGCTGCGTCTTCCGGTATGTGGCTGCCACTCCAGAACCTTATTGCGGGCAGGCTTCCGAAATGGCTTTAGCACCATAACAACATGACAAGTTATACAGAAGTCCGAGGAGTATAACAAACCACTATGCTTGGCGTTTGTGGACTATGAGAAGGTCTTCGTTCTATCGAGTCCTGAGCGGTGCTATAGTCTCTCCAGCGGTGCCAAATTGACTATCGATACATCGAGGTGATGAATTGTTTCTACAAAAATGCCACCACGTCAGTCCGCCTCCAGAATCAGGACTAGACTAGACTGTCATTAGTTTACAGAAATAAATATGTTCAACATTCACTAAACCTTGGCCTTCGTCTGCAGGAAGAAGTCATGACATACGAGCGCAAAGGGCTTATTCTATCTTATCGGGGGCCCAGTAAACTTGCTTTGAAAACTCCACAGGGAATACACTTGCGCACAAGACAAATGGAATCGTCCCCGACACTTGAAAGCGATAACTGCGAAAAAATATGTTTCTGTTCGAGATAATTCTAATTTCTTTTTAATTTATTGTTGGTATCACTTTAAAAATACTTTTATTCTTTTGAAATTTTATTTTGAGCTTGACAGTTTCCAAGCTTTGTAAAACAAATAAATTACTGCTTGGACATGCCTACGTACTTGGAGGGTTATCTTTATTTGAAACTACGAGGATTAATGATATCTACCTACCTAATGTTTCTTTACGGTACCTATAGCTTTAAAAACAAAGCATCTATTAGTCGCATTTATCTGTGATAAGTACATTTCAAAGACATGTTGATAATAATGCATATTGAACCGTTAATACAGTAAAACAATATCAGGAATGGTAGCTATTTAGAATAATTTAATTGCTGCGAAGCAATTAGCTCAGTTGTAATAAATTAATGGCCATATTTTATACTGAGGCTGGCGAATCGGCCATCGTTTGTTCAAATGGCTTCATTCGTACAATTATCAAAGGCCCAAACATCGAAATGAGGAATCTGAATAAATTTAGTCGTCAGTGAAAAAATGTGAGGCTTTTCCTGCTATTGATGTATGATAAGTACAAAGCCGTGTTTGTGTGTCGAGTACTGCAGCCACATTTGAGCTGATGCTACAAAATGCGACCTGGCAACTTTGGATTCGGTGGAGAGGAGTGCGAAGAGGATAATTTGCAACCCAGATTTTTATTCAAAATGGTCTCCAAATCTTGGAGCATAGGCGAACAGTAGCCAGCCTGTCGGTAATCTATAGGATGCATTTGTGGATTGTTCGCGGGAATTGCATGTTTCTTTTTTTTTTAATAATTATAAACTAGTGCTTGACTGCAATCCCGCCTGATGGTAAGCAGTGATGCAATCGTTGAGTGTAAAGCGCACTAGTTTATTAAGCCTATTCACTTAAAAAACTTAGGAATAGGAAGGATGACGGCAGTTGAGCGAGGTGATGCAATGTTAAACCCAAGACCAACACGACCAAACGAT
This sequence comes from Sesamia nonagrioides, assembly GCA_017933935.1. Classification (NCBI taxonomy): domain Eukaryota; kingdom Metazoa; phylum Arthropoda; class Insecta; order Lepidoptera; family Noctuidae; genus Sesamia; species Sesamia nonagrioides. The sequence continues at coordinate 466,496 of JADWQK010000456.1, read as the reverse complement.
TCTGCGCTAGAGGGAGATTGATCTGGAGACTCTCCACGACCAAATTCCCGAGACAACAACATTTGGCGCATCGTACCCGCCACACATCGCAACACAACTGCTCAGACCCGTCCTCCGTACGGCTTCACCAGACATCATGCCGGAACACGACGAATCGCTTGGCGGCAAGACTTTGTCTGGTGGGTGGTAACTTCCGCCGGCAGCCGATGTTATGGCCTACCACCGAGAATTGATTGAGATTGAGAGACTTGACCCCATCATCGTTCCAACATCGAGCAACCCGTCGTACGGCGAGTAACCACCCTTACGTTTTTGACACCACTACGAACTGGACAAAGCGTTTCACCTCGTCTTTTCTATACCGCGTATATCGCGGGACTGGAACAATTTGCCAGCGGCGGTGTTTCCGTCTGACTACAATTTAAATGTCTTCAAGGCAAGAGTGAATAGCCTCTTAATAAACTAGCGCGCTTTACCATCATTGTATGCCTCACTACTTACCATCAGGCGGGATTGCGGTGAAGCAATAGTTTATAATCATAACACAAATATCACTAATTATTATTTGTCTAGCGTTTGTTTAGCTTTTAGACCGCCTATGCAATAATGTATGTAGCGTACAGGTAAGTTGAAACTTTGAAAGTAGCAGTGACTAATTAAAAGTGGTACACAGACATTAACATACATAAAGTAAGACATGCCCAAGTAACTCGAATGGCGTTAACGTGTCGACCCCAAAAAAGACGTTGTATTATGCTAAAATAATTTTACCCAAGCTTCATTTGTTCCAGTTTAGATGCCTGTCGTAACTAAAGATCAGGTAAAAGTTATTGATGAGGTGACCCTGTAAAATGTGCTTCGGTTAATCGCCCTCGTGTCGCAGCCATTTGTAATCGTCTGCTGATGGTCTCGCCATTTTCTTAATATTATGTCCTCGCAGACGTGACGCCTCGTTGGCGCTGGTGACGATAGTTACAGCTGCCAACTTGTAAATGAAAATTTCAGAGCAAACTTAATATGAACAAATATTTGTATGGCATGGCCAGGTAGTTGTTCCGGGTTTGGTTGTTTGTGTATGTGAATTTAAATGTTTTTAAGCTCACCCACGATACAGGAGTAATTCCTAGTGTGCAAACTTTAAAAAAAAAATGAACCGTGTACATGAATTTAGGACATGTCGTTTGATATGGTAGGTCACGTAACATTTCAGGCATAAAGCGTTTATTACGTGGTCCTTGATTAAATAGAGCCACGCTTTACGTATTTTGTGGTTCGTTGCAATTTATTGTGATCTATACAACCTTTTCTTTTTTTATTCTTTTTTTTTTCAGGGTAGAAATCCTCATAGGATGTCCGCCGCCCTGGGGTGGGCGACGGGATCGGTCAGACTTTTACTGACTAAAACCACCCCGGTGTCTCTTCTATCACGAGCGCGCGTGGAGCCGCGGGAGTATAAATTCTTCCACGGCCCCACACTCTCGTGCTGGCCCGGTCTCCAGCACGGGGTAGTGGGGTGTTAAACTACCCTGTGCATCGCCTCAGAGGCGCGCGCAGACAATCGCGTGCGCCTCCGCCTCGGGGTCCATCGAATAGGGGGCGGGGACTTCCTCATGCCATTCTTCGGCGCCCGGTGCGTCTTCTGCGGCCCGGGAAGGGAGTTGAGATCGCCCTCTCCCGTTCCGCAGCTTCCTTCTGCGACATCACGTCCTCGCAGAAGGACACCACCGCGTCCCACGACACTGCACCACGAGACGATGCTTTGTGTGAGTGAAACATTAAAAGGTTATAAAATATGTGGTATTCACTTCATTACTGTTCCGCTATCTATCTTCTGAATTTGCACTATTTTCATACAGCTTTGTACCGTACGTACAAATAATTAGATAGGTATGTAATTTGTCAGTAATTCCACCAATTGTCTGCATGCTATTCTGTATAGTAAAATAAATAATATCTGCAGAGCAGGTCGCGAATTGATTCAATTCAACCGTCCTAACCGTATTCAATGAGAGTTCGAATCGGTCAGCCGGGCGGACGCATGGTTCGCGCTCATGTCGGAATTTAATTGAAACGGACGCAATTCGATCCGGCTCGACATATGACACGCACCATACAACGCACTAATTACAGACGTCATAGCCGCCATGGATAGAGTGACGTCTAGTGGTCATACCAAATTCACAAGTGCCTACGGGACGGTATTAACCCAAACAGCTTTCATGAATGACAGCATGTTACGAGTACGTTCTACGAGTATTCGGATTAAATTCTTAAAACGACACGATGTTTATTAAGTCGACCCGGTTTTGCGAAAGGATGACCACTCCAAACGTCAAGCCTTATCATTTTATTCATATTTGAGAACGGTAGAGCTAGGTGAAATGCAAAGATAAAAAGCAGTCATATTTATTAACCAAATTTGCTGTCACAGGCAATTAGGTAGTTACTCTACATTTATCCGAACCAAAAAGCTAACAAAAAATAAAGTTATCAGTAAAAGTTCCATGGTTAGTTTCATCAGTGCATATGCGACAAATGATACTTATCAATCCAATATAAAGTAATAGGAGCTATGAATTAATAGAATGGTACTACAATAATATGATTGTACAGATATATGGTCTAGTAAACCAAATATAATTAATTTATTATAATATAATAATCTTTAATAATAATAATCTTTATTCATACAACTTACACAACATTGTAAAACCAAAGCTACAAAAATATTCTTATACAATTAAATACATATCTTATTGCCTAAATAACAGCTAGGTATTATGTGCGACTAAAAATATACATAAGGTCATACAGAACGTATTATTATATAGAGAATCATATAAAATTTGCGACATGCCCGAGCTAGGTTCATTAAACCTGTGTTTCAGGCGCTCACTTTACATCACAATATATCAGTAAGTCCGTAAGATTCAATTATGCAACGTTATGGACTAGGAATTCAATAAACAAAAACGTTAGTTACTTATTATACTATCTTATGTACTATTTAATTTTATATCTTATCTAACTTTTATCTGTAAACTATTTACTATCACACTATAACTTCCAGAAGCTTTTCTATGTCTGTGTAATTGAGAATCAATAGGTATTCCGATATTACTTGACTACATTTTTTATAATTTATACTGTATATATCTAATAGTTTGTTAAGCTTGTTATATAAGAAAGGGCCTAAAAATACATAAAATCTATAGGCATAAGCGTGTCTCGTCTGTGGTTTTGTTCAAACCATATCTTTTCTCCTCCTGGTTGAAGGTACTGGGTCAAAAGGAAGCTCAGAGTGTTGATGAAGTACGGTATGCAAGATAAATAGTTGACGTACGGTTAGAACCTTGCATTCCACATAAAGCTGGTGGGTGGGAAATCTGAAAGGACGGAAGGTTGCCACCTTTAGAATAGCTCGTTGAGCACGTTCTAGAGGCAGCAGTATGGTCTTTGCGGCACCACCCCAAGAAGTAGTACAGTAGGTGATAACAGATTGGCACAAAGCTAAATAAACTTGTTTTGATAACTGATAGTCCGCTATGTGTCGTAGGTTTTTGAAAATGTATATTAATTTACGCACTCTCGTACACAGTAACTCGATATGTTTACAGAAATTGAGATTTGTGTCAATTGTAGCACCCAGATATTTTATATGGTCAGCTTTAGTTAAAGTGGGACAAGTGCAAGCAGTGTCAGCATGAATACAGTTGTGTGAATATATGTTTATGTTAGTAAGCGGAATGTTAATTAATGTTTCTCATTGAGAATAAAATGTATTTTGTTTTTTCTACATTTACACTTAGAAGATTTTGATGAAGCCAATCAGACACAATATTAAAGCCGTTCTGGGCATGTTTGTATGCCTCATCTTTGGATTTAACGGAAAACACTAGAGCAGTGTCATCGGCATAAGATAGTATTATCCCATTATGTAGACCTATACTGCAAAGGTTGTTTATGTAGATTAAAAATAATGTCGGGGACAAAATACTACCTTGCGGTATACCAAAAATACTACTTTTTATCTCAGAACTAGTGTACTGTCCTATTTTAACACATTGATAGCGGTCACTAAGATAATCAGAGAATAAAGAAAGTTGCTCTCCTCTTATACCAAGTGTTTCAAGCTTTTGCAATAATATAGGGAAAGAAATTGTGTCGAAGGCCCTAGCGTGGTCCAAAAAGATCCCTATAGTGTGAAATCCATTATCTAAATTAGTACTTATATACTCTGTCAGCCTGTGAACTGCTTGGTTAGTTGATCTGTTAGTTCTAAATCCGTATTGGTTATTGGAAAGCAATTTGTTAGTTTCTAGATATTTTATTAGTCGACTGTTTATAATTTTTTCTAAAATTTTAGACAGTCCTTTTAGTACAGAAATGGGTCTATAGTTGTTAACACATTTCTTATCTCCCGCTTTGTACACCGGTGTAACTACAGCTTTTTTAAGCAATTTGGGGAATATTCCGTTTGACAAACACGACTGAAAAATATGGGTTAAAGGAGGAGCAAGCAAGTGTTTAAATCTTTTTAGTATATCTGTATTGGTACTAAAAGCGACATATTCCAACTACTAAAGTGTTTAAAATACTAAACCCCTAAAGTCGATTTAATGCATTCAATTTATATACAATGTAGCTATATAACTATATACCTAGGACTACTATGCTGGGAGATTGCAAGTACTTCCTCACGTTTTGTGAACATGTTTCACAGCGGTGCATTGAAGCTTGGAATGCTAAATGCATTACAAGCTTCAATTCATCAGATTGATAGCAATTGAAAGTAAATCGCATTTTACAGTCTATAAAGTACCTACCTATCTGTTTGTCCCAGCAAAGTTTGATAAATTCAATTTTCAACTCGGTAACTTCCGTGTCTGGGCGGTTCACGCTTGATACTTTTTGAATAAATTGGCCTCGCACCGAATCGATAGTAGTATAGAAAACTCGGAAGTTATCGAAAGGCAACATAACTTTTTGTAGAATATTGAATCAGTAATATCCGTATTTCTGAGCTTGTTTGTGGTCGATGGTTGGACGGCGACATATCAAGAGAAATATTATTTTTGGAAGTAGGCGCGATATTCGCCGGAAATTTAACTTCCTGTGTGTTTTTACCATTCGTGGAATAGATACATTGAACTGAAATATCTTCACCGCATGCCCACGAATAAGGGTAGCGACATACTAATATTATAAATGCGAAAGTATCTCTGTCTGTCTGTCTGTCCGGCTTTCGCGCCAAAACTACTAAACCGATTGTAATGAAATTTAGTACACAGATAGTCTAGAGCCTGTGATAGGACATAGGCTATAAAACATCCCGTTATGACCAATAAGAGCAGAGCAGGAACAAAAAATGTTGCGGAAACGGGAGCAAACGCGGATGTACTACATATTGCTCCCATTATTTTAACAGGCGCTTATTTTATATCAACTGAGCTTATTCGGCTAGAAGGTTACGCGGATGAAACCGCGGGGCACAGCTAGTAATGAATAAGTATGCATACCTATCGTTTACCAAATTAAAAAAGAACCTGATCAAAACAAGATAAACCATTTTTAACTAGCTAATATAAAGCAAATAATATTTCAATTAAATAAGCAAGTCTTGTAAACAGAAAACAGTGGAGGGCAAACGTTTATTTCCCGTGGGTTTATTTGGACGTTTCAATCATATCGTACTATAAAATTATTTAGAAATTAAATTTTCCCAATACAAAATACAAAATGTATATCTAAACACTTTAAATAGTTGTCGGTCTACATAACAGTAAAGTCACAAAGTTCGTAGAAATAAAAGTTAATTGTTGGAATCAATTTGTTTTAACTGTGACGTTCGAATAATCCAGTGAACAGCCGCAGGGTTAGGATCAAAAATAATTCAAATAAGGTAGTCCTCAATGAAGGATTAGTTTATGCGGTGAACCCATACCCTTTAAATCTGATGCAGGGTGGAGACCAGGACTAATCAGCGCGGATTGTTGCCCTTCCGCCACTCTACGCCCTGATTCAAGTAAATGAGAAAACTTTCTAATTGGAATTTCAAATAGGCCTCCGTTTATCCAGACGAGAGCTGTTCGCGGTTCGACGCCAACATGCTGGGCCGCATTATAATTCTCTTCGGTTTGTGTAATTGATATGGGTTTTAGTAATTTAACATCCAGTACGTCCCATTGTCAACAGACTATTTGTTACATTAATAAATGCAGTTGCGTGATAACTTTGAGGGTACCATTACAATGCGGGGGCGGTCAAATGTGAGTCCATGTTGCGAACTAGCTTTGCACTTTAAGCTAATTGAGATAATATTCTATTTCATGTTGTTGTTTTAATTTGTTTATTACTCAAACTTTTGGGCTGGCTTTTTGTTTATTATAAAATTTCATAATTTAGTTTTGTAACAATATTGAACTCGTGGTACGATGCCTATTTCATTTGATGGTATAGGCAAAGTTTTAAATAAACGTTCAAGAAGCTAAAAGTTAAAGTTTTGAGGTGCGTCAGGTCCGTTCGAAGCAATTACCTACCAATCAATATACTTTAAAACTTGTCTACATGAATCATGTTCTAATTGAATGATTGAGGAAAATGCTTTCAGGATATTTTCTTCTCATGTGTAATGCTCTGGGAACGGAACTAGGTTGAGCCACCTGTCAGGTTTAGCATGCTCATTGAGTAATTTATTTAGTACCAGCTTTCCGCCCGTGGCTTCGCCCGCGTGGAGTTCGGTTATATCGCGCTTTTTAGATTTCTCTCGGGTATATCAAATTTTTCCGGTATAAAAGGTAGCCTATGTCCTTTCTCAGGTTCTAAAAATTGTCTGTGCAAAATTTCATCAAAATCGGTTGAGAGGTTTAAGCGGGAAAGCGTAACAGACAGACAGACAGACAGAGTTACTTTCGCATTTATAATATTAGTATGGATTCCTTTATGCCGTGTAGGAAAACATGTGAGTAAAGGCAGATTTTTATTTCACACTTTCTTTGTCAACCATTTTGTTTTTAATGATATCTGATGATGATTTTATTTACTTAATCAAAGTTAAGAGTAATAAATATATTATAGTGTATATCTGAAGAGTTGATAGCCAAGTGCAAACAGGCGTTTTGGTTTGTATAATTTACTAGCTGCGTCACTCGCTTTCCCCGCATCTCGCACCCGCGTTTTATTGTTATATGCCCCGCTCCTATTGATCGCAGCGTGATGTTATGTAGCCTAAAGCCTTCCTCGATTAATGGGTAATCCAACGCAAAAGGAATTTTTCATATCGGACCAGCAGTTCCTGAGATTAGCGCGTTCAAACAAACAAACTCTTCAGCTTTATATATTAGTATATATTTCATAACCACTACTCTCAAAACGGCAAACGAAACATCACGAAAAAACCGGAATGTCCTAAAACCAAAAAAATCGAAGATATGCGACACCTACCTACCCGCACTCGCGTGGTGGTTAATGTCCATTTGCTCTGACAGTGAGGAGTCCTGTGTCCCATTAGTGTAAATTTTATTTGCTGAATATGCCATTGTTATAAGTACTATACCCGACTCGCCTCCACCCATTGTTGTTTAATCCGAATGTGGGTTTATCAAAGTCATTTTATATAGGCTCAAATATGTAAAAGGTTCAACTATACACATACAGAGTAGATATTGATTTCCAATGTAATTATTCTATGACCTTACTAATCTTCTAAACTAAAGGCTTCATTTCTATTAGATTCGTCGACATTAAATATATGACACAATGACTGAATTCTGTCTAATATGCCCAAAGGAGATGTTTCATTTTGGGCCGCCTCTATGTACGCTATATAGATAAAAAGGAAAAAAATAGAAGATTTTCATAAAAGTACAACTAAATTAATTTGAATAATAATACAAGTATATATAATTAATTATTTGAAACGTTTTTAGTGAGATAACCCTTTATTAGGTAGCCATGACACTTTTTATTACGTTTGATTGGCGACTTTGACAGTTCTATTTTCCCGTTGTGTTCGTGTCGAGTGTTGATTTGAGCTGATTGTGTTTATTTAATGGGCCCTATGTTCGGAATTTATGTTTTGTTTTTTTCGCAGTCATATGGTAGATAACATAGATACGATAGTCTTAGATACAGGACACGTCAATCAAACGTCACTGTCAAAATCTTATTTCGCTTATTGCTAACCACTATATTTATTAGTAGTTGTGTTACACTCCTTGGCCGAATTAAATTGAATCTGTATAAAAACTAAGTCGAAATATAGGTAATTAACATTAAAAACAGTTAACTATAGCCTAACTGTACCTAGGATTAAGTGTACAATGTGCTGGCCCAGGCTCTATACATTTCTGAAACATCTCCTTTTACATAAATCAAAGTCGTATTTTTTTTTTCAGAACACGATAAAAAAGAGTTACCTACCTTATTTTGACGTGACAAGGTCTTATAAATTGGTTTGCCGGGTGACACTTCAAGAAACTGCGTTACGCTCCGCTCACGTTATGCGCTCACAATGAGAGCGAGCGAGAGGCACGCGTCCCTTCCACTCGGGCATGGTTAGCCCGCCTAAGAGCGTGAGAGACAGACATAAATAAAAAGTGAAAGGCACGCGTGTTATAAAGAAGAATTAATTATTATTATATTTGTATATAAATACGTATGTATGTGTAAAGGTAAAAATAAAATTTTGTTAATATGAAATTCAGTGCGAGATTCTTTGTATAAATTAATGTTTTAAATATAATTCTTTGTATAAATAAATGTTTTAAATTGTTACTATTATTTCATCCTTCTTCCTACTATACGAATGAATATTCACATTAAAATTATTTTACCACTCAAAGTCGTTGTCACGTAAAACTTTCGCCCGTATACCGACTTTACAGGCAACCAATTTTTTTTTCCTACAATGAATGTCAACACAAAATCTAAAAATCTATGTGATGAGATCCAAGAATGGAAAGAGTTGTTCATTAGCGAAACCCAATCCAATAAATACCCTGCTACGAATGCGTAGCAGTTGGGTGGTTAGGTAGCCCGCTACGACTGCGTAGCGGTTTGGTAGTCCGCTACGACAGCGTAACTAGCATATGTAGCTGTGAGGACGTTGTATTGGTAATTTGTGAATCATATGTACCTAATCAAAATCATTATAATCATAAATTTTATTTGTGAGACATACGTATACAATAAGGCATACTTATAAAATAGCAAGCTATTTTTTGCATTAAGCATATAAATATGGCAATAAGCATATTAAATATACTAAAAAAAGTAATTAATAAAAACGAAGCAAACTATCAGATACTGCATTATATTATAATTATTTACCGTTTAAAAACTCGTCTATAGTATATAAGCATCAGTCAAAAATATTTTTTGTAATAATTTTTTATTTGTAATGTTATTATAATATTCCTGGAGCAATTCCGAAAAAGCTTTTCTACATCAAAGCAAGCTTATCTTTTATATACTGAGCGCGCAATTCAGTCGTTTTAATTTCTTGTGGTGTAGTAAATAAATGCGAGTTACTTTTATAAAAACTGCAGGGTTTTAACAAGTTTAATGATTTGAAGAAAGGCATATAACTATATGCGTTTTTAGACCCACCATTAGTTTTAGATCGTAACTTTATAGATTTACTAGCTGTGCTCCGTGGTTTCACCCGCGTAAGTTTCGAACCGAAAGAGCTCAGTTGATATAAAATAATGGGAGCAATATGTATGTCCGCGTTTACTCCCGTTTTTGCAACATTGTTTGTTCCTGCTCTGCTCCTATTGGTCATAGCGCGATGATTTATAGCCTATGGCCTTTCTCAGGCTCTAGACTATCTGTGTACCAAATTTCATTACAATCAGTTCAGTAGTTTTGGCGTGAAAGCCGGACAGACAGACAGGCAGGCAGAGATACTTTCGCATTAATAATATTAAGTAGGTATGGATATTATGCATTAGACTACAGTAAGTTAGCTTTTACGATTGTTATTATTAAGATTTTTATTACTATACAAACAGACTTTTTTACATTCATTGTTGCTCTATGGTTTTTTAATAAATTTAAAAAAAATCTGTTTTTAAATTTCATTTCATTTCTTACAAAATCCGTTAGCTGGCAAACGCAATCAAACTAACATTATCAGACTTTTGATATAGCATGAATTTCTATATAAAAAGTCAGACAGCTAAACTTTTCTAAGATTAAATAGGGAAAATGAAGTGCTGACTCATTGGAAACAGTGCGCATGTATTAGAGAGTTTCGCCACAGTAGTCCCGTTACATCAGAGACGTTGTAAAACTTGTCCGGCCGATGGTCGAGTAAGCTCGGAACGAAATTGCCAATCCTCTTTCACAATGGACCGTAAAATGGTTTTCCGTTTTTGCCCGACCGAGCGGAGCGCTTCTCGTTGATTCACCGGACACGTCGCTCGGTGGCCTATCACTAGTAGAGGGAATTTGTGGAAATAACTCTTCATATACCTGAAGGCGCGCCGCGGGAAAAACTGTAGTAAGCGTTTGTTGCACCGCAGTACCTACCTTTTTGTAATTGCCGCGAAATGAATCCAAATGACCAGTCCTTTCCAGTTTAATTTTACATAGTGTGTTATTTCCAATAACCGGGTCGTTATTTTACAGTAATACTTTCAATACTTACCATGGTGCAACGAAAATGTAAGTACATTGCAGAAATAATATATGAATATTTTAAGCTTTTATTACAGAAGTAATAAAAGCTTAAAATGTTCACAGATTATTTTTGATATGTTTTATAAAGAACTACGGAGGACGGGTCTGTACAGTTGTGTTGCGATATGTGCCGGGTGCGATGCGCCAAATGTTGTTGTATCGGGAGTTTGATTGTGGAGCGTCTCCATATCAATCTCCTTCTGGCTCAGCATCGTTGGGTTTAATATTGGATCACCTCACTCAACTGCTGTCTTCCTTCATATTCACTCAGTTGTTTTTTAGTGAATAGGCTTAATAAACTAACGCTCTTTACCATCAACTATTGCATCACTGCTTACCATCAGGCGGGATTGCGGTCTAGTAGTGGCACTAGTTTATTATTTTTATATAATTATTAAAAAAATATATATAGTACTCCATCCCTGCCTACATTTTGTATTTTGTATTTTTTTTTTTTGTGATCTGTGACTTTTATTAGCATTACGATAAATAAATTAGTAGAAAAATAGTAGGCTGATTATATTTACGAGGGTTTGTATTTATTCTCAGTCTGAGAACCTTCTCTGATTGCGAAACATTACGATTGTTTCAAGAGAACTCAAAGTTAAAATTTATATAATCGTCGTCAGTTCTAAGCTTTCAGTAAAATTAAAGTATAAAAGCCCTTTGACAAGCGGATCTTTTGATTTCTAATTACAAAAAAAAAAAAAATTGTGTTGAACATTAAATTTGTAGAACTTTTCGTCTATTCTGGATATTATTAAAGTCGTTCTAGAAATTAGAATCTTAAGCAGGTTGAAAAATTGCTATTTCTATTGGAATTCTTCGACTTTTAATTTAAACCACGTTCGATATACGCTACTATGTTTTGTTTGAAGCTGTATGTATTTCCTAATTGAGAACTAATATAGAATTATGTTGCTTACCAAGTGTTTACACCTACAGACGCTCTTACATGACTTAATTTGGCATTAGAGCAAATTCAGAAATGCACTCGCGCGCCTTCCCCCTTATATGCATGTCTGGGCAGGACAATGAGTAGACTCTTAACGACGTTCTAAGAATCTGGTCTAAATTTATGCCTTATTACCTCATGAGTAAGTTTCAAAATCCTATGCTACAATATTGCGTCTCATTATTTAACAAAACTGTTGGGGGTAAAATGATAGTCATTTAAATGAAAGCTCCATTCAAATAAATAGCATATCACAGTTTTGATAATGGACATCAAAATAACCAAACAAAGAAAATTATACTGAGTCCTAAACTATTATTACAAATAAAAACGTCCATAACGCAATGTTCGTAAACCAAATTGCCGCAAGTAACATTACTTACACTACATATTAATAAACATGAAGACAAAAAGCGGTCGGGTTAATAAAAAAGAATAATACAGCACAGAAACATATTCCGAGCTAGATCCGGGTGTACAATGCGGGGAAACGACACAAGTACATAAGCCAGTTGAAACTACTGGCGGTGACAGCTACAGGCAATATCTTTGCTACACCAGACCAATATCTGTAGAGCTGCAAAAATAATGATACTTGAGAAAAAGTTGCACTAAGAAATAATCTACTCTCTTCTCTACATATGAAGTTGTTCCTTTATCGCTTTTAAACGACTCGATTATTGTTTCTATTTCGTGAAATGTTGCCTTTTCTTTTCTATTCCTTATTAAGGTCAAGATCTTTGTAATCTTGCGGTTATCCGCATCTCGAAGGTATTAAGAGTAACTGAATAAATATTAAATATTAAGTGCTCAGTGCAGACTTATCTACAATCTCTTATTATTGTAATTAAAAATTCCTTTCACAATGGCTCAAGTACATGTAAACCCATAAAAAAATAAATTATATTTTAATTATTTAGAGGAAATTAAAATAAATCCGATTTCATATCGTACCATATTCGTATATTACAAGGGATTATCCTGCTTACATTATTCAATAACACCTCAAAGAACCAATTATCATAATGTCCTTATCTTATTTTAAGTGGAGTATAAGGTCAAGTAGAAGGACATGGCAGTTTTATATCGAACCATCACTTATTGCTCTCGTGGGATGGTATTTATGTAATTCAACACGGCCGGATAAAGGGATATCTCAATGTAAAACAAAATTTATCCATTGCTGCTTTTCACAGAAATTCATACACACATGAATTTTATTGCCGATGAGCGGCTGTATCAGAATATAATGGAAAACGAGCGCCAACGCCAATTATTATTTCAGCATTTATTTGATAACTTTTGTTAAAGTGAGACTTGTTAGCAAATGATTTTTTATTAAACCCGTTGCGCCACCCTGGATGTTTCTCCTATTTTGTGGGTGGTTTTACAAACATTTAAGTTAATTCACATATATATAAGCAGCCAGACCCGGCACAACTGCCTGCTAGGCTATATAAATATTTGTTCCGTGTGAGAATTTAACCTGCGACACTCAACATAGTAGTCGATCGCTCAGCCACTGCGTGAACAGTGTGGTCGTGAATATTTCATTGCTTTCTGTTTAAAATGTGAAAAATATGCTGAGTGACACAAATGTCACTCAGCATATTTTTCACATTTTCGTTAACATATTTAAAAAGTTACCTACTATTATATCTACTAATATTAATATAAAGATGACGTATGTATGCATGTAGGAATGTAATGTATGTATGTATGTAAGGTCGGGTGGATGAGTCTTTCTTACTCTTTCACGCAAAATGTAATGAACGGATTCGAAAACAATTTTTACATTTGCACAAGTTTTGATTCCGTGGAAATATTGGGTATAACCCAATATTCCCACGGAATCAAAACTTGTGCGGGTGAAACCATGAGGCCCTGTTAGTATTACCAAAACTACAATAATATAAAAATATATCAATAAAAAATACAATAACATCAAATGATAATTAAACAGAAAATTCTAGAAATAATTGAACAACTCAGTTACAATCATAATATATTTTATACCTTGTTACGTTACAGTATATTTATTTAATACACATTATTCCACATTGCTACTATTAGGTATTTAATAACTTAAGATGTGATTGTTTATTTATATTTGTAAGCAGATCATTATTAAATAATCTACTTTTCAAAAATATTTATTACATATAGCTATCTGATATTCCTCTTAAATTCTTTGGTGTTAATTCATATAGGATGATTTAAGTTATGTGACGTTAAAAGGTCAAAAATGTACGGTGAAGGAATCGCTAATCACTAGTTAACTTTAAGTAGCGTTTATCAATAAGGCGGTATATGTTTAAGGCTATGATCATTGACCACGTCATATACAAAATCCATAGTCTCCCTATACCATGTCATCATCATCATCATCTCAGCGTTTATCCCAGTTGCATCCGCGGTTTTCGCGTTGGAGCCCGGGGTCCGCTTGAACGGTCCGATTTCCCTATACCATGTATATAGGGTTATATCAAGGAATTTAATACAAGGTCTTCGATTGAACATCATCATCATCATCTCAGCGTTAATCCCAGTCGCATCCGTAGCCCTTCAGCTTTGGAGTCTGGGGTCCGCTTTACCAGTCTAACTGCTGATTTTGGCTAAACTTCAATATTTTCCGTGAAGCGACTGCCGTCTGACCTCCACAACCCGAAGGCGATATCTAAGCATTGCAGTTAAACCAATTGTTAGACTTTTGAGGGCTCCAACAACCTGTAACGACTGCCACTAGATGTTCGTATGGCAACCGGGACCAACGGCTTAACGTGCTTTCCGAGGCACGACCAGACCAGTGCAAATATTCATATTCATGCATACAAATATTTGCACTGTGCGGGGATCGAACCCGCGCCTCCTTGCGCAACGGCTGCGTTCGCTACCGCTACGCCACGGAGGCTGTCAGGTCTTCGATTGAACACACTTGATTTAAAAGCTGTAATAAAAGTATCCCTTACAAGTAAGCCAAAGGATTCGATCTCGTATTGCGTGACCCATAAGCGGAATATTATGAACTGGGTCCGACGCGACCGCTGACATTTATAGCGTCATTAATGCTGATCATTATGTCTGATCTGTCAATAATACAGTAATAGGAGGACTGGGACCAAATACACAGCAATATTGCATTGTTTTGGACCATTCGGGCATAGGAAAAAAAAATGGAGCAGTGGAATTCAAGTCGTTCTGTTCTTCCAGGGCCTATTTTTGCGACTCTGCCATGGTTACGAGATACGTCATAATGTTTTAGTTCATGCCACATTCAAGTACCTATAAACGGTTTATTGAAGAAACTGCAACAAATATGTACGTATTACAATACTTACATAGTTTTTATTAGATCAAAGCTATACCACAAGAGCAGGCTCTGCTAAATATGCTACGTCTACATAGATAGTTGCAATGGATACTTTAACTTTAACGTTCCGTTCAGTGGTTGAACATGCATTCAACTCGGCGAATGGCTCTGATGCATGCAGCATGAAAAAAGTTTTGCACACTTCACTCCTTGCATCTTAAAAAAAAAAAAACAAAGGATTTTGGGTCAACGGTTTTGTTTGGATATTTTGTTAGGTTGTATGTTTTAGTCGTGACACTAAAGGCTTAGTATTAATTTTTCCTACATGTACCTACTCTATACTAATATATAAAGCTGAAAAGTTTGTTTGTATGTTTGTTTGTTTGTTCGCGCTAATCTCGGGAACTACTGGTCCGATTTGAAAAATTCTTTTTGCGTTGGATAGCCCATTAATCCAGGAAGGCTTTAGGCCATATAACATCACGCTGCGGCCAATAGGAGCGGAGCATAATAACTAACTACACGCGAATGAAGTCGCTGGCGGCTGCTAGTATCAGATATAGAGAGTAGCGGTGGCCTAGTGGTGTCTGTCGCGATCGAGACTTATAATTTGTAGGTCGTAGGTTCGAACTCCGTCAACTTTTTTTATGTACATTGTTTTCATCAGCACTGCTATCAAAAGGGAGAACAAAACCATCGTGAAGAAACCGGAATGTCCCAGAGGCAAAACATCAGAAATATGTGGCATCTACCAAGTACCAACCCGCACTGGGCTTGCGTGGTAATTTACGGCCCACTCCTTCTCACCGAGAGGAGGCCTGTGTCCCAGGAGTGGGAGTATTATGGACTTTTTTTTTTTAATCATTATAAACTAGTGCTTGACTGCAATCCCGCCTGATGGTAAGCAGTGATGCAATCGTTGATGGTAAAGCGCACTAGTTTATTAAGCCTATTCACTTAAAAACTTAGGAATAGGAAGGATGACGGCAGTTGAGCGAGGTGATGCAATGTTAAACCCAAGACCAACACGACCAAACGATGCTGCGCTAGAGGGAGATTGATCTGGAGACTCTCCACGACCAAACTCCCGACACAACAACATTTGGCGCATCGTACCCGCCACACATCGCAACACAACTGCTCAGACCCGTCCTCCGTACGGCTTCACCAGACATCATGCCGGAACACGACGAATCGCTTGGCGGCAAGACTTTATCTGGTGGGTGGTAACTTCTGCCGGCAGCCGATGTTATGGCCTACCACCGAGAAAATAACTATAATACTAGGACTAATTATATTGTATGTTATGTTGTACCTAATATCATATCACTTTGTGTGATGTACCTATTTAATAAAACAAGAATAACCAAATAAGTTCTGTCCCAACCGGAATCTCAGTTTTCTTAGCCCTAGCTAAAATATCTTAAAAGATACTGTCAAAAATATTTCTGTAATCAATTTTACAGATATCAATCACGTGACGTCGGGTTAATTAGCTAATCACCTTGAGCCGCCGCCGCGGGGAACTGTTTCGAGCGATATCGAGAGCCACTAAAACGAATTCCGTGTTTCTTAATGTAGCGACGAAAGAATGACGGGGGGAATTTAAAATATACGATCAGAATAACCATTACCTAAACCATGTAACAACTAGACATTTTAATTAGAAGGTAATGTTACATGAACATTAGACTTGGTCAAACCAATACAATTACGAGTAAGTGATTCTAAATTGGTTACATAAACTCTTTGATACTAATCACGAAACAGCTGTAAAGAAATGTGGTTTCCATTTTGATATCTTACAAAGGTATTAAAACAATATCTCATGCAATAATAAAGTCAAACCCTTATAAAAATAAAGTGGATCCTGTTAGATTGTAGTCGTATATAAACACATCTGAACGACGAAGTTAAGGTGATCGTAGAGCTATTTACGTGTTTAGTACGCATTCAGTAAAGGAAAAGATCGCGTATCGTAACGGAAACATTTGTGAAGTATCCCTGAACATCGGGGCGTGGGCATTCGTGTCACGTCGGCGTAACAACGCGCGCGCCGAGCACCTCGGGTTTGTTGTGATATCGCCTCTGGTTTTTTCACAATACCTGACCCCACTACGAGAGATTCCCTAACGGTAGTTTGTTGAGATAGCTGTACCAACTATATGTCTTTTTAATGTTTTAGTGGCCAAAGCGCTACGTGCCGTTCACGAAGTTAGGATATCTGTCGTGAACCCTTTTTATCTTTGCGAAATGTTAATTGGAAGGGGATTGCTGAATGAATATACTATATTATTTTATAGAACTATACTGAACAGCCTTCATGGTGTAGCGGTAGCGAACGCGGCCGCTTCGTAAGGAGGCGCGGGTTCGATCCCCGCGCCGGGCAAATATTTGTATGGATGAATATTTGTACTGGTCTGGTCGTGCCTCGGAAAGCACGTTAAGCCGTTGGTCCCGGTTACCATACGAATATCTAATGGCAGACGTTACGTTGTTGGAGCCCTGAAAAGTCCAACAATTAGTCTAACTGCAATGCTTCAATATCGCGTTCGGGTTGTGGAAGTCAGACGGCAGTCACTGCACGGAAAATATCGAAGTTTAGCCAAATGACTGGTAAAGCGGACCCAAGTCTCCAAAGCTAGAAAAGCCTTCGAATGCGACTGGGATTAGCGCTGTGTTGATGATTTTATATACTTGTATACGTTGTCGTAATTGTAAGAGCCTATAGCTAGACATATTACTTTTCTTCAGATTAAACTGGGTGCATCAATGTAACACAACAAGTAACCCCAATAACCACTCTGTCAAGTCTACTACTCACTCTTATTAAAGCATTAGCTTTCCGCCCGCGGATTCGCCCGCGTGGAGTTCGGTTATATCGCGCTTTTTAGATTTCCCTCGGGAAGATCATATTTTTCCGGGATAAAAGGTAGCCTATGTTCTTTCTCAGGGTCCAAAGATTGCCTGTGCCAAATTTCATCAAAATCGGTTGAGAGGTTTAAGCGGGAAAGCGTTAAAGAAAGACAGACAGACAGACCGACAGACAGACAGACAGAGTTACTTTCGCATTTATAATATTAGTATGGATAATGGACAGCTTTCATGGTGTAGCGGTAGCGAACGCGGCCGCTGCGTAAGGAGGCGCAGGTTCGATCCCCGCGCCGTGCATTTGTATGGATGAATATGAATATTTGTACTGGTCCGGTCGTGCCTCGGAAAGCACGTTAAGCCGTTGGTCCCGGTTACCATACGAATATCTAATGGCAGTCGTTACGTTGTTGGAGCCCTCAAAAGTCCAACAATTGGTCTAACTGCAATGCTTCAATATCGCGTTCGGGTTTTGGAAGTCAGACGGCAGTCGCTGCACGGAAAATATCGAAGTTTAGCCAAATGACTGGTAAAGCGGACCCCAGTCTCCAAAGATGGAAAAGCCTTCGAATGCGACTGGGACTGAGATGATGGTTTTATAGAACTATACTTGTATACATTGTCTTAATTGTAAGAGCCTATAGTTAGACATATTACTTTTCTTGAGGTTAAACTGGGTACATCAATGTAAAACAACAAGTAACCCCAATAGCCATTCTGTCAAGCCTACTACTCACTCTTATTAAAGCATTATCAGAGCATTTTAACAAGCGCTGGCGTTTCTCGGAACTAATTTGCTACTACACCTAAGTACTTATTTTAGCGGATCCCGAAATAAAACCCCTTTACTGATACATTTATTAAGAAGGTAATAAAATGTTTTACATTTTTTTTTCTGAAGTGTTGCTACAAAATCGGATATTATTTGACTCATCTTTCTTAGCCCGATCACCTAATTCAACCCCGATTCCAATAAAAAAAATAAAGATATTTTTCCTACGTACCCACGAGTCACGAGTTTCTATCCAGTTATATGACTGATACGATTAAACAGCAACATCATAACGTAATAAAAACAAAGGACAGTTTGTTAAGACTGCATAGAAGTTTATTTTATAAACCAGTACTTATCACATTATTTACGACTCTATACAACATAATGTTTGTTTATGACTTCTTATTATTCCTTAGTGTTCCAGAAACTTCTGTGGAATGGGCTCAACAATATTAAGGCTTCTTTACAAAAACAAGAAAATATTGCGTTTCCTTTTAAACTTTCGGTACCACGTACTTGTGTTGGGAACTTTACCAGTGTCCTTCACAATGCTTTCAAAAACGTAAAAAGTGATTTAAAAATATTCTCTTACTGAGGACATATTGAAATTTGTGACCATTTATAGGCTTTTTATCAGCTAAGCTCTTGGATACATAGGTTGGTTTATTTTTTTTTCGGGCTGTAAAATCCTCATGGATGTCCACCGCTTTGGGGAGAGCGGCCGGTTCTGTCAGATTCTTACTGACAAAAAACCACCCCGGGTGTTCCATCTCACACTTATATCTGGGGTTGCGAGAACGACGATGCTTCGGTTAGGGTATGCTCGTATGCTCGAATCATGGTGGAGCGACGTCTAAGGGTGGCGCAGTGGTGACACTGTGCGTCCAGCTCCGTGTCTATACGATACAGGTACTTTTCAAAGCAACCATACCCCGAGAGCACCTGTGTCATCCAAAACATCAGGGAGCCGCAGTCCGCAGTCCGCAGTCTGCCAGTACCGGATGGAAGAGGTCGGCTTCTAATGCAAGCAAATGTCGGTGAGTAACAGCAGAGTTGGTAACTTCATTTTGGTCTAACGAATTACGTTTTGTAGCGTTTTAACAAATATTTTCTTTTATTGATTTCATATATCCAGTGTATATTCATTCCATAATGCATATCACCAAATCTTGTTTTCCCTTAGGTTAAGCAGTGTACCCATAAGACACCCGCATGTGGCTATTTAGTTTCAAGTCCCACGAAATAGGGAGCGAGTATACGACTATTGCCATCAACCGGGCAAAAATCCAAACTCTGCACAGCTACTGAAAGTATCACGGTGGAAAAGCTACCCTGCGTGAGAATGAACCTCATGTTGAACCATCAACCATGAACCCAGAACCTCATGTTCAGCAATAGCGCTTCTGACCAAAAACGATACCTGATACCGTTTAATAGCAATCCTGATTTCTCAAATAGTTGTGAGTTAAAAAACAGGCTGAAAATGTAACAGTATAAAAAACTTTTTACAAAAAAAAAAAAAAAACAACAAAAGCAAAATAACAAAGTTGGTGTCTTTCAAAAATCAAAATCAAAGCATTTATTTCAAATAAACCAGTTACAGGCACTTTTGAATTGTCAGAAGGTTGGTCAGTCAATAAGATGAAGCTAGTCGCCCATTCCAAAGAGTAGGTACCTATGGAGAAAAACGGGCAAGAAACTCCAAACTCTGGTTTTTGTATATCAGTTTATGACACCTACTTCCGAAATTAGTTATTTTTCACTTTGTAGTGTCTTTGGAAGTCGGTTGTTTTTTTTTGTAGAAAGTATTTATTTTACACTTTTTAGTTGTGAAAAGTACTGTTCAGCTGCATCCTACATCAATAACTATCCTTTGTATCCATTATAAGACCCCTAATGACAATCACAATACATCTAGGTGTAAAGCTCTTATTTTTTTTAAATATAATTATAAACTAGTGCATGGCTGCGCGTGAATAGGCTAAATAAACGATTGCATCACTACTTACCATCAGGCGGGATTGCAGTAAGCACTAGTTTATAATTACTAAAAAAAAGAATAGGAAGGAAGACGGCAGTTGAGCGAGGTGGAGCGATCATCAGACCTTGACCTGATGACAATAGGACCTCCTGAGAGGTATCCCTTTCAAACTAGAAAGATTATAAGTAACGACCTATTTATGCCTATAATATTTATTGGATTTTATATACCCCAATTCCTAACCGTTAAGGACTTCCACCTTCCATCATCATCTTATTATCACCACATGATGGTTTTCAGATGTAAATGCTTGGCTAACTTTATAAAATACCTAAAACATGGTATACCTGTATATAAAAATTGAGTATTGCCCTCGATTTCTTCAGGATCCCATCATCAGATCCTGACTTGGTGACAATGGGACCACCTGTGAAGCATACCCTTTCAAACAAAAAAAAAAAAAAACATATTTGGAATCGGTCTAAGCGTCTTCGAGTAATCGGGAAACATACATAAAAAATAAAATATTTTGACGAATTGAGAATCTCCTCCTTTTTTTTGAAGTCGGTTAAAAATACACTATAACAGTATAAAATATACTTATATCAACGATCAACAATGGAAAGAGATATTTAAAGCAAAATTTTGTGCGACGGCTTTCGGAAACATCAGTTGATATAAAGGTACAGCCCGACATTGGAGTTCCGTAATCTTTCGAAATATTATGAGGCCTTTGATATTCCCGCTCTTCGTGTGGGACATTGTTACGAAAATAAAGTAAATATATGTGTTTACCTAGAATTATTTCTGAAGGTAGAAAACATCCTAGAGTAAATACAAATGAAGTCGCTTACCTTTATATTCAGTTTCTATGAATTTATTTAGTTTTTTTATAATTTTGGATATATACCTACATGTCTGTGTATATTTAATTTCCAGAAAATCTCTGTCCATTCAAAGGTTGCGTGGAAGAGATTGAATTAGCGATAAGGCCGCCCATTGTATATTTAGTAGTTTATACTGTATATTTTTTCTTATTACTCCACGCGAACGAAGTCGCGGTGCAGCCACTAGTTTTCTATAAGGCGCAACATGTGACATTATTTATTAAACCGCGTCGTACTATCGTCTCATCGCCCTTGTATGGTGGAGCCATAGATACTCGTGACGGGTTTTTTGCGGTCTGAATATATACTGTTTGTACACCACGTGTGTCTATCAAATCATTCCAAAATAATGCCTATGTAAGTAAACCCTTATCCACCGTACAGGAAGACTAAAATTCTCTTTAGCAGCATAATAGGATTCTTGACCATGTCGAGATCAAACACTTAGAACTCTATTGCCCAGCGACAAGACAGCGGTACTATTTAATATAACAAAATCATACTTAAGCTTCTTTCCAAAGGATCAGACTTCAGTTTTATCAGCCCTTGTTATTATTTTGGTTACAATATACATAACAAGTAAGAAAAAAGACACTTCAGCTGCTGGCTATTCTGTAAAATTTATAGCAGTAAAATTATTCAAATTTGTGTATGTTCACTATTGTCATAGTTCATATTTGTCTACGTTCACTTCGAGAGGTGTGTCCTCTCGAATTTTTCGTATTGAATTAGTCATTTAATTTATTACCAAATTTGTAAGTTGTGTTAAACAGTATAATAGAATTATCAGATATTTATTTATATACCTACTATGAGTCAAAATTTAGTAGTCAGGGCTTGAACACGCGGGTTAGACCAAGAAATGCTGGCTTGACGTTGTAAAAGATGACATGCTTTTCTCGGTGGTAGGCAACAACATCAGCCGCCGGCATAAGTTACCACCCACCAGACAAAGTCTTACCACCAAGCGATCTGTCGTGTTCCGGCATGATGTCTGGTGAAGCCGTACGGAGGACGGGTCTGAGCAGTTGTGTTGCGATGTGTGCCGGGTACGATGTGCCTAATGTTGTTGTGTCGGGAGTTTGGTCGTGGAGGGTCTCCAGATCATCCTCTGCCGCAGCATCGTTGGTCGTGTTGTTGAGTTAAACATTGCATCACCTCGCTCAACTGCCGTCTTCCTTCCTATTCACTCAGTTTTTTTGAGTGAATAGGCTTAATAAGCAAGTGCGCTTTACCATCAACGATTGCATCACTGCTTACCATCAGGCGGGATTGCAGTCAAGCACTAGTTTATAACTAATAAAAAAAAGGATGCTAAAGACCGCGCGAAATAGAGGATATTGAGCAGGAAAGCGGACCCAGGCGCCCGAAGGCCGCGGATTCAACCAGGATAAACGCTAAGATGATGATGATGATGAAAAAAATAAAAAATGAAAAATATTTTATTCAAACACTAAGTTGGTACAAACAAAATTGAGGTTGACCTCTCCTTTTAAGTTTGAAAAAACTTGTACCAGGAGAGGAGGAGGAGGAGGAGTTAAACGACTATTTGATCAAACTAAAAGCCGATCCCAACATACTTGGAAATAAGCTTCTTGCATATGAGTAAACAAACAGTAAAAATAAAACAGGGCCAATTGAAAATAAATACATAATTCACACATAGGTATGCTTTTATTTTTTTTTGGCATGACATTTGCGTTCTTATAAATTAACTAAATTATGTGAATATAAAAAAATTATATGAGATTAAGGGACCAAGTACGGCAAAAGAAATCATCATCAACCTTTTTTATCGGCCCATTGCTGGGCACAGGTCTCCTCTCATACAGAGAAGGATTGAGCATATTCACCACGCATGCTCAATACGAGTTGGCGATTTCAGACTTAAAGTCCAGGTTTCTTCAAGACGTTTTTCTTCACCTTATAATCAGTCATTGCTGTCCAAGATATACTTAGAAAGTACATATAACTTTAGAAAAGTTACATTGGTAATTTCATCCTTAAAGTGTTTATTTTGTGCTTTACCATCCGATCAACGTCGCCACCGTTTTGCACGAGTGAACCGAAATATTGAAAGTCAAGGCAGACTAGGAGAAATGCGCCATCAAGCGCAATGGCTCCAGAAGTGGAGAGACCGCTGAAGTCGTAAAACATATGTTCAGATTGAGTTCTGCTCATTTTATAATCCGACATTCTCCAGCTTCTGCTGCCACTTCAGTCTTCATCCTGCTCTGAATTTCAGCTCCATGTTCACCGATAAGAAAAATATCATCGAAAAACAGCCTGCACCAAGGTGTCCTGGACTTTCGGAGTAAGGGCGTCCATAATCAAAAGGACGAGGCCCTACAACCACATTGACTTGTAGGTATTGCCAGCAGTCAACCCGACATAAGTACGAGAATGGCTGTAAGTACAAAGCAGGAATCAACACTACAGACTTTCTGAGCAAACCTTTATCTTTCAATGCTTACCACAGCACAGTACGAGGTATCCTATAATACGCATTGTCTAGTTAAATGGAAATTATATGAAAGTTCTCGGCATAAACCCAAAATCATAATCATCATCATTTCAGCCGAAAGACGTCCACTGATGGACAAAGGCCTCCCCCAAGGATATCCACGACGACCGGTCCTGCGCCTCCCGCATGCAGCGGCCATTCCTCCCAAAAAACCAAAATAGTTCCATATATTTATTGATTCTTATCATCATCATCATCATCATCAGCCTCTACTCACCCACTGCTGGACGTAGGTCTCCTTCATGGCACGCCAACAAGCTCGATCCTGAGCAGTTCTCCGCCAGCCACTACCAGCCACCTTTTTGATATCGTCGCTCCATCTCGCCCAAGGGCGTCCTACGCTACGTTTGCCGAGACGCGCTCTCCACTCGAAGACTCGTTTACCCCATCGTTGGTTGTCGGTCCTGCGGCATATATGACCAGCCCATTGCCACTTCAGCTTGCTAATCCTCTCAGCTATGATTCTTATATTAGATTATAATTAGATCATTGTAGCCCATTATTTAAGGAATTAACAATTCTGTCACTTCCATATCCGTTGTATATTTTAGAAGTTGGGAAACCTGTTTATAAAAAAAACTTCATTTATTTATATTATTAAAAGAGAAGAAAATTACTAGTACCAGCTCAGAATTCAATTTCTGAGCAGGTGCTATTATTTTCCCGGCAGTTTTTTTATTTACATTATACGGTATAAATGTCAGTGATATGACAATCAACAATTATAATAAACTAGCTTTCCGCCCGCGGCTTCGCCCGCGTGGAGTTCGGTTATATCGCGCTTTTTAGATTTCCCTCGGGAACATCAAATTTTTTCGGGATAAAAGGTAGTCTATGTTCTTTCTCAGGGTCTAAAGATTGTCTGTACCGAATTTCATCAAAATCGGTTGAGAGGTTTAAGCGGGAAAGCGTAACAGACAGACAGACAGACAGACAGACAGACAGACAGAGTTACTTTCGCATTTATAATATTAGTATGGATTAGCACCTGCTTTAAGAATGTTCATCAATTAAACATCCATCACACATTTCGCTTACCATCACTTCTACATCCTTCCCCTATCATTCTTCTCCTATTTCTCTAGATTTTGCACCTTTCCACTTAGTCTCTTGTAATAATGTTCTAAAAATGTAATAATGTAATACATTCATGTAATAATGTTCATTTTTTAAAACATCTGCTAGATCCTCTTCTCTTTCAGTTACTGTACTGACATTCTATGTAGGTCGCACACCTCCATTTTACTACCTTCTGGCATCAGCCCGTTCTGTTGTGACAACCCTTGTGCATTTCTACACCTGCCTGGTACTACCTCTGCTCGTCGTCTGTGGGATACGCCGTAAACTTCGGCAATTGGGGCAGTTACGAGAAATTATAGTTTATTTCCTAATCGGTATCAATGGTAACCGTCAAACGGCCGCCCTAAAAGGGTGCTTGAATATTTAATATCAGTTTCAGCATGTTTACGTCGTTTATACGGAACATTCGATAAATAAGTGGGTTCAGCCTTGGCATTTTTTACAGAGGGGAAAGGAACTCATATCAGAAATATTAAGGCTTAGCGATCGCCAACAGCTGACGCGGGCCACGCGTGACTCACACCAAAATGTACCCTATGACCTTCTTCACCTTGGAAAATGACATTTATCCATAAATTATAATAAAGGCAAAGGTGAATTTTCTTTTAGAAACATAATATCTGACTGTAATACTAGCAAGTACTTATGTGTAGCTAATATAATTGATGAGAAGTGTCGGATTTATTGTTACACATTATTTATGTACGTTCATTTATGAACACCTTGTATTATATGAATTAAACCACCTGTTAGTTTTTATACAATTCACAAAGTTTTAGAATCGAATTAAGGCTAACAATTTTAGATTGAATCTTTTTTTAATAATTTTTAATACGTCTTTTAAGATTATACCTTGATGGAAATGCAATGCACCATATTATACTTTTAATGTCGGCATCATATCTTTGAACCAAGTTAAATGCATTTTTAGCTCTTCTCAGCTGTAGTGATAGTGTCGTTTTCCAAATGACTTTAAAACGGTCAACGACACAAATGCAATCGAATGATTTTATCAACTAATCGAAGAAAATTAACATTTTCTATAAAACCTAACTCCATATTGCAGAACTGCGAAGTAATTTTGAAAGTTTTTTAGGATACTTTCGTTGTGGAGCAGATAAATTTTTCGACCGGAAAGAACGCCGAAATTCCACCAAGTTATAAAACCAATTTTGTGATAGCAACAGCCAGCTCTCCACTACGGAAACCTTATGCTCATTAAAATATATAACCATATATCAAAAGTAAAAGAGAAAACAAAAAAAAAATGGCTTCTCCGAAATATATTTTACACATGGGCTAATTTTTCCTACGTTAGATAACTTTTATTCGAGGAATAAAAATTACGGCAGACAGTTTTGGAAGGAGTAACAAACATTTCAAAATGATTGCTTGTTTTAATTAAATAAGATTTTTTTTTTAATAATAAGGTAGATTTCCACAGCAAAATATTTGTATAGGATATAAATTAATATCTTATACAAATGTTAATGTTGTGTTTTCGTTTATATTATAATAAAAAATATATAATAAAGGTTTAAAAAAACACTCTCTGTTTAAAAAAAAAAAGGTAAAATCTGCATATTGTAATTACCGAAAAAAAAAAAACAGATGTGGTACGTGGTGGGTGGTGTGGTGAGGAAACCTGGACTTCCGGTCTGAAATCGCCAACCCGCATTGAGCAAGCGTGGTGATTACGCTCAATCCTTCTCTGTATGAGAGGAGACCTATATCCAGCAGTGGGACGGTAAAAAAGGTTGATGATGATGATGATGCTTCTTTAGATATTTCTGAAAGGTCTCTGATTTTATTAGAGCTTGAAAAGCTTTACTGTCTTTGAAATGTTGTCTTATATAACAAACACGGGTGATTCTTGAGAAATGAATACCTCTATAAAGAGATAGTAAATCCGATAAGCTCATTGTCATTGTTTCATACTTCAGAGCATTCAGTCTGTTATGTATCATAAATCTATTGTCCACAATTGGTTATCATGGCTACGATGAATACAGTAAGTAATTAAATTATCTAATCATAGCTAGGCGTCGTAATTATTTTTATGTAGGCCATTCCACAACCACCAGAAGGCTCGTAAATTAAGCTTTTTAGTATAATCGGTTAGAAATAAAACCAGAACACAATTTAGACATTTTATTTTATTTAGGTCAGGCTGCTTTCATTGGCTTTATTTGTTTAGATGAAACTTCTCTATGTCGTTGTATTTTTAATTTCATCACTCAAACTGCTGCGCGTTTTAGTAGAGATGCCCCAGACATGCTCACGTTTTGCCAAAAAAGGTTCTGGTGTCGAGAGTGAGCTCGTTTGTCAGAGAGGGCGCCCGGCCGGTGCCTCCAGCAATCTGTTTGTCCAGCTGCCACCTTCCTTCTTTTAACAAGAGCTTTGCTTGATATCCGGAAATTTATTTTTCTCACAATTTGTCGCGACGTACCATTGCTCGCGGCCGCTCCGACGATTTATGACAACATGCCGAGGCCATCACGAACGTTATTCGTAGAAGCACGTTGATTAAAGTGCCTATCATTCACCAGACATGTTCGTCGCAATCTAAACTAAAGCATGTCAAGTCTTTCTATACATTCAGGTTATTATATACGTTCCATTGTCGACATAAAACTTGGAAATATATTAAAACAAAAATCATTAAATTCCGTTATGAAACGTTTCCGGAACCTATAAGTTTACACATTGTTATAAATAAATAATTTGAACTCTAATTAATTTCAAAACAGGTAATTAAAATTGTCGGTAGGTAAAAAACACCTTGGCACTGTCACCATATTTAGAATGACATTCATTAATTTAATTGGCATAACGAGGTGTTTGAGACGAAAGTAAGAAAATAAATATCTTGTGTAAATAGGTGTTGTCGAGTGTTACCTACTCGCATACGAAAATTAAATCTAGAGTCTTTGTTCATCGTTTCAACGTAACGTTAAATAGTATTTTAGTAGGCACGTCTAAGTACATGCAAATAGAGATTGAGCCGTCCTCAAACCTTCCACGTCTGAAGGAAGTTTGACAACTCTATAGTTACAAGTGCACACTTTACGCGCTCACGAATCATTATCTCTTTGTTTCGGTGAAACTCAAAACACCTCATTCACGGCAACGTTTTGTTCCCCAAAATTATGATCGTCCCTTCGGTTATCCCGTACCATTAGAAACATTATGTCCTCGGGTATTAGCTTAGTTATACGCGTGCTATCTCGCCTATGATTTACACGTCAATAGGTACTAAAATATACTAGTATAAACGTAACTACAAAAAGTATTTACGACAACGTGTTGTATTAATTTAAGTATAAAGTAAGAATATATTTTGTGAGTACTTATCGTAGAGGATCAACTTGTCACTAACTTCAATAAAAAGCGCTATTCTTATTTAGATATTTATATAAGTTAGTAAAAGGTAGACTGGCATGTACACTTTTAAAACAAAAATAAAGTTTGCCATTGTTAAAAGAAGCATGAATCCAATAAGTGTGGAAGAGTATGTATGTTACAAAAATAAAATAAATGTATAAATTAACAGGTTACAGGTACAGAAATATTCACTTGACCACTTTCAAAACTTTCTGCCTTAATGCAATAGCAGATGTATATAGATATTATGTACAATGTATAGTGGTACCACCCTCATTATGCGCCACTATATATACACTATAACAGCGTCTCTGTTATTGACTGCACTATTTTGCCATTAGCAAACATTTTATAAATATGTACATAGCGGACATTTTGATCGAACAATATTTATAATTTTATAAATACTGGATGCAAACCTATAAGAGACATTTTTATTTATAGAAACTCCCCAATTAAGCCTATATTTGTTTAAGGTCGACATTCACTGTCTTAAATACACAATTGAAAAGAAGTCGCGTTTAACCCTCAGGATCAGTGGGGGAGGTTTTTGTTATAGATTACTAACTCTCTGAGTTCCTGTATAATTTTGAAGACATGTTTAATGTTAAGAATATTGATGATACCAGTACTTAGGTTATGGAGGTCTGATAAGCGTTCAATTTAAAATACAAGAGCTACATCCAGATAAACTGGAAGCTAAAGAAGCCATTTCTGCAGCCTTGGCCAAAACCTCATCTTAGACTTTGAGTTTATTTATTGAAACCTAAAGCGGGATACTTCTCCGTGGCCTGTGCTTAAGCGACACAAGTAGGAGCTGCGTGTCACGGAGCTGAATATGCTGCGGTGGATGTGTGGAGATACGCGGAAAGACCGCACCAGGAATTTCCGCATCCGGCGCAGCCTTCGTGTCCGTGACATAGCAGACAAACTGCAAGAGAGTCGCTTGGGCTGGTACGGTCACGTCTTACGTAAACCGACATGTTACGTGGGTAAAAAATGTCTAGCCATGGCGCCTCCACCGGGCCGGAACAAGCGAGGTAGGCCAAAGAAGTGTTGGCTTGACGTTGTAAGAGATGACATGCGTGCCAACAATCTCACACCACAGGATGCCATAGATCAATCCAAATGGAGACGTATTAGAAGGAAAGCGGACCCCGGGCTCCAACGCGAAAGCCGCGGATGCGACCGGGATTATACGCTGAGATGATGATGATGACTTCTCCGTGTCCCGCTTTGCCTACTAAACTAAGGTTTATCTATAAACTAAGATACAGTTCTTCTCCTGATCACATAATGAAGACCTAAATATAATTCTCATTCAAGAAATCCAAAGCAAGATAGCATTCACAACATAATTTATAACCAAGAACTCTGCAATCACTGTTAGTAATGTTATGAATGAGATTTGATTGTAGTTTTATTTGTTACTCGATCCGGTCTCGAAGGACCAATGGCTGGCGATGAAACTTTGCAGGGAAAGTTGCCTCCGCGCAGAGGGACATAGGCTACTTGTTTATCCGATTGGATCTCTAGCTCCTCAGAGATCCACAGTAAAATATGATTTCCTCCAGATATTAAATTCACCGTTCTTTACCCTAAACTTTTTCTAGATCATTGCCGATTTGTCTTGTTATATGTACTCTTTCATGAACAATGTAAAAGGTATGACCTGAGCACATGATTATAGCCCTCTCAACAAAAAAAATACGTAGGTTAAAAAAAAAACTGTTTCATGGAATACAAAAATAATTATAATAATATCAAAAGCATTTTTGAGCTTCAGAATCAAGCAAGTACATACTAAATCCATGGAAAAAGTTTCATGTGGATGTCCCTGGCACCCTGTATGTTACTACTTTAGTAACAAGAAGTATTAAGAGGGGACTCTAATGGTGCATTCTCTACACAAACGTATTCCGCTGTTTTCTTCGTAGACAACGCTTTCAGAGCATTTTTTATCTACGATTTCGCACCTTGATGATACGTGCCCCTATCATTTTATTTTTTCCAAAACTTCATTAATAAAAATTTTTTTTTTTTCTAAACCCCGAAAAATAACCCATTTTTACCGCGATCTTCAGACTACTATTAGACAAATGTGACAAGTTTTTGACAAAAAAGAAAATAATAGAAGCATGGGTATACTACTCCTCTAAATTTTGATTTATCAATTATTGAGATCTGTCATGCTTTGAAAAAGAAAACAGCGGATTACAAAACGTCTTTTGGTCAACGTTTTTGTAGGTAAAATTAATCTGAGCTGCAACTGTCCCTTTCGCACTTTACGAGTAGAGGCCAGAAGCGGCGCGATGGCAATGGTTTCTTCAAATACCTATTTTTCAAATTCCTTGCCACTAAAGTCCCCTCTTAAGATATGTCATTGAAGTATAATTAGATCGATTACATGTCTTTTTTATCATGGAGAAATCTTCATGACTATCCTCCGTCTGAGAATAACGGAGGGTTGAGTCGGACTCCTACCGAGTGAAACCGTACTATTCCGTCCAGAACCTATCATGAGTCAGAAAGTTCCTCATTGCCTATTGTGTAAATTCCAGTTATATATGTAGATATTGTATACTTAATTTTCACAATTTGTGATTGTAATTACATTGCTTTGGAATTATCTACATATACATAGTACCTACTTAGGTGTCTTCCAAATTTCAAATAGATTTCTGATTTCAACAATTGGAACCATAAACATCTCAAATGAGTATGAAAAGAAAAGGAACGTGACGAAATGTACATTGGATCAAGTTCCTAAAACGGGCACAAATTACTAAAACGTGGCAGTGAAATGACATCATTTATATACGCCCCATTTCGCTGCTTGTATCATTTGTTAACTGTGGTAGTATTAAGCAAATATTTGTTTACATAATACAACACGGCAGTAGTAGGTACTAGTGGCGGTGGTCAAGCGGTCATGTGAACGCCACACAGCGCTCCGTAATCCTCCAGTGCATCCATCATTCGGTAAGCCCCGCTCTAGCTCACAACCGCTCAAAACGGCTATAAAGGGGCTTTAAACGATTACGTGCGTAAACGCTCCTTATATCGTTCAGTGTTCATTAAAAGTGATAATTAAAAGAATGGCGCTGTAGTGATGAAGGTAGGGGATTTATTATGTAAGGGAATTGTGGCCGTTTTTGGTGTTCAAAGAACATGAGAAAACACGTAAATAAGCTGCCACTTGTGTTGACCGTCGCCCCTAAGTTGTGGTTGATTCAAGTGGGGAAAAGGTATCATTGTGGTTTACAAAAGGTGGGCGAGTAACAGCAACCTCCACTCTTTACGAGAATATTTTAACAAAATACTCAGTGCTATGAAAAGTTCAGTGGCACAATTTTATTGTTCCGATCAAGTTTTTTCGGTGGTATGAAAAGGTGAAAATGGAATAATTAAATTTGTACCAATATTTTAAACTAGCTGCGCCACATGGTTTCACCCGCGTTTTTTTTTATATGCCCCGCTCCTATTGGTCGCAGCATGATGTTAAATAGCCTAAAGCCTTCCCGGATTAATGCGCTATCTAATGCAAAAAGAATTTTTCAAATCGGACCAGTAGTTTCTAAGATTAGCGCGCACAAACAAACAAACAAACTCTTCAGCTTTACACTATAGAGCCGACCCGCAGTGAACTTATTTAAATTCTTTATTATGTACTGAATATTTTTGTAACATCCATAAGAAATTTCTTACATCAGAAAGGTCAGAGCATAAATAAACATAAATATTGCCGGGATTGTTTGAGCTCACGCTTGTTTTCATAATGTTTAAATTATTGTATTACTTGGTACTTAAACGTAATGTATACTTTTGTGAGTTACGAAAGTACCGTTCAAATTTTTTATGATGTTATTGTAACGAAGTTAAATAAATCGACTTGTGGTGGGAGTACCTAAACACGATTTTACTCGAAAATCATCACGACAAAGCGGTTGCCGACCTGCGTGCGGCTTTCATAGAAATGAGAGAGAGAGATAGTTTTATTGGGTTTCGAGGGTGCTAAAATCGATAGTGAAGTGAGAATGGAAATTCAAGACAGCAGCATTGAGAACTTTAAAATTTTCCGTAATGGGAATCGTTTTCGTGGTTTGTGTGGCTATTAAAGCTGATAGTGAGGTAAAAATAAAAACCGAAGATGGATAGACATCTTGAAAACTTAATGCTGAGCGTTCGAACATTCGAAGCAAAACATTAGCAAAATCCTTAAAATTTATTTATATTGTGTTATAAAGTATTATGTTACCTAAGCCCTTACTGGTAGGCTCATTGCTCAGTCTTTTCTTAGTCGGTTTTGAGAGAGACGCCGGAGAAACAAACTCACAAACTTCATACATGTGTTACGAATTTCAATTTTGATTCATTAACGAAACTATTCAACATACTATATTGACTCTGAGTTTGTTTGTGTTGCGAATAAACGATGTTTCTCAAGAGGAAAATCATCGAAAGCAAGACAATATAGACCTCAACGCCCGTCAACGCTAGCCCACCAACGACATTGTATTGAAGTATTGAATTGTACCTATTGAAGGTGAACTGAGACTGGGATCGGTGGCTAGACAGCATAAATCCTATACATATTACAGATTCTACTATTCTATTATATTTATATTATAGTCTTACTGACCGAATTTCTGTGTGGGTGGTCAATTTCAGTAGTAAAATCGACGCCTTACTTATTGTAGAGCACTACTGTGTAACTGCACAAGTGCATAAGTGCACTCTCTCCCTCACTCTTTAATTGCATGATTTAATTCCCCCATCTCCGTTCCACCAGCGGACGACCCGTTGTAAGGCTGGTTTCCACCCTTACGTTGTTAACACCACTACGATCCGGACGAAGCGTTTCGCTTCCTCCTTTATACCGCGTACATCGAGGGACTGGAATAATTTACCAGCGACGGTATTTCCGTCGGACTACAATTTGAGTGTCTTCAAGGCTAGAGTGAATAGGCTCTTAATAAACTAGTGCGCTTTACCATCAACGATTGCGTCACTGCTTACTATCAGACAGGATTGCGGACAGGACTACTGTGCAGTTACACAGTAGTGCTCTATAATGAGTAAGGCGTCGATGTTACTACTGAAATTGACCGCCCTTATATGTATAATAAGTATAATATAAATAGAATAGAATAGAATAGAATAGTAGAATCTATAATGTATAGGATTTATGTGTAGATTCAATTTCTTAGTATTGTATAATTGCAAACGTGTGAGCACAATGTACGAATGTGCTGTAAGGCATTTATTTGTTGGGTTAGTCTTTTTTATTGACTTAATTGTGCTCTGGCTGTTGAGAGTATGTCATGCTCACTCAAATGTCTCGCTGATGGTGGCGTGTGTTTTGGGTCATTGGGTTCCCTTCGATATGGTTGAGCTGAATGATGCTGATCCATACGTCATGTTCGTGAACGGACGCCGTCGGAGGGGACTGGTCATCTCTTAGCTGCCACGGCGTATTTTAATTTCTAAATTGATTTTTGTATGTTTTCCATAATGGACGCTCTCAGCGTACAATATATTTCTGCATCGTTCTCACGCGGTTGATTTCAACATGAATGATGTAATCAAATATTTGTAACAATAGCTTAAAAATTTAAAAGAGTGTCCATGGAGTTTCTTGCCCGTTCTTCTCCATAGGTCGACTAGCTTCATCTTATTGACTGACCGACCTTCTGACAATTCAAAAGTGCCTGTAACTGGTTTATTTGAAATAAATGATTTGATTTGATTTATGCTGTCTGGCCACCGATCCCAGTTTCAGTTCACCTTCAATAGGTACAATTCAAGTGGCGTGGATGGGTGTTGAGGTATACATTGTCTCGCTTTCGATGATTTTCCTCTTGAGAAACATCGTGTATTTGCAACACAAACAAACACAGAGTCAATAGAGTATGTTGAATAGTTTCACTTTAGTAACTTAATGGCATCGAACCCTAAAACAGTCAACATCGACAGTAAGCAAAATCATTTCAACCGTAAAGAAGGAGTTAATAAATCAAAATTGAAGTTACACACACCTATGAATTCTGTGATTTTGTTCCCGGCGTATCTCTCTCTCCCTCACACTAGCGGCCGCGCGCGACTTCGTTCGCGTTTTTTTATATGCTCCGCTCCTATTGATCGCAGCGTGATGTTATATAGCCTAAAGCTTTCCTGGATTATTGGACTACCCAACGCAAAAAGAATTTTTAAAATCGGGCCAGAAGTTTGTGAGATTAGCGCGTTCAAACAAATAAACTCTTCAGCTTTATATATTAGTATAATTATCATCATCATCATCTCAGCATTAATCCCAGTCGCATCCGCAGCCCTTTCAGCTTTGGAGTCTGGGGTCCGCTTTACCAGTTTAACTGCTGAGTTTGGCTAAACTTCGATATTTTCCGTGAAGCGACTGCCGTCTGACCTCCACAACCCGAAGGCGATATCTAAGCATTGCAGTTAGACCAATTGTTAGACTTTTGAGGGTTCCAACAACCCCGCTAACGACTGCCACTAGATGTTCGTATGGCAACCGGGACCAACGGCTTAACGTGCTTTCCGAGGCACGACCAGACCAGTGCAAATATTCATATTCATGCATACAAATATTTGCACTGTGCGGGGATCGAACCCGCGCCTCCTTGCGCAACGGCCGCGTTCGCTACCGCTACGCCACAGAGGCTGTCAATTATATATTAGTATAATTATAACACAATATAAACCAATTTTAAGGATTTTGCTAATGTATTGCTTCGAATGTTCGAACGCTCAACAATTCATTTGGATTGTTTTGACACTTCAAACAATATTAATTGCGTCATTGAACACAATCAATACTGTTGAACTTTCAAAATGAAAACTATTGCTGCCATTAGTGTGTTACGCAATTAGCGAAAGTTGTTTTTTTGAAGGTAAATCGCGCTAGTTTATTATGAGCCTATTCTCTCTAGCCCAGAAGACACTTAATTTCTTATCAAAAGTACTGTTGCAGTTTATCGATGCCAATATCGAAACATAACACGTAGCAGCTCAGGACTCAGTGTAAAGACGTGCGCAGAGGCTAATTGGTGATCCAAATTTGGTCATTCTTTCGGTACTCTATAGGATGCATTTTGGAGAGTGCGCGAGGGAATCCATCATCGGATGATTCCAACATAGTAGGGATCGACTTGCAGTCTAACCGGATTCAGCTAAATACCAGTATTTTAGACAGAATTGCATCATGTAACCCCATCTGACCTTCGCAAACCAGCCACTGGGCAATACCTGCGGTATCCTTGTCATGTAATTCCCTTGCACACTCTCCAAAATGCTTCCTATAGAATACCGAAAGAATGACGAAATTCGGATCACCAATTAGCCTCTGTGCACGCCTTTACACTGAGTCCTGAGCTGCTAGGTGGTGTTTTGCACAAGCACAAGCCCATATATCACTGTATTCAAAATTTGTATACAAAAGGACCTTTGTAACATTGGAAGCTGTACCAGTAAAGTATCGTCGGATCATTGCAAGAACGCCAAGTTTCCTAACAGCCCTCTTGACTTTGGACTCAATGAACCGCCTAAAGTTTAGGTATGAGGAAGTTTCAACTCCCGAAAGCTGAAAGCGGTCGGCGCACTCTAAGAATACATTCTGGAGAGTAAGAGCCAAGTAAATGGGCTCCTTTTTGCTTGTTCTTTTTTTAAGTTTTATATAGTTTAATTTGAGAATTTTTCTAATTAAAATTTAAAAATACCTAACTCAATATTAGTGTATTGAAACGTTTTTCGCTAAATTTAATATCCCAAAAAGCAGAGGTATTGATTGTACCATTTGATAATATTAATATACGATGCTCAAATTATAGATACACTAGCTTTCCGCCCGCGGCTTGGCCCGCGTAAATTTCGCTTATATCGCGCTTTTTAGATTTCCCTCGGGAATATCAAATTTTTCCGGGATAACAGGTAGCCTATGTTTTTTCTCAGGGTCCAAAGATTGTCTGTACCAAATTTCATCAAAATCGGTTGAGAGGTTTAGGCGGGAAAGCGTAACAGACAGACAGACAGAGAGACAGACAGACAGAGTTACTTTCGCATTTATAATATTAGTATGGATGAATTACACATAGCTCTTAGACAGAGGTACAGCTACGTTTTATCTGCAGGATATAATTACATTTAAATACTAAACGTATTATCAGCTTTATATCCGAACCAACTTAGCGTAACTTGATCATTTCTTTCTATTATCCTTATAAATAATTCAATTTAATCTGCACGACTTAACGTCTATATTCGTATTAAGTCAAAAAGTATGCTTCAAGCGAATCATTGAATGTAGGTAATCTGTACATCAGACAATCTGCGTTATCTTTACAAATCGTCTCTGGGCATGCAATAACGCGAATGTACTTTTTTGAATGAAGCTTCCTCATGTTTCTTACTCAACTGAAATCGGATCACGCTTAAGTCGCTGAAAATATATCATGAGAGTGTGTGTGATACCACGTTTGTAAAACAAATACATGCCTACATATTATAGGTATTGCCTTTTTAAATATTCCAAATTAAATCCTTTTATAAAAGGTTTTCAATGAGGTAATTACGATACTTGAGGAATATTATATATCAACAAAAATTAATTTCGAAAACAGCGCATCAATACCAATTGTATGGCGAGCGACGAAAATTAAACACAAGTACCTACCAGCCAATAAATTGACAAATTTCACTCGTACAACCCTCTTTCAGGCTCGTTGAAATCACAAATGAATATTCAAATTTTACATTGACTAGCTTACGAGCTTTAATTTATAATTGAAAGTGTTGCCTTTCCTGACGTTTTCACAATTCCGATGCGGCTAATTGCGATTCTGAATGGAACTTTGAGTTGGGACTTAAACTGGTTATAATGTCCGCCGTACTCAGATCACGTAACGTTTTGAGCCCTAGGGTTGCGCCTTCCACTTCGCACATCTATTTGTTGTTCACTGTTTTTGACGTTTCACGTCTTTGGAACTAGATTATAATGCGCTAAGTTGATATTTAAGTCACGTACTGCAGGTACTGAATGCGTAAATTGCACTAACTATAGGGTTAAATTAGACTAATTTACTAAGAACGCTGAATTTATTCTGCACATTTAAAAAAGCAATTTTAATTAAATAATATTAGTAAACAAACTAAATTGCTTCATATGCTACGCGTATAGGCTCTTTAAAAATACTATTGCAAGTGGATAAATTGGAACTTATTTTTATTTGACTGTAATAAAATTTCAATACGGATTAGATCTGAATCTGGGTATAAATTTTCGGAATTAACTTCAGTTTTCAGTACATTTTATTGACTTCAGTTCTTAATTTTAAGTTTAGAAAGCAATTAGAGCAGCTGTAGTTATAAATTTATAAGTTATGTATTATAACCCTAGTGTTGTAACTGCGTTGAGTGTTGGTACTTTCCGACTTAGAGTTATGGTTCTACAAAGAAACAAAGAAGATTCGAAAAAGTTCACACACGATATGAAATCCCCGGGGAGGAGATGAGACGTGGTCGGAGAGAGTGGCGCCCGGCGCGCCGCACCACGACGTACCGCGCCACTCTGCCTGGCGCGCGGCGCCCGCCCTGTGTTACAAACGTGCCCATTTCAAACGTCTAAAAAGAATTGTATATTTCGAAAATAAAACTTTAACCAACGCAACGCTGTGTCACACACCGTTGCGTTGGTTAAAGTTTTAAAGAACCTCGACTTTTTAAAGCGTAATAATATAGCGTTGGTCGTGTCCTTTTTGAATTGGTGGCTAAGTAGTAGAAAAAAACAACAAGTCTTTCATATCTTAATATTTGAAAGGTCTGAAACTATGTTTCTTTACACTGGGTTTTTACTTTCGTAGCAGTAGCATAATGTATATCTATACAACGTGTAACATAAAGGGTATATACATAGCAAAGGCACGGCATCTTTACATGATATCAAACGATATTGGAAGGGTTTTTTAATTCTATCTCTTTATGTTAGGAAGTTATGAGGAAAAACACCGCCTGTGATAGGCTACTATCATACTAGTCGAACAGAGATATTGAAGACATTTATCGGATTTTGGCAAGTAACGTGACCGGTAACGAGTAGTTATTAACATATGTAGTGTACTGCCACGTTTGTTATGATTTTATTTTAAGAAACACACGAAACCGAAAACTTGGTACCAATTTTTTGAGTATTTTATTTTCAGTTGAAACCCTTCCGATATCGTTTGATATCATCTAAAGATGCCATGCCCTTGGTATGTATATACCCTTTTTGTTACACGTTGTATATAAACATAGATATATATTATCTAAATATTTATATGAACTACCGTTAATAAAACTCTCTGCGTGGAATTCGAAATTCATTTCATAATGTTTAGGTATGAGGTTATGAAATCATATACTTATATATTAAATTAAGGATATTTAAAAAAACGTAGTAGTGTAGCTAAGTGAAAAGATCGAAACAGCTAGTATACTAAATACACCAAGCACACATTAAAGTACTATGAATATGACTCAACTACAAATACCTGAATTTCGAATGCAAGTTTAAACATGTAATTAGTGTAGGGTCTGACAAAATTCACAATTATAAATAAGACTGAATACAAAAATACCCTCTTTTATGGAAGGATGTAAAACAAAATTAACCCTATAGACCACATTGACCACCCCGTAGTATTTCTATTTAGATGTACAATTAATATGTATGAGATTTGAGCACAATCCCGGTGGCATTACATAGCAATAGCATATAGCATAGCGCACATAGGAAAAATAAAACAGTAACGAAATCAAAACTGTATATTAAGTTAAAAAGTATTTGCTACAAGATTTAGGCCTTAGTTTATATCTATATTTAGGTATGTTTGTGTGCTTTGGCACTGCATGTCCTTTGGGGCATAGTGGAAAATTGCATGGGCTTGTATCCGAGAATGTACAGATATAAAATCTATATTATTTTCCATTCACTCAACGAGAACGCCTGGAGATCTCCAACAAAGGATATACAGTTACAAAATAATAAAAAGTTAAAAAACTAAAACCCAACTACGACAAAAAACGACGCTGAAAAAGTATAAAACAAGATTTTCAGAATACTGAACTGAACAAAGTTGATAATAGTTGCAAGTAAATGGACGCAGTAGACTCTACCAAGATGCCTTCGTTGTAAATTGACAATAATGTCTTACGATACTATTCTGAAGTATGCAATATTCACTATTTAGAGATAAATTTTCATGTTTGGAAAGGCGTAGTCACACGTTACATATACCTACCGTAGCACTTTCATAACGTGTGACTGCGGTTTTCCAAACATGAAAATTTATCTCAGATTATATTTATCTCGTTCAGTATTCTGAAAATCTTGTTTTATACTTTTTCAGCGTCGTTTTTTGTCGTAGTTGGGTTTTAGTTTTTTAACTTTTTATTATTTGTACTATTTTGGTGTTAAAGTGTATTTGTGGCGCATAATATTAATAAAAGTTAAATTGACGAACTAAAAACTAGGTAGTTAACATACGACATCTCTTTTGACTTATGTATCGGCGTATAGTAATATGTAGAGATGTCCTATTTTACTATTTCGTAGCGCTTGGAGCGTAGCGCGTATAGCAACGGTTTCCCCGTATGAAGCTCCCGGTTTTTCGTAGTAGCGACGCACATTTGCGTCGATGGCACCGAATGGGTCATGAATTAGTGGATGAGGCCGTTAGTATAAATAGATTGGATGTTTTTCTAACGGTGGTAGGCCATAACATCGGCTGCCGGCAGAAGTTACCACCCACCAGACAAAGTCTTGCCGCCAAGCGATTCGTCGTGTTCCAGCATGATGTCTGGTGAAGCCGTACGGAGGACGCGTCTGAGCACTTTGTGTTGCGTTGTGTGGCGAGTACGATGCGCCAAATGTTGTTGTGTCGGGAGTTTGGTCATGTTGGTCTTGGATTTAATATTGCATGACCTGGCTCAACTGCCGTCATCCTTGCTATTCCTAAGTTTTTTAAGTGAATAGGCTTAATAAACTAGTGCGCAGGCATCAAGGATTGCGTCACTGCTTACCATCAGGCGGGATTGCAGTCAAGCGCTAGTTTATAATTATTTAAAAAAAAAAAACTTATATTAAGAGGACCTGGGAAGATTTCTTAATCTATCTAATTCTGCTAACGATCGACTGTCATGTGGATTTTTAAGTAATTTATTATGATCCAAGGCACTTATAAATAATCCCTCTATGGTTTTAACTCTACTGAGAGCGACATAGGCCTGTCCTTTAGCAAACAATTACTTTCCTAGATCTGTAACTTTATCTAGAGTACAACCTTGTAATTTATGTACAGTACAACCCCAAGAAAGAATCAGCGGGAGCATTTTACGCTGAATTTGCCCAGAACCCCTCAAGCCGTCAAATTCAGTGAGGCAAGGCTCGATTTTGATAAGTCCGTTAGTATCTGCTTTTATGGATGCGTCGTCAAATTGTATGAGAACAGCGCTTGGCTGTTCTCCTGTTCCAACTGATCGCGCCGAAGAGCAGGCCATTCGAAGGCCTTCACCACTCCCATCGCTCCGTTTACCAAACCCTGGTTTACATTCAAATTTCTACGAAGCATTACTAGGGATTATGTACAAACATAAAGTACTCGTGAAGCTCTTTCAGATGATACCAAATACGATATATTTATTTTAATTTTGTATTAACATAGAACTTTTTGTCCGCTAGAGGGCGTAATACTAAATTTGGTGACAAGCTTTATAGCTCATAACCAACAGAATATCAAGGCCCTTCTAATGGTGCTGCAGTGGTCTTATTCTGATAAGTAGTAAAGAAGCTATCTATGAACGAAAAGATGTGAATTATATGCAATCAGCCCATGAATACAGGTAAAATCACAAGCAAATGCTAGTATATATATATATATATTCAAAATGTACAAGTTAAGCCCTTTCAAATGATACCAAACACGGCATATTTATCTTAACTTTATTTTTTTACTCTGTATATTTTGTCCGCTAGAGGGCGCCACGTTAGATTTTGTGAAACTCCATATAGCCTATAACCAGCAGACAATTAAGACGCTTCTAATGATATGTCATTTATCGAATTCGAATAAGTAGTTTAGAAGTTACGAGGGAACAGATGATACATACATACATACATACATACATACATACATACATACATACATACATACATACATACATACATACATACATACATACATACATACATACATACATACATACATAGCCTGTCAAAATCATAACCCTCCTTTTGCTTTGCCGTAGTCGGGTAATAAATGTACAATAATATAAAAGGTTCTTTTACGTGTGCTCCTTCAATTACAAAATACTACTGCATCCATATATAAACTGGTGTAAACACGATTGCAAGCGTGGTGATTACGCTCAATCCTTCTCCGTATGAGAGGAGATCTGCGCCCCAGCAGTGGGACAATAAAAAAGGTTGATAATGATCATGAAACACAATTGCATGAGTGCAAATTCCTAAAACAACGAAGTTATTCTGATGCGAAAGTGAGATGATGTTTCACCGCTGATTTGACGGTCCATAAAGGACATTGATATCGGATTTTGAACGAAAACCCATATATACCTCAAAGATAGGTTTTAAGGAGAACTTAAGAATAACAGATAAGTGTCCGAAGTGAATGGAAAAGCTACGTGCGCGCATTAAGGAACAGCTTTAGGTTCCTTTGTTGATAGCTGAATAATAACGGCCTATTAATGCCCCTTGTCGAGGTTATCAGCACCACGACAATTAATTGGCACAATCGCCAAACTCCCAACAGAAAGTTACTGGCAACTACCTTTTTGGTGTGAAAGAAAGGTAATACGTTTATTGCAAAATCAACGTCCGTGCATATGTTGCTTTGCAGAATAGGGTATTTGACTAAAAAAACTAATTAGTCCGTCAAACAGATTTCCAAAAAATATTAGACACGTTTTTTTCTTTTTTCATATAAACAAAAAACTAAGACGATACAGCGCGTTGAAAACTCGTGTGACGTCATTGGACGGTACACTTTTTAGGGACCAGTGACGTCACCAGCCACCACTCCTGATCTTTGATGCCTTTTATATTTGTCAATTTTTGTTTATATGAAAAAAGAAAATACGTGTCTAGTATTTTT
Source organism: Sesamia nonagrioides (assembly GCA_017933935.1). NCBI lineage: Eukaryota > Metazoa > Arthropoda > Insecta > Lepidoptera > Noctuidae > Sesamia > Sesamia nonagrioides. The sequence goes on along the minus strand of JADWQK010000456.1, from coordinate 423,881 downwards.
TGGAAATCTGTCTGACCGACTAATTAGTTTTTTTAGTCAAATACCCTATTATCGTGGTTATGTAAAGAGCTGTTTTATATTTGATTTTTAAATCAATCGATTTCTACTCAATCAACAAATAAAAACAAACGAATCACACGAGAAAGACATGAAAGGAACTTATATCATAATAATAAAAAGTAAAAAAACTAAAACCCAACTACGACAAAAAACGACGCTGAAAAAGTATAAAACAAGATTTTCAGAATACTGAACTGAACAAAGTTGCTAATATAGTTGTAAGTAAATGGACACAGTAGACTCTACCAAGATGCCTTCGTTGTAAATTGACAATAATGTCATACAATACTATTCTGAAGTATGCAATATTCACTATGTAGAGATAAATTTTCATGTTTGGAAAACCGCAGTCACACGTTATCAAAGTGCTTAGGTAGGTAGGTATATGTAACGTGTGACTACGCCTTTCCAAACATGAACATTTATCTCAACATAGTGAATATTGCATACTTCAGAATAGTATTATAAGACATTATTGTCAATTTACAACGAAGGCATCTTGGTAGAGTCTACTGTGTCCATTTACTTACAACTATATTAGCAACTTTGTTCAGTTCAGTATTCTGAAAATCTTGTTTTATACTTTTTCAGCGTCGTTTTTTGTCGTAGTTGGGTTTTAGTTTTTTTACTTTTTATTATTTGTACTATTTTGGTGTTAAAGTGTATTTGTGGCGCATAATATTAACAAAAGTTAAACTGATGAACTAAAAACTAGGTAGTTAACATACGACATCTCTTTTGACTTATGTATCGGCATATAGTAATATGTAGATATGTCCTATTTTACTATTTCGTAGCGCTTGGATCGTAGCGCGTATAGCAACGGTTTCCCCGTATGAAGCTCCCGGTTTTTCGTAGTAGCGACGCACATTTGCGTCGATGGCACCGAATGGGTCATGAATTAGTGGATGAGGTCGATAGTATAAATAGATTGGATGTGTTTCTGACGGTGGTAGGCCATAACATCGGCTGCCGGCAGAAGTTACCACCCACCAGACAAAGTCTTGCCGCCAAGCGATTCGTCGTGTTCCAGCATGATGTCTGGTGAAGCCGTACGGAGGACGCGTCTGAGCAGTTGTGTTGCGTTGTGTGGCGAGTACCTACGATGCGCCAAATGTTGTTGTGTCGGGAGTTTGGTCGTGGAGAGTCTCCAGATCAATCTCCCTCTGGCGCAGCATCGTGTTGGTCTTGGGTTTAACATTGCATCACCTGGCTCAACTGCCGTCATCCTTGCTATTCCTAAGTTTTTTAAGTGAATAGGCTTAATAAACTAGTGCGCTTTACCATCAACGATTGCGTCACTGCTTACCATCAGGCGGGATTGCAGTCAAGCGCTAGTTTATAATTATTAAAAAAAAAACATATATTAAGAGGACCTGGGAAGATTTCTTAATCTATCTAATTCTGCTAACGATCGACTGTCATGTGGATTTTTAAGTAATTTATTATGATCCAAGGCACTTATAAATAATCCCTCTATGGTTTTAACTCTACTGAGAGCGACATAGGCCTGTCCTTTAGCAAACAATGACTTTCCTAGATCTGTAACTTTTTTATCTAGAGTACAACCTTGTAATTTATGTACAGTACAACCCCAAGAAAGAATCAGCGGGAGCATTTTACGCTGAATTTGCCCAGAACCCCTCAAGCCGTCAAATTCAGTGAGGCAAGGCTCGATTTTGATAAGTCCGTTAATATCTGCTTTTATGGATGCGTCGTCAAATTGTATGAGAACAGCGCTTGGCTGATCTCCTGTTCCAACTGATCGCGCCGAAGAGCAGGCCATTCGAAGGCCTTCACCACTCCCATCGCTCCGTTTACCAAACCCTGGTTTACATTCAAATTTCTACGAAGCATTACTAGGGATTATGTACAAACATAAAGTACTCGTGAAGCTCTTTCAGATGATACCAAATACGGTATATTTATTTTAATTTTATATTAACATAGAACTTTTTGTCCGCTAGAGGGCGTAATACTAAATTTGGTGACAAGCTTTATAGCTCATAACCAACAGAATATCAAGGCCCTTCTAATGGTTCTGCAGTGGTCTTATTCTGATAAGTAGTAAAGAAGCTATCTATGAACGAAAAGATGTGAATTATATGCAATCAGCCCATGAAAACAGGTAAAGTCACAAGCAAATGCTAGTAATATATATATATTCAAAATGTACAAGTAAAGCCCTTTCAAATGATACCAAACACGGGATATTTATCTTAATTTTATGTTTTTACTCTGTATATTTTGTCCGCTAGAGGGCGCCACATTCGATTTTGTGAAACTCCATATAGCCTATAACCAGCGGACAATTAAGACGCTTCTAATGATATGTCATTTATCGAATTCGAATAAGTAGTTTAGAAGTTACGAGGGAACAGATGAACATACATACATACATACATACATACATACATACATACATACATACATACATACATACATACATACATACATACATACATACATACATGCATACATACATACATACATACATACATACATAGCCTGTCAAAATCATAACCCTCCTTTTGCTTTGCCGTAGTCGGGTAATAAAATAATCATACAAATGCGATGCTTAGTAGATATCAAAAACATAATATAGACAACGTGTATAAGAGTACGAGGAAATTATAATATACCTTTAACCATCATTTCTATGATAACTGATCGTCATAAACGTTTAATGTGGTAGAATGTTTTTTGGCTCAAGCTAGCAAGCCTATAAATAACGAGTTTCCATCTCTAATGGATCCCCCCGTCGCATGCAGTCTCAATGTCACAGCCCTTAGGGAAACTAGGGGCGCAATATTATGATACCTGAGTCTGAGTGTGTAAGATTATACCATGCTTAATTCTAGTAACAAATTACAGCCAGTTGACAGCTTCCGTGGCATAGCGGTAGCGAACGCGGCCGTTGCGCAAGGAGGCGCGGGTTCGATCCCCGCACTGTGCAAATATTTGTATGCATGAATATGAATATTTGCACTGGTCTGGCCGTGCCTCGGAAATCACGTTAAGCCGTTGGTCCCGGTTGCCATACGAACATCTAGTGGCAGTCGTTACGGGTTGTTGGAGGCCTCAAAAGTCTAACAATTGGTCTAATTGCAATGCTTCAATATCGCCTTCGGGTTGTGGAGGTCAGACGGCAGTCGCTTCACGGAAAATATCGAAGTTTAGCAAAAAAAAAATCAGCAGTTAGAATGGTAAGGCGGACCCCAGACTCCAAAGCTGAAAAGCTACGGATGCGACTGGGATGAACGCTGAGATGATGATGGAATTCTAGTAACGAATTACGTATACAGAGAGGTTTACCTTTTCTGTTTTAATAAAATACGTGAAATAACCCATAACCTGGCAGGCGATGATGATGAATCATCATAATTTCATCCGAAAGACGACGCGACGTCGAAACACATTCACTTTGACCGGTTCTGTGTTTCTCGCAATTAACGGATTCCTGCGGTTTTCAGACAAAAATAATTCAATAAACTACTAACAATTCAAAGTAATCGTTAAAAAAATTGTATTGCGTAATTGTATGGCGAATCACTAAAAAAAAAAAGGTTGATGATGATGGCGAATTACTATAATTATCATTTTCAAAGGACAGTAAAACCGACTAAAGTTTTAATTACAAAAATAATTTTACATTATAAAATTAATGTTAGTGTAAGGTTTTTTGACTGCTAGGCTGTTGCATTTTATTGGCTGTCACATTTCCAAATTTTAGTGCTCGTATTATGAGCGTCCTTCGACAATCACCTTTTATGACAACTGAGAAGGAGAAGGGATTGTTAATTCTGTTGCTCTCTTATTTTTACCCGACTACGGCAACGCAAAAGGAGGGTTATGATTTTGACAGGCTATTTATTTCATGTTTGGAAAGGCGTAGTCACACGTTGTCAAGGTGCTACGGTAGGTAGGTATATGTAACGTGTGACTACGCCTTTCCAAATATGAAAATTTATCTCTACTTAGTGAATATTGCATACTTCAGAATGGTATTGTATGATATTATTGTCAACTAGCGGCCGCCAGCGACTTCGTTCGCGTGGAATTAGTCATGCTCAGCTCCTATTGGCAATATGTACGGCTGCTTTAGCTCCCGTTTTCGCAACATTATTTGTTATTGCTCTGCTCCTATTGGTCATAGCGGGATGTTATATAGTCTAAAGCATTCCTGGATTAATAGGCTATCCAACGCAAAAAGAATTTTTCAAATCGGACTAGTAGTTCCTGAGATTAGCGCGCACTAACAAACAAACAAACAAACTGTTCAGCTTTATATATTAGTATAGATTTATAACGAAGGCATCTTAACTACGTCCATTTACTTGCAAATACATTAGCAACTTTTTTCAGTTTAGTATTCTGAAAATCTTGTTTTATACTTTTTCAGCGTCATTTTTTTTGTCGTAGTTGTGCAGAATCCAGCTAACAAAATAATTCTTCTTTTTCTTCCTGTGCCTCTTCAATCCTGAAGGTTGGCCGTCAACTTCTTGTACTCGGTCTTGTCAACCGCGAGTCGGAACAGTTTTTCGACTGAAGTAATCCGGTCCACTCCCTGATGTTACGCAGCCACGACTTTCTCTTTCGTCCAGCGCGCCTTTTTCCTTCTACCTTGCCCATCATAATGAGGTGGAGTAGCGCATATCTGCCGTGCGTAATCTATTTTGCGTTTCTTTATGGTGGGCAACAATTTTCGAGGCATTTGAACGCGCTGAAGGACGGTGTCATACGACGGTAACACCACATTTCAAAAGCCTGCAAGCGTCGCGTAGTGTCCTCTTTCAGAGTCCATGCTTCGCAGCCGTACATGAAATGATGAATGAACAAAATAATATCATATTTTATGTTCCTAATGTTGTATCTGGAGCATATATGAGTCTCAAAGTTATTGGATGTGTGGTGTACTACGCCGCAAGTTATAACAAAATTCTATTGTGATTTCAACATTAAATAGAATATATTGGCTGTAGTGTCTACAATGGTCTCAATATGTTGTGATTTAAGTATGTTTAAAGCATTATTTGTTATACTCGCTCGGAATTTTATTAGAAGATACTAGACAATTTGTTTATTCATTCTTGAAACGGCGGCGCTTATATTCTGCTGGTCTTTACAAAGGGAGGAATCATTTTACTAGAAAAGATTGCTATCATACTATACAGAGTGGTGCTGACAATACGACAATAAATTAAACATCGTGTACCTCAACACATTCTCCGTCTACCCATAAAAAATCATATAAATATGTCCATTAGTTTAGTCACAGGAAATTGTTTTTCTTTTTTCACATTTTCTGGATGTACATGTTGATAAGGAAACGCTTACAGGTTAATGACCGCCGCATCCTGCGGTATCAAACTTTAGTAATAGTGGCGCGAAAAAAACAAGTCGCTACAGGATCACGCTGTCGATGATCGGAGGTCAGTGAACCAATATTTTTAAAGGATGTTCTATTCCGTTTGCAATATTATGCGAATTAGTTTGTTTGAGACTTTTATTTTTTTTATTTTTGATGCTTTTTTTTTTCTATGGTTTAGGATTATTCCTATTGTTACAAATGGACCTTATGTCGATGGCATAAGGTTCAATATCGCGTGACATGCAGTGAGTCACTTTTAAGCCCTATTTCTCCAGATCTAGACATTTTCTAGGTACAATAATAAAACGCATTGCTAGACTTAGGACGGCCTATCGAATGGTACAGGTCTCAACAGTTTTGTCAACAAAGTGTCGACATCGAAATTTCTAGAAACCCGTTTCCGGGAATTACCGTAGCTACTTCCGAGTGACCTCGAAGTTATGTGCTATTATTATTACGTCTAGAGGAATCTGGAATGTTCGATCAGCTGGCCTATATATAGCGCCGTGACGCCGGCGCACAGTCAGTCTACACTCGACTAGCGATACGGAAACAGCGATAGTTAAGAAGCGATCTTTGAGAATACCTACTGCGACAACTGTAACGAGAACTGTGAGTACTACGTGAAGTAACATCTGTACTGTTATTGTGTGTTTACAACACGGACTTCGTGGACATAAGGGAAGACTTCGGTGCGACATCAGCTACGTTCTACTTGTCATTGCCTTCTACCGTCTGTACCTTCGTTGCCAATAAACTTCGTAACCCTTAACCGGCATTTTAGTACCCCTAGCCCGTAACACTATGAACCAGCATTGTTCTTATTTTCATTTATTGTCGTATTGGCAGCACCACCCTGTATATACAACATTATTTTTTGTTTATGCGAAACCATAAACACGTGTCCAGTATTTTTAAGTAAAGAATCTATGTACAAATTTTCATGAAAAACCACAAAGTTATGAGCTTGCTACTTGGTTGTCCCAACAAAAATATGGTCAAAGCTCCGTTCGGGCGGGCGAGCGCGGTGTCTTGACCTCTGGCGTTAGCGTGCAATATGATTTGTCGAACAATTAAAATGTTTTCTAAAAATATTGGAATCGATTCAGTTGCTTATTCTGAAAAAACTATATTTATGTTTCGCACAAAAAATTACCCTGTATAAGTAACATATACAATCTTAAAGTATTTTCTTTCCTTCTCCTTAGGTAGGTATACTTATAATTTGTCAGTACCTAAATGTATAAGTGTATGTCACTGGACTCCTTTTAAACGGCTTGGCCGCTTTGAATTAAAGTCATGTAACTTTTAGAGGGAATCTCACACGAATTTAAACCATTGGGTTAAATTTTAAATTTGACACGGCAGGTATGGCGGCGATTTTGGTCTAACTGCAATGCTTCGATGTCGCCTTCGGGATGTGGAGGTCTCAGGTCAGACGGCAGTCGTTTCACGGAAAATGTCGAAGTTTAGCCATATCAGCAGTTGGACTGGTAAAGCGGACCCCAGACTCCAAAGCTGAAAAGGCTTCGGATGCGACTGTGATTAACGCTGGGATGATGAGGTATGGCAGCGATTTATAAAACATAGGTACTTATAACATTTCACGGGGGCGAAGTCGCAGACAGAAGCTATTTTTATAATGATATTATAGGCTCGTTGATGTCAGGTTAGAATTTGATTATCATGTATTTATTCTCTCCAGTCACTAGCTTACATATTCTGGTGAGGCAACGTCAATGTTTAGCGGAGGCACATGATGCTGAGCGTCGTCATGTCATCATGTGCCCCACTAATGTTTTAAGGACTTGCCAGATTTATTCAGCTCTGTTCAGCTTTTATCTATAGAAAACAACGATTCTGTATAAACAAAAGCTGAACAGAACCGAATCATCATCATCCCAGCGTAAATCCCGGTCACATCCGAAGGCTTTTCAGCTTTGGAGCCTGGGGTCCGCTTTACCAGTCCAACTGCTGATAGGGCTAAACTTCGGCATTTTACGTGAAGCGACTGCCGTCTGACCTCCACAACCCGAAGGCGACATCGAAGCATTGCAGTTAGGCCAATTGTTGGACTTTTGAGGGCTCCAACAACCTGTAACCACTGCCACTAGATGTTCGTATGGCAACCGGGACCAACGGCTTAACGTGCTTTCCGAGGCACGACCAAACCAGTGTAAATATTCATATTCATGCATACAAATACTTGCACTGTGCGGGGATCGAACCCGCGCCACCTTGCGCAGCGGCCGCGTCCGCTACCGCTACGCCACGGAGGCTTTACGTATTTCATTTTTGCTGAACAGAACCGAATAAGAGGCATTAATTATCCAAGTTTACTTAGCCAAAACAAACATACATACATTACATATAAGATTCATTTACCTAAAAATTACAGGCCATCATTAAAATAAATGATGTTCAGTAATGGCTGATTTATGACATTTACACCAACAGAAGCAGCCATGCAAAGACCCCTCCGCCCCTTTCTCCATTCTAATAAAATGACTAGTCATCATTTTGCCACTTCTAAAAATTAATGGATACCTTACGCAACTCGTAACTCATCGATGTTAGAAATATTATTGAACATTATATATAGTGGTCATTTGTAAAACGGTCTGTTAACTTGATTAATTTCAACTATTATTGAAATATATTTTGATTCGAAAACGATTTACTGAACGTTATTAACGTAGTATTAAATTTAGTTGATTCAATTATTCTTGAAGGTCAGAACAACGAAGAGTTTGATAAATAATCAAAATTTCTGTCGTAAGTAATTAACGTACCTAACACTTAAAAATTATTAGTGCAAACAGGAAAATGACGCAAGCAATAGGTATCTGCTTTTACATATTATTGTTTTTACGTAATAATATTACTACGGGGAGCGAAAGAAAACGAGAATTTGATCGAAAGGTACAGTTCTTGTTATGTCTGCCTACACCCGTGGGACAGGTGTGAGATTTATGTATGCATAAATCGAACAATAACAAAATTAATACTAGTATATTAATAAAAAGTAGGAAATCACCAAAATAATTTGGTCAAATGTACTTAATAAGAGCTTTTGTTGTTAGGTCTGATACAGTGCCACAAAGTAAAAACCAAACACGCCAGCACAACATAATTATAAAATCGAACACTTGAGTGCGTGTAAAATGCCTATAAAATCTACCTGAAAGGTTATTACAGTATATACGTAAAATATGTTGGTATGTATAAATCTCCGATCAAGTTCGTCGAACAGATACATCAAGTGGTATTACCGTTTGAAAAATAGCAGGGAGGTGACGTTGACGATGGTTCGAGCTCCACCTCACTTTCACTAGCTGAGGAAAATCTTTTGCGCATATTTTTCACGTTGATACATTTTCCCTACATGTTATTTGCCTTAAGCTAATCAGGCGTAACATGGAAATATTATTGATATTTTTTTTTTATATTAGTAACGGTATTTTGACGTGCAATAAAATGTTGATTTTCCTAACATTCCTATCAATCTAATTAATTAAATTGTCACCATCTGCCTAGTTTATTCCCAAATATATTGTGGTCGGCTACTAGTCTTACTCAGTAGATTTAGCCGAATATCAATATTTTAAATGGAGCTACTGTCAATCTGACTTCCAAATACATTTACTTACCTACTGGGTAATACGATAACACTGGTTGTCAGATGTTCCGATTTTTGACTACCCGTGACTACTGTGAAAAATCTACGGATGACAGCCGGGATCAAAATCAAAAAGTCATTTATTCAAACTAGGCTGAGAATCAGCACTTTTTGAACGTCAATATTACATAAGACAGTCCCCCAAAACGCCCACCCATCGACACTTCCTAAGTGGTTTCGCTGGGAAGAAGAAGTGGCGGAAGAAACTCCCCAGCAGCACAGCTGTCTGTTCATTTAGAAAAAACACAATAGTTTATACAATACTATGTAGGTACAGTAATACAAGAGAAAAAATAAAAAATATATAAATATGCCAGATAGCCACGCCAAAATACTACAAAAACAAAACAAAAAATAAAATATCAGTGAAATGTAAAAGTAAAAACTTATTACATACCTAAATAAAAGACCCTGGCATATAGGGCGTGACAGCTCACATATTTGTGGATTGTAAAAAGCGAATTATATCAATTCATATAATGTGTCAGTAAGCTAATTCTGGAGAAGGAACACAACCATTGTCTTGAGTGAGAGCGACCAGCTATTCTTCTTCTTGATGTTAACGTGCTTTCCGAGGTATGGAGAGGTCTCGGTAGGTAAAGAAGGTCATCGATCCACAGCCCAACAGCAACAAACGTAGCTTAACCTAAAGCCTAATTAAATGAAATCCATACTCCATATTAGTATTTTATATGCTAAAGTGTGTCTGTCTGTCTGTCCGGCTTTCACGCCAAAACTACTTAACCGATTGTAATGAAATTTGGTACACAGATAGTCTAAAGCCTGAGAAAGGACATAGGCTATATAACATCCCGCTATGACCCATAGAAACAGAGCAGTAACAAAAAATGTTGTGAAAACGGGTGCGAACGCGGACGTACTACATATCGCTCCCATTATTTTAACAGGCGCTTATTTTATGTCAATTGAGTTCTTTTTAATTTACGGGAACCACCGCGAGCTATAAACTGAAGTCCACGCGGACGGAGTCGCGGGCAATAGCTAGTTATCTATAAAAATTCGAAGTCATGTCTAAAAGAATTACTAAGGGAAAATCTCCAGGTCATGACGGTCTCAGCATCGAGCACCTCAAGTATCTACCTTGAATGGGTACGTCTACCTAGAGACGTTTTTTCATGCTCTGCATTAGCCGCTCATATACGTACCTTCACTGCACCGGAAGACGCAGCGTGAGTAGGGCCCAGACAAGGTGGGCCGACGACCCGGTGAAGGTCGCAGGAAACCGCTGGATGCCTGGGGGAAGCCTATGTCCAGCAGTGGACGTCTTTTGTAAATGATGATGATGATACATACCTTCCATCCGCGGTGCTTATAGATATATCAATATAATAATATCAATATCGCAAAAAATAAAACTGTGAATGTGTCGCATAAGGCGAATAAGCGATAAGGTGAATCTATATCCTTTGCCAATGTAATTGCCAAAGTGTGTGACTTTCTGCTTGTCAAGGAACTGGATAACCATACACGATGCATAGTTTGGGTTTTCGTCTTGGACTTTCCGCTGAGAGTGGTTATCCTCTGTCTAAAGCTGACTGTACAAGAATATAAAGAGAAAGGTACTCCTATGTATACCTGCTTCTATTTGACCTTGTGATATATCAAGTCAATTCTTTGACCGATGTCCGAGGGGCAGTAAGGTTCTGAAGTGGCGGCCATGTACCAGACGACGTAGCGTAGGGAGGAGGACCGATGACCTGGTGAAGATCGCGGGAATGTGATGGATGCGGGCAGCACAAGACCGGTCATTGCGAAAGGCCTTGGAGGAGGCTTTTGTCTAGAAGTGGACCTCTATAGGCAGAGAATAAAAAGAGAGAAGATGTTCTTTGGGTAATCTCAGGGGAGTAGGGGTCTACTGCCTTCTTCATCACCATTCTCCGTGGACGCGATCCAGCCGGTACTGGTGGATGGGGTCGGAAGAAGGCACGGCTCCCTGACGTTTCGGATGACACAGATGCTCATAGTTTTTTAGAAAGTACCTGTGTCGACTGTCGCATAAACAAGGAGCATGACGCCCGGTGTCACTACTGCGTGTAGTGCCGGGAGGCGTATTGATGACAAGCTACTTTGATTTTAAAATAATTTACTTTGTGATATCGCCGTTGTTCATTTATGTCAATTATTCTTATACTAGCTGTGCCCCGCGGTTTCACCCGCGTAAGCTTCGAACTGAAAGAGCTCAGTTGATATAAAATAAGCGCCTGTTAAAATAATGGAAGCAATATGTAGTACATCCGCGTTTGCTCCCGTTTCCGCAACATTTTTTGTTCCTGCTCTGCTCCTATTGGTCATAGCGGGATGTTTTATAGCCTAACCTTTCCGCCCGCGGCTTCGCCCGCGTGAAGTTCGGTTATATCGCGCTTTTTAGATTTCCCTCGGGAACATCAAATTTTTCCGGGATAAAAGGTAGCCTATCAAAAAGCCTCAGGGTCTAAATATTGTCTGTGCCAAATTTCATCAAAATCGGTTGAGAGGTTTAAGCGGGAAAGCGTAACAGACAGACAGACAGAGAGTTACTTTCGCATTTATAATATTAGTATGGATTATTTGATTGCTTTGTAATGCTAAGTCTTAATAGGTTTAGCATATTTTAGTGTTATGTATTAAGTAAACACGTGTCGCACTTCCGTGCGTCATCGGACAGAGTTGGAGGGATTGAAGAAAAAAGCGAGTGGTGGATTTGATTCTGTAAAGAGCTCTCCTGAGTCCTGCTCCTGACAAGTTTCGTTTTATTTGTATATTCACAAAGTTTTGTATTTTATTTGTATTAGCTTGCTCATAGCTAATAGATACACTTTGTATTTGGGTTACATAGACCACTATATGAACTGTGACATTAATGGGTCTGTTTGATTCACTGTATTATTACTACCTTGTACCTACTATAATAAAGTATTTAAATATATACCTACACTACATTATTTATGATTTCTGTGGACCCGAATCGTTTGTGTTTTATTGACACAAACGATTCGGTTCCTTTTCGAACATGTCTGAACGCCTGGCGGTCTTACTAATATTATTTCGAAAACATTTGCACAATATTCTCTCGCATCATTTGTCAACAGCGTAGGGACGGAAAATGTGGTGGGAAAAGCCACGTTTCTGCAATATTCTAAGGAGTGTTATACCCTACGGACGACGATAGGGGCAGCTGTCATGATAGGCACAATATACCAACGCTACCAGTATAATACTTTCATATATTAGCGGCCCAAACGTAGGACACGGTAAAACGTGTCACGACCAGGCTACTATCTATACTGCTGAATACTATAAGCCAAAAGAAATTGTATTGTTAAATGTTCAAAGCAAAGACTTATTTCAAAATAATAACTTTTGTTTGCAGCAAACATGATGCAGAAAAATATAACAGGTTAGGCGAATTCGTTATATTCACGTAAAACGAACATTTCTCACTATAATACTAAGACTCGATACTATGATGCGAGGCTGAGTCCAAGTGTGGATTCAAGAGACATCAAAGAAACGCATGTACCTTATTTGAAGCCCCGTTGCGTTATCTTTAAATACGTATGTACATAAAAATTTGCTGCTTAACACGCCTGAATATCAAATCGAAGCTACAATGAATTCAATAAATAAATAAACCCTCCAGAAGTGTTGGAATCATTATGTACATTCTTACAATCAAGCGAAGTAGTTACCTAAGTGGGAAAAATCTTAAAAAGTCAAACCTAAACGACACTTGACAGTAAGTATCTATCGTCCTCCTTTTTACAAAAGGAATCTGCTTCGGTGCTAAAATATTATTATTTCAGACGTTTTCTTTATGTTCCTAATCTGTTTTAAATGATGACCACCTATAGATGTTATCTTAACTTTTGACGCCGGACGTATCTATGCATCATCATCATCATCATTTCAGCCGAAAGACGTCCACTGCTGGACATAGGCCTCCCCCAAGGCTCTCCACGACGACCGGTCCTGCGCCTCCCGCATCCAGAGGTTTCCCGCGACCTTCACCAGGTCGTCAGTCCACCTTGTCGGGGGCCTACCCACGCTACGTCTTCCGGTGCGTGGTCGCCACTCGAGAACCCGTCAGCCCCATCGGACATCGGTCCTACGGGCAATGTGTCCAGCCCACCGCCACTTTAGTGTTGCAATTCTTCGGGCTATGTCGGTTACTTTCGTTCTTCTACGGATCTCCTCATTCCTGATTCGATCGTGCAGTGAAACGCCAAGCATAGCCCTCTCCATTGCCCTTTAAGTGACTTTGAGCCTTCTTATAAGCTCCACTGTTAGCGACCACGTCTCAATTCATGTTTAGCTATTACGTAAAACAAAACGATTGTTAGAATCTTGCGGTTTTTAAATTGCCATAAAAATTACATAGCTACCACCCCACGCATACGAGAAAGAATCGACTAAATAGCTTATGATTTATATACCATTGTAGATCTATATTAAAATGGAATACGAATCATAAGCTTTTTAGCCGATTTACGACTTCGTCATGAAGTGCACGTTTATTAGAGACACAATCTGAGCGAAAATTTGCGACAATGTTGTCTCGTGTCCCGCCTTTGCTAAATCCCAATTTGTATCATATGAGATCTGACAAAAATAGCTCTTACTTCATACGTAGGAGATACTGTTCTTATTATGAGTCACACCACGAATTCATCAGAAATTGAATCATAGCCCTAATGGCCAAAGTGTTCATTTGATAGTGCAATATAACGGAAAATTCTAAACTATGTGCAAACTCCGATGTAATAATTTACACCATTCAACTAAATGCGTCTTTTATAATAAACCATTTAGGAAGACTACCGCGGTCATTAGCTGCGGGCGTAGTTGTAGGTACATCATTAAGGTTAAGACAAAATGGGACAGTGTTTTGAAACGGTTGTGCAATCCATCACGCGTAAGCGAGGCCCGACAGACCACTTAGCCACTGTCCGCCAGCATCGGACGTAACCCTCCGCACAACATCCGCCACGAGCCACGCCACGCGAGCCGTGCGTACTCTTGCATACAAGTGTAACGACCACGTAGCGTGGCGAAGCGAACAAATGAAAATGCTTCAATCTCGTACGACTGTCTGAAAAACTCTTTTCGAATCGGACAGCTTTATGTTCAACAGTTAAGTATTGGTAGCTTTGTATACCTTGTAATACACATACTATACATATAAAAATATCAATCTTCGTTCAGAACGTAGGTAATTCTCGAATTGTTGTAATTTAAAACATAATTTAACTTAATGTACCTGAACACTGGAACTGGATACTTGATGAATACTGCTTATGTAATTATAACAGATATGGAACATCCACGGTGTTTGCTCCTGGGGCAAACAGAAATGCTTACGTAACAATATTTCATTGAAAATAAATGAATCACAAAAGATCCCTTAGGGCTAAGATGAAGGCATTTAGTTTTCTCCGTAAATTAACTTTCAGCTATTGTCTTGGACATTGCGCAAGTTTTTTCCGCAGGTTAAGACTTTTCGTGATATCCAAATATGTTTATTTTACCAACTAACGTACATCTCATCACCATCATCATCATTGCAGCCGAAAAGCGTCCACTGCTGCAAATAGGCCTCCCCAAGGATCTCCACAACGACCTGTCCTGCGCCTCCCGCTTCCAGGGATTTCCCGCGACCTTATTATCCAATAGTTTAATCAAATAATAAGAGACCACAATATTTTGTTTATCCCAAGCGTGTTTTAGCAAACAACTGGGCTGGAGCTACATATATTGAATGTCTAATTTATTTTTGATTTGTATTTGTTTTATTATGTTTTACAAAAGCTGTTTTAGCCTCGCTCACCTATAACAAAAATTTCCGAGTAAAATAGTAAATAACCAAAACAGCTTTTTCGCCGGAAAATACCGTACTCGTCATTAATTGAACCAACCCTCACCAAACTAATAATAATAATATAAATTTCATCAAGAAAGGATCAGATTTCACATAGTTACACATGGTTTATACATATATATATAACTGATCTGTACACCAAAAGAGGAAATTCTCCCTCTCACCTGCATCTTGAGAGACAGTGATTTATCGCTTTAACTAATTATTAATTCAATAGTGGACTAGGTCGATCAACCTGAATGATTGGTCTTGATATTGGCAAAAGTTTACGTACGCTACGACTGTTTGTGTGGTTGTGTGTGTGTTTGTGTGTGTGTGTGTGGGTGTGTGTGTGTGTGTATGTGTGTGTGTGTGTGGGTACTTCAGTAAGGATTCAGTTTCTAGATAGTCACGCTCCAGTAGCCATTCCATCATTTTGATTTTATTTCATACATACATAGCTGTTTCCCGCGACTCTGTCCGCATGGACTTCACTTTACAAGGCGCGGTGGTTCCCTTAAATTAAAAAGAAACTCAGTTGATATAAAATAAGCGCCTGTTAAAATAATGGGAGCAATATGTACGTCCGCGTTAGCTCCCGTTGACGCAACATTTTTTGTTAATGCTCTTCCCCTATTGGTCATAGCGGGATGTTATATAGCCTATGTCCTTTCTCAGCCTCTAGACTATCTGTGTACCAAATTTCATTACAATCGGTTCAGTAGTTTTGGCGTGAAAGCCGGACAGACAGACAGAGATACTTTCACATTTATAATATTAGTATGGATTTATTTGGATTGACAGTATTAAAATTTATGTGAACTTTTTTAACCGACTTCAAAAAAAGGAGGAGGTTATCAATTCGTCGAAATATTCAATTTTTAATGTATGTTCCCCGATTACTCGAAGACGCCTGGACCGATTTGTATAATTCTTTTTTGTTTGAAAGGGTATCCTTTCCAGTTGGTCCCATAGTCACCAGGTCAGGATCTGATGATGGAAGACCAGAGAAATAAAGGGGAACTTTCAAAAATCGTATGGGCGACTAGTGCATTTCTAAGTATTTTCATTAAGTATTTTAGTGCACTACGATGTAATAAAGGTAGGGTAGATCTGATGATGGAGCCGGGAGACAGTCGAAGGACCTCCTCAACTATTCACAGCAGCTACTATGAGACTGTGCTTGATTAATTTGTATTGAGAAGAACTTTACACCTCGGTGGTTGTGACTGTCATAAGTGCTCTGATGATGAAGACAAAGTCCAGTTCCGGGAACTCCTCAGCGGTTTACAGTAGCTAATTTGTGTTTGGACTTTTATAAAATAAAATTACGGGTAAAAATTAAAGTAAAGAAAATTACGTCGTTTGCTTATATGCCTTTTCCCAACTATTTTAGCGTCAGCATCCAGTCTAACCGGATGCAGCTGAACAGTACTTTTCACAACTAAAAAGTGTAAAATAAAAACTATTTTTTACAAAAAAAGAACAATCGACTTCCAAAAAACACTACAAAGTGAAAAATAACTAGGTAATTTCGGAAGTCGCTGTCAAAAACCTAATATACAAAAACCAAAGACACCGAAAGTATAGTATTGGTGTTGTCCAAAGGTAGTTTTATGTGGGGTGCCTATCAGTAATTGCTTTCTTTTTTGGGGGTTAGGTTGGCGAACGCTAGGATGTTTTCTAATGGTTGCCTGCAGTACAAAAAGTTGGCACACGGAAAGTACTTTGCAGTCAGCGTATAGTTGAGTTGTGGGATACCGAAAAGGTTCGCATGACATCACCTTCAGTACGGCCCTCTGCACTCTCTCAATCTTTAAGAGACTGGTTTTATTTGCTCTACCCCATACCGTTATGCAATATCCAATAACATATTGATAAAGAGCATAATGAACCATCTTCAGCGTTTCGGGAGCAGCCGATTCTCTAAGGGATTTGAAAATATGGAGTAGTTTAATAGCTCTGGAAGAAATAGCGCCCACTTGTTTATCCCAACGTAGTCCACCATCTATTTGGACACCCAGGTATTTTACATGGTCAGTTTTTGTAATTGTCTGACATGAGCAATGTGCAGATTGATAGGAGCAGTAATGTGCTTTCAGGGAAAAACATTTTTCGGGTAAGTTATTACACCGGATAGCGAATGGGATGAAAGTCTTTTTATCACAGTTGAGAGTGAGTAGGTTTTGGTTGAACCATTGCATTATATTTGTTACTGCTGTGTCTGCATAATGCTTAATAATATCCCAATTTGGCCCATAGACTATGACCGCGGTATCATCTGCATACGTAATGATCTTGGCATTCTGCATAGCTCATTGACGTCTATTTGGAAAAGAGTTGGCCCATGAATGCTTCCCTGAGGAACACCGTAGGTATTTACTACTTCGTCACTTGTATGCTCTTCTATTTTTACTCGCAGGGTCCAGTTGTTAAGATAATCTTTGAAAATCTCGAGGATGTTTCAACGTATACCTATGACTGCCATTTTGGAGATAAGTTTGGGAACAAACACTATGTCAAAGACTTTGGAGAGATCTAGGAAGATCCCTAGACATTTGATTCTTCTGTCCAACTTTCTAGCAACGAATTGTGTCAGGTCAAGAACTACATCTTCGGTTGAGATCCCTGTGCGAAAACCATACTGAATATCAGAAATGAGTCGATGTTTGTTCACCCGTTATACATCCTTTCTAGTATTTTAGAGAATGCTGATAGGACCGATATGGGTCCGTAGTTGTTGACACAGTTTCTGATTCCTCCCTTATATATCGGATGGACGATAGCTTTTTAAGCGCATCAGGAAAAACGCCTTTCTGTAGGCAACAGTACATGGCATGGTTTAATAGTGGATATCTATAAGATTTTTAATCTTGTTTCTAGTGATTCTCGAATGTTTTGTCAACATGCTTTTCTACAACATAATAATAAAACTGATAAATACGTGTAGCGATACCACAAATGAACTTAATATGTAAACAAAAATCAATGGCCTAAACGAAAATTGTAAATACAAAATGTCAACAACATTATTCGATATACTTATTGCATTTTAAACTATGGGATACGAACTTTTCCCATAGTTTTGTAATTTTACCGTGTTCGTCAGCTGAAATGTTAAACTTTTTTCGAAGTGCCTCCGAATAAGTGAATTGAAAATACAGCCATGTTATGACGGAAAATGTTTACAGGGATCGTTTCGATAAACAACGTTTCAAATAAAGGAATTTTCAACAACACCTACGTTTTCTAAGGGCTTTATATTTTTCTCTAATGCTTTTTGCCATACTGTAATAACCATACATTTGTACCTATATTAGAGAATTAAAATTTGACAGCCTCCGTGGCGTAGCGGTAGCGGACGCGGCCGCTGCGCAAAGTGGCGCGGGTTCGATCCCCGCACAGTGCAAGTATTTGTACGCATGAATATGAATATTTGCACTGGTCTGGTCGTGCCTCGGAAAGCACGTTAAGCCGTTGGTCCCGGTTGCCATATGAACATCTAGTGGCAGTCGTTACGGGTTGTTGGAGCCCTCAAAAGTCCAACAATTGGTCTAACTGCAATGCTTCGATTTCGCCTTCGGGTTGTGGAGGTCAGACAGCAGTCGCTTCACGGAAAATGTCGAGGTTTAGCCATATCAGTAGTTAGACTGGTAAAGCAGACCCCAGACTCTAAAGCTGAAAAGGCTTCGGATGCGACTGGGATTAATGCTGTGATGATGATGATGATGATTAGAGAGTTAAAATAAGACAGAAATATCTTCTTCTTTAGCCTATAGAGGTACACTGCTAGACAAAGGCCTCCCCCAAGGCTTTTCACGACGATCGGTCTTGTGCTGCCCATCTGCTATCCATCGACTTCCCGCAACCTTCACCAGGTCATCGGTCCGCCTTGTTGGGGGCCTCCCTACGCTGCGTGTTACGGTACGTGGCTGCCACTCCAGAACCTTACTGCCCCATCGGCCACCGGTTCTAGAAGCAATGTGCCCCGCCCACTGCCACTTAATTTTAGCGACTAGAAGAGCTATGTCGCTGACTTTGGTCAATCGCGCAGAAAACCTACCAGCATAGCTCTTTCCATTGCCCTTTGTGTGATTTTGAGCCTTCGTATGAGGCCTATTGTGAGCGACCACGTTTTAGTTTCGTATGTCCTCACTGGCAAGTCACACTAGTCAAAGACTTAGTCTTGAGACACTGTGGTATCTTGGACGACGAGAAGATGTAGCGTAGCTTCCTGAACGCTGCGCAGGCGAGCTGAATGTGACAAGACACCTCTTTCTCGAAGTTGGACCTACCTAGTTGGACTTTTTGTCCCAGGTATATACTCGTCAACAACTTCGAGTACAGAGCAACAAACTATGTATGAACCATTTCCATCTTTAGACACATAGACAGAAATATATAAGCAGCTATATAACAATCCCGCTAGTCTGCAATTGATACGGCCTAGGTTCACAATACCAATAGTATGTAAAGCAGTGGTAATTTCTTGTTTTTGTCCCGCTCTAAGCCAAGGGATGGTTTACTCTTGTGGGGAAAATGTTCAATATTAACAGATTAACTCGGTCGGGGATCTCGCTTCATAAAAATAAATTCCAATATTCCCCTCGTTGCTCTCATAACTCGTAAGAAACGGCTCTCGCTGGAAAGTTTAAGGCGGACGATTGGAGAATAAAAATTGCATTTTTACTATGTTAAATTAAGTTTTTATTGTGAAATTTATGGGGTGTAGTAAAAAGATTGTTGCGTTATAGCAATTAGACATTTTTTACGTTCCGCGACGGTATAAGCTTTACCTACTGTAAAGGAATTACAAGGACTTAATACTTTGTAGTCGCAATTATAATTAGTTTTTTTAATGGATAAAGAATATAATTAACTGCAAAATTGACACATCCATGCTTGTAATAAGGATGCTACTCATCAAGCCCACTGACGTGTAACTCCTATAAACATAACATTTTATGCTCTAAAGATATTCAAGTTGAATATAAAATCCCTGGTATCAATAAATAATAATAGTAGCCATAAGTGCCCAGTTCATAGATTTAAACATACATTTGGCTCAAAATGTAATCGATACCGACGGAGTTTGTCATATGTATGAAAAGAAACATCAAATTACATGAAAAGGGAAATAGAAATAAAATGGCAAGCTTTTCATATTATTCATCATAACATATGCATCGATAAACATCAAACAGTTTAATCAATTCCAAATAATGTTACCGTTTTGACAGCCAAGCCAATGTTTCTCTCGTGTCATTTTACCCCTATTATTATTATCAATTTAGAATATAGTTACAGCAAAAATAGCAATCATAATATTTGTCGGTTTTGCTGGCGTAAATATTATTATCAAAGGAACATAGACATTTCACTAGTTAGAGAATATCTGTTATGACCTTGTTGTGACAATGACTGTCTGGAGTCTCGAAGGAGACAAACATAATAAATAGCAATAAACTTATGTTCTAATGTTGTTAGTATTACGAATGAGCCATTATTGAACTAGTGCTACGTTATTTCCAAGGAAAATAATATAGTAGGTTACGATATTAAAGAAACCTCTTTATAAGTAAATTAAAAGGATGCTTCTCGGTGGTAGGCAACAACATCAGCCGCCGGCATAAGTTACCACCCACCAGACAAAGTCTTGCCGCCAAGCGATTCGTCGTGTTCCGGCATGATGTCTGGTGAAGCCGTACGGAGAACGGGTCTGAGCAGTTGTGTTGCGATGTGTGCCGGGTACGATGTGCCTAATGTTGTTGTGTCGGGAGTTTGGTCGTGAAGGCTCTCCAGATCATCCTCTGGCGCAGCATCGTTGGTCGTGTTGTTGGGTTAAACATTGCATCACCTCGCTCAACTGCCGTCTTCCTTCCTATTCACTCAGTTTTTTTGAGTGAATAGGCTTAATAAGCTAGTGTGCTTTACCATCAACGATTGCATCACTGCTTACCATCAGGCGGGATTGCAGTCAAGCACTAGTTTATAACTATAAAAAAAAAAATGCGTCTACAATATTTTTTGTGATTTTATAACATACGAAAGGTTGGCTAAAGACCTACATGCTATCTATATTTAAGGGCATGTTAAAAACATGTTTTTAAATTAACAGGGGAAGGGGGAAGCTGCCCCTCTCTGGGTACGTTCATGAAAATACAGTTTAATATAAATCAGGTTATTCATCATCATCATCATCAGCCCATATTCGTCCACTGCTGGACATAGGCCTCCTTCATGGCACGCCCACAAGCTCGATCCTGAGCAGTTCTTCGCCAGCCACTACCAGCCACCTTTCAGGTTCCAAATCAGGTTATTGCGTAAAATAATTTGATGAATTCTCAGTCCTACATGTAGAAGCCGTTGTTTAATTTAGCGGCCCGTCCCGGCTTCGCTCGGGTGGATTCATTAAAGATTTATTATCAGTAAAGGTATATCATATAAATGATAGTACTTTTTACTATTATTTATTAGGTAAAATACATAACAATTTATATTACATAAAAAAAATACACTTTAGAACTATTCAAAATATTTTACACTAAAAAATATATCTCTGAAAAAAATCAACTTTCTTCTATATTTCAGAGTATCAAGCTGTAGTACAAACACTCACGCACACTGACAAGCGCCCTGCGCCGCTTAAACTAAACAGCAGATATTGGCATACATTTGCCGTGAGTATGTGTTGCATTGCTAAGCTTAAGGGTCCTGTTAATCTGCTCATTTTGATCACTTTTGTTCCATGATTTTGAGAATATGTTACATAATATTAGTAAAATTATGTATGATATGGATAGTACAACTCTTCATCCAGCTGCTAGCTTGACTACTTTGTTCAAGAAACTTCATAATTAGTAGTAAATCTACAATTTCCAATACTCTTTTTCTCAAATTTCACGATCGAGTGAAGTTTGACCATAGTTTCTGAAGAAACTACAAGCGATTTTGTCTATAAAAAAGTACTATTCACATCAGCATATAACTATCTTGCTGCTAGCTTGACCACTTTTTCGAGTTTATTTCATAATTCAGCAAAAAAAGAAGACAGAAATTAAGAAATTCAAGGGAAAACTGCAGCCAAACAAGTATGTTTTTTCTATAATAAAGCAACTTTTTTTAAAAATTAAAAAATGCCTCATTAATTTTAAGGTATTTTTAAAATAGAAACAAAAGTTTATTTTCTAAAAAAAAATTTTTTTCATCATGAAAATCAATGTCAAAATCTACTATATTTACGAGCGCTCCAACGCAGCCGGCTCAGTGGTAACTCGGCTAGCGCAACGTGAGGACGTATCACTTTGTGTCGCCAGAGCTCGCGAGCTTTACGTAGGTTTATGTAAAAAATATACTGCGACTACCACAACTTGGTCCTTTAATTATTTTTCTTTCTTAGGAATATTATATTAGTTGTGAATTATATTAGGATATTTACGACTTATCCCTTGGATTGTGTTCGATCGCGGTTTTCTATCAAGCTCGACAGATGGCGTTGTACCGTTTTCTGAATCGCGGTGTCGAGATTCTCCGTGACCATTATATATAGGTTACAGAAAAATAATTTTTTTTTAGTATTCGCTTGGAAATCGCTGTTTCATTTCACACAGTCTCACTGGGCAGTTGTCAAGTGCCGTACATTTTGGTCCTAACGAGTCGGATCGCGAAAAGTGTAATCGCGTCGAAAAGTGAGTGTTGTGACGTTCTGGTAAGGCATAGAAACCAGTGGTGGATCGCCCTGAAGTGCCAGTAAAATCCACGTGTGTGCGTGTGTGGGAATCCAGCAGTGCAGCACCGAGGTTTGCAGCCGGCTCCGGCAGGGGGCGCCACCACTCTACCAGCATTGAGGCTCACTTCATGCGGCAACGGTGACGACAGCAGAGCAACGAGACGAGAACAAGAGTGACGTCACAAACTGTGACGACGCACTCTCAGCGGTACCAGCAGTGACGTCAAGAGTGACGACGACACACTCTCAGCAGCGTTGTGCTTGGAGAGGTTTGACAGACAAAACCGTGAGTTACAATCCAGTGTTTATTATGTGGTAGACTTTTTCTCAGTGAATTTAGAAGATCAACTTGGTTCTTAGTACAATTATTAGAAGTGTTCAAGACTTTAAGATTTAATAGTAGGTGGTTTGGACTTATTACTACTTAATATTTTTCGTGCATCTTAAAATATTGTCGTGACGAGAAATCTACAGGATTTTTCCTAAATTAAATACTGTTAAATAAATATTAATATATAATAATAAAATATACTTAATTTTTCGTCTGTTGTATTTAGATTATAGAATTGATTCCATTACTTATAAAATTATTTAGCCTTTCTGTAAAAAATGGAATCCTTAGGTAAATTGCAATCAAACAACAAAGCAATCATTGAAAAGGGTAGGATTAATTTTAAAAAATCGCCTAAGGATCGTCTCACCCAAAGTTACATTGAAACGAGATTAGAAACATTAGAGGCGCAGTGGAAACAATTTGTTGAAACACATACCCGCATAGTGGAAAAAGTAACAGACGAAGAATTAAAAAGAAATATTTATTTTACGTCTGATATATATGATGTAACTGAAGAGTTATACATAACATACAAGTCTGAACTAAAACAGCACTTATTGCAAACTAGTCCATGTACAGATTTTAAGCCAAGTAATAACAAACATTGTAATCAAACCAGTTCAAATGTGAAATTGCCACAAATTAGTTTACCTACGTTCACGGGTCTGTATTCCGAATGGGTTACGTTTCGTGATTTATTTACGTCATTAATTCATAGTAATGATACACTGGATGACGTTCAAAAACTCCATTATTTAAAGAGTCATCTCTCGGGGGAAGCAGAACAGCTGCTTCGACACATTCCCGTGACTGCGGGTAATTACAATGAGTGTTGGTCGATTCTAAACAAACGGTTTGACAACAAAAGGTTTTTAGCTAACTGTATGCTCAAACGACTGGTCCATCAGTCGCCCATTACTAAAGAATCATCGACGAACGTTAAAACTCTGTTAGATACAACTGTTGACTGTTTGCATGGCTTACGCAGTTTGGGTATTAATGTCAGCTCTTGGGATGCAATTATTGTATACTTAAGCTCCGAAAAATTAGATACAGAGTCGCGTAAATTGTGGGAACTCAGAGTTAGTACAAGTTCCAATGACGACTTACCCACGTTCGATGAGTTCAAAAGTTTCATGGAGTCTAGGTTTAGAGCCTTAGAATATTTAGATCCTAAAGCAAATAAACAAAATCATTCTCGTGATAATAATGTCAAATCTTTTCATGTCGCATCTCAAAATTGTGTATTATGTTCTGGAAATCATAAATTGTGTCACTGTAAGGAATTTGCGAAGAAAAATTGTGACGAGCGTCGTGAGTTTGCACGAGTCAGTAAGCTGTGTTACAACTGTCTAGGTACAAACCATTCCGTCTATGCTTGTCGTCAGCATACTAAATGTCACCTTTGTAAGAAGAAGCATCATACATTGCTTCACCCAAAATCAACTGCCAACTCTGCTGAAATTGTTGATAGTTCAGCAGAAACGAAAGCTGTGGTAGCTAATGCAGTCACCACTTCCAGTGAAAGTGATACCAAACCCACTTGTTGTTTTGCGGATGTTCACAACCAAGGGCTATTAGCCACAGCCTTGGTCAACGTTGAGTCAAAAATTGGTACTGCTGTTGTTTTAAGAGCTCTGATGGATCAGGGCTCTCAAGTCTCTTTCATCACAGAGGCTGCAGTACAGTTGCTCGGGCTTAGGAAATCACCTGCTCGCACCGACATACTTCGTCTAGGCGATGGCGAAGGAAACTCAATTCCCTCTAAATGGATAGTTCGCTTTAAATTACAATCACGTGTAGATCCCACCTTTATTTTATACGTCGATGCATATGTATTGAATAAACTGACATCCCGTCTACCCGAGAAGAAGATCATTCAAGTATCGCCTTCTTTCTTGTCCTTAAAATTAGCTGATCCAACCTTTAAAACGCCAGGGAAAATTGATTTACTTTTGAGTACGCGTGTAGTCGGAGAAGTTTTATTGGATGGTTTAGTCAAGGGTGCGCCAGGTTCTCTAGTGGCTCAGAACACAAAATTAGGCTGGATCTTGTCTGGTGAGATCCCATTGTCGGCAATCTCTAGGTCAGTATGTTATCATACAGTAGTACAGTCAGCGGATGTCAATGGCCTTTTACGTAAGTTTTGGGAGTTGGAGTCTGAGCCCTCAGTCCGTAGTGTAATGTTGACTGAAGAAGAACAACAATGCGAGGATTTTTACTCTAAAACTACAAAACGCGACGCGATCGGGAGGTATATTGTAAGGCTACCGTTCAAAACAAATGCGCCCAGTTGTACATCTGAGGGATCAGAGGTCATTGCCCGTAGACGCTTTATCAACCTAGAGAATAAATTATTAAAGGATCCGGAATTTAAGAATCAGTGGTCACACGTGCAGTTCAATGACAATCCCGCAGACAGTGCATCGCGCGGTGTGAATCCCTCTGAGTGCGCTAACCTAGAGTTGTGGACACAAGGACCTAGTTGGCTGAAAAATAAAGAAATTCATTATAGTAGACGAGGAATTAAAGAAACTAACCTTGAGGAGAGAAAATCTGTAGTAACATGCAACACAGTAGTAAGGGAAACAAGTGATGATTCTATAATTTCAAAATATTCATCTCTTAGAGAACTTACCAGAGTAGTAGCTTACTGTAAAAGGTTTTTGAAGTTTAAAAACAAAAACTATACTACAAAATTCGATAAATTTTTAACACATTCTGAAATCCAAGGGGCATTACTTACCTGCATTAAATTGTGTCAAAGGGAACATTTCGGATCGGAGATGGATAATTTAAAGATAAAGGGTGAAATAAATAAAAAGGGGGTACTTACCTCGCTCAATCCTTACCTAGATCGGGAACAAATTTTGAGAGTTAGTGGTAGGTTACACAGAGCCAACCTGCACGAAGACTCGAAGCATCCTGTAATTCTTCCTCGTAAGTCACATTTAACCCACCTCTTAATAGCCGATGCTCATGAGAGAACGTTGCTCGGTGGGCCTCAGTTGATTCTCAATTACTTACGATCCAAATATTGGATAATAAATGCCAAAAGTATCGTTAGGCACTACGTACGCAAATGTGTTATTTGCATACGTCATTCCGCTCGGTCTGTACATCCTTTGATGGGGTCATTGCCCTCTGCTAGGGTCAATGCCAGCCGACCTTTCTTTAGAAGTGGCGTGGACTATGCAGGTCCTATTAGTGTCCGTCCTAGCAAAGGTCGCGGTTATCACTCCACCAAAGGATATATATGTTTGTTCGTATGTATGGCTACTCGAGCCATACATTTAGAAGTTGTCAGTGACATGACATCCCAAGCCTATTTAGCAGCCTTTAAGCGCTTTACAGCGAGGAGAGGCATTTGCGGTGAACTGTGGAGTGATAACGGCACTACGTTTGTTGGAGCTAACAAGGAGTTGAAAGCATTGTTCAACCACGAAAGGCCCGGCATAGTAACTGATATTGCCGATTGGTTAGCAACCAACGGAACCACCTGCTTCATTCCACCCCACTCCCCTAATTTTGGGGGGCTTTGGGAAGCTGGAGTGAAATCAACCAAATACCATCTTAAAAGAGTGATTGGTGCCAGCACACTCACTTTTGAGGAACTGACAACAGTCCTTGCCCAAATAGAAGCCTGTCTAAACTCCAGGCCTATTTCCACCATCAGTACTAACCCCGAAGATCCACAGCCATTAACACCCGGTCATTTTCTAGTGGGCGAGCCCTTGCTTCTCGTACCAGAGAATAATTTCGAGAAGTCTAATATCAGTACCTTAAAACGATGGCAGTTGACTCAACGTATGGTTCAGGACTTTTGGCGCAGGTGGTCGCGTGAATATCTGGTTCAGTTTCACCAAAGGAACAAATGGGCGCACCAAACCGTGGAACCGAATTTGGGTGATGTAGTGTTAGTCATTGAGGATGACCTTCCACCAGCAAGATGGCTCTATGGTGTCATTATTGAAAAGCATACTGGCTCGGACAAAATCACAAGAGTGGTTACATTGCGCTGTAAAGGTTCCACTATTAAAAGACCAGTGTCGAAGCTGATTGTGCTTCCTATTACGTCATAAATTTATTATTATATCCTTGTTCGGTTCTTGGTTTAATTACCTATAATGTTAAGGATAAAGTTGTTTGTTAAGTTACAATTTAAGTTTAGAATTAAGGTTTTGTATGGTTTTAGATTAAGATCACAATTTTTGTTGTTAATGTAATTACAGTCCACTATTGTTTTAATTTCCCACCAAATCTTGATTTGTTTCATGGTGGGCGGTTAGTTGATAATAAAAAACTAAGTTCTGGACATTCTGTCCATGGTGGGCGGGATGTTCGATCGCGGTTTTCTATCAAGCTCGACAGATGGCGTTGTACCGTTTTCTGAATCGCGGTGTCGAGATTCTCCGTGACCATTATATATAGGTTACAGAAAAATAAATTTTTTTTAGTATTCGCTTGGAAATCGCTGTTTCATTTCACACAGTCTCACTGGGCAGTTGTCAAGTGCCGTACAGATTGCTTTAACTAATTTTTAACCGACTTTAAAAATGAAGGAGTATATTTTTTTTGAGTTTGTAGATTTTTCCATCATTTGTGTACCAATTTAAAAATGTCTTGGGTTTTTTAGTTCTCTATTAAAGTCAATTCACATAATGCTTTTGTTATACCTAAACTCATTTTTTTTTTAAGATAATGGGGCGAAACAAGGGAGCACATTACCAATGTATCAATAAAAGAAAGAGGAATAGAGAGGGAATGGCAAGAGCCAGACAAGTGCTTAAAGAACGTACTTTTAATCAACTGGATACCACTTCGTCATCTACTATGAGTGTCGAAGTTGATGTAGGCACAGTACATTTGTGCTATCTCATTTTTTTTTAATAGCCTACTGTGTCTCCCTCTGCTGGGCAAAGGCCTCCCCTTTTTACTTCCTAAACTCGCTGACCTGTATTATCTCATGAATAACCTACAATTATTTATTAATTTTATTTCACAAGTCTTTCAATCAAATACAGCTTGTTACTGTTTTCTTTATATAATCATATGCTATTTATTGCAGAGTAAAGAAAATAATCCAAAGGAAGTAAGTTATTTATTTAGAAACATACAATTATAACACTATTACAGAGCATTCCAATTCAGTACTTTAAGTAAGAATAAATTATACAAAACAAAAAAAAAAAAAAAACATTACATACATAAAGTCAGAATAATTAGTAAAGAAACATTTATAATATATTTACATTATATACTTAGACTATAATAAACAGGAACAATACCTATATCATTAATTATTATTAGTTGTTTGGCAACAAATTTATTTTCAAGCGATGTCTTTGAAATTGAGTCAAACAAGGTATGTACTGGATGTACTAACTATGCTGCATTTAATGCACATTAAGTAATAATAATTAATTTAATTCACCAGAAATACACATAAGTTTGAATTTTTGTTGTTTCAGCAGTCACCAGTTTCGTCGTTGGTTGTAGAAGGACGAAGAGCAGTTGGTTTTCAGTATTTTTTTGACCAATTTATTAACATATTAAGTCACAATTCAAAATTTGGATGCAATGCATCAAACCTCGTTATAATTGAAGAAAAATTGCTAGGGTTTTGTTCAACATTTTCATTGTCATGTGCAATGTGTGGAAGTCAATTCCTGCTAAAGATGTGTCAAATTAAAACAAACAAACTGGACGTTAACCAAAGCCCTGTTTCGGGAGTTATAAGTATCGGATGTGGTCGAACCAACTTAAATGAGCTAGCTGCTTCCATAGATTTGCCACTTATGAATAAATCCATTTATGAAAAATGTCACGTCAATTTATTTAACTGGTGGAAAACGACAGCCGAAGCCACAATGATAGAAGCTGGTAAGGAAGAGGCTTCTATAGCTCTCGAAAGTGGCAATCTAAGTCCATCAGGTATACCAACTATAGCCGTAACAGCTGATGCTGCTTGGGGAAAACGGTCATATAAAACAATTTTTTCTTCCGCAGCAGGCGTTGGAGCTATAATAGGGGTGAAAAGTGGCAAATTATTACATGTTAGTATTAAAAATAAATACTGTGTTACATGTTCCCGTGCAGCTAATATAGTTATTTGTTATACAAGAGTGCAAAGTTGCTTTTTAACCGCGTGTTCAATTTTGATGACCGAGCAAGCGAAGGATTCTAAAATTGAATCACGAGTGCAGCGAGTGATTCAAAATTAGAATCCTGAGCGTTAGCGAGGGAATCAAAAGGACACGAGGTGAAAAATCTTTGCACTCGATTGCAACACGTAACTTTTCATTCCACCTCAGCGAGGAAATGACTAAATGCAATAAAAAAATGTTTACAATCACAAGATAGGTGCACTTTTATTTCAGTTTAGGTATTAATTACTACATTATGACAGGTAAGTATTACAGAATAATCTTTAAATTATAATAAAATAATACTAAAGTATAATTAAGAAAATTTTAAAGTAACGTTGCAACAGTTATTTAAATTGAGTGTAATATTTTTGTTTGGTACTGTAATATTGGTGTTAGTCACTTGTGTACTGTTTTTCGGTAAACTGTCTGTCATACTTAATAGTTGTACCGATTCATCGGATTCCCTTGGCGTGAATGTTGGAGAGAGAGGGAGATGGTTAGGTGTTTCATAACGGCTTATTTTTGATATAGAAGGGCCAGTCCAAGTTTCCGATTGAGGCTCTTTCAGTGTAATGGCTCCTACGATGCCTTCACATATTTTAGACTTATTTTGGATGGAATCCTCTATGTATCCCTCTACAACTGCATTGGTCTTCCAGCCTCCGTGGCGCTTAAGGGACAGGAGATCAGCTCCGGAATCAGCCAAAAGTGTGGCTGAAGTTCGTCGGAAACAATGACCCGTGTACAACAGGGGTTCTGGAAGTTCAAGAAATGTTGCTATTTCTCGTGGGATACTGCCAATTTTATTAGTACCCATAGGCTGTCTAACACACTTTCCATTGCGATACTGTAGAAAAAAACGATTGATTGGAGTGTTAGGCGGCCGTAAGGCTTGATATTTCTCAACAATCGTTACGTATTCCTTGCGAATGACAAAGTTGCGGTCTCTTTTTGTCTTTGTATTAGGTAAATTAATTAATAGTAAGTCATCTGAATGTTTCTCAATGTTTTTGACATTAAGTTGTGTTAGTTCATTAGTTCGACATGCTCCGTTTATTCCAATAATAAGAACAACCTGCAATGTAAAGAGTATTGTAGTAGATAAATGAATAAAATTTATATGAACGCATAATTATGCCTATCAACATTTACTAAGTATACTATTTAATTGAGATTAATATATGTACTTAAGTAGATACTGAATGTGCAACTGACTTACTTTTGCCGCCAAATATACGGAATCGGGTGCTTCGTTAAGAAACTTTTCAATATAGTTACTGTGAAAACCTTCGATTTTTTTGGATGATGACCAGATGAGGCTCTTTTTAAAAATGCTACTAATTTAGGATAGGTATCGATATGTATGTCTTTTTCATCTTTATTGTTGCTTTTAGCATCGAATACGTACTCCATAGAGTGCTTGCTTTCTTGTTCTCGGATAATTCTATAAAATATGCCAGCAAAACGTTTTCTGAGAAAGTTTTAGCTCCTTTTGCTAGTCGCCACGTGTTGAACATATCGTACTATTTTAAATACTTCTCGCGTGATTGTTGAGGTAGAAAGCTCATTTGCGCATTATTAACAGTTTCAGTAAATTCTGTTGGCGTCAAACAAACTTCCTCGTCGCTAGAATCACTCATTTTAGTTTTTCACTTGTTTTCAAGTTTCTTTTTTTTAATATAAGGTTTAACAATGACGTGAAAAAATGCCGCGTAAAGAACCGCGTACAAAGAAAATTGAAAAAAGAACACCAAGAAGGTTCCGAGTCTGAGTTTTTAACAAATTAAAAAAAAGTTGTATGATATATTCGGCACCATAGAGGTAACAGTAAATAGGTTTAATGTTTTTTTTAATTTACAAACTTAGTGCACACGATGTTCTAAATTCAATTTACTTTATCCTCTAGAGAATAAAAACGGCTTTTCCAGTCAGATATTGAAGATTAAAAATACTCTTTCCGAGATGGTGGGATGAAAAATATATTACACCCCTGAAACACCGGTGTAATAAAAATCATACTGGCTCTTCCATTAGTATGGAGAAATCAATAATCGTTGAGGGATTTAGAGAATCTGTGAAAACACATAATTTAGTGTATGCAAAACTTATTGCTGATGGTGACTCAAGTGTGTATAAAAACATATTGGAAAGCAGGCCATATTCAAACGTTACGGTTGAAAAAGTGGAGTGTTCCAATCACTTAATGCGCAACTATAATGGGAAAAATGTAAGTTTGATGAAAGATACGTCCATCCCATTAAACGAACGCAAGCTACTACATTCTGATCGAGTGAACCGATTACGCATTGCTGTGAAAGCAGCAGTAAGATTCCAAGGAACTCAAAATGTTCCATTTACTGAGCAAATCAAAAACTTACAAAAAGACATTATCAACAGCCCACAACATATTTATGGAGACCATTCACAATGTGAAAACTATTACTGCACAGACGAAAAACCAACTTTTGCCTATTGCCCGAAATTGTCGATCCCAGAAAATCTCGTTCAATGCCTCTACGAGACATTTCATTTTAAAATAATAGGAGGCTAATGCCGGCAGCTAGGTCCTGAAGTGCATCTAAGAGATTTCTTTAAGGTATTCTTACGGTTGCTTTAAAATTCTTTGATAAATAATATTTTAAACATGTTTTTGTTTTATATATCGTTTACTTATATACTGGAAATCTGTCTAACTGGAGGTATCTATCGTAATCCTAAATGCTGCATCCGGTTAGACTGGAAGCCGGTCCGAACATAGTTGGGAAAAAGGCTGGGCAGATGATTATGATATTGTATATGTAGGTACTTACACTACACTTTAATATTAGTATCCATAAACTAATTATTTAGTTATTGCAAAAACTCAAAAGGAAAATTAATTTATTTATATATACTTACTAGAGTAGGTAGGACATAGATATCGACGCTTGAAAGGCAATCATATCTTCTTCTTCTTCTTCAGCCTATAGATGTCCACTGCTGGACAAAGGCCTCCTCCAAGGCTTTCCACGCTGACCGGTCTTGTGTTGCCCGCATCCATCGGCTTCCCGCGACCTTCACCAGGTCATCGGTCCACCTTGTTGGGGGCCTCCCTACGCTGCGTTTTCCAGTACGTGGCCGCCACTCCAGAACCTTACTGCCCCATCGGCCATCGGTTCTACGAGCAATGTGCCCTGCCCACTGCCACTTAAGTTTAGCGACTCGCAGAGCTATGTCGGTGACTTTGGTTCTTCTGCGGATCTCCTCATTTCTGATTCGATCACGCACAGAAACTCCTAGCGCTCTTTCCATTGCCCTTTGTGTGACTCTGAGCCTTCGTATGAGGCCCATTGTGAGCGACCACGTTTCAGTTCCGTAAGTCATCACTGGCAACACACACTGGTCAAAAACTTTAGTCTTGAGACACTGTGGTATCTTGGACGACGAGAAGATGTAGCGTAGCTTCCCGAACGCTGCCCAACCGAGCTGGATTCACCGAGACACCTCTTTCTCGAAGTTGGACCTACCTAGTTGGACTGTTTGTCCCAGGTATACATACTCGTCAACAACTTGGAGTGCAGAGCAACCAACTACAATTGGAGTGGGTGCGACATGAGAGTTCGACATGATCTTCGTCTTATCCATGTTCATTTTTAGACCCACTTATTGGGAAGCTCTGCTGAGGTCATTGAGCATTTTGCCCAAGTCTTCCAGGGTCTCAGCCATGACCACGATATCATCTGCGAAACGGAGATTAGTGATGTACTCGCCGTTGATGTTGATGCCAAGTCCTTTCCAGTCCAGGAGCTTGAAGACATCTTCCAACGCAGCAGTGAACAATTTAGGAGATATGACATCTCCTTGTCTCACTCCACGCTGCAGTTGGATCGGTTTCGAGTCCTGATCCTGGAGACGGACTGACATGGTGACGTTTTTGTACAAACACTTTATCACCTCAATGTCAACGGGCAGGCAGGCGGTCAACACGCCTGCCTGCGACGTGGAGGCCCCGGGTTCGATCCCCGGCCAGGTCATTATGGAAAGCGATCTTTTCCTGATTGGCCTGGGTCTTGGATGTTTATCTATATATTTATCTATTATAAATATAGTATCGTTGAGTTAGTATCCCATAACACAAGTCTCGAACTTACTTTGGGGCTAGCTTAATCTGTGTGATTTGTCCGTATATATTTATTTATTTATTTAATGTATCGACGGTCAATTTGGCACCGCTGGAGAGACTGTAGCACCGCCCAAGTCTCAATCGAATCGAAGGCCTTCTCATGGTCCACAAACGCCAGCATAGTGGTTTGTTATACTCCTCGGACTTCTGTATAACTTGCCGCAGCGTATGAATGTGGTCTATGCTGCTAAACCCTTTTCGGAAGCCTGCTTGTTCGGGAGGCTGGAAGTCGTCGACCCTGCGAGCGAGACGATTCGTGATGACCCTAGAAATCATATCTAAGCGACAAAAGTTCGTAAATTGAGTTATATACACCATTCGAACCGCCAGATTTTTCTGCGTCGTTTGGTGTATAATTGTATATAACTCAATTTACGAATTTTTGTCGCTTAGATATGATTGCCTTTCAAGCGTCGATATATTATCGCGTAATAATTATGTTAACCCTAAAATTTTGTTAATAGATTTCTAAATGTGAGGAATATTAAATTAAACTGATTACTTATTCTAATATTTTATTTTACCGTATATGTTTTTATTTCTTAAATTGCATATGTAATAAACTATCATTACACCATATTTTTTTAATGTCAAAATGTATCAATATTCATCTAAATTGTGATAAATTTTTTTCGCTTAGATATGATTGCCTTTCAAGCGTCGATATATTATCGCGTAATAATTATGTTAACCCTAAAATTTTGTTAATAGATTTCTAAATGTGAGGAATATTAAATTAAACTGATTACTTATTCTAATATTTCATTTTACCGTATATGTTTTTATTTCTTAAATTGCCTATGTAATAAACTATCATTACACCATATTTTTTTAATGTCAAAATGTATCAATATTCATCTAAATTGTGATAAATATACCATGTGCACTCGTTTCCGACTATTCACAAATCATACTTTATATAATTTAGAATTTATCTTCTACAGGATCAAAAATGTTTAAGCGTTCACTAAGCTCGATATTTACGCGGGTGTGCGTCTAGCTGCTAGAACGATGCACACAAAGATAAACTGTAGCGAGAGAATTTTGTGCACGGACTCTTAAGGTGATCTATCTAACAGTATAGGTTTCATCAATATTGACAACGAAGGTCGACTTCGAAATTACTAGAAAGTCGTACATGTAACTACCTGCTGGATTGTAACATCATCATCGACATCTTTATCGTCCCACTGCTGGACACAGGTCTCCTCTCATACAGAGAAGGATTGAGCGTAATCACCACGCTTGCTCAATGCGGGTTGGCGATTTCAGACTTAAAGTCCACGTTTCCTCAAGATGTTTTCCTTCACCTTATAATCAGTCTTGGTGTCCAAGATATACTTAGAAAATACGTATAACTTAGAAAAGTTACATTGGTACTTGCCTGACCTGGAATCGAGCCCGCACATTCATACTTGAGAGGCTGTTATTTTAACCACTAGGCCACCACGACTTTCTGGATTGTAAACAAGGATGTATTCAAATTAAGAGCTGTTATTATTAGATTGATTATTTGATAGACAGATTTGGAATGTTTGATTAGTTGGCCTAGGTATACAATATGTAAGGAAAACCCAGTCCGATTCGTGAAGGCATTGTTAGGAATCGATAACTGATTCTACTAATACCTACAAAGCCGGGCTAAATTAAAAAAAAAATATCCTATTAAAATAAATATTATTTCGCAAAAGGAGGTAACTTAATACATGTGCGGTAGGCTATACATGCGCGGGCGAAGGGGGGTAGGGCACGCGGTACGCGGTCGCATCGATCGTAATAATACCGCCGATAATGGTGTTGTCACTTAAAATTACCAAATTTAGGCGAAGTTACAATTAATTCGCGGATAAAAGATTACTTCAAAATTCATTAGTCTTGTTACTATGATGATTATGTATATATTTTGTTTGATCGTGTGTTTAACTAACCTTTGTTATCCTTATAGGTCGGACGGAATTTTCTTTACATATTGCGTTAATCCCATTTGCATCCGAAGCCGTTTCAGCTTTGGAGTCTGGGGTCCGCTTTACCAGTCCAACTGCTGATATGGCTATACTTCGACATTTTCCGTGAAGCGACTGCCGTCTGACCTCCACAACCCGAAGGCGACATCGAAGCATTGCAGTTAGACCAATTGTTGGACTTTTGTGGGCTCCAACGACCCGTAACGACTGCCACTAGATGTTCGTATGGCAACCGGCACCAACGGCTTAACGTGCTTTCCGAGGCACGACCAGACCAGTGCAAATATTCATATTCATGCATACAAATACTTGCACTGTGCGGGGATCGAACCCGCGCCACCTTGCGCAGCGGCCGCGTCCGCTACCGCTACGCCACGGAGGCTGTCAGACTGCATTTGACTATTGAAGCGAAACAAGCGATAAGTAAAAAGCGATAATTGAGAACATCTACAGCGACAACTGCAACGAGCACTTTAAGGACTACGTGAAGTAATTTCTGTGGTGTTGTTTGACATGGATTTCGTGAGAGAAGACTTCAGTACAACATCAGCTACGTTCTAGTTTTCATCGCCTACAATGTAGGCGATGAAAACTATAACGTGGTATAGTCGATAGTATGTAGACCCTACATACTATCGACTATACCAGGGATGGCGAACCTCTATCCATCTACGTGCCATTTTCCCAACTAAAAATTATTCATGTGGCCATGGCGTGGCAACAAACAAATTTTGGATTTATGATTTTTGGAATAACCAATAAATAAAATTGCGTGCTATTGTTATTTTAAATCTCTGGTGTCATTTCTCGGGACCCTGCAGTCCCGGAAGGCAACTTGGGGAAGCCCTTGCATGATTTAATTCCCCCATCTCCGTTCCACCAGCGGACGACC
This sequence comes from Sesamia nonagrioides, assembly GCA_017933935.1. Taxonomy (NCBI): domain Eukaryota; kingdom Metazoa; phylum Arthropoda; class Insecta; order Lepidoptera; family Noctuidae; genus Sesamia; species Sesamia nonagrioides. Next base: position 387,687 of record JADWQK010000456.1, on the reverse strand, counting down.
CGTCGTACGGCTGGTTTCCACCCTTACGTTGTTAACACCACTACGATCCGGACGAAGCGTTTCGCCTCCTCCTTTATACCGCGTACATCGAGGGACTGTAACAATTTGCCAGCAGCGGTGTTTCCGTCGGACTACAATTTGAGTGTCTTCAAGGCTAGAGTGAATAGGCTCTTAATAAACTAGTGCGCTTTACCATCAACGATTGCGTTACTGCTTACCATCAGGCAGGATTGCGGTCAAGTCAAGCGCTGGTTTAGAATATGTAAAAAAAAAAGCCCAATTCTATTTTTGCAATTTTTGATATTATGCCGTACCAAAATTATTTTGTTACGTGCCAGCAACGGCATGCGTGCCACTGGTTCGCCATTCCTGGACTATACCATTGTTGTCAATAAACTTCGCAACACAGAACCGGCATTTTAATACTCCTAGCCCATAACAGTTTATAAAAATAGTCGTTGATAGAATAGTATAGAATAGGCTTTGATCAGAGGTAGGGTTTTAATTCTGCTTTATTTCAATATAAGTCAACTCTAGCAAAGAAGAAGCTTGTTGTAAAAAGTTATATCAAGCCCAACAAAAGAGCTATGAACCTTTTGAAGTCGGTTAAAGAGGGCTCGTAGTTTGTCCTTACTTATTGGTGTTAACCATGTGTTATCAATGTGAATATCACTTTTTCACACACTATTCACAAGTGAATAGTTTGCCTAATATTATAAGATGTTACTAAGGTAACAACCAACCATAAGCAACCATAGTCAGCGGCTTTGCCCCACAGTATAATACCTTGGGACTCAAAGCTGTGAAGTTAAATATGTCTCCAATTAAGTTTGGCATCTACTGTTATTCCCAGAAAAACCGCCAAGCCCATAGTTTCAAGCAGATCAAGTTGACCATGGTTTCGTCTGCGATCAAGGATAGCCATGTCTTTCTCCAGGCTATGCTTTAAGCATGCCTGTACCAAAATTTTATCCGTATCTGTTTAGTCTTAGCGTGAAAAGTTACAAAAACAACTCCATGTTGCAAAATTTTGATGTAATATTATTATTATTTATGATATGAATTGATTTTTACTTTAGCTGTTTACGTTAAAGTTAGCTTGCGAATCTAAAGGGGAATGCAGTAACTTCATAAGTGCCACTTTATATCGATACTAAATTTTAACCTTACGAATAGAGGGGAACTTTTCTACTGCATTCACATTCACGTAGATATTTTAACAAGTTCACTTCAAAACAGGGATGTTACAGAGCTTCGACTCCGACTCCGTTAAGTCGGAACTTCCGATTACTATCATACCTTCGGTTCCGACTTCGGTTCCGATACTTTTAAATCGGAGGTTTTAATCGGAGGTTATTAAAGCATAACGTAGCGGCGGCGACCTGCCGACTGTTATGAACAGCAGGGTAATTGCGTTTGTACAATTTTGAAACATATTGCTAGTCCATTGCTCCATATGTTGGATAAATGTGTGTACTCAATAACGTAAATAACGCAATGAATGTCTTTCAACTGTCAAAATGAAATCCATTGCTACTGATAGTATGTTACGTAATTACCCTACTGGTTCATACATATCACACGGGGAATTCCCTGACTCCTGCTACGTGCACTCTATCGTCAATTATTTTTTCACTTGTTAATATGTAGTTTGTTACGCACACGACACGTTCATATGTTATAGACATTTATTTTGATTTTTCGCTAATTTTGAAGTTAACACATTTGATTTAATTTGTTTCAAAACTTTTGTTCATTTAATTTAATATAATATGCTACTTTGGGTTTTAATTAACTTCATTTAATTTCTTGTTCATTTGGAAATATGCCATTTTTCTTTTCACTGTTTATGTTTAATTTTACAATAAGAAATTTAAATGAAAAAACTGACTGAATAATGTTTTTGTGTTTAAATAAAAAATCTCTCTCCTACCACCACTCCTGACCCTACCTCCGCCTCCGGTTCCGACTCCGATAAATTAAATTTAAAAACTCCGACTCCGGTTCCGACTCCGATAAATCAAATTTAAAAACTCCGACTCCGGTTCCGGTTCCGATATAACCATCTCCGTTACATCCCTACTTCAAAATATCAAGTGATCTGCCTTGGTACCAGTTTATTGTCATGCAAAAAAAGTTAGGGGGAACAACAGAGACACGGAAGGAAATAAGATATTAGCATTCATTAAAAAATATTTAATTTGACTCGTCAAATATTAATTGATTTGTTTTTATACAACAAATTACAATCACTCAATTTTATTCTATTTTAAACGAGGCATACGAATAAGGATACGCTGAATCCATATATCTGGAGTACCTTATAAATATTGATATAGGTAAAAGTTACTAGATAAACATTTTCCCTGTTCTTTACATATTCCTTTAGCACCGAAATCAAGTTAATATCAGCCATATATATCAGTGAATGGGACCTCGAGTAGACAGCAAGCGATTCTGAGAGAATAATGAGATAATCATCGCGTTTGGCAGCTGGATTGATCACGACATAAGGCGAGAGCTTCCGCCCGCTCCCATGACTTAATCCCTCAGTCGCCGCTTACAAAATCCACGGCAAAAATACCCAGGTAGTGCATTTGTTCTGTGTCGGACTTTTTGTTTAAAACTCGTACCTGGGTGAACAGTTTTATTCATTTCGTTTGGTGGTACATATTGAGAATATTTTACGCAAGCAGTTCTAAGAACTTATAATTACTGTATCTATACTGTGCCACCCACACAATATAAGCACACGCGTAAGCCACGCGTAGGTAGACTGCCAATATATTCTTGGCGACTGGCTGGTTTATTGATTTATTTTTGATTAAACAATTTTATAAAGTACTTATCTACTAGATATCAAGATACTTCAACTATCACGATGAGGGGTTCTGTTTGCCGCATAAATTCTACCCCACCCACGTAAATTCCAAAACAATTTTCATTCTAATTTACCTACTCGTGAAACTTGCATAGTTCTAAGTAATTATTTCGGATCTGAAAATGGGTCAATAATAAAATGTAAATACCGTTTTATATTCTGACATTGAATTCCAGAATAAAACGACTAGGATTTTGCTAAATGTAAGTTGAAATTCGTTTGTGTGTGTAATCAACATAGCTGAGCCGTCCACCAACGAAATGAAACAAAAAGTATAAATTTTTCATTGTTAATCTTCATTCTCAAACAAAAAACCTTTAAAAGTAAATATTATTTAGAATATGATTTTTGTACATTTTACTTACGTTTTCTACGTGCTACGTGCCAAGCGAGTAACAAGCGCTGTCATTGACGTGGTATTATAGAATCTAATATTTATATTATAAGTGCTAGCGTTCTGTTTTATAATAATGCAGATAACCCGCAAAGAATGGGCGGGGCGGGGTGTGGGGCACCCCCTTTACTGTTCAGGCCTAATGGGCCTGTCGCAAGTCAACAAGCCGGCCGACGTGCTCAGCGTCCCCAATTAACACGTACCAACTGAAAATAAACATGGCCAACGATTGACTTTTCCATGTTCAATTTTTAATTTCGTTGCGCGCGGTCGCAGTTGCGGCCTTAGAGTCAGTAGCCGTGGAGCAATGTATAGCACTTTCACAATATGTATCAAGTGATCTGTACCCGTACCGAAAAATACTACCTGTTTAATAGAATATTAGTGACTATTCACCAACTACAAATAGGCCAATTGAATTTGTTATCATATTAGTTTGTTTAGTACTATAATGCAGGTCTCCTATGGTCTGCTGGTCAGAATTAATTGGTAATTACTATTCAGACGGTTAAGTGATCGCAATAATATATTATTTATGCTCGTGGTTCGTTTATAGAGCGTCAACTAATCCATCAAAACAACTTAAAATGTTAATGCTAGGTATATTATAAAATGTTAATGCTAGGTATATTATAAAATGTTAATGCTAGGTATATTATAAAATGTTAATGCTAGGTATATTATAGTTTGTAAATAGTTTATGATAAGATATAATTTCGGTACTTCTTTTAATTAACTAACCTGAGACAAAGGAAAAATAAAAAGTATACAAGCAATCCTGTAAAATACTACAAAAATACAAAACAACTAGAAGTGAAACTTGTCACCTAGAAAAAAGGGCTAATGAAAACCAAGTAGTAAGAAGGCTTTAGGCTTAGAGGAAGAATAGGTACCCATTGCTGTACTACATCAATTTTTTTTTGTAAGAAACCATAAATTGGACATGAAATAGGGTTGATGTAGTACTTTCACGGGACATACAATTATCTTATTATTTTTTCGGGGTTTTTCACCTATTGAAACAGCTTAGTTTTGTAACAAACATTCCACTATTAAAAACAGTATTTTACAACAATGTGATTTAAATTCATATAGGTATAAAACAACAGAAAATATTCCTTTTTTTTTTTAATAATTATAAACTAGTGCTTGACTGCAATCCCGCCTGATAAAAGCAGTGATACAAATTACAATCGTTGATGGTAAAGCGCACTAGGTTATTTCTAAGCATATTCACTTAAAAAAACTAAGGAATAAGAAGGATGGCGGCAGCGAGGTGATGCAATGTTAAACCCAAGACCAACACGACCAAACAACGCTGCGCTAGAGGGAGATTGATCTGGAGACTCTCCACGACCACACTCCGGACACAACAACATTTGGCGCATCGTACCCGCCACATATCGCAACACAACTGCTCAGACCCGTCCTCCGTACGGCTTCACCAGACATCATGCCGGAACACCACGAATCGCTTGGCGGCAAGACTTTGTTTGGTGGGTGGTAACTTCTAATTATAAACTTAGACGCTGCTTGACAGCAATCCCGCCTGATGGTGATGCAATCATTGATGAAAAATCTCGCTCGTTCATTAATAGCCTATTCACTCAAAAAAAAAACTGAATAAATAGGATGGAAGACGGTGGTTGAGCGAGGTGATGCAATGCTAAACCTAACAACACGACCAACGCTGCTGCATCAGAGGGAGATTGATTCGGAGACCCTCCACGACCAAACTCCCGACACAAGAACATTTGGCGCATCGTAACCGGCACACATCGCAACACGACTGGCTCAGACCCGTCCTCTGTATGGCTTCACCATACATCACGACTAATCCATTGGCGGCAAGACTTTGTCTAGTGGGTGGTTACTTCTGCCGGTAGCAAATGTTATGGCCTAACACCGATTTTATTCCTGTAGGTAGGTTTGAACAAATACGTCCTACATATTATTTTTAAAACTAGATTAGAAGGGCATTTCCTTCCTACCTGGCTATAATATAATACCTCAAGGTTCACCGTCTCCTCCAATACGTAATCTTGTTGAGATTTTGTGAAGACCATGTAGATAGGTGTCTGAAATGTTTTTTAAATGAAAGAACCGGACAGATTGACTTGGCCAGTCCAGTCACTTTACGCATTTGTCAGTAATCGTGCGATTCAAGTTAAGGAGCTCAACGATTTGAACACTAATACAAAAAAAGACGTTTGGGTAGACCGGATAAATTATTCAGGCTGCCAGGTCATAAATAAAATGGAAACAATGACCCAAAAGAATATTAAGTAGTTGAAATTATTCAAAATATACTACCAATTGAGATCGATTAAAGGGAGATCAATTGGCAACACTGCTTTTACTAAAATAGGCCATCTGAATACTATGCTTTCAAATCCAAGAAAATTCAATTGAAACTGTTACTTCCAGAGATTATCGCACACTTACAAACGCTTACAGCTTAATCATTAGGATATATAGATTTTTAGGTCCTTTTCTATTAAAATCCAGTATGCGCCGCAGACTGATGGCAAATCGTTAGCACTGGGCGTCGAAGTCGATTAAGATAGAGCAAGCACAAAACGGTGGCATCCATCACACGCCTATCAAGAGCTCGGACACTCCATATACATGATTGTTGTATACGCTTAGTAACTTGTTACATATTAGTGTACAGACTGTTTGAATCCTAGAGTGGGTAACAAAAAATGGCCGTAATTTACGCTTTGACTCAAGAGAGCTAAGCGATATAGATGTAGCTAATATAGATGTAGATAAAGCTATTTTATAAATAAAAAAACTAAAGAAACATGCTTTTAAAAAATATCAAACTAATAAGTTAAAAATAATTTTAAAAAAGCGTGAGGCGCTTTGTGCCATAATTTTTGTATGTAATGGCGCAATTTCATTAGTCGTTTACTCGTTCGGTATACAGCATACGGGGAGTTCCCGCAGGCGAGATAACAACCAATGAAAGTTACAAGTCGATACACCACCCGCGGGGATACCCGGCTTGCTTTATACCGATCGTGATATCGACCAATGAAATTCATCGGTCGATATAGGTACAGCTTGCGGGATGTGACTGGTGAGTCAAATACGTTTTCTTAATTCAATTTCATTCGTGAGTGCTTGTTGGATTAGAAAGACGCTGCGCAAAATGGAAGTATGAATGTAAGAATCTCCAGTAGCTAAATAACGTTATGTGACCTCAAGTTTTAATTTTGGAGTTAAGCCTCACGAAATGCAGTGTCTTTTTCTGAAGTCGTGTTTCTATTTTATTTAACAAATATTCAAATAAGTCATTAGATAATCTGAAAAAATTATCATGATCTTCTACATCACACTCAAATTCAATTGTATCTCCTGACACAATGTTGCTGATGCGCCATGCCTCTGTTCTATCTTTTTCTTCAGTGAGGCTAATAGTTTCTTTTGTAATAAGACACAGACAGTCAAAATTGCTCCACATAACATTAATTATTGATTTATTACAAGAACGTCTGTTTCAGTGCCACTCTTGTTAATAACTGGCGACGAACATGGAGGTTCTCCTACACCCCGCACGCGGACCCTATCGACTAATGAAAACGTTTCTCCGAATGCGAGCCCCGTGGCACGCGTTCCAGAAATCTCTCGCACCTTGTATGCGGGCCCTATTGACTAATGAAAACGGTTCCCTGAATGCGAGCCCTGTAGCATGCGTTCCAGAAATCTCTCGCACCCCGCATGCGGGCCCTATCGACTAATGAAAACGGTTCCCCGAATGCGAGCCCTGTGGCATACGTTCCAGATATCTCTCGCACCCAGCATGCGGGCCTTATCGACTAATGAAATTGCGCCATTAAGCGCCTCACGCTTTTTAAAAAATATTTTTAACGTTTTAGTTTGATATTTTTTAAAAGCATGTTTTTTTCGTTTTTTTTAACTATATTTATTTTTAACTTTTTAGTTCAATATTCTTTTAAAAAAAAAAAAACGAACAAACGAAGGTATTGAAAACGGTGGGACATTTTACAGTAATGAGCCGCTCACTCGTAGTCCAAAAAATTAGAGACCGACAAACAAACAAACAAGCAAGCAAGCAAACAAACATACAAGTGCAGCCAATAAAAAGCATGTAAAAACAGCCCAAGAGCATGGCCCCCTATCCACAGTGTAGGTTTCTGTATTTTCTCTTCCGTCACAATAAGTGTCCCCACTTCAGAGTTAAAATTGGCTATTTGTTACATTGAATTGACATACTATATCCGGAATCCTTAAAACAGGCTCACAAAGGAAGGTGATAACTAAGGAAAGCGTTATAGATTCCAAGTACAGTAGTGTTACGAATGGACCTTATGTCGATGGCATAAGGTTCAATATCGCGTGGCATGCAGTGTGTCACTTTTAAGCCCTATTTCCCCAGATCTAGACATTTTCTAGGCACAATTTAAAAACGCATTGCTAGACTTAGGATGGCCTATCGAATGGTACAGGTCTCAACAGTTTTGTCAACAAAGTGTCGACATCGAAATTTCTAGAAACCGGTTTCCGGGAATTACCGTAGGTACTTACTTGGCCGGTGACCTCGAAGTTATGCAGTATTATTATTACGTCTAGAGGATTCTGGAATGTTCAATCAGCTGGCCTATATATAGCGCCGTGACGCCGGCGCAGAGTCAGTCTGCATTCGACTAACGATACGAAAACAGCGACAGTTAAGAAGCGATCTTTGAGAATACCTACTCCGACAACTGTAACGAGAACTTTGAGTACTACATGAAGTATCATCGGTAGTGTTATTGTGTATTTACGACACGGACTTCGTGGACGTAAGTGAAGACTTCGGTGCAACGTCAGCGACATTCTACTTGTCATTGCCTACAATCGACTGTACCTTCGTTGCCAATAAACTTCGCAACCCTTAACCGGCGTTTTAGTTCCCCTAGCCCGTAACAGTACTTTTCTATTTGAGTCACAACACGAACAAGGGGAAGAGATTATAACAACCCACTTAATAATTTCAACACTATAGAATTACTGTTACTAGATAGTCTTCGAGAGAGTCTTCTTAAAATCACCAAATATAACACAAGAATATGCGTCATTAAATCTATAGATACTAATATAGTAGCGGAGCATATAAAAATAAAACAAATAAGAAATTATAACACTTAAAAGTGGATTCTAGTGCCGAAGGATTTTGTGAGGAATTTGTGAAATAGGTATTTGAAGAAACTGTTGCCGTCGCGCCGCTTTCAAACTTTCCCCGTGGAGTGTGAAAGCGACAGTTGTAACTTAGGCTGATTTTACCTACAAAAAAGTTGACCAAAAGATGTTTCGTATTCTGATGTTTTCTTTAAAAGTTGGAGGATGAGTATACCTATGCCTACATTATTTTCTTTTTTGTCAAAAACTTATCACATTTGTGTAAACGTCACAACATCGCGGTAAAAAAGTTTTTTTTTTGGATTTTGAAACATCATATTTCTTTTATTAATGAAGTCTTCGAAAAAATCAAAAAATAGGGGCGCGTATGATCAAGGGTGTGAAACTGTAGAAAAAAGAATCATTGCTCTAAAAGCGTTATCCACAAAGAAAACAGCGAAATAGGTTTGTATGGAGAAAACGCCATAAGAGTTCCCCTCTTAAGTCTGTTATCAGTTGGTTAAAGAAACCTACTTCATTCCGTTTAAGATACACTCGTGTACTAAACTTCCAACGGGATTTATCATTAACGCACATGTAACGGCCATGGGCCCTGCTCATGTCCTGCTCTTCTGGAGGTAAAACACCTTAAATATCTGGGGGTGGTTGCTCATAGCGGACTGAACTGGTACTCGCACATGATACTATTAGTACAAGAGTTAGAAGAATGATTTATATATTCAAGCAGCTTAAGTGCTCTGCCGATTTTGATACGATTAGGATGTTGTATATGGCTATCTGCCAGTCCGTCATCACCTACTGTATCACAGTGTGGGGAGGCGCAGCTCGTACAAAGCTCCTCAAGCTGGAGCGAGAACAAAGAGCTGTTCTGAAGGTGATGTCAAAGCAGAACTTTAGATATTCTATCACGCAATTGTACAAGGATGCAAAGTACTCATCGCTAGGCAACTGTTTGTGCTACGATCCGTACTGAGAAAACACACTACTGTCCCACCTTCAGATCCAATACGGCATACGCCATAAGAATAAGCCCCTTATACTTTCGGTCACACATAGGACCGCCTTTGCTAGACATCAACATTACGTTTTAAGCTCACATTTATTCACAATATAAAATAAAAAAATAATATAACTGAATTGGACACTCATAGGGTTAAAGTTGCAATTAAGCAGTGGATAAAAGATCAAGACTACGTAGAAACAGAAAGTTTACTCGCCTGGATTTACTAAATCACTTATATACATAGATCATATCACTGCCACAAGAGCAACACCCGATTAATTCTATGCACATAGGCACACCACACCACAACTCACCACACCACCCCAAACTTCACCACACAGACTTTCCAAACACTTTCACATACATGCAGTCACACACAAACACACCCCCACACACCCATATACATACTCGCATATACAAACACATACACACAACTCCTGCACACGACACGCCTACCATACCTACAACACATTAGCTATATATTTTTTTCAATACAAACTAAATTAAAATTAAAACTACTTAGTTAATTTCTGATACACATACATTCTGTTTAAATTCTGCTAACACGCTCATAAATGTTTGTGCACTATTAATGCGAAGACACTGGCTCTTAAGGTACAGGATTAGGAGTCACGGCTAAAAAAAATTGTTTTGACCGTACTTTATTTGTTTCTTTAAACTATTGTTGCTTACTGTAATTATTGTTCTCCAGATCTTTATATTGTCAGATAATTATTTAGAAAATAAACGTAGTATAATTATCCCTATATTTTATTTTTTCTACATAAAAATCATTTAAAAATATAAAAAATAGTAGCCCATTCGGGAACAGGGTCCAAGCTACCGGCGGCCAGGGCTCCAGACAGAGGAACTGCCTGACAATGCGAGCCGTGTCCAGAATCACAGCTTTCTGAATCAAGCCCTTGATCCAGCTGCCTAACGAGAGCCTCCTGAGGTGTTGGTCGAGGCTCTTGGCTAGTAAGCCATTGGCTGTCACGACTATCGGTACAATGATTGCTGAATCCACTTCATACATGTCGACAACCTCGTGAGCCAAGTCAAGATACTTAATATGCTTATCTTTCTCGGCTTTCACGTGTAAGTGTAATTATGTATCTATAGAAATACACTCTTATAGGGTTAAAATAAAATGTTCAAAACTAACTCCACGCGAACGAAGTCGCGGGCGGCCGCTATCCTTCATCTACATCATCATCATCAACCTTTTTATCGTCCCACTACTGGGCACAGATCTCCTCTCATACAGAGAAGGATTGAGCGTAATCACCACGCTTGCTCAATGCGGGTTGGCGATTTCAGACTTAAAGTCCAGGTTTCCTCAAGATGTTTTCCTTCACCTTCAGTCATTGGTGTCCAAGATATACTTATAAAGTACATATAACTTTAGAAAAGTTACACTGGTACTTGCCTGACCTGGAATCGAACCCGCGCACTCATACTTGAGAGGCTGGTGTTTTAACCACTAGGCCACCACGACATGATGACCACGACGTTATCCTTACTAATATTAGAAATCAAAAAGTGAGTTTGTTTGTAGCTTTGTTCCGCTTTTACGCCGTAACTACTTAACCGATTCCTTTGAAATTTTGCAGACTTAAAGTTTGAAGTCCGGTTTAAATAAGTTCTTTTTATCCCGGAAAATTATGATATTTCAGAGGGAAATCTAAAAAGCACGATATAACCGAACTCAACGCCTGCGAAGCCGCGGGCGGAAAGCTAGTTATTTATAAAACCCACTGCGATGCTATTGGAGCATTAGCATGATCTATACAAGGCCTTTCTATACTTGTTCATGTCAATAGATACTGTTTTTCAATGCTCAGTTCCGCTAATTTAAACTAAGATTGCCGGTTGGAATACACTGCATTATGTTTTACATTGTTGACGTTAAACAACACTAACTTTAACTTTGACCTTGAATTTGAATTTAACCTTGACTATGACCTTGACTTCGACTATGACTATGACTTCCTACTGACCTTGACTTTGACTTGGCATTGACTTTGACTTTTACTTTATATCCAAGATTTACATGTAAGATAATTTTGACATTCCCACGGGATTAAATCTTGTGCGGGTGAAACCGCGTGGCGAAGATAGTTATTTATAAAATTGATTTCGGCGCTATTGTGGCATTTATTTGATCAATGAAAGACTTATGTCTCCACATTGTACTCTTTAATAGAAAAACAGCCAGTATGACAATGTCATCTGCAAATCTAAGAGCTGATGTGTTCACCTTCAATGTTAATGGATTCTCTTAGAGAAAAGTTCAAAGAGGTGATCATTCTGACTCGTTCATGGGTCAATGTATACACTTTTACAATAAGCTTCCCATGGACATTCGAAACTTACCCATTAAACGATTTAAGAACCATATAAAGGCCAAACTTTGCAAAAAGGTGTATTATAAAATCACAGATTATTTAGAAGACAAAAAAGCTTGGGACTGAGCTGCTCGCTCTGTTAAGCATTGTTATTAAGCAATATGCGTAATTATAAGGTAAATTATTGTAAACATTTTCATGTTTAATGTCTGGACTTGAAAAAAGATGATGATCCCTGAGTTTGTTTCGGCTATTTCTGGAAATGCCGGCTTCATCTAGTTAAAAAAATTAACATGACGCGTAAAAGTGATCAGTGATCCCACTTGCTTAATAAACGATTTCATTTCATTTCATTTCAACCTCTTAACACACCTCCCCGTTGACGCACCTCTCGATGCTGTAGGATAGGTTCTGTTCGTTGGTCCGGAATCCGTTGCGTTTTCATAAAGACATTTCAAAACTTAGATGTATCGCCAGTCTATTTGTGATCGCTGCAGAATTTGTAATACAGATCCGGTCTCGATGGAGTAAAAAGCTTTCTTATAGTCCACAAAGGCAGGATATAGGGGCCGATTGTAATCTTCGGACTTCTGTATAATTTGCCTCACAGTGTACTTGTGGTTTATAGTGCTAAATAATTCTCAAAACCCGACCTGTTCCGATGGAAGAACCTTGACTTTTCTCTAGACGGTTCGTGAGTACTCATGAAAACAACTTATATACGTGGCTAAGGAGCAAAACGAGTTTAAAGTTCTATGGAAGGCTTCTTAAATAAAAGAACGACCACGCTTCTTCGACAAGCTTCTGGAGTTCTCCCAGAGAACAGGAAAGAGTTGAAGACCTCCGGAAACTCCTTCTATACAAAATGATCAAAAGCCTATTCTAAAAACGATCCATGTCGTTTGACTGCAGAGAGATCGAAAATGGAGTGGATATTTGCCTTCAGTTGCATATACAATATTATGTTAAGAAAACCCTGTCCGACCCGTAAGGATAGTAAAGGTTGGGTAAGCACATGACCAAATAACATATGAAATTTTACTTAATCATCTTAACAATACTAGTGAATTTTGAAATTATCTTTTTTCCCGCGAATTAATTCCAACTTCCCCAAAATTTGGTAATTTTTAAAAATTGACAACATTGTTTTTGACGGTATAATTCTGAGCGAATAGCGATGCGACCGCGTGCCGCGTGCCCAGTTCTCCTCTTCGCCCGCGCCTGGATGGCCTACCGCACATGTTTTAAGTTACCCCTTTTTGCGAAATAATATTTATTTTTATAGGAGGATTTTTTTTAAGTTTGGCCCGGCTTTGTAGCCATTAGTAGAATCAGTTACCGATACCTAACAATACCTTCACAGATCGGACAGGGTTTTATTTACATATTGTGTAGTTGATTGACATCGATCTACTGACAGATTATCCGTATAGTGTAGCGTACCAGCGAAACGGCAACTGCATTATGCCGAACCATTTAACACTTGAATTTATTATACGACGAGCTATAAAACTGCAGTGGCGCGTCACCATCACTTCCACTGTTATATACATTGTTTATGTTTATATAAAAACTCCGACACTAAAAAGAATTATTATTAGACTAAATACATTTTGATTACTTTTCTAAGAAAATTAATTGCTTGTATAGTACCGTTCCAAACTCGAACATCAACATTATAAAACTATCTTAAACGTAACTTGTCATCTTTCACACACATGTATATGGTACTCTATCACCACGACCAAACAGAAAAAGCGCCGTATAACATTATCATCATAGGCCTATCGCGGTGGTGTCGTGGTGGCCTAGTGGTTAAAACACCAGTCTCTCAAGTATGAGGGTGCGGGTTCGATTCCAGGTCAGGCAAGTACTAATGTAACTTTTCTAAAGTTATATGTATTTTCTAAGTATATCTTGGGCACCAATGACTGAAGGTGAAGGAAAACATCTTGAGCAAACCTGGACTTTATAAGTCTGAAATCGCCAACTCGCATTGAGCAAGCGTGGTGATTACGCTCAATCCTTCTCTGTATGAGAGGAGACCTGTGCCCAGCAGTGGGACGAAAAAAGGTTGATGATGACCTGTCGCGACAAATAATCGCTTTCTTATAATGATAATACACTCAGTGTAGGCGTTCCGTAGTTGTGCCGTCGGTGACAATAAGAAAAGCAAAGTATCCCTGCTTAAGAGTTAAAGAAAAGGGCTATTTGCATTGAGTTGAGATACCAAGTACGGAATCCTAAAAACGGGCCCACAAAGAAAAGAAAGAGTTACAGCTCGCCGCACAGTAAGGACCAGGCCCGAGTTGACGGCGTGTTGTGTTTCACGCGCGCCTCAAAGAGATGTCAGCACATCGTGACGGGGTCCACGAAGACCTGCCAGGGCTGCTGGTTGTTAGAATGAGATACTGTGACCCTGGCACACAGGCAAGTGAAGGTACACCAGCGGGTTTTATTCAGTGAAAGTCTGTCTAATACGCCTTTCCGCTCAGCCTAAAAAAAATGGATTACTAATTTATACAAAAGATACAGATTTATATGCTGGATTTTCGGTGGTAATTATGGATCGCGTGAATCAATTTTAATCATTCTTTTTTATATGAAAGTCTACATATCACGTTTGTTTTCAATTACCTAAAGCTACCCAATATCATCTATACTTACTAATATATAAAGCTGAAGAGTTTGTTTGTATGTTTGTTTGTTTGTTCGCGCTAATCTCGGTAACTACTGATCCGATTTGAAAAATTCTTTTTGCGTTGGATAGCCCATTAATCCAGGAAGGCTTTAGGCCATATAACATCACGCTGCGACCAATAGGAGCGGAGCTAACTCTAAGCGAACGAAGTCGCTGGCGGCCGCTAGTTCTAAATATACGTCTAATAAAGTCTACAGATGCCCAATAAGCCCTCTCACTCTAACTAACCGGTTTGGAGTTTTTGCGCTCTGTTGGTGATGGAATTTCGGTCTGTCATTAGATGTTATGAATTATTAAGAGGGAACTCTGATGGTGTTTTCTCTATACAAACGTATTCCGCTGTTATCTTCGTGAATAATACTTTTAGAGCAATTATTTTTTCAAAAATTTTACACCTTAATTATACGTACCCCTATCATTTGATTTTTTCTGAAACTTAATTAATAAAACAAATACGATATTTCAAAATCGCGAAAAATAACCCATTTTTACCGTGATGTTCAGATGACTATTAGACAACATGATAAGTTTTTGACAAAAAAGAAAAGGCTTATGTTTAACTTACCACCAGATATAGAAACAAATAGCAGACAAAAATAGTAAATGATCACCAAAATGAAACTCGCATTTTAATGTAAAATTATAACCAAAGTTTTTACATCTTGCTATCCTTGACTCCAAAATATCCCAAAAGTAGTAAATGATCACCAATATTATACCAGCGTTTTAATTGGCGGTACGCCGGCCGCTGCGGCGGCACGCTCGCTACGCTCGCTCGGCTCGCGCGCTGTTTTGGTCACAGTTCTAACCTAACCTAACCTATGGGTGGACAAACGATGACTGACGTGTCATTTTATGTTTCGTTTTCTGATTTTATGGCAATCACAGTGATTTATTTAGGCAAAAATAATACATTAATTTGGTCGTCAAGATTTGGTGATCATTTACTAAATTTGGTGGTCGAATACAATTTAAAGTGGAGTCGTGACTAAAATAGCCGGTACTATTGTATATTTAGACTTTATTTTTCTGGTGTTAAGTAGATATTTTTGGTTACAAAACTAAGGGTATCAAAGCATTTTATGGTGGTCGTTATATTTATCCCCAAAAGAAAATAATAGAAGCATAGGTAACTTTTCCTCTAAATTTTGATATAAAAGTTAATGAGATCTGTCAAGTTTTGAAAAAAAAAAAAACCCAGTGGAATACACAACGTTTTTTGGTCAACGTTTTTGTAGGTAAAATCAGCCTGAGATGCAACTGTCCTTTTCTCACTTTACCGGGACAGGTTGGAAGCAGCGCGGCGGCAATAGTTTCTTCAAATACCCATTTTCAAAATTCCTCGGCACTAGAGTCCCCTCTTAATTTATTTTATTTATAATTCTGTTAAAATTTCAAGACTAATGAAATGACAAAATTGTTTTATTTTTTTATAGATACCTATTTATAATGTTTGGTCAACAATAGGCATGATGAAAGGGTTAAAAAATACTTATTGATTCTAATTAGTCTGTCTTTTAGATAAGCATAAAATAATGGACACGTATTTTTTGTTTTAACAAAATAATAAGAATTGAGTGAGATATAACGCATTAAAGTTCACGAGCGCGAGCTTATGACGTCACGTTTGAGTAAATATCATAGATGGTAAATATTGTACCCAGAAGTGACGTCACACAAAATTTTGACATGCCGTATCTTCGTTGTTATTTGTTTCTGGGAGAAAAGAAAAAATACGTGTCCAATATTTTTGGCTCATCTAAATGACGGACTAATTACTTTTTTTTAGTCACCATGCCTATTAGGAGGGATGTAAATGTTCTGTCAAAAATTCTATGAAGTAAAAATACTGTCGAAAGTAATTTCGTAAAATTTTATGATTTCATCGCGGCCACAGGGCAGCCAGAAGTGGCTTTTTAGCATCTGTAGGTATTAAGGTAATGCTGTGAAAAGTTTCAAGACTTTTGAAATGACCACCTAAACATGGTCACTAGCTCCTGGGTTTTTTTTTACCTATTATAAACTAGCGCTTGACCGCAATCCTGCCTGATGGTAAGCAGTGTCGCAATCGTTGATGGTAAGGCGCACTAGTTTATTAAGAGCCTATTCACTCTAGCCTTGAAGACACTCAAATTGTAGTCCGACGGAAACACCGCCGCTGGCAAATTGTTCCAGTCCCTCGATGTACGCGGTATAAAGGAGGAGGCGGAACGCTTCGTCCGGATCGTAGTGGTGTTAACAACGTAAGGGTGGAAACCAGCAGTACGACGGGTCGTCCGATGGTGGAACGGAGATGGGGGAATTAAATCATGCAATTCCCTCGCACACTCTCCAAAATGCATCATTTAGAACACAGAAAGGCTGGCTACTCTACGCCTGTGCTCTAGGCTTTGGAGACCAACTCGAGTTAAATCAGGGTCACCAATCAGCCTCTTCGCACCTCTCTCCACTGAATCCAAAGTGGCCAGGTGACACTTGGCAGCACCAGCCCAAATGTGGCTGCAGTACTCCACACACGAACGGACCTGTGCTTTGTATAACATTAGAAGCTGCCCAGGTGTGAAGTACTGCCGGACCTTTGCGATAACGCCAAGTTTCCTGGCAGCTACATTGGCCTTGGACTCAATGAACCGCCCAAAGTTAAGGTTCGAGGAAATCTCAACTCCCAAAAGCTGAAGGCGGTCGGAACACTCCAAGGACACATTTCGAAAAGTAGGAGCCAAGGTGAACGGGCTCCTTTAGGCGGTGAAAAGACACGCCTGTGTTTTGGCGGCAATGAATGCTACAAGATTGGCATTGCCCCATTCGGAAACTGCCTGCAGTGCAACACTCGTTCGCTCAACCATGGCCTCTCTTTCGGACCGGATTGATTCCCTACTAGCCCGAGCATCCGGTAGGTATCTCTCTACAACTGTGCTGTCATTTGCATACCCATAGATACCGGGCATCAGAAGATCGTTAATATGCAGCAGGAACAGAGTTGCAGAGAGAACAGACCCCTGAGGAACACCGGCATTAGTTGATATGGGCTCAGAAGAGCATCCGTCGACAATAACTCGGAGGGACCGTTCAGTCAGGAAGTCTTTTACCCATCCAGTTAGGCTAGGGGAAATGCCGTACGCTGGAAGCTTACTCAAAAGACCAGCGTGCCATACCCGGTCGAAGGCCTTCGAGACATCAAGGGAGACAGCAATCGCCTCCCCATTCTTCTCGAGGGCCTCGCCCCACAAGTGAGTGGCATACACTAGTAGGTCCCCAGTTGACCGATTGCGGCGAAACCCGTACTGTCGGTCACTGAGGAGATCGTTACCTTCCAGGTATGCCAAGAGGCGCGAATTCAATACACGCTCCATAATTTTGCAAAGTATGGAGGTGATCGAAATCGGCCGATAGTTGGCAGGATCGGCACGACTACCCTTCTTGGGCACGGGCTGCACGTTAGCAAGCTTCCAGGACTTGGGCACTATACCAGTCCTAAATGAGAGGCGATACCAGCGCGTCAATACAGGAGACAACTCGGGCGCACATGCTTTAAGAACAATCGCTGGTATACCATCCGGAAATAGGGTGGGTCCTCCAAATCAAGTTCATCTTTTGAGACTTTTTTTGGAACATCAAGGTTTTTTTTTATATTATCAGTTAATTATTTTGGTAAACCTGTATTCATTTTTAAATACATGTCCAACAATATATCACACGTTAGGGCTGGAAGGAAAAAAAGTCTCTTCCCACTTTACATATATGGGACCCCCCTATTAAAACATTTTTTTCACTTTTTATCTTACCACTATGTCGCGTCGGCGTGATTAATTTACATATCAGTACCAAATTTCAGCTTTCTAGTGCTAACGGTCTCTGAGATTAGACAAACAGACAGACTTGGTCTTGGACTTGTACTTGCTAGTTTACTACGGAACCCGCAAAAGAAGGCGAATCCATACTAATATTATAAATGCGAAAGTAACTCTGTCTGTCTGTCTGTCTGTTACGCTTTCCCGCTTAAACATCTCAACCGATTTTAATGACATTTGGCACAGACAATCTTTAGACCTTGGGAAAGGACATAGGCTACCTTTTATTGAAAAATTTGATATTCCCGAGGGAAATTTATTACCATAATAATAACTGTAGTTAGTTAATATTATGGTATAAAAATATTGGTTGGCGAAAATTGTACAAAGGATAATTCTGTATTAAACGTAGAACCTACAATTAGTAGCAACTTACTACCAGGTGATATTTTAGATTTGGGGCGAACTCCGGATCATTTAAACTAGTAAATAAGACAACAGAGGGTACCAATAAATTGATAGTTACACCAACCGTCAAAAAGGTATCTTCTTGCTCTCAAATAGTTAAACATCAAAAAGGGTCAAAGCATGAATTGAAATTGTTTCATCAAAATATTCAAGGTGTCTCTTCAAATTATTAGAAATTGTAATGTTATTAGAAAAAAGAATGTTCGATGTTGTATGTACTAGCGAACACTGGTTGAAAGATTACCAGGTGTTACTTAGTTATGAAAATTATAGTGTGGGTAGTTGTTTCAACCGCAAATCTATGTTGCGTGGTAGTTCCCTTATCTTTATAAAAAAACACTTAAAATTTAAGCAACGTAAAGACATAGTTAATTTGTCAATGGAACATTGTATAGAATTGTCTTGTGTTGAGCTAGATAAGCATGTTATAGTGTGCGTGTACAGACCCCCGAACCCTCAAAACTTTAGTCTTTTTGAATCAACAATGGAGGATATTTTAGCCAAACTTGCAGATAGTAACAAATCAGTAATTATTTGTGGACATTTTAACATTAATATTTTGGAAAATAATTCAAATAGCAGCAGATTTTTAAGCCTTTTTAGATCATTTAATTTATTAAACGTTTTTACAGAACCAACTAGAGTAACTCCAACCTCTGCAACTTGTATTGACAATGTTTTCTGTAATTGTGACTATTTAGATAAAGCTATAGTAAATTATCTTCCTTCAGATCATAGTGGACATATAGTAACTTTTATGTCTCAAGCATCCCTGGAAAAAACTCAGATACAATTCAGGCCAATTACAATAGGCAAATTGTCAAAATTTAATAGTAATTTACAAAATTAGTTAAATGTTCTGGAACATGATATTAATGATGCTAATAAATTTTATGATTTTTTTTTCCATTGGTACTTAATGAATTTAATACAGTATTTGAAAAGATGTCGAAAACTATATTCCCTAAGTTTGTTTTTAGTGAGTGGGCAAGTAAAGGTATTAGAGTCAGTAGGGACCGACTGTATGAGCTATACAGCCTTAAGTCATTCTTCAATACTGAAACCTTTAATAAATATTTAAATAGATATTCTAAACTATTCAGAAAGATTTGCAAGGTGGCGGAGGCCCTGTAGATTAGCAACAAGATCAAATCGGCAGACAATAAAATAAAGACTGTGTAGAAAGTTATTAATAGTGAAACTGGTAGGAATAAATTACGCAGTACAGACTATTTATTGGAGACTCCACATGGTCCCAAAAGCTCTAACGTAGAGGTAGCCCAAGAGCTTGTGAATTATTTCAGCAATATACCTCTTAGGACAACGGAAGCTCTAAACTCCTCCCCAGAAGCCTCGATTGATTTATTAAAAGCAAACTTACCAGGCTGTCCGGTTGAATTTCAATTCAAATATACCCATATGACAGTCATAAAGGCTTTCCGGCAAATAAAAGTCAAAATAACCGAAGACCTATGGGGCAATGTCTGTTAAAGTATGCACATCCATAATTGAGACCATAGCTCCATACTTGGCTTTAATATTTAATTTGTGTGTGGATCAAGGCGTCTTTCCAGATATAATGAAATACAGTAAGGTAATACCACTTTTTAAATCCGGTGATCATAAGGACACTAATAATTACAGACCCGTATCGGTATTGCCTGTTTTCAGTAAGGTGTTTGAAAAAGTTATGCTTAATCAAATGCTTTATCATTTTATCAGCAATACAATCTTTCACGATCAACAGTATGGTTTCACCAGAGGACGTTGTACGACCGACGCTGGTGTCACTTTATGAAAACATATATTTGCAGCGTGGGAAGAAGCCCAAGATGCGATAGGGATTTTTTGTGACCTGTCAAAGGCTTTTGATTGTGTCAATCATGAAACCTTACTTTTAAAGCTTGAACATTATGGGCTGGGTTAACATGCGCTCAGCTTGGTAAAATTTTATTTAATTGATAGACAACAGCAAGTTCAGATAAATGGTGTCAATTCTCCGGGTTTGAAAGTCAAAATGGATGTACCGCAAGGCTCAATTTTGGGTCCGTTCCTCTTTTTATGTATATATAAATGATCTACCGCATCTATTAAAAAAACAACCACATATTGTATTGTTTGCTGATGATACTTCGTTAATTTTTAAAATCAATAGACGTTGCTCAAACCTTAAGGACGTGAGTTATTTAAAGAAATAAACATCCTTACGGTCCCTTGTCAATACATTTATGAAAACATTATTTATGTTCGGTAAAATATTGATCTTTTTAAGAAGTTAAGTTACAGGCACAATGTTAATACTAGGAATAGAAATAATTTAGATCAACCTGGGTTCAGACCGGCTAAAGTAAATAGTTTTTTTATGGGGTACTGTGTAAAATTTTATAATAAAGTACCGCTAGATATTCAACAACTCAATGAGTCCAAATTTAAAACATGCATTAAACGCACGCTGTGTAAGCAAGCATATTATAAACTGGAGGATTATATCCTTGATAAAAATGCTTGGTTGAATGTCAGTCCTGCTCCACAGCCACAGGCAATTTTGTAGGTTTGGAAGAGATACCATTCCCCCTTTTTGTTGTTTTCCAAATATTCCTTTTTTAATTTATTTGTTTATTTCAACGTTGTGCACAATATTTTGCTAACTTGTTTGACATTACGAGATTGGCAGTTGAGAGTTTGTCATGCTCACTCAAATGTCTTACTGATGGTGGCGCGTGTTGTTGGGTCATTTGATTCCCTTCAATACGGTTGAGCTAAGCGGGAATGATGCGCGCGTCATGCTCGTGAACGGGGGCCGTCAGTGGGGACTGGTCATCTCTTAGCTGCCAGTGGGCTTAATTCATTTTTATATTTTAATTAATTTTACATTGTGCTCACATGATAGAAGCAACATAATATGTAACGAAGAAATGTAACCCATATATTATGATTTTAAAAGAGTGTCCATGGAGTTTCTTGCACGTTCTTCTCCTTAGAGATCTACGCTTTGGAACGTGCAATTTAACTTCACTTTTCTTGGACTGACCGACATTGACTATTCAAAAGTACCAAGTGATGGTTAATTTGAAATAAACAATTTTCATTTGATTTGATTTGATCTTTCAGCGAGCGTTTGTGTATATGATGCTAGATGTGTTTAATTTGAATATTAGACGTTAAGAAGAATTCAGGGTGAAACTGCTTATAATAATAATAAGTTAATGATTTCAAAGGTAAGATTGTAGGATTGGGGCTTAGTTTCACCTTTCTTTTCCTTGAAAAAATAAAAAACTAAACTAAAAATATCCCATTTTATTAGCAACGAAAATGGATTTATTACCAAATCAGGTATTTTTTTATATCAAAATTTTAATAAGCGTATGTGTTAATAGGTAACACCAATAAATGTTACCAATAAAAACAGTGTTCTTTTTTATTATCATTAAATTGTATCATCACTCTATACCCTATACTAAGTATTATTGAATAACAACGGACGAAGCGTTTCGCTTCTTCTTTTATACCGCGTACATCGAGGGACTGGAACAATTTGCCAGCGTCGGTGTTTCCGTCACATTACAATTTGAGTATCTTCAAGGCTAGAGTGAATAGGCTCTTAATAAACTAGCGCGCTTTACCATCAACGATCGCATCACTGCTTACCATCAGGCAGGATTGTGGTCAAGCGCTAGTTTATAACCTATAGAAAAAAACTACACGCACGACCATGTCGCAGTGTGTCCAACAACTATGTCCCTGCGCATGTGTTCATAGCAATGAATATACTACATACTTAGCAAGTCATAGGAGTTTTGAGCGTTTATTATCCCTAAGTTCATTTAATTAACCCTGTCCCTAATTCTGCAAGTAAACATTTTATAATATGCAGATCTAAATCAGAATCTAAAAATAATTGCTTTTCTTTGGACAATAAGTCGGGTCAAGAAAGTTTTGAGCGGTCATACATAGTTTAAAAAAAAAAGAAAATTAGAAAATAGGTAGTAGAAAATTTGACTAGTCTTGCTGTTACAGTATATTTGCAGCATCTCCCCGGTATATTCTATGAGCTGCTAAATGTATTAAGGTTCCCGCTTTCTACCGTCCACTTTGGTCCTAAAGTCTTGATCACACAACAAATATAGTATCAGCAAAATATTGACAGCGGAATTCTGGAATAGTTTCTGCAACTTTAATTGCAAAGCTATAAAAGTTGCAGAAACTATTCCAGAATTCCGCTGTCAATATTTCGCTAATAATTATTTCGATACCTGAAATAACATCTAAATTTCATAGAATACAAATTAATGTCGTCACGAAATGAATTATAGCGGTTTTGAATAATTGATTTAAGGTAACCTTTAAACTAATTCATTAGATTATTATACGATGTGGTTTGAGGCAAATAAATATAATATTAATTAACTATGAGGAGATTATTATTTCTGAGCCAGCGTAATTGTTCAAACTATCCGGAGTGCTAGCAATCAATATGAAGGTACCATATCGATTGCTATCACACTTCAGTATGTCCATAATCTCAAACGATCAAACAATCCGAATCAGCGGAAAATAAACAAATCAGAGTAACGTTGAGAAGTATAGGAATGTTTGAACACTAATGACAATATTGTAGATTTGGATATAAGCCTATGGAATGTCCAAATATCTAACGTTGAATATAATATCGAATGTACGTACGACGACGTGTGACGTACCTATCGAAAATGTGACATTCGTCATTCTGAACCGGGATGAATATTAATCTGATTTTTAAAATAAAAAGTCATGTATTCAAATTAGGCTGAGAATCAACACTTTTTGAAATCCCACTAATATTATAGGTATATGCGAAAGTTGGTGAGGGAGAGATTTTAGTAGACGGGTTGGCTAAAGAGCAGAAGGAGAAACTCACTGAAAAATGTTGATTCCTGAAAACTTTTTACTAGCTAGAGCACCTAAACTTAACCCAGAAGTAGCAGCAGTCTTAACGGACTCAGTGAAAAATCGTGACAAACGATTAGAAAAAGTCCAAGGTCAACTGGGCACTGGCATAGCTGGTCTTGTAATTGTAAACCTAACAAAAGATTTGATTAAAGAGGATATAGATAAACTTGAAATTATCAAGAGGATGCCTGGAGAAGCCGTACGGAGGACGGGTCTGAGCAGTTGTGTTGCGATGTGTGGCGGGTACCATGCGCGAAATGTTGTCGCCTCGGGAATTTGGTCGCGGAGAGTCTCCAGATCAATCTCCCTCTAGCGCAGCATCGTTTGGTCGTGTTGGTCTTGGGTTTAACATTGCATCACCTCGCTCAACTGCCGTCATCCTTCCTATTCCTAAGTTTTTTAAGTGAATAGGCTTAATAAACTAGTGCGCTTTACACTCAACGATTGCATCACTGCTTACCATCAGGCGGGATTGCAGTCAAGCACTAGTTTATAATTATTATAAAAAAAGATTTTTGAGGTGAACCAGATCTTACTGAATTTACATTATGTCAAGTCCGTCCTTATTTCTGGTCTTAACATTGTTAATGTGACTGTTTTTAGTTCACAAGTGTACCTATCTAATATACCTACAACGTTATTTTTACTATATACGAAAACTGAATATAGTTTGTTGAGAATAAACAATTTAATCGATTCCAGTCATTTTTACACCATGTTATATTTTTTCCTAAATAGATTTGAAATTTTACCGGCGCTCGGTAACCTGCTGTTACCGAGCGCACGACACAGCTGACGTTAGATCATAGTACAGTGAGTTCCAGAGAAATCTCACCCCCTAAAAGCGACATCTTTTGACCAGTGTTATTCGGTATACGACGATGTTTACGTGCGCGCCATCAAAAAATAATATCAACTGCGGTCCAAACGATCCCAACTAGTCGCAATCATTTGACAAAAATGTGTTCGCCGATTAAGCTGCTGGACGGGGCACGCTATCTTGAGTTGGTTTGTGTGACGTTTGGACCGCAGTTGACATAATATTATTTAACACTAAAATAATATCAACTGCGGCCCTAACGATCCCAACTAGTCGCAATCATTTGACAAAAATGCGTTCGCCGATTAGGCTGCTGGACGAGGCACGCTATCTTGAGTTGGTTTGTGTGACGTTTGGACCGCAGTTGACATAATATTATTTTACACTAAAATAATATCAACTGCGGTCCAAACGATCCCAACTAGTCGCAATCATTTGACAAAAATGTGTTCGCCGATTAGGCTGCTGGACGGCGCACGCTATATTGAGTTGATTTGTGTGACGTTTGGACCGCAGTTTATATATTATTATTTTACACTAAAATAATATTAACTGCGGCCCAAACGATTCCAACTAGTCGCAATCATTTGAGAAAAATGTGTTCGCTGATTAGACTGCAGATATGGTTCGTGGGCACGATCACTTCGCACCTTGATATTAGCAAGAAGCCGATGACTGCTTCTTGCTAATATTAAGGTGTCATGGTGTCAAGGACTACCAGAGAGTAAATCAGTAGCCATGTTTCTAAATTTGTTCTCATTAAGAGCAAAAAAATCTGGATTTGTAAAATATGTAGTACGTTTCTAATAATTGTCGAATTATTAGAAACGTACTACATTGATTATATTATTATTAATGTACATATTGCTCTGTGCAGAACAAGCGGGTTGTACGTACTTCACGCCGACTAGGTACTAATTCTAGGAACCACGTAACATATTTGTTTTGCAAGCTCCATACAATTAAACCTGTTGTTGCGTATTCCAAACAGCATCATAACCAAAAGCAGTGTACGCCTATACTACAAGCTTAATATGTTCTCCTGTTTCATCAGATCTCCATAGGGAATTTTGGTTCATAACCTGTCAGTTAGGTAATTCTGGTGAAAGAATACAATGTCTTTTTAATCAGGGCAACCAACTATTCTTACACATAACCTGTCGTGTACGAAATGAATTAGTCTGTACCGAAAAGAGATTAAGCTTCATTCTTCTTATTAAATGGTTACACCCAGTATCACAGTAACACTTTTGTTTTAGACAAGAGAGCAATGATGTGAACGCCGTGCTAATTTGAATAAATTTGGTTCGATTCCAAGTCAGGCAATTACCAATATAACTTTTCTAAAGTTATAGGTGAAGGAAAACATCTTGAGGAAACCTGACTTTATAAGTCTGAAATTGCCAACCCGCATTGAGCAAGCGTGGTGATTACGCACAATTCTTCTTTGTATGAGAGGAGACCTGTGCCCAGCGGTGGGACAATGGAGGGGTTGATGATGATGGCGTTTTTTTTAAATCTCTTAGAGACACTCTGACATCCAGCTGGTAGAAAACCGTAGGACGTAATGCTGTGAAAATCACTAAATAAGACTACACGAGCTGGTTTCAATTTAACTAATGAGTTTCCAAGTATAAATCAGATGAATTCGCAAATTAAATAAGAAGTATTTTTTATTTTCACCAGGAGCCTTTCAATTAGCAATGATTCCCAGATATTCCATTTCCGCATGCAACTAATATTAACTATATTTTGCCGGAGGCTTCGCACTGGTGGATGGATGATTACTGTGGTTACTAGATGGGAATATGCTACAGAGACAACACAAAAAATATCTTACGCTAAGAAATATTATTATTATTTATTTTTAAAGCATTTCGTACTTAATCCTATTTTAACCGACTTCAAAAAGGAGGAGGTTACTCAATTCGACCGTATATATGCTTTTTGTTTTTTTTTTTTTCTATGTTTGTTCGCGCATAACTTCCTCGTTTATGAACCGATTTCGATAATTCCTTTTCTGTTGGAAAGAAGACGTTCCCAAGGTGGTCTCATGATAAGGATATCAGGGTTTGATGATGGAAGACCACAGAAAACAAGGGAACTTTCAAAAATTGCAGGGGCGACTAGTGCATTTCTTAGCATTTTCATTAAGTATTTTAAAGCACTACAATTTAATAAAGGTCTGGAGTAGATCTGATGATGGAGCCGGGAGACAGTTGAAGGAACTCCTCAACAATTCACAGCAGCTACCTTGTGTTTGGGCTCGATTAATTTGTATTGATAAAAACTTTACACCTATATTTGAGCCAAATTCGATAAAGAATAGAGGTAAACAAACCGTTGCTAGGCAACGAGTAGTTTGCGTCTAAAAGACAGATATTAACAACCTTTTCTACATAGATGATTTTCATAAAAGTAATAATCCTACTTCCTACTAATCTAAACAGTTTATTTATGTTGAGATATTTATGATTTGCATAGAACGCTTAAACGATTTGAATGAAATATGACATAAGCTAATTTCCTAATAGGTTAAATTTTTTGATACATACCTACCTATATATTATAATTAGTCCATACTTGAAAGTATTACAATGCGTGGGTTATGTAGTTGATTTGAAAATAATAAAAATACGCAAAATTGTATTGACAAATGCCTCAGCTTTATTCATTGGTTAAATTTCACAAAATGTGTTTAATACCTGGATTTCATCCATCTTTCTTTTTTGTCACGTAAAATTAATATCGACTTTTTAATGGTTTTTCGAAATACCAAATTATTATGCATGTTATTTTAGTAATTCTATTAAAATATGCTGTAATAGGAATTGTTAATAAATAGCTACATAATAGTAGCATGTAAAAGTCGATAATCATGTAAATAACAGGAGATTTGTAAAACGTGAGTTGTGATAACCCTAAATTGGTTTGTTTACCTCTATTCTTTATGAAGCTAGGCGATGGTATAGATGGGTTGTGACTGTCATAAGAGCTCTCATGATGAAGACAAAGGCCAGTTCCGGGAACTCCTCAACGGTTTACAGTAGCTACTTTGTGGTTGGACTTCATTCATTTATATTGATGAGACCTTTGCACCCACATTGGGTTAAAATAATGGTCTGCAGTAAATTTGATGATGAAGACCATAGGCAGTTGAGGGAATACTTAGGTACGGGTAAAAATTAAAGTAAACAAAATTAGGTACGTCGTTTCCCAACTATATTTGCGTCAGCTTCCAGTCTGACCGGATGTAACTGAATATATAGTACTTTTAACAACTAAAAAGTGTAAAATACAAACTTTTTTTACAAAAAAACAACCGACTTCCAAAAACCACTACAAAGTGAAAAATAACTAATTTCGGAAGTCGGTGTCAAAAAACGAATATACAAAACCAAAGACACCGACTTCCAAAATTAGTTATTTTTCACTTTGTAGTGGTTTTTAGAAGTCGGTTGTTTTTTTGTCTTCACCAAAAGAAGTTTTTGAAAATAATGATTAAGATCTTATTATTGTTACAGAAAACCTTCAACCTTAAACCTTTGCCTTTAATTTAGTCCCTGTGTTAGGAGTGATTCCTTTTTTTCATTTCTAGCCTAACGTATTGTTGGATAAGTAATTTTATTTATTAATATTTATTTATCCATCCATTTCAAGCATAAAATCTAGAAATACAAATATATTAAACATAATCAACTACAATGTACAAATATATAATGCAAAATTTGAAGCATCAAAAATAAAGAAGGAAAATAAAAGAGAAACTTTTTAATAGTACGCCTGCCTCTGAGTAATTTGTTTGTTTGTCAGTACATTAATCATATAACAATGGTTAATATACTCAAAATCAAACCTATCCATATGTATTAGCAAATACGCTCAGAATAACGTTGGCGGTGATCCGGAGCCTGCGCCCCAGAGACGCGCAAGCTTCCGCATCGTCGTGTAAAAATAGTCGACAAAGGCATCGGCAAACATTCTTGAAGCGCTGCAATGCCGGGGCAGTTCCAACAACACCCTGAACGCATTATTATACTGTACACCATCATACGTCTACGTGTACTTGATCAGATTGCTCACAGACAACGCCCTCTGCTCTCTATCGATGTCCGCATCGTCCCTCAGGTCGGAGGTCACGAGATGCCCGAGATATTTAAACTGTTGAACTCTATTTAACCCAACACCGTTCAGCGTAATAGGTGGAACAGAATCCAAAGGGCTCCGACCTCTGGCCTGAAAGACCATGCATTCGTTCTTCTTTGAAATGAAATGAAATGAAATGAAATGAAATGAAATCGTTTATTAAGCAAGTAGGGTCACTGATCACTTTTACACGTCATGTTTTTTTTTTTTTTTAACTAGATGAAGCCGGCATTTCCTAACTGACTACCTCTGAGAAGAAATAGCCGAAACAAACTCAGGGATCATCGTCTTTTTTCAAGTCCAGACATTAAAAATGAAAATGTTTACAATAATTTACCTTATAATTACGCATATTGCTTAATAACAATTAACAATGCTTAACAGAGCGAGCAGCTCAATCCCAAGCTTTTTTGTCTTCTAAATAATCTGTGATTTTATAATACCCCTTTTTGCAAAGTTTGGCCTTTATATGGTTCTTAAATCGTTTAATGGGTAAGTTTCGAACGTCCATGGGAAGCTTGTTGTAAAAGTGTATACATTGACCCATGAACGAGTTGCCTACTCTGTGGAGACGAGTGTGATGTAAAGCAAGATTGTGTTTGTTCCTGGTATTTATATTATGAATATCGCTTATCTTCTTAAAATTCGAGATATTTTTATGAACATACATAAGATTTTCAAATATATATTGTGAAGCTACAGTCAGAATGTTCACCTCTTTGAACTTTTCTCTAAGAGATTCTCTAGGACCAAGGTTATAAATGGCTCGAACAGCCCTCTTCTGTAAAACAAAGATGGTATTGATGTCCGCACAAGTTCCCCAGAGAAGAATCCCATAAGTCATAAGACTATGAAAATAACTAAAATAAACAATTCTGGCTGTATCCACATCAGTTATCTGTCTAATTTTCTTAACAGCAAAGGCGGCAGAACTGAGTCTACCCGACAGCTTCTCAATGTGAGGACCCCATTGTAACTTGGCGTCAATAGTTAATCCAAGAAAAACTGTCGACTCGACAGGGATCAACTCTACTCCATTCAGTTGAACATTGGTACTTAGCTGCCTGACATTTGGCGTAGAAAATTTAATGAGTTTAGTTTTTTTTTCATTTAAAAGGAGGTTATTTACATTAAACCAATGGACAACTTTAGAGAGTGCATTGTTAACTTCGTCAAAATTTGTTAGCTGACGCTTGACTTTAAAAATAAGAGAAGTGTCATCCGCGAACAATACTATGTTGTGATTATCCCTCACGTGATGAGGTAAGTCATTAATATAAATTAAAAACAAGAATGGACCTAGAATTGAGCCCTGCGGAACGCCCATGGTGACCACAGATCCTGCAGATCTCTTGCCATTAACATCAACCCTCTGAATTCGATTATTCAGATAAGAAGTCAGAAGGTCGAGAGCTCTGTCCCTCAAACCATAATGGTACAATTTCCTGATAAGAGTATCATGATGTACGCAATCAAAGGCCTTGGACAAATCACAAAAAATACCAAGAGCATCCTGCGATTCCTCCCAGGCCCCAAATATGTTCTTTAGCAACGCCACGCCCGCATCCGTAGTTGAACGACCCTTTGTAAAACCAAATTGTTTCACGTGCAATAAATTGTGTAAGCTAAAGTGCCTCAACAACTGTTTCAAAATTAATTTTTCAAAAATTTTG
Organism: Sesamia nonagrioides; assembly: GCA_017933935.1. NCBI lineage: Eukaryota > Metazoa > Arthropoda > Insecta > Lepidoptera > Noctuidae > Sesamia > Sesamia nonagrioides. The sequence goes on along the minus strand of JADWQK010000456.1, from coordinate 357,385 downwards.
CTCAAAGTTGGTAATATCGATATGGGCCGAAAATTCGTGGGATCAGTTGTACTACCAGATTTGAACAGTGGAATTACTTTGCTTAGTTTCATCAAATCAGGAAATAAACCAGATGTGACACAAGAATTAAAAACAATTGCTAAGAAAGGTGCGATAACATCTATTATTGAAGCTACAGTGTATACTGACAAACCCCAATGATCGGCAGTTTTTTTTACATCAAGATCCTTAAAAGATTCTATAATGTCTTTAGCAGTCACAAATGTAAATTCAAAGTGATTGTCACATTCTGGAACACATTCTTTTAGTATGGCATAAGCAGAAGTGGAGGAAGAAGACAAAGTTTTTGTTGTCATTATTGGAATATTAGTAAAAAAATCTCAAACTCAGTTGCTACCTCCAAGTCCGCCTTTATATTTTCATCGTTAATTTTAAGATGGAAATCACGATTCTGTACTTTGGTTCTTCCAGTTTCAGAATTTATAATTCCCCAAGTTGTTTTGATTTTATTGCCAGAAGATTTTATTTTATTTTTAATGTGTATGGCTTTTGCTGAGGAACAGGCTCTTTTAAAAGTTTTTGAATAATTTTTAACAAAATCTTGAAAAGCTTCATCATGGTTAAATGTTTTTTCCTGATATAATTCATACATTTTTTCCCTGCTTTTATAAATACCTGGGGTTGCCCAGTCACTAAATATAACACGGTCGCTAACAGGCAATGTTTTTTTTGTGAAAACTTTCATAAATTCACAATTAATGAGGTTAAATAGTACACTATACGCATGATCCGGATTGGCGTGATAAGGCAAGTCCGGTAGCTTTTCAATTAAATTATTTTTAAATTGTCCTAAACGATTTTCATTTATAGGAACAAAACTCACAAGTTTTCTTTGAGCTCTGACTTCACTTTTCTGAGTAAAAGTAACTAACTGGCCACAGTGATCAGAGTCTAACTCGTTTATAATTAAATGGTCAGAAGGTCTTGAGTTAGTAAAGATGTTGTCTAAACAGGTGGCACTCGTGGCAGTTATTCTAGTCGGCTCAAAGAATCTTGCGTACAAGTTATAAGACTTAAATAATGACATAAATTTATTAACTGTAGCTGATTTCTCTAGAACATTAATGTTGAAGTCTCCACAAACAACAACTGTTTTGTTACTGCGACAAGTCTTTAATAAAACTTCCTCCATATATTTCTCAAAAATATCATAGGAAGCACATGGGGGCCTGTAGACACTTATTACAATGAACCGCTCAAGCTCGATGCAAGCAATTTCAATAACCCGCTCAACAGAGAGGCTTACGATATCAGTCCTTTCTTTAAATTTGAAATTGTTACGAACAATTATTAGGGAGCCACCCCTTATCATATTCACTCTGCTGAACGAGCTAGCAATCTGATGGTTATTAAAGCTGAACATGAACTGATGGACTTTTAACCAATGTTCAGTAAGACAAACAATATCAATGTAATTACAGTTCATGAACAACTCCAATTCTAATTGTTTATTTATCACACCCTGTATATTTTGATGAACAATTTTAAGGTTATTATTATTCATTTTATTTTGAAAATTATTTAATGGGTGTGATATTATTATATCTTGGTTTACGGTTATGCTAGAGTTTAACTCTGTTGTCTCAATGTCCCTTGATAATGGGTACAAGTCTAACTTGGTATTTAAAATAGTGCTAGAGGTTGACTCTATTGTCTCAAGTATTAATTTAAATAGCTTGGAACATATTCCAAGCTCTGCTCATTACCACTAAGTGTATTACTTAACTGCTCAATAGAAGCAGTATAGTTAGCCAAACACTTGGCTGACTTATTTAAATAGTATGATAGCGATTCTGCTACCTGTCCTTTATAAAAATTACAAAGATAGTAGTTATCTTTGGTCATAAAATAATTTTGACTAATAAGTACATTAGAGTCAATAAATTCAAATTTTTCATTATATAATGTCATAGTTTGTAATGTCATATTACATCTATATCTAATTTTGTTTTCCGTCTGTGACAGGCCATTGCCATAAGGAAAGGCAAACAAAACTATTTTATTTACATTTAAGGAGGCTAGACTTTCAAAATATTTCTTAATTTTTACACTGTTTGCATTTCCCCTTCTCCCAATCAAAATAACAATGGTTGTGGATGGACTGTAATTACCACTTATAACTTTTTCTATAATTTTACTGTAAGATGCTTCAGGCATACAATAATTAATTACTTGGTCATTTAAATGGTGTTGTAGTGTATGACCCATATTTTTACCCATTTCATCGCAGTACATCAATATTTTATTTCTATTGTTTAACAATTTATTTGTTATTATTAATTCTTCTGTGTTTGGTGTGGCGAGGGAAGTACTGCTGAGACTGTCAAACAACTCCACAGTATGAGTCACTGATGGTGCAGACTCATTAGAGACAGCTGACCGTGAACAGCCCGATGGACCAAGATTACAATCAGGTGTTAGATTGTTCGTTAAAGAGTTTAACATTCTCTCGTTCTCACTACACAGGTCCACCAGACCATTCATTGCCAGAATATACTCTCCCATTTCCTTTTGAGAAATCTCATATTTAGCTATAACATTATTCAAGGAATCCTGTAAGCGGAGAGTCTCTGACTGTAATTGTTGAATTTCAGCCTCATAATTATTTTTAATGCTATCTAATTTTATTTTATGCCCACTAATGGTTTCTTTTAATTTTTGAGAACTTTTTAATACATTAAAGCTTTTTGAAAAAGTATTTTTGTTATTTTTAATTAATTTCTGAGTTTTTCTAATCATTTTATTATTGCGTTGTATACCAAGCCATGATCCTGCGCGTAACGCTCGCAGGCGCCCAGCAACCTAGACAGACCACACACGGAAGCGCTCAGCAGCACGATGAAAATGAATAGGGTCAAATAATTTTTTGATAATGTTAATATTTTCAGAAATAATCGTTCAAAAAGTAATAAAATACAATTGACATTGATTTCTTCTTTTCTTTAATGTCTTAGTTTAGTTTCGTTATACGACACAAGATCAGGTTACTATATTATTATTCAGGAGTATGATTACTTTCGCATATATTAATTTCACAAATACTAGATAAAGGTTCACCAAGGAGAAAACTTATACAACATACCTATAATATATAAGTAATACAACTTAAAGTAGATTTTTTGTATATGCGAACCCTAAAACACGTGTTCAGTATTTTTATCTAAAGAATATATGTACAAAATTTCAAAAAGGTATCATGAAGAATCACAAATTTGTGAGCTTGTTATGTTACCTGGTTGTCCCTGTGAAAAATATGGAACGGGCGGCGCGTGCAACAGTCTTGCGTGCATCATCACTACATATGTATTATAAAAAAACATAGTCACCTTATTTTTCCCTATGTTCTTTTGTATGATTCAATCTTTAAAATTCCGCAACGGATTTTGATGCGGTTTTTTTTAATAGATTGAGTGATTAAAGAGGAAGGTTTATATGTATAATACAAAAGTTGTGGAGAAATAATATTATTTTTGACGTTTCATTCGAACGGCGGCGGGCCGTTATGTTTTTTATACCTTCACAGTTTTTCTGTAGTGTATTTAGTATCAGCATTGCACCCGGGGCCGAAGCCGGGGCGGGTCGCTAGTTAATAATAATTTCTATTAGTATTTTCAAGTATAATACTTGACCGTTATGACAGTCCAAAGCCCGCAAGTGTGATGGAAAATGTTATCACTAGGTAGATATTATTATGTATTTTACTCGTAAATGCAGCTGTATGTATATATAGCAGTAAAATATAACATGCCCATGAATGAAGTATTAAGCTACTGCTGTTTCCAAGTACTGTTTGTACGTAAACAGACCGACCAAAGCTTTGAAACGAGCTTGTGGCGCTTGTAGGTACCGCCACATGATGACAGTTGTTCCTGTTTCATATGTCAGCTTATAAACACCCTGAGAAATACGACAGCTAATATCGGACTCCTGCCGAATATATCAACAAAGTAACATGAATCACTAAAGAGACATTAAACTGTTTGACGTGTAATGCTCCGTGCAATGCGCAAAAGAGTTTCTATATTGCTCCGTTTCGCAGTAGTCTGTTGTTTTAATTAACTATTATTATCATTAATTCAGAGGAAAGGTGTCTCAGTGGTATTGGCTGGACTTGTGAGTTCAAACCCAGCCAGACACGTTACTATGTGTTCATTTAAGCTAACTGGCATTTCCTACCCAAAATTCGAGTTAACTGACGTCAACCAACTAACCACTGGGTGTATTATACCAGTAGGAGCTAAATTATAGACTCATTATTATGCAACATCATTTTCCACAAAAGTCTCTCTGTGGAAGGTTGGCCGCCTTAGGTGTCTATGCAAAAAAAAAGGATTCGTTTTAGCTGCTATTTTAAATTTAAACTTGTTTGTGATCAAAAACAACTGTCACGTACATTTGAATGCAACTTCCCCTGTAAAAAAGTGTATTAATAATAACATTATTCTTGCACAGAAAGGCTTTTGTTAAACTATGGATACATATTTTGGTTTGTGGTAAACACTCCAACATTAAATACACGTTATTTTATCATTTTATTAACTTTAATAAACTTACAATTTCAACATTCGCGTGAAGCATAAATTATAAATAACCATATTGTGTAACATGCAAATATAAATTTTAAAAATTCATGTGATTTAAATAGTCACTGCTTTAAATTATATTACAACTCAATATATTTTTAAACACTATACTAGCTATACTATAAGACTGTCGTGTTCATAATTCCTAACATGATATAATACACATACATATACAACAGTGTAATTTATCATAATCTATTAAATATCTAATGTATTTATTATTTTATTCACCTCAAGGTTTTCCCACAAGCACCATAATGGATACACGCAGTGTTTCTAAGATAGCTTTTAAGCTGAGATCCGGGTAAACCTTTAAGGTTTACCGAGACCTGCGAAAATTTAAGATAGACCCGGTAAACCCCTGGGATCTTCGTGTTGTGTACCTAAAAGTTAATTAAAAGGGCTCTCTTTTTCTCACTTCAATAAAATTTTTGCTGCTACGCTTGTGTTTTATTTTTTTGTTAATTTACTTTATTGTTAAAGTTTAAAAAAAGATTTCATAGTACTTGTAACTTGTATGTACTTACAGTTCAATTGGATACTTTTAGGAAAAATTTTACTTGTGTTTGGATAGGATAATTGAAATTACTAAAATTGACTACTACAAATGAAGTATGACGTAGACTAAAATATTAAGTACTAGCTTTCCGCCCGCGGCTTCGCCCGCGTGGAGTTCGGTTTTATCGCGCTTTTTAGATTTCTCAGTGTTTCTCTACTATATTATGCATTTATTATACATACAAACCTTCCTTAAGAATCACTCTATCTATTAAAAAAAACCGCGTCAAAATCCGTTGCGTAGTTTTAAAGATCTAAGCATACATACGGACATACATCGAAAGCGACTTTGTTTTATACTATGTATTGATAAGGTATATACGTAGGTAATAAGTTAAGGCATATAATGTTTATAGGTATTTAATAAATGACTGACATGTTTCAAATCCAGTCCAATGAAATAGTGAACAGACCGTCTTCTTACTTTGCCAGATTCGTATAAAATTCTCTCTTCTCCTTTTCCAGCCTATAGATAGTCCGCTGCTGGACAAAGGCCTCCCCCAAGGCTTTCCACATTGACCGGTATTGTGCTGCCCGCAACCATCGGCTTCTCGAAACCTTCACCAGGTCATCGACTTACCCAGAACCTTACTGCTCCATTGGCCATAGGTTTACGAGCAATGCGCCCCGCCCACTGCCATTTAATTTTAACGAATCGAGGAGCTAAGTCCTTAACTTTTGTTCTTCTGCGGATCTCCTCATTTCTGATTCGATCGCGCAGAGAAACTCCGAGCGTAGCTGTTTCCAATGCCCTTTGTGTAACCTTGTGCCTTCGTATGAGGCCCATTGTGAGCGACCACATTTCAGTTCCATGTGTCATCACTGGCAACACACACTGGTCAAAGACTTTAGTCTTGAGACACTGTGGTGTCTTGGACGACGATAATGCTCCCCGAACGCTGCCCAGCTGAGCTGGATTCGACGATACACCTCTTTCTCGAAGTTGGATCTACTTAGTTGGACTGTTTGTCCCAGTCTCCATATTTATTCTCGGCAACAACTTCGAGTGCAGAGTAACCAACTAGAACTGGACTACGTGCGCAATGGGAGCTCGACATGATCTTCGTGTTATCCGTGTTCGTCGTTAGACCTACCTGTTGGGAAGATCTGCTGGGGTCATTGAGCATTTTCCTCAAGTCATCCAGGGTGTCCGCCATGATGACGATCATCATCATCATCTCAGCGTTTGTCCCGGTTGCATCCGCGGCTTTCGCGTTAGAGCCCGGGGTCCGCCATGATGACGATATCATCTGCAAATCGGAGGTTAGTGATGTACTCGCCGTTGATGTTGCTGCCAAGTCCTTCCCAGTACAGGAGCTAGAAGACATCTTCCAACGCAGCAGTGAACAATTTGGGAGATTGACATCTCCTTGTCTCACTCCATGCGAATTGGTTTCAAATCCTGATCCTGGAGGTGGACTGACATGGTGGCGTTTTTGTACAAACACTATTTCACCTCAATGTATCGATAGTCAATTTGGCACCGCTGGAGAGACTGTAGCACCGCCCAAGTCTCGATCGAATCGAAGGCCTTCTCATAGTCCACAAGCATAGTGGGTTTCAATAGTCCTCGGACGTCTGTATAACTTACCACAGCCTATGCATGTGGTCTGTGGTGCTAAAGACTTTTATTTTTTTTTTGTCTGTAAAGGCATCTGATTCGCGAAGCGTCATCATATGATTTATGACCGCTTTCCCGTCTTTCTTCCTTTACCACAATTCTGTTGTTGTAGTGGTACACATCTAAGCATTTACTCAGGCATTCGATGCGATTTTGCAGCTCGATGTGAAAACTTTCGGGGTCTTGGAGCTGGGTTGACGCTGAACGGAGCGTAGACTTCATAAGGCGCGGCGCGGATGCGGTGATCACTCCCGGTTTTAACTGCATGGATCACGGCAACATTGTTCAACATTTACCTTCTCGTTGACATTTTGAAATCTATCTCGTTTTTGGTCTAACTATCGGGGCGAATACACTTGATGCAGACTTGTATAAAATTAGCTTCGTCTTAATGTACCTGTAAGTATTTAATATTGTTATTGATATTTTGAATATTGCCCCATTATAGAAAATAAATTTTAATTCGATGGGTTGTTATTTTTTATAAAAAGATTCCCGAGAACGCAAAAGTAAGCATAATGAGGCTAGCTTCTGGCCTACCAATAATTAATTAATTAAAATGTTAGCTACATAAACTTGTTAAATGCCGGGTGACTGGGACATCGATGCGCTACCTTTTTTCGGTTAGAAAATCATCAAATGACCTCTCTCGCTCTGGGCGGAGCGGAAGGTAGTGTCAGACTTTTGCTGACTAAACCCACCCGTGTTCCTTCACTTATCTCTGCGTCAGAGGCCACGGTATCTCTTTAGAATAACCCACGGCCCCTTCGTGTACATCTCTTTCAAGCGCGCGTGGAGCACAGCTCGCTGTCGACCCGAGTCTAGGTCCTTACCAGGCGTCGCATAGCCCACTGCCCGCCGCCCGCTCGCGCCTGCGTTGGCCGGAAGTACGATGTAATTGTTTCCCTACCAGGGCGTCTCCTGCGCCGGCTAGGGGCGCGAGGGCGCTAAGATTGCCTCTCCCTCACGAGCTCCGCCGCCTCCTTTGCCAGTACCACTATTTCTAAAATATTTACTTTTAAAAATTACAGAATTTCTCTTTTTTGTTCGAGTAGGTATTGTACTCTCATGAACCCGCCTGTTTCTTTGATAACCAGTAAAAATGTTTACGCGTCGCCCCTTTCTGTATAATAATAATTATAATTTCATGGGTCAATGTATACACTTGTACAACAAGCTTCCCATAGACATTCGAAACTTACCCATTAAACGATTTAAGAACCATATAAAGGCCAAACTTTGCAAAAAGGGGTATTATAAAATCACAGATTATTTAGAAGACAAAAAAGCTTGGGACTGAGCTGCTCGCTCTGTTAAGCATTGTTATTAAGCAATATGCGTAATTATAAGGTAAATTATTGTAAACATTTTCATTTTTAATGTCTGGACTTAAAAAAAGACGATGATCCCTGAGTTTGTTTCGGCTATTTCTTCTCAGAGGTAGTCAGTTAGGAAATGCCGGCTTCATCTAGTTAAAAAAATAAACATGACGTGTAAAAGTGATCAGTGATCCTACTTGCTTAATAAACGATTTCATTTCATTTCATTTCAATCGATTGATTAAATTCGTGAGAAACTTAGAATGTTTTGCGATAAAAAAAAACTGGAACAGTGTGAGTCGAACTCGCACTCGAAGGACTCCGTACCATTGTCTTTAAAAAAGGAAAAAATCACGTTTGTTGTATGGGAGCCCCCCTTTAATATTGTTTTTTTTTTTATTTTTTAGTATTTGTTGTTATAGTGGCAATAGAAATACTTACATAAATCTCTGAAAATTTCAACTGGCTATCTATTACGGTTCATGAGACACAGCCTGGAGACAGACGGATTGCTTCACAGACGGACAGTGAAGTCTCATGAATAGGGTTCCGTTTTACCTTCTACGTACGGAACCCTAAAATTGTTCTATAGGTACATACATTTTTATTACATCTCTTCAAGTTACTCTCCACCAGCCTTTATACAAAGTTTCATGCTATCATAGCACCACCCGTCCCTGCTTCTGAGCATCGGTGAGATTGTGCGGTACCCAGCGTGAAACTGTCGTCCGCAATCGAAGATGCACATGTACAATCTCGGGAAAGCTTCCTGATCCAATTTGCAGTTTATGCTGACTTTCTTGGTATGTAATTCGTCTATTGCCTTGGATCAAACTTATCACTGCTAGCACGTTTTCTTCTGTAACAGCCGTCAAAGGTCGACTACTTCTTTCTTCATCCCCCTAAGTTAGTCGACCCCGCTTAAATTCATTATACCACCGATACATGGTTGTTGCATGGTTGTCATCCACGAATGCCATTGCGAAAATGGTCTCGACGCAAATCCGTTTTTCAAAGAGACAGGATAATTTTAATTAGCTCCCGCAAAATATGCAGGGAAGTTTTGAATTTGGAACGTACCTGTTATTAGTTACAAATAATCACATTCTTAAATAAGTTATAACTGGCCAGTTTCTCATACTTATAAACTTAATAAATGTGGAGAATCACACAGTTGTGCTTGCCATCTGTTAACTGTACCTATACATAATTATTATATGGCCACAGGGTTCATCGTGATAAACACAATATTGTGTATTCACAAAATAACATTCTCCAATTACCTAATTAAAATTATATCCATTTGCTGAACATGACATTAGATGTATGTGCAACATAGTGTAATTATGTTCATTTGTCGAAACGAGCAAAATATTAAACTGAAAATAATCCATATGCTGTTAGTCTATTTACCGAATCTATTTTTGAGTAGTAATACTACTATTAATAACATTGTCCTATTACAAATTACGATAAAGTGCTGGTGTTTAGTGAGCAGCGTACTAAATTAATTGCAAGCCATAAATAATGGAAATCATCTTGTTGGATCATAGATAAGCAAAGCTTAGCCTCAGCTCATACATATATGTATTAGGTTGTATTCTACGTATTTACACATCCGTGTTTGCCTGAACGTATATATTGTACAAGCTATTTAAAGTACTTTTTTTTTATTACATCAACATCATCATCATCAGCCTCTACTCGTCCAGTGCTGGACATAGGCCTCTTCCATGACGCGCCAACAAGCTCGATCCTGAGCAGTTCTCCGCCAGCCACTACCAGCCACCTTTTTGATGTCGTCGCTCCATCTCGCCCAAGGGCGTCCTACGGTACGTTTGCGGGAAGCGGTCTCCACTCGAGGACTCGTTTACCCCAACGGTTGTGGCCCTGCGGCATATGTGACAAGCCTGTTGCCACTTCAGCTTGCTAATCCTCTCAGCTATGTCGATGACTTTGGTCCTCTGTCGGATCACCTCATTTCTAATGCGGTCCTTCAGAGAGACGCCCAGCATAGCCCGCTCCATAGCTCGCTGGGCGTTTTTAAATTTATGGACTAGTCTGACCGTTAGTGTCCACGTCTCGGCTCCGTAAGTCATGACGGGTAGGACGCACTGGTTGAAGATTTTAGTCTTCAAACATTGGGGTATGGGCGATAATGCCCGACGAAGTTTACCAAATGCTGCCCATCCCAGCTGGACCCTTCTATTTTTTTTTTCATTATTATAAACTAGCGCTTGACTGCAATCCCGCCTGATGGTAAGCAGGGATGCAACGTTGACGGTAAAGCGCGCTAGTTTATTAAACCCATTACGACGAATCGCTTGGCGGCAAGACTTTGTCTGGTGGGTGGTAACTTCTGCCGGCAGCCGATGTTATGGCCTACCACCCTCCCCCCTTCGCCTCCTTCTTGAAGTTGTTTTTCCCTAATTGTAACGTTTTCCCGAGGTATACATATTCTGAAACAACTTCGAGCGGCATTGCGTTTACGGCAACCGGTTCCGGAGTGACCCGTTCATTGAACATAATTTTGGTCTTGTCTAAGTTCATCCAGAGACCTATGCGTTCGGAGGATTCAGCTAAATTGGCCAGCATTTGTTCCAGCTCTTATTGCGTTTCCGTCATAATGACGATATCCGCAATCGCAAGTAGAAGTAGTACATCTAATTGTACTCGCCATTGATGTTAATGCCCCGACCCTACCAATCCAGCGTCTTAAACATATCCTCGAGGGCATTGGAGAACAATTTGGGGGAAATAACGTCCCCTTGTCTCACTCCTCGCTTAAGAGGGATATGTTTATTCTGCTGATTCTGGACTTGGACGGACATTGTGGCGGCATAGTAAAGACATCTCATCACTTTGATATATCGCCAATCCACTTGGCATCGCTGCAAATATTCCAGAACAGACCAGGTCTCGATGGAGTCAAAGGCCTTCTCGTAATCCACAAATGCTAGACACATTGGCTGATTATACTCTTCGGTCTTCTGTATAATCTGCCTCACTGTGTGTATGTGGTCTATGGTACTAAATCCTCCTCGAAACCCGGCCTGCTCAGGCGACTGGAATTTGTCGAGTCTGCGCGCTAGGCGGTTCGTGAGCACTCTTGAAAACAGCTTGTAGACATGGCTCAAAAGCGAAATGGGTATAGACCCTTTTGAGCCATGTCTACAAGCTGTATGAAGAACTATAGAGTTCTTCAGTAAGGTACCTTTCGTGAAAAACAGAACCACTACGCTTCTGTCCCATGCCTTAGGAGTTCTCCCCGAAAAAAGAGCAGAATTAAATATACGCTGGCGTACCTGCAGCTCTCAAGAACTCCGAGGTAATCGCGTCTTCTCCCGGGGCCTTCCCATTTTTAAGCTGTCCAAGAGCTACCACGATCTCGGCTAGGCTGATCTCAGGGAGGTCTTCGGTGTAGTGCCGTGTGAGAGTGGCTCTGGAATCTTCGGTGCGGGGAACTGGTTTAGGCGCTTGCGAGGTATTGACCTTGACCTGCTCTCGTCCGTACCTTTGAAATGTTCGCATGAATGACAGCCGGTTCTGACCGTGAGAACGTTCAAATAACCTACTGGCCAACATTGTTAGCAGATACGGCGGTTTCAATTAGCAGTAGGTAAAAGCAACATGTGCATAACCACTAAGTAATATCCGTAGAAGGGATATTTTATGTTATTATAAATGAATTTCAGGTCTGACCATTGAATTTGGCACCCATTTAGATCTGACTTCTTTTGTCGTTGAAGTCGCAACAAAATCGCTTTTTCTTTCCCTAGGTCCCTCACTATGTATTACGCAACGCATTTTGATTTAGAATTGTTTTTTTTAATAGATAGATTGATTAAAGAAGAAGGTTTAAATTTTTAATAAAATCCATTAAATAGTGGAGAAATACCATTATTTCTGAGGTTTCTAATGTGATATCGTAAGTAATTATTTATTTTCCGCGTTTACAGTAAAACGCAGCCTGAACCTTGCGATATTTATCATAATAACGTAATAAATATTGTACACATTGAAAATTGATCTATACTAATATAAAAAGCTGAACAGTTTGTTTGTTTGAGCGCGCGAATCTCAGTAACTACTGGTCCGATTACAAAAAATCTTTTTGCGTTGGATAGCCCATTAATCCAGGAAGGCATACACACGGCACTACACCGAAGACCTCCCTGAGATCAGCCTAGCCGAGATCGTGGTAGCTCTTGGACAGCTTAAAAATGCGAAGGCTATATATTTAACATCCCGCTCCGACCAATAGGATCGGAGCATATAAAAAAAAAATTTTTTTTTTTTTTTTAATATTTATAAACTAGCGCTGAACTGCAATCTCGCCTGATGGTAAGCAGTGATGCAATCGTTGATGGTGAACCGCACTAGCTTATTAAGCCTATTCACTCAAAAAAACTGAGTGAATAGGAAGGAAGACAGCAGTTGAGCGAGGTGATGCTATGTTTAACCCAACAACACGACCAACGATGCCGCGCCAGAGGATGATCTGGAGACCCTCCACGACCAAACTCCCGACACAACAACATTAGGCATATCGTACTCGGCACACATCGCAACACAACTGCTCAGACCCGTCCACCGTACGGCTTCACCAGACATCATGCCGGAACACGACGAATCGCTTGGCGGCAAGACTTTGTCTGGTGGGTGGTAACTTATGCCGGCGGCTGATGTTGTTGCCTACCACCGAGAAAACACTTCGAAACTTACGCGGGTGAAAGCGCAAGGCGCAGCTAGTATTGTAATAAATAACTAGCATCTGACCGCGATTTGGTGCACGTGAAATTTCTTGCTCCCTCAACCCAACGCATCACACTGCATCATGTGTCCGCCTAACTACTTTGTTCTAGGTGTTATTTTGTTATTTGTGCTCGGTTCTAAGTGTTCTAGCGTGATGTTAAATAACATATAGACTTCTTCAAGAATTAAGCTGTACTGCAAAAATATTTTTTTCAAATCCGCCTACTATTTTGCCGAATACTTAATTCCCAAGTTAAAAACTGAGAATGCTCTAAAACAGTGTTTTTCATGTATTAGTATTGATATATTGACAGCCTCCGTGGCGTAGCGGTAGCGGACGCGGCCGCTGCGCCGTGGCGCGGATTTGATCCCCGCACAGTGCAAGCATAGAATAAAGAGAGGGAAGTACGTTATCTTCATACAAACGGACCGCGCGCGGCTTGTATGTGTGCGCCATAGTATCTATGCGTCGCCGCACGCACACCTAAACACAATATTAGAGTGCCTATGACTGCGCTAGTCGCGGCTAGCACGGAACGAGGTTCGCGCGTCACGGCTTTTCGGCACATTAGCTTTTAAAAAATGATCACATAAACTGCAAAGTTGGTATGTCTATTTATGAACAAATAAAAGACTTATATTTTTCAAATTATATTTCTAAAAGTTATTTACAAGGATACGGATATATTACACATTAAAGTTTAATAACAACGCGTTTCGTAATAGTCGAAACCGAAGAAAGTAGGTATTTTTCTGTAGCTAATTTGTAATTTTGTATTAAATGTGTGATTCAATAGATGTTATGTTTGTATTATTTATATTTGTATTAATTAAAAATAAAAATAAATATGGTTCTTTATGTGTACAAAACTAAAAATAAAAATTACAAAAAAAAAACTGACTAGTATATGTAAACTAAATACTAAGCAAATAATTTAAACATAAGCTCTTAGTCTATAAATATTTGTTAGCGGTTTGGGCGACAACCGTAACCGACGAAGCGCGGACAGTTGTCAACCCTAAGACAGTAGGCAATTAAATCGCGGATTGGGTCGCAGATAACCTACTTCCCCTCTTTATTCTATGGTGCAAGTATTTGTATGCATGAATATGAATACTTGCACTGGTCTGGTCGTGCCTCAGAAAGCACGTTATGCCGTTGGTCCCGGTTGTAATACAAACATCTAGTGGCAGTCGTTACGGGTTGTTGGAGCCCTCAAAAGTCCAACAATTGGTCTAACTGCAATGCTTTAATGTCGCCTTCTGGTTGTGGAGGTCAGACGGCAGTCGCTTCACGGAAAATGTCGAAGTTTAGCCATTTCAATAGTTGGACTGTTAAAGCGGACCCCAGTATTATTGATATAGTTAATCAAAAACTGTTGCCTAAAGTATAATTCAATACCATTAAAATGTACATATTTTTGTAGATCCAAGAACATGAAACGTTTAAACGAAGGATTTTAATGCGTTTTTTGTACCTTAAACTTTCAGATTCGTGTTATAAATAATGTTACTAAAGGTACAAGTTGGTGCCAATCTGTCAGGCCGGAAAACTTTTTATCCCTCTATACTCCCGACCGAGAACGATTTCGTAAAGTAACAATAAAAAAAAATAACGATAAACGCTATGAGGTCTAAATTTGAAGAAAATTACCCAAGACCTCCATTGTTTGTAATGGCTTTCTTTGTGCTTTAAAATCAAATTTGTTTCTTGTTTGTTGTACTGAAACCCAAGATGTCGGCCTCGCACTTGATATACAATTTTATATTTTGAAGTCTTACTTAAGCAAAAGTTACACAAAGATACAATAAGTTCATATTAACTTTAAAGTATCAAATTGTTATGTAATTTTATGTAAGGTCAACCGGGGCAATTGCGTCTTTGGGGCAATTGCGTCTAATCGAAGTTATTTTAAATCTATTTGAAAACCCACTCTCCTGCCATCTTGTTTTGTTTACGTTGAATAAAAAACTATAACGTATCGATGGCAGATGGTTTTCAAATAGATTTAAAATAATTTCGATTAGACGCAATTGCCCCAAAGACGAAATTGCCCCGGTTGACCTTACACCGTATTCTGGTGCCAAATAGTACAATCCATTTCGTTCTAGAGTGTAAATCTATACTAATATATAAAGCTGAAGAGTTTGTTTGTATGTCTGTTTGTATGTTTGTTTGTTCGCTCGCGCTAATCTCGGAAACTACTGGTCCGATTTGAAAAAATATTTTTGCGTTGGATAGCCCATTAATCCAGGAAGGCTTTAGGCTATATAACATCACGCTGCGACCAATAGGAGCGGAGCATAATTAATTAATTCCAAGCGAACGAAGTCGCTGGCAGCTGCTAGTAATACTGCTCATACTCATAAATGGAGTAAGTATTTTCGTGATTGTTGTTGTTACGAGTGTATCGACGTGCTACTATGTAGAATGGACTTGGGTAGATGACCACCGTCTTCAAATATTAATTAAATATAGTAAATTTGGCCCAGCAGTGTAAATGAACGTAATAAAATTAAAAAAAAAATTAAGTACACTGTTTCCTAGCATGCTGTATCGGGCTACGCCGTAGTTAATAGGTACGCCAGCTTGTGTAAAGTTCATTACACAAGCTGGCGGAGAACTGCTCAGGATCGAGCTTGTTGGCGTGCCATGAACGAGGCCTATGTCCAGTAGTGGACGAGTAGAGGCTGATGATGATGAAGATGATGATGACGCAAGCTAGGCTATGAGACTACTACGCTCTCGTAGCTGGCACATCCTCTATGATTTTCAACAGAATTTTCAACTATCATGTCTAAGTTATAAACCGTAATATTATAAAGAGTTATAATAAAATAAATAAATATATACGGACAAATCACACAGATTGAGCTAGCCCCAAAGTAAGTTCGAGACTTGTGTTATGGGATACTAACTCAACGATACTATATTTATAATAGAAACATATATAGATAAACATCCAAGACCTAGGCTAATCAGGAAAAGATCGTTTTCCATCATGACCTGGCCGGGGATCGAACCCGGGGCCTCCACGTCGCAGGCAGGCGTGTTGACCGCTGCGCCACGGAGGTCGAGAAAGTTAAATCTTGTATTATGTCTTGTAACGATTATATAATCGCTTGCTTATTTAAAGTGTGGTCAATTTAAACTAAGTCGCTCCGATCGAATGGAAGAAGATCCGTAGCTTAACTTACCCAAATCCTGTTTGTAATTACTTTGACTGATGCTAATCTGCTTAATTGCACTTCCACAAATATAAGGACCCCTCAATACTGTTTGAAAGTTTCAAATGTTGTTCAGAATTTGTAAGTGGTAGATTATTTTCAGCTTTAAAATTTAAAAAATACTTTTATTTAAGCCATAATTTTTATTCACAGCCCTAAATTAAATTATCTAGCAACAGTTTAAATATTTCATAAACTAGAACTATTTAAATTTAATCTGGTTATCAATTAAACTCTGAATTGAAGTCGGTCTTCACGTAAAACATTTACTTAATTATTGTTTTCATTTTTAGTATACTTGTGGTGCGTATCTAACTCATATATGTATACGAGTAAATAGCGACCATGTCTAACTGAGATCACAGTCATATTTACGTTACGAATAACGATGAAACTAAAGAGACTTGTAAAACATAGTTAGGCTAGTACTAGTAGACAGTAGGTTTACCGCAAGCAGACTTAGAGCGTGTGTAATATAAGGTTTCATTATAATCAAGGACCGTAAGTATTGCTATTTGAGAGAAGCGAGCTAATCACGGCAGCACTTTAAGCCTTTCCACGCCCTAAGTGATGCAAACGAGGAAACTTGGGGATCGCAAACGGCTTAGACTTCATCCCATAACTTTGATCGACACTTCAAAGTCAAAAGTCAATTAACTGCAGCGACTACAGCAAATGTTTGTGTGTCTTAGTGTGTATATTTGTTATGACAGTGTATAAAGATAGTTGAGTTAAGTTTACCTAAACTCAATTTGACTCGGTTTGCATTATTTTGTTTTAAATAAAGTTTAGAAGTGCAAACAGTAAGTCTGGCAATAATTTCGTGGTTTAAACTCATGTAAATAGGGTATTTGACTAAAAACAAGTAATTAGTCCGTCAGTTAGATTTCTAAAAAATACTAGACAAGTGTTTTTTCTTTTTTCATATAAACAAAAAATTTAGACGACACAGCGCGTTGAAAACTCGTGTGACTTCACTGCATGCTACTCTTTTTAGCGGCCAGTGACGTCACCAGCCACCACTCCTGCGGCCCTAGCCAATGTAACATCGCTTGGTAGCGAAGCGAAATCGAATACCAAACCAACTAATGGCGGGAATGATTGACCACGTGATTTGTCGCGTCGCGTGGTCAATCGTTCCCGCCATTGGTTGGTTTGGTATTCGATTTCGCTTCGCTATGAAGCGATGTTACATTGGCTACAGGCTCTGATCTTTGATGCCTTTTATATTTGTCAATTTTTATTGATATGATAAAACAAAATATACGTGTCTAGTAGTTTTTGGAAATCTGACTGACGGACTAATTAGTTTTTTTTTAGTCAAATACCCTATTCTTTGAGCCAGTTATATTAGCACTATCACTACGTAGCATAAAACAAAATCGTTTTCTTTTCCCCTGTGTCCCTATGTATGATTAAATCTTTAAAACTGCGCAACGGATTTTGATGCTTTTATTTTTTAATACATAAAATGATTAAAGAGGACGGTTTATATGTATAATAACATCCATTAAATAGTGGGTTAATGCTATTATTTTTGAAGCTTCTAATGTGATGTCGCAAATAATTACATTTTTCCCGCGTTTACTGTGAAACACAGGCTAAATCCTACGAGATTTATCAAAATATTGTACTTATTGATAATACCCACAATAACATTTTTTGTCTTTTACTTTTTACGACAAATAGTGGCTAATTTTCGAAGTGATTTTAAACAATACAGCAATAATTCCTATCCAACTTAATACCTTAAATACATTTTTGACTTAATATAGATCCATATCGCCCTTTACCGCACATGATTTAAATGAATATTTCCGAAGATATTACAGTTTCAAAAACTGCTGGGCGTCGCGTTTGCGGCGGTACCGACTGCCCGGGGCGGCGGAAGCGGCAGGCCGCTATGTTTTTTATACAACGTTTACAGTTTTTCTGTAGTGTATTTAGTATCAGCATTGCAGCCGTGCGAAGCCGGGGTGGGTCGCTAGTAATTCATGTTTTTAAGACTAGCTTTCCGCCCGCGGCTTTGCCCGCGTGGAGTTCAGTTATATCGTGCTTTTTAGATTTCCCTCGGGAACATCAATTTTTCCGGGATAAAAGGTAGCCTATGTTCTTTCTCATGGTCTAAAGATTGTCTGTGCCAAATTTCTTCAAAATCGGTTGAGAGGTTTAAGCGGGAAAGCGTAACAGACAGACAGACAGACAGAGTTACTTTCGCATTTATAATATTAGTATGGATTACACAAGAATACAGAATTATATTGTTGCAAGGTGCTTTCTAAATGTAGTTAGTTAGTAGTAAAATACAAATTATTAAAAAATGTAAGAATGTGAATTAATACAATATAATGCATATGCAGAAACGTTATTGTGATAAAGCTTACGGAAAGTATAAGAAAATGGTTACTTGTGTACATATTATTAGGTATCTATATTCACATCAGGTTCGGGTTATATAGTCAACTGTAATATGCTTCATAAGGCCACCACCACTGACCACTGACCGCGTATACCGCAGTGTCCGGTTGACAAATAGTTAATTATACAGCTACAGCTGAAGGCTGGCTCAGACAAGATGCGAACAGCGGAGGATAGGGTGTTGCGGCATAGCCAGGGACAGGCCTACACTCATCAACAGGATAGATCTGATCTGATTTGTTTATCTAATATTTAACAAAGAACGAAGAATTTCCAGGCCCTGTAGCCAAAGTAACATCGCTTCATAGCGAAGCGAAATCGAATACCAAACCAACCAATGGCGGGAACGACTGACCACGCGACGCGATAAATCACGTGGTCAATCGTTCCTGCCATTGGTTGGTTTAGTATTCGATTTCGCTTCGTTATGAAGCGATGTTACATTGGCTAGGGCCCCAGATATAAAAATTGAAGAATGATAGATTATCTTCAGGTATTTATTGAAAAATAAACAATATATTGTTTTTTTTTTTTTTTTTTTTTTTAGATATAAATGTTATTTTTTAATCGCAGTAGAAAATGTGTATAGTATTTCATTTCTTTTAAAAAAATATTAATGTGCATTAAATTTTATGAAATCCGAATATGAATAATCACTATTACCACCTCTTAAATTAAATACACATCGATAGGGTATAATTAAAATTTAATTATTATTGTCTTACTACGGTATTAAGTCCCATGATCTTTGAAAGTCATCCTAGTAATTGTTCTGTCGTCAAATTTGGCCGAAAACCTCACAAAGCTTTTCATTATAACATGTCCCGGGCATGCTCAATAGGATTGAAGACGGGCGACTGTGCGATCCAATCCAAAACTATAAAAAATATCAAAGAAAGAATCCTTTACACAGGTATAAGTTCTTGGGCCATTTGATTCTGTGTGGCAATAACAGTCTCTTACTAGGTACCTCCTCCTATTTTTGTGCAGTCGTGCTGCCTTGGTTCCAAACGATCAGTTTCGTCCGCCAATACAAATCGAATGCCTTAGTGCAACGAGGGTGCCGTAAACGGTTAACTTACCCTGGAGTTCTTCAAACGCATGTACCTAGTAAGCCCAGATGGAACAAATTAAAGATCACTTTTGTCACTGCATGGTAAATTCTCCGGAGACCATGAAGGCTCCCGCGCATGCTTTAGCGCAATGCTGGAACACTTAACGATCTTCAAGCTTGACGTCTTTCTTGCAACCTCCATCACGGTTTGGTCACTTACCAGCAACTGGTGAAAAACCGATCCTGTATTTGTGTAGAAATACTATACTACCCTTGTCAACTTTTAGTGATAATAGCACGATTTGAGAGAAGAAGAATCAGTAGGTACTAAAATTTGCCAGATTCATGCCTTTCTGCGTGTAATTATATTACTATTTTTAGTGACATGTTAACTACAATAGGTATATCTATACCTAATCGACATACAAAACAAAACAGAAACCTGATAAAGGTATGCTCTTTTGTTGTTTTAGATTCAAAATCACATTTACAATTAACTCGTTCAGTTGCACGGCTTTCCCGGGTTCCAGCTTTATATAACCCTTATAAAATGCCAATAAAATAAAGTTCCCAAATATTATAGTTATAGACGCGGATCGTAGATAAGACAGCAGATATCATCTATTGCTCCGATGTGATGATAATCCTAGGCGGCTCTGATTCCGTAATGAAATTCGAGGCAGTCGAGAGCGATCTCAGTTGATTAATGTCAGTCTCTTTTGGGCTCCGACGGAAATTAAGCTTCCTTAACGAAGTTTATTGCACTTTTTGTTAACTTGTTTCCTAATTAATTTGCAGCAACAAGTGTTTTCGCAATGTTTCACGGGATTAATCAACACAGAGAGATGGCCACGTATTTATATAATATTCCTACAACAAATCTTAAGAGGATACTTACTTTATATTTTTAAAAATTTCAAGAATAACGCGTTAATACTTGTTCAACGCTGTAGCGGAACTTCTCTTAAGATAAATGTGGCTATTGTTGCGATTGTGGAACTTTGCAAATCACTCTGTGAGCTTACTTCAATGGAATAATCGGCTAAACTTTTTGTAAATGCTGGCTAACCAATTAAACGAGTTTCTGTACAAAATTGTTTCAGTAGCGGAACGAAAAATTATTTTCATCGATGTCCAACAAACTTCGTTGAATGCCATTATTTCGTAATTTAAAATATGGAATAAACTGGCAGAAATATCTATAATAAAGCACTTTCACCCTTATAAAACCTCATATTATAACAAATATTTAATATATGACGAATAGTGAGGACGCCAATGTGAATAGGAAATGCGTAGGTATCAAGCACAACGTACCGTAGTTGGATTCTTTAAGATAAGTTAGAGATGTCTACGAAAGAATCTCATAAGCTGTGCTCGTAAATCACGTAGGTACATACATTTCATGAGGCTTATCATTTTTTAGGTCGAAGCTGACAATTGTAAATCTTACCTTTTATATTCTGTTTATTCTGAACCGTAACAGGAGCGACGCGTATAGATAGAAGTTGAAAGCTCGCCGATCACGCCCCATTACACAGGTCCTGGCTCCGGCTAATAGCCGACCGCTAACTTCTGCTCAAGTATAAATCAGGATAATGGGTAACACTTATAACCTTAATTCAATATATTGTTTCAATGTTCTATGTAGGTGTATGGATTGCTACCCATTAGGCAAGTCGTTTAGCTTTACAATTTAGTCCCCTATTTTATTTGTAAAGCCATGTATACACACTTTTGGGGCCGTAAGGGTTAGACACTTATTAGTTGCTGCTTAAAAGATAAAGACAATTTTTTGAAACCATCGAAATTCGCTTTCGTACTAAACATGACAATTTATATTACCTAATAAGGAGGTGACGGCCTGCCATGCACTCTCGCTCCGGACCATGGCCTGGACCAGGGTCAGGGGACCCGATCGCCGCCACGAGGACACCCCTGAGTTGGACAACCCTGACTTTAGGATCAGATCGAGTGATTATAATTTTTGTAGCGGTATCGACACGCGCCACATGCGTTTAACGCACCATACTGACGTCACATAAATCCTGTATCTAGCAAGCAGAGTTTACCACACAGCTAGCATACATAGGTACAACTTCCCAACATAAACCGTTGGGCACGTGCCTGTCAGACACAACATGGTAGGCCATAACATCGGCTGCCGGCAGAAGTTACCACCCACCAGACAAAGCCTTGCCGCCAAGCGATTCGTCGTGTCCCGGCATGATGTCTGGTGTAGCCGTACGGAGGACGGGTCTGAGTAGTTGTGTTGCGATGTGTGCCGGATACGATGCGTCAAATGTTGTTTGGTCGTGGAGGGTCTCCACATCAATCTCCCTCTGGCGCAGCATCGTTGGTTGAGTTATTGGCTTTAACATTGCACCACCTCGCTCAACTGCTGTCTTCCTTCTTATTCACTAAGGTTTTTTAAGTGAATGGGCTTAATAAACTAGCGCGTTTTACCATCAATGATTGCATCACTGCTTACCATCAGGCGGGATTGCAGTCAAGCGCTAGTTTATAATGATTAAAAAAAAAAAACATCCGTCTAGTCGGAGGATCGTTCCATTTCTATGGAGAATGAGTGAACCTTAGAATGTTTTCCTCATATCTCTAAACAATTTAATTTTTGTGATTTTTTATAACACTTCTTTAACCCACTCTATACATATGTATGTAAATACCCGCAGAGACATTCTGAAAACAATTTTTAATTAGGTATATAATTATAACGCTTTCAGACTTAATGTTGGTGGAGGGATTCCTGGAGGGTCTACTTGTAATATGTGGCGGCATGGCGAAGGAGTTTTGTGGAATCGAAAGTGTTAAAGATTAATTGTTTTTATTTTAAACTGATCAATAAAATAACCATTATATGGAAATATATCTCCTCTCCTTATATCCTGTGCCATTGATACCGCTTGAATGATTAATTGGCCTTTAATTAAGGATAGGGAAGGATACGTTCCGCCGCCATCAATACAATACCAGTATTTTCTATTTTTACCAATTTTTCCTAAGCTCCACTGTGCTCTTCTATTTTCAGCAACACCTTTCAGTTCTATAGGAATTGGATTGAAGCCATAAGGGAAGACTCCACTTATGTGTAAATGAAAAAAACGTCATCTTCATCACTTCAGCCAAAATACGTCCACTGCTGGACAATGGCCTCCGTATCCCCTAAACACCATTTCCGTACCTCCCGCTTCCAGCACAAAATAGAGGCCCTAAAAATCGCCACTCGACGTTTTCAAGCATAACATCACTGTCCATTGCTGTTAGGTTGTCTTTTAGTTCAATCTAGGTCTTGGATAGTTTACTAGATTCTCTAGGTCTCCTTCAACAGCATGGGTTTGGCGAAAACGACCCTGCCATCAATGGTCTTCAGTTTAATAAGAGGGTTCTCAATATACTTAGATCTAGATACCTAAACATGCTGAAAATAACTTTAATACCAACCTTCATTACGGCTTGTTGTTCTTGAATGGGTCATAATAATTAATTTATCGATATTTCGTAAAAGCAAACAGTTCAGAAGTGGAGTAGATAATACATGTATTACTTATTCATGGTTGAACCCTCTCGTATGGGTTGGATGTGGCTGGTGAAAGCTCGTAGACCATTAACGCGTCCTCACACATCCCCCACAAGCTTAGGCGGCTAAAATCACTGTTATAAGTAATATCAAAGGAATGGATTGCGATGGCGGCGCCGGATCAAATATTTGGCGAACAACAAAGAACTTGCCTCGTGTATCGCCTGAGCCATTAATCACCCTATTATTGTACACACTGGCACAAAACGCAATATTGCCCTTCGACCGACGTCGCCGCGACGCTCATAAACACACTGCCGTAATGACCTATTTAAGAAGAGTTAAATGAAAATCAATAACCTCAAACTGTTTAAACGAGGACGAAATTTAATTAAAATCAAATACAAGTTTGGCATTTTTTGTTACAAAACCGCGTTGAAATGTTAATACATTCAGCAACCGATATTATATATAAATATTGTTTGTTATTGATTGCAGCGCGAGAACCAGCGGCTGCTTGTGGTAGGTACCTATATGTACCTATATATACCTAAAGCACATTGACACTCCGTACAGTAATGCGCCCTACACACCTTCAGTTTTATCTGTACGATTTATCTGTACAGTCGAACTGTACCGATAAGTCGTTAGGTGTGTAGAACAAACAGTTGAACTGTACAGTTAAACTGTGATCTAATCAAAATATGAATAGATAAATCTGTACAGATAGAACTGTACAGTTAAAACTGAGAATGTGGAGTCGAAAACTGCGCATTTTTGTCAGTTTTGTCGCAGCGAGCGTGAAGTGAACACGACTTATAAGTATTTTTCCTTGCTCTCCGCCTCAACGAAAACTCGTCGATCATGGCCTATGGCGAATGGCTGGAAGAGTTTATACAACTATACAAATCGGAGCCTTCATTATGGTAAATCAAAAGCAAGGAATACCATAATCGAGTAAAAAAAGGTTCAGCTTATGAGAAGCTTATTTTGAAACTACGTGAAAGTTGTCGTTAATCTTTCATGAGGCGTTATAGCATTTCTCAATATGGTATCTTGCCTTTTTATTAATGGTGTCACTAAAGACAGCAACTGCAAATAAGTTTCCTCATTCATTCTCAAATAATTATTGTACCTAGTCTTTTGGAGTAATTCTCAATTCGTTTATCAAAGATGTGTGTGAATACGATTTTCTCAACAGAAGCCAGTGTTTTGCCTATTTTGTTGTAACACACAAATTAATCCTACGGTCGCTAAAGCGTCGTCTATGGAGGCCATGATGCTAAAAACTGAAAGATCGCGCAGTTTATTTGAAAGTGTGTAGGTTGTATGGACCTACGATTTATCTGTACAGTTTGACCGTACAGATAAATCGTACAGATAAAACTGAAGGCGTGTAGTGCGCATAATACATATTTCAGAACAGGCTGTCAGGTGGAGTTCGGATTTATTTTTAAACGGCATAATCCTACGAACTCCGCGACTCTATTAATTAACCAGAGCATGACATGAACAACGCACTAATAACACATGAACTATTTTATGGCAGAGCAACCCATTGTCACTCAAAAGAAAGACATTACTGTTTTCTTTTTTTAATTTGGTAGAAAATAAAAAAAATATTAAAAATCAGAATTTAGCAATACACATTTACCTAACATTAAGTTGGGTAGGTACCTACTCTGGATGACCTTAGTCTTTATCGAATACAGACTACTTATTTCATTAGGTGCCTATCTCTAAACCTAGAATTTTATTATAACAGATAATATACTAACTTATAGTTAACAGCATTATCTTAGCTAGGTTAAAAAAAGTGATCAGTAAAAGTGGTCCCTACAAGCCTACTCTTAGAAAAAAAAATATTTATCATTTATAGCTTCTGCAAATATACCAAAAAAGCTAATTCATTTGCAACTCCGAAGCTTTGACATTATTATACATTTTAAAGGTATGGAAATTGCATGCAATTCAAATGTTTTGCAAACTGGTTTGGTGAAACAAATGTATCAATTTAAATAATGTCTCCATCGGATTGAAGAGATCGGAAAGGGAGGGATCGGATACGGGCTTTAGCCATTTAGGTACTTGCTTGGATATTGTAGCTCATGTTTGTATCCGGGGCGTTTTATGTTGAAATCTTTTTGGCCCACGGAATAAAAAACAGCTAACATCTCGACACCTCCTACGTACAACTAAGTAACTGAAAAATGCAAATTTTATAGCAGAGCGAATTGAAGATTTCAATTTTTTTGAATCGCCATAACTAAGCCCCTTTATGGAATTAAAATATAATATTTGGTGAGCGGGTTTACACTTAAGTGTAATTTATAATGAAGAATATATTTTGTGTCTAAATCTTCAAGTTTTTGTTTTATCGCACATGCATACTTTTACTGCGTTGTAAAAAACAATCAAAATATGCTAACTGGCACATACACATTTCTTCATTGGAATATTCAGGCACCCTATTGCTTTAACTGCCAGATACGTACTTATAATCGGTAAAGTCAATTGTAATATCCTGTGTATCTGATACTTACATAATTTATCACCGTAATTATTATAAATTTCAACCGTTTCAAGTGTCAAAAAGTAACATTATATATTATTGTATGTTTATAACACCGAAGATCTTATGAAATATTAATTAAAAATGGTATCTACCTACTTACTGGTAATCAGACCTTTCTCTTTTGTTTAATTAGGTATAAGTTCTTATTGAACTGGAAATCACTTATATAAAATTAAACTAAAAAAGAAATAATATTCTTTAACTTAAGAAACTGCCTTAAAGGCAGTTTTTGTTAATTTCGTAAAAAGGGGTTGGTCTCAAAATAAATTCTTAAAATATCGTAATGTTAATTCTAAATATAATGAACATGTAAAATTATTACTTAACAATTAATATAAATCAGTCCTTTCACAAAGTTATTTGGACATTCTTGCACTGAGATGAAATTTAATATGATAGGTACTTATTACTGAACTATCATTGTGTACTTACTTATAATGATTTTAACAAGGTCTCATTCTATATTATTTTACTTATTAAGTAATAAAATTGCACGTTTTATCATTAACTAGCTGAGCCACGCGGCTTCACCCGCGTTTTTTTTTAATATGCCCTGCCCCTATTGGTCCCAGCATGATGTAATATAACCTTAAGCCTTCCTGGATTAATGGGCTATCCAACGCCAAAAGAATTTTTCAAATCGGACCATTAGTTCCTGAGTTTAACGCTTTCAAACTAACAAACTCTTCAGCTTTATATATTAGTAGTATAGAGGACTAATGACCGCAACAGTAATTAACTAATCAGTACAGCGATCACAAGATGTTTTCTTCATTCATGTTCTTCGTCTTCTTTATCTTCATTGTCATGTTGGTTCTCATTGCTGCCCTCTATCAAACTCATGTAAAAGTCATGATAAACAGATGGTTTACTTAATATTATTTCGGCATAAGTACTTCAAATCCTGAAGTTTAGCGTCGGGTATTGGTAATTTCCCCTCATAAGCTTGGGTCAATGTTCTTGCCAGTGGGGCTGGAAGTAGACTCTTGTAGTCTTTTGTACTTCATTTTCATCTGGTATTTTATCTATTTTTGTTGGTAAATAATACCGCAAAGTAAATTCTCTTCTAGAAGCAGTTTCAGTAGTCACCCTACGTGTTAGAATTTTACCACAGTACTTATTGATAAAATCCCAATGACGAACTATATCTCCCATTGACCAAAATGCCCCAAAAAGCAAATCTCAGTCAACATTAGTAATTTTTTGTGAACATTTAAACTTACATTTCTCTCCACAAGATGGTCCCATCTCTTTCTTGTTCCTCATTTTACCATCCCTACTTTTGTACGCATTTCCTAAATTTTTATTTTTCTTACGCATAACATCCAACCATCTTGATAGACCATTCGTAATCTAGCTTTATCTTTTTTTCTTGTGGATAGCCTGTACCGCGGTGATTTGTTCAATGTCAGAAAGAGTGTTTTCTGTTATCCGGGTTTGTATTGGCATAGGTGAGCTAACTGGCATGACAACGTTTGGAGTAGGAGCTGGTGATATATCAAAATCTAACTGAGCAATGGCTTGAGCTATGACTGACGAGAAATTTGGTGTTTCAATAGAAATGTCATTTCGAATGCTTAAACTAACATTGGTCATCATGGGTGATTGTGGCGTTATTGTTACTAATGTGGGGTCATGAGAGTTACTCGTCAAAATCACTGGAGCTGTATGACTTGTGACTGTTGGGTAATATGTTCTGAAACATTCTGAGGGTTTAAGATAGTTTTGTGCAGTACTTGTTTCTTCGTCACTGTCTTCTATGAATTCCATCATTTGTTGCAAGTCTTCATCAGTGAAATATTTTGAGAAGTGTACTGGAGTATCTGAAACATTCAAACCACAATAAAACACTCAATTTTCTACGATAATCAATATCATTTCATAAAAGTAAAGCTATGTAAGTATACAGATATATATTAATAATCAAGTTAAAATCCAATGTAAAACAATGTATGTGTTAGTTAACTGAATTTATTTTAAAACCATTCCGTAGAATAACCATGTAAGTGCCTAGATACATTTTTCGCTCAAACTAAATTCCGACGTAAAAATATGTAACTTCGTAGTTACATATTTATGCATCGGGAATGATTAAATTTCAATAATGTCGTCAACATGATAGATTTTCATTCTATGACGTGTTCAAATATATACAGTATAGAAAGATATCTCAATTTATGGGTGCGCTTAATATTTATATACTTTAATAATTATAAAATATTTAGTTAATATTACTTACCTTGCCTTGATGGCGAGTCTATCTGGTCTGATGTTACGCTTACTATTTGGTCCACAGCATTTTTTGGTCTCTTAATTGCATCTTCCCTTAATGTAGTTAAAAATTTATAACGTTTACCCGACATGGTAAAAAACAACGCAGCATTCGCGCGCACAACTCTCTACCCGCCGGAGAACTGACTATCCGGCAGTTACCCGGACCGCGCGCACTTTCCCCCCGCGTTAAAGTATATAACTGGTACTTAAATTGTTGTACGCTGTGTTTTTTTGTCAGCTTATGTAGATAAACAATTATACGTTTGAGAAAAAAGTATGTTAGGTTAATTGAAAAAATAAAATAAAAATGTATGTGGTAAATATACGTACATAGATGCCAAAAATGCAATAAAAACCATTTCATGTATCTGGCAGATACATACGTATACTTAGTGGGTGTCGATCTATAAATGTACCTAATTCAATTTAAGCATGAGACAGATTAAGGTATAAGTATTTTTTTTTTTTTGTATGTTCTGCTTTTTTAGTATTGAATTGAAAAATTATCATGTTATTTACCTTAGGTTAAAGGGAAAGGTCGAATAATTCGACCTTTTAATTACCTGATAAGCATTTGAAACACAGGTAGAAACATAATTACTATAGTGCCCTAAACAGTCTTTAGTGTAACTTAACGAATAGTTCAGCTTAATTCTCAATAGTCATTCTTCTATATTAATAATACATTATAACAAACTAACTGATTCACTACGCTGAATTTTATCGTTCATCAAAAGAACGCCTGTAAAATAATAATAGCTGCCTGCCGCACTACACCTGTTTGCTACGATTAATTTATAAGATAGTGTCTAGCATGGCTACAGGGCGTAGACCTGACTTAAAGAAGTTAAAAACTATACTGCAATTAGATTATTTTTGTAACAACGACAAAAAGAGGTATAACACCAAATTTGTGTGTTAATTAATGTCCATGTTAATGTTGGGTATTAGTATTGGTAGTAAGTAGTAAGAGCAAATGCCTTACATACCTATAACAACCTCGTAACGAAACTTGTAACAAAGTTTATTGGTACTTAGTAATATAAATTATATCCATGAGTCAGCAATGGCAAGCAACATTTGATTTTCGGGTTATTTGCAAAGCAGCCGGTACTAACATCTATGGACGCGCTCTCTTTTACCAGAGCCCCTTGAAAAGGTCTTTATCGGTCCATAAAACTTCTTTTATGCCACGCGAAGTTTCTGTAGCGAACGGTAAGTTGTTTGATGGTCACCCTCGAAAATAATTTTCTAAGCCCTCCTTCAGCACCGCGATCGATTCACAACTTACTGCCGATAAAATAAATTCTATATAGAATAAATTCTGTTATGATCCCTTTTACTTTTTACTGAAAGCTCTCCGAACGAGTAATAATAGGATGATCCAAGAATGAATGTTTTCAATAAGTCGTTCTTTTTGATAAAATCTTTGGAAGTAAGTTTCAAAGATTTTAATTCTAAATGACGGGAAGGGAAATACTTGAATTTCAGTAATACTGTAAGCTTGGACTTGTTATGTAAGTACCTACCTCTTACTTGGCTCAAAGCTTTTCATAACAACTTTTTGTGGATAATATTCCGTACAGAATATTAGGTATGTTAATATTTTCAGAATTAATCTAGCTAAAAAAATAGTTTAAATTTTCAATATATTGCTGTTAAGACGCAGTTATTATCTTGCTCGTGTGTGATTAAGATAGGTATTTAGTATTTATTTGTACGCTTCCACTTAGTAGAAGCTCTGACAAACAACGCCAAGGGCAGAACCACGATGATTTTTCGTTACTTGACGATTTCCGGGAATAGCCCCTGGAACTTAAATGAAGCTTGAAATGAAATGAAACACGTGTTTCTTCTAGAAAGAAGGTTAGCAATATGGAAAGATGCTTGAAAATTGACGTTCAACCTCTTTAGAGTTAAATAAAGGACAAATATTTGCGTGAAACATCGTCATCTTTTAATGACAATTTGCAATTTTCAGTGTTCTGTTCCATATACCTATATTATAATTAAAATAAATAATATTATAATTGTTACTATTATTGTTTATTATTTATGTAAATCATAACAGTTTTTTATGGTGAGTAGGTAGGAAATCCATCCATGTAGTCCAATAGTCCGACATGCGCTTTGTAGGTTTTTCTGTCATTGTGTATATCAGCTAGCTCTGAATACGTTTCCGAAGGCACGTTCAACCGCGTTCAAATATTTTCGTAATAATACTGCCCCTAGAGGCTGATTACACCTGTCTCACCTCCCTTCATGGAACGCACATAGACATATTATTGCATATATTATGTCTATTTCCGTTATATCTCTGAGCCTCTTCGGTAATGACAATAATCGACTCGTCCCCTATGACATTGATATGGGGAAACTATGGCTGTACCTACCTATAATTGTGAAAATACCTAAGTAGAATATTTTCCTGAATACCCTTTAAGCAAGCGAATGGCATATTTTTATAACAACAATCTATACTAATATACAAAGCTGAAGAGTTTGTTTGTTTGTTTGTGCGCGCTAATCTCAGGAACTACAGGTCCGATTTGAAAAATTCTTTTTGCGTTGGATAGCCTATTAATCCAGGAAGGCTTTAGGCTATATAACATCACGCTGCGACCAATAGGAGCGGAGCATAACTAAAAAACGCGAGCGAAGTCGCTGGCGGCCGCTAGTAGCATATAAAATGCGTGCTTTTTGATATAATAACGATTGACATATAAAATTTTTCACACGATATAGCTCTTTAATATCAAAATCTTAGTGCACACTGTTTGTTTTATTTTCGTTCAAGAAACACATCACGTCAAATTATGTTCCGGCCGTTTATTGTCAGCGTCAATTTTGTATACTCGATAAAACTACGAAAGTATTATTTATTTAATCAATTTCGTCACCTTATGCTATTGTTAGTCAATGGCCTCTAAATATAACTAGGTAGAGTAATGTCAGTGTGTAAAATTTGAGGTTGCCCGGGTTTTACTCCCTGACAAAAAAAGAGAAAAGTAGAGGTTCGGCTAATCGGGTGTGAAAATAAAAAAATGATAGTTTGTTGGACTACTATGTTTTAATTACAAGCTTTTATACGTAACAACAGGAAACTATCTTTAACTCTTATTAAATGTAAATAAACAATATAGCTTTATTGTTAACCTCAATAAGGTTGGGTCAATCCTAGCGGCTCCAAGAGTGGTCTGTTGGAGCGTCCAGGTTTCACGCGCAACAGTAGCCTAGCAGATTGCCTACTAACTCTAGCTCAGCTTACTCAGGCTGTGGATTTCATCCACTATGACTACAGAATTATACAAATCCAAAATGGGGAAAATTATATATCAGAAAAGGTCACAAAAGGTCACCACTGGTAATATAATAGTAAATGAGTTTTCTACGGGTACAAGAATGTTATTTAAATTGAGATAAGAGGGTACTTGCGACGCATCCTTGGAAGTTCCTGGCCTTCTTTGTCCTTTAAACCACGTGTCCTGCCTCTCCAAACCAACGGGGTTGAAGGTAGAAGAATATGACAAAAATAAAAATAAGACACGCCCAGGCGGCGCTCCAATAGAAAAATTCTCCGCCTGGGAGACCCAGCCACATGCACAGGATTGCTTGGGCCTCGTGCTGCTTGCTGGCTGGTCCACACGGCCGCGATTGTCCAAAAATCAGCACACCGTGTCAGAAGCCTTTATTTTCTTTAAGCCCGTCCAGGCCGTCTGCCCGACGCCCTGCCGGTCAGATCTATCGACATCGAAAAGCCTTTTTTTCCGATCGCTACGTGACTCCACAGGTATTTTCGCCTCCTTTTCTTTCTTTTGGCTGTCCAGAATCTCCCCGTGCCAAACACCCGAAACCAAATTACCCCTTTGAACGGTGGGAGATTTCCCCGCTTACAAGATTCCAATCTGCAGAAATCCAAAATATAACTTGGTCTACAAAAATCCCTTAATGAAAAAAATACGACAATTCATTTTCACAATGAAAGCAGCGACCATTACGTTGTTGATCTCCCAAAAAAAACCATGCAATGCCAACATTACAAAACAATACTCCCCACAAACTTGGGAACTTGACAAAAAAAACTGTCACACTGAAACGTCAAAACGACAATAAATGTCACAGATAAAGCAAAACAAATAGTAATAGACAATTAGTATCAATAACCATAGACCACAAAAAGGTGCGTTCCCCTATGCTTAGTAAAGGCAAAAAATAATAAATAAAATAAGAAATAATCACAACGTTACAATACCTCCCCTCCTAGGAAAAGGTTCGACCAAGGAGAACCGCCCGCCGCCCTCAGCGAACTAAATAAACGAAGTTAATGGGTAATTAATGATAAGTATTGGTCATAACAATGAGTAGTCCAACCAAAAAAAAAAACAGAACAAAACCCTGAGCTTGTTTGATCAAGGAAGAAACCATTAAAAAAAACACTAAACCCAACACCAAGCTTCCTTCCTCGGCCCATATCCCTCGTTCGCCTCTTACGATCTGCACGGAAAGAGATGCAGCTGACACATTCTAAGATTTTCTTTTGTCCCCAGGCCAGCATGGGGAAACAATTTCTCATTAGGGCAATAATCCCATGAGGAAAACTAAAAAAAATATTTAGTACAAACTAAAAAAAAATTCGGCAAAGCGAAACAAAAAAACGTCGCATATACTCTCTCGAATACGCGTGCATGTGTTTCGAGCAGCACGACCTCCACCTGGTTTCAAGGACAATCCGGAAATTCAAAATGTGGTAAGGGAAAAAAAAAAAACGTTGACGGAACCAAAATTAAAAAAAAAATCGAACGCGTTCTTTCGATCCACTGATACAGTGATAACAACAATTCAGTAATACTGAAAATACAATATATCTTGATCCTACGTAAAACCCCAAATAAATAAAACAACCCGGATCCGGTAATAAAAAACGTAGGAAACAAGACTGGTTCCTCAACAACCATACTCATGATATGTTAGACAGACAGCCATACGTTCCACGCGAATCCTCTCTTTTATTAACATTCATATATCCTTATATCCTTCGTCTTTATTAACACTAAGCGCTTAGTGAATTTACCTGTCATTCCTTCATTCTTCCTTCATCATTCATACAGAGTAATGAGTCGGAATAAAACCATTCAATACACCTACCAAAACGGCGTTTAAATGTCAACCATTTAAACTCCACAACGTATGCAGTCATCTCCGTGAACAATCGGCGGTTCGTAAACCGTGGCGGCACGACGAGCTCGCGAGATAACGGCGGGTCGTGCGTCCACGGAATACAGACACACAGCTGTATCACTTCGACACTACAATGCGGCTGCTGTCAGATCATCAAAACGCTGAAAAAAAACTAGTGACTCTTCAAGTCTTTAATATGCCATGACCCAATGGGATGGCCATCTAATCTTTCCAATTCGTAAACTAATGGCGACAAAACGGCCTTTACCCTGCACTTCTCGTACTTGGGTGCTAACTTAGCCATTTTAAACTTAGCTGCATCACTTTGCGTATAGCAGCGCTTCCAAACAATATCCCCTACTGAAAACTTAGCCGGTCTACGGCGTAAATTATAATATTTAGAATTAGCCTCATGTGCCCTTAACAGATGCAACCTAACCTGACCAAAAATGTCCTTCAAACAACCTAATTCCCCAGCGTATTCGTCGCGAGGCATGGCCACTTCATACTCCGCCTCAGTATCTCTGTAGAAGGACCCGTTTACGACCGGTTCCCTACCATGTACTAAAAAGAAAGGAGAAAACCCAGTGGACTCATTTACTGCACTGTTTATAGCAAACTGAATACGGTGCAGTTGCTCATCCCAGTTCCTATGGTTTTCTTCCACGTAGGAAGCTACGGCCGTCATAACTGTCTTGTTATACCGTTCTACCAGATTAACCTGCGGCGCATAACGTGGGCAATAATGTACTTTGGGAATGTTGTAACGTTTCAGTAGATTCCGGAATTCCGATCCCGTGAATTGCACTCCGTTATCTGCAATTACGGTTTCAGGGACACCGTGAGCTAAAATAACATCCCGTTCAAAATGTTTGGCCACAAGAGCACTGGTTGCACGACGCAATGGAAACAATAAGGTATACTTTGAAAAGCAACATGTTACGACTAACAAAAACGTAAATCCTGCTCGGGAACGTGGTAAAGGACCTACCAAATCTATGGACACTACCTGGAAAGGTCTATGGCAAACCTTTGGTTGACCCATTAAGCCTGGTGTAGCCTTTGTAGAATGTTTATAGGCGGTACAGACGTCACAATTTTTAATGAACTCCACGACATCCTTATGCATGCCTGGCCAAAAATACGTTAAGCACAGCCGTCTGTGCGTCTTAAACACCCCCAAGTGCGCGGCAGTAGCTTCACAATGGTTTGCCCTAATAACTTCCAGCCGATCACCCTTCTTTACCCCTTCCTTCCAATCAAACTCACTCAGTAAATTATACTTGCTCTTGCAGTAACGATAGAGCTTCCCGTCCTTGACACAGAAATTAGGAAAGTTTTTAGGAAAGGCTTTACAACTATTAAAGGTCCTGTCATACCATTCATCTTTCTCTATGTTGTCGGAATCATTCACCGCTTCTACTTTCATAAGCCTGGACAATGCATCCGGAACGACGTTGTCAGAGCCCTTCCTGTGCTCAATTTCAAACTCAAATTGAGACAGTCGGCAACCCCAACGAGCAAGTCTTCCGGTTGGATTCTCCAAGTTCATGAACCACTTCAGCGATGAGTGATCCGTCACCACCTTGAAAGGTCGGGAACCTAAATAGGCTTGAAATTTCTCTACCGCAAAAATAACCGCCAGTGCCTCCCGTTCGGTAGCACTATAATTCCGTTCCGCTTTGTTCAGCGAACGGCTAACATATGCAATCGGGTGTTCGTACCCGTCTATTGTTTGGGACAACATACCACCTAAACCATACGCTGAAGCGTCACAATGAACCGTGAACGGTTTGTCAAAATCAGGGACAGCTAAGACTGGGGCAGTAACCTAGGCGTTCTTTAATGTAATAAAGGCGGTCTCGGCTTCCTCTGACCACTGGAAAGGTGGTGCCTTTTTACCCTTTGCTGTCAACCTGTTTAAAGGAGCTGCGATTGTTGAAAAATTTCTTATGAAACGACGGTACCACGAGCATGTACCCAAAATACTTTTACATCCCGCGCAGTTGTTGGAGTGGGAAAATTCAAAATGGCCGATACCTTTTCAGGATCAGTACGCAACCCGAACTCGTCTACGACGTAACCAAGGTACTTTAGCGACTGTCTAAAGAATTTAGACTTGCTGAAATTTATAGTGAGGTTGGCCATTTTCAGTTTGTCCAACACTCGTTTTAACAGAACCATGTGCGTGTTAAAATCTGAACTACATATTACTATGTCATCGATAAAACAGAATACCATGCCATTTACAATATCGCTCGTTATGGTCGAACAATCGATCCATAAGGCGCTGCTGACGAGCAGGCGCGCCACAAAGTCCGAATGGCATAACCTTAAATTTGAACAACCCTCTGCCAGGAATTGTGAAGCTAGTCCTCTCTGGCGAGTCTTTACTCAGTGGAATTTGCCAAAAAGATGAAGATAAATCGATGGAAGACAGGTATTTGGCCTCCTTTAGGCTGTCAAGAATCTGGGGTATGTATGGAATTGAATAAGAATCCCCTTTGGTTACCGAATTCAACTTCCTACAATCTAAACAAAACCGCCAATCTCCGTTTGATTTCTTGACAAGCAAGGCTGGATTGTTCCACGGACTCTCACTAGGAGTAACTACATCTAATGCTAACATTCTATCCAGTTCCTGGCTTAAGAATGCTCTGTTTTCCGGCGAGAGAGGATATTGTTTCGTTTTAATTGGTGGTGCATCACCAGTGTCGATGACATGTTCGATCAGGGTAGTCCTACCTAAACCCTTTTCTTCAAAAGAAACATTCTTAAATTGTTCAACCATCGCATCAGCTAACTCCTTTTGTGCCACTGTTAAATGTTCATACGATTGAATTGTACTAATGCGGTCTGAATTTACTGAGTGTTTAAAGTAATCTACCGGTGAAACTCTGTAGTCAATGCTGTCAAATATTTCTGGTGCTAGACGAAAGGCATGCCAAAAATCTACCCCTAATATAACATGAGAAACTATGTTGGGTATTACAAAAAACTTAATAACATGTGTAATATTATTAAAAGTAACCGGAACAAAAATAAACCCTATCGTCTGTACCTCTACACCATTTGCAACATGACATTTTGTACTATTATTATTCTCTTGAAAGTCAAAACCAAACTTGACAAAATCTAAGTGTGAATTATTTCACAAAATTGAAATGGCTGCACCTGAGTCCAATAATCCAAAGATCTCAAAATCATTTACTTGAAATTTTAGATGAGGTCTAATATCATTTTTACTAGGATCAAACAGAACCGTGGCAATGGAACCAAAATTATAAAATTTAGACCTAGAATCATTATTTAAATTGCCGCGATTCAACCTTACAAGTTTTTTGAATTTTTATTAGACACTTTGTCAGATTTCTTTACATTTTTGCAGTTAGTACAGTGTTTCCGCAAAACACCTACTTTCCTACAGCCAAAACACTTTACAGCACCCCCTTCCGGCACGCCGTTGCACTTTGAAAAGTTGTGGTCAGTTTTTCCACATTTGAAACAAATGGGCTTTGCGGTTTTCCTAAACTGCCTACCCTTGCTATAAGTGTCAGCACACGGACAACCGGCCGACCCGGCCGCGTTTGTCGTCGAGGCAGCCACCGCCTGAACAGGCTTATGAGACTTGCCCTTGTAAGCGAAGTCCGTGCCAAGCATACTAGAGCTGGGCCTCGACGGCTCCACAAACAGATCAGCCTGCTGACGCGCGGCTTCCAACTTCCGGCACTGTTCTTTAAGTTGGGCGATTGAAGTTACCTGCACTAACGCTAGCTGTTGTGAAAATTGAGGCCTAATATTATGTAACAAAATCTCCAATTTACTGTCCTCGCTCAGTGGGTTTTTGAGACGAGCAAACATACATGTCATGATTGAAAAATAAATATGGACTGGTTCGTCCGCTCCCTGTGTACGAGATCTAATTTCCCCAAGCAACCTATAATCATGGTCCACTGGGCCAAACTCCTCCAATAAAATCTCCTTAAGCTGAGACCAACAAGAAACTTGATCCCTGATACCCATGTACCAAAGCAAAGCTTGCTCCGTAAATAATTGAGCAGCAGAATTAAACAACTTAATATCCGAGACACCATAGGACCGTTGCAACTCATCGACCCGTTCCAAGAAAGACCGTGGGTCAGTAATGCCGTTGAACTTTAAGTTCCACTTCGAAACATTTTTATCACCGGAGCATTCTACAGATATTTCCTTAGGAGCAAAGAAAGGGTTGACTTCATGAGGAGCAGGAGTACTAGCTACCTCCACCTTACCCAGGAGCACCTCCAGCTTGTCGCTACGCTCTGTCTTTATAGTCAGGATAGCGGGATCATCAGACTGAATTCTGATGATCCTATGGTATAAGTGGCTGCCCAAAGCTCGGCTTCGGTTCTGCGAGTACCTGTCCTGCAACCTAGTGTACCTGTCAACAGCCACACCAAGTTCCTTCAGCTTTTCCTGAATAATTCTAAGTTCTGATTCCGGTGTAAATTCAGTTTCCAAAACTGCCTCTGCAGGACATTCTAACAATAAGCCACGAAGTTGTTTGCGCAGGGCTTCCACAGTACTAGCAGGAGTCTCAGAACGAATAGAAACCTCATATATAAGCTCATCCTTCAAGAGGGAGTGAAATTGTATATTGTGGTCCATGTTGATGTGAAAAGTTACTATTTGTAGCTAAAAATGTGTAAAAAGGAAATCAAACAGACTCTAAAACGCGAATTAACAGTGGTGACTTACAGTTATTTACTTAAATTTGCTTAAATTTACTTAAATTCTTGAATGAAGTTATGAAATTGACACAATGTAAGGTATTGTTAAAAAAAAATAAAAAATGTAAAATCTCCAAAATTTCTACAAAATTATGCTTAGGCACAACCAGGCACAGTATTTATATCAATTACAATCACTAAAAAGTGGTACTCAGTACAGCAATACACCAAAATAATTCAAAATAAGTTTTCACAGTGTGATCCCGCAGATAAAATTTGTCAAAGTTAAATTTAACTAAAATTCCATAAAATATTTGGAAAAACCACAATAAATTGGCACAGTCACATGTAAAATATTATAATCCTGCTTAAGGATGCAAAATAAATACAAATAAACACTAAAAATTTAAAAGCATGATGCAACATACCCTCAAACTGACATGTGATTGTTCAACTTTCACTAAGTAAAATTATGTGAAATTTGAAAAATAATTGCAACAATGTTTTTTGGGAAGAAAAGGAATGCACTTATCACTGATTAATACTGATATAAGGCTAATTCACACTTATTAAATTAAAGTAATACTTCAAAATTTAAAGTTACAAGTTTTTTAGAAGAAAAAAAAAAATTCTCCAGTGGTGACCTTTACCCAATCAGCCAAATTCCCCATGAAAATAAATATAAATTGGGCGCCATTTGTCAGTGTGTAAAATTTGAGGTTGCCCGGGTTTTACTCCCTGACAAAAAAAGAGAAAAGTAGAGGTTCGGCTAATCGGGTGTGAAAATAAAAAAAATGATAGTTTGTTTGACTACTATGTTTTAATTACAAGCTTTTATATGTAACAACAGGAAACTATCTTTAACTCTTATTAAATGTAAATAAACAATATAGCTTTATTGTTAACCTCAATAAGGTTGGGTCAATCCTAGCGGCTCCAAGAGTGGTCTGTTGGAGCGTCCAGGTTTCACGCGCAACAGTAGCCTAGCAGATTGCCCACTAACTCTAGCTCAGCTTACTCAGGCTGTGGATTTCATCCACTATGACTACAGAATTATACAAATCCAAAATGGGGAAAATTATATATCAGAAAAGGTCACAAAAGGTCACCACCGGTAATATAATAGTAAATGAGTTTTCTACGGGTACAAGAATGTTATTTAAATTGAGATAAGAGGGTACTTGCGACACATCCTTGGAAGTTCCTGGCCTTCTTTGTCCTTTAAACCACGTGTCCTGCCCTCCAAACCAACGGGGTTGAAGGTAGAAGAATATGACAAAAATAAAAATAAGACACGCCCAGGCGGCGCTCCAATAGAAAAATTCTCCGCCTGGGAGACCCAGCCACATGCACAGGATTGCTTGGGCCTCGTGCTGCTTGCTGGCTGGTCCACACGGCCGCGATTGTCCCAAAATCAGCACACCGTGTCAGAAGCCTTTATTTTCTTTAAGCCCGTCCAGGCCGTCTGCCCGACGCCCTGCCGGTCAGATCTATCGACATCGAAAAGCCTTTTTTTCCGATCGCTACGTGACTCCACAGGTATTTTCGCCTCCTTTTCTTTCTTTTGGCTGTCCAGAATCTCTCCGTGCCAAACACCCTAAACCAAATTACCCCTTTGAACGGTGGGAGATTTCCCCGCTTACAAGATTCCAATCTGCAGAAATCCAAAATATAACTTGGTCTACAAAAATCCCTTAATGAAAAAAATACGACAATTCATTTTCACAATGAAAGCAGCGACCATTACGTTGTTGATCTCCCAAAAAAAACCATGCAATGCCAACATTACAAAACAATACTCCCCACAAACTTGGGAACTTGACAAAAAAAACTGTCACACTGAAACGTCAAAACGACAATAAATGTCACAGATAAAGCAAAACAAATAGTAATAGACAATTAGTATCAATAACCATAGACCACAAAAAGGTGCGTTCCCCTATGCTTAGTAAAGGCAAAAAATAATAAATAAAATAAGAAATAATCACAACGTTACAGTAAACAATATTATTCAATATTAGGATTATTTAAAAATAAACTTTGTCATTTTAAGATCCCTATGCGAATCCTATTACGTTCCATATTACAAGCATACAGAACATGTTGCATTTTAAATTTATTAGTGATATTTGAGTTTAGAATACAAATGTTGAAGATGTCACTTGTGTAGATCACGTCCGGCAACATTAAATGGTTCTGGTTGCCCGACTGTAAAAGTGGCATTTATATTCGAACATAGTACATATGTCGTAATACTGAGAGGGGGCGGTATGGCTTGATACCTACCAATTTTGTGGGTCCGCCAGGTCGATAGAAAAAAAAAAGATATTTATTACCACTGGTTTGAACTTAACAACATAAAATATTAATCACTAAACATATGACAACGCAAGTGTTTTAGATAAACTCTGGCACCCAATTTAAGCTTTAACTTGTGTTTAGGGTGCCAGGGTCCTCGCCTGCTAATTAAGCCAAAAGTAACAGTAGATGTTAGCCAAGCACAATATAAATTAGGTCACTAAAATAAATGAACTATCTAGCCAAGTACCTATGTATCAACCTCGTAAACATGTTGTAACAAATTTTTCACATCTTCAGCAAATAATAAGTTATTGCCAGTAATAAGTTATTGGTGTGTTGCCAGTGATGACTTACGGAACTGAAACATGGTCGCTCACAATGGGCCTCATACGAAGGCTCAGAGTCACACAAAGGGCAATGGAAAGAGCTGTGCTCGGAGTTTCTCTGCGTGATCGAATCAGAAATGAGGAGTTCCGCAGAAGAACCAAACTCACAGACATAGCTCTGCGAGTCGCTAAACTTAAGTGGTAGTGGGAAGGGCACATTGCTCGTAGAACCGATGGCCGATGGGGCAGTAAGGTTCTGGAGTGGCGGCCACGTACTGGAAGACGCAGCGTAGGGAGGCCCCCAACAAGGTGGACCGATGACCTGGTGAAGGTCGCGGGAAGACGATGGATGCGGGCAGCACAAGACCGGTCAACGTGGAAAGCCTTGGGAGAGGCCTTTGTCCAGCAGTGGACATCTATAGGCTGAAGAAGGAGAAGAAGAATAAGTTATTAAATAAATAATTCAGTATAATGTGTGTATATATATAGTGTGTAATTATTTATAGTTTGCATGAGTGTATAAAAATAGAAGTCTTTTATTGCCTTCCAAAAATTCTAAGGAAACGTTCTTAGCGGTATTTTATTCAGCAGGAAACAGCAGACTTTAAATCCGTCGTAATTACCGTCATCTACCTTTATGTTTATCCATTTTAGATATTCAGAAGTGGTATGCCTCATAATAGGCCGAGTTTTACCGGAGTAGTGTTGGGCTTGAAAGGTGCAGCGCGGCGCGGTTGGGACCGATTTCGTGGTCCGCTGGCCGCCACACACCGGTGACCAGAGACAATGGCAGCCGGAGCACTGCCCTAGCGTCTCGTCGCACCGACACACAAACTTCTCATTGTTTCTGATTAATCACGCATAGCAGTTTAGATGATCCGCTTTATCAACAACACCAAGTAATTGAGAACCATTAATTGGAGCGAAACCTCGTGATAAGTGTGTTTTGTAGGAGTGAGCAATTAGGCCGCATTGGGTGTCAAGCAAGGCGGATATAGAAACGGAATCGGAGATCTAAAGATAAACGAAACGGAGGCGAGCAGGGAGTGAACGGCCAACTCATAAAGGGAAGGTATCTATAGCGTACTAAAATCTGAATACTTACCTGTTGTTTATCCGGTTCAGCAGAGGGATTGAAGCTCGATGGACGTTTCATTTCCGCTCGATGTTCGCTCCACATTTATTACAGTGTTCATTCTTGCGCATCGCATCGCACTTTATTGCCGCTTTGCCAAGTTGTTTGAATGCAATTATTAGAAAAGTTTTATGTAGACGATTTAATATATTTTCCTCCTAGTTTGTGCTGATATTGTCTTGATATTACTGTCAGTTTATCAACACAATATCTGTTTTATACGTAATGATACTACATAATTAATAAATGGCCTTATCGTGGGTAGGTAGGTTTTATTTACTCTTAGTATTTTAATAACTACTCAATTTCGTATACAGGCTTAGGATAAGACTGAGGTATTTAGGTCGCATCTTGGTGTTACTGACCTAAGGTCAAGAGTCTAGCAGACAATTTTCATCTTCAATATTTTCTAAAAACAATATCAGCTATGAGTAAATGCCGTTCGCTCCTATTTAGACACTTGCAGCCAATAATTTGTTCTGGTGTTTTTACAAAACACGAGAACAAAGTGTTTGTGCAATGGCAGGAACTTCGCAGTAGTAATTATTAATTTTTCTACATTAAGCCACTTCGGGTACCAAAATTAGTAAAAGTAATTTAAGACTAAGCGTAGAATAGATAGGTCTAGATGTAGAGGTTAGCACAGGCAGCGTCTTTATCTGTGGTACCTAACTGAAACAATTAATTACTTTTTGGTTGCGACAAGCGGTGCCACTAGCGAGTTGAACATCATCATAAACTGAAATAAATGTACACACTTGAACACAACAGTACCTAACCGCTTTAAGTAATTAATTTTCACTAATTTTGTAGGCATATTTGGGTTAAATTGCTTCTGAAATGGAATCGGGCGGGACAAACGAAGTGTAAAGTGACGACATTCATTATAATGGACAATTTTTCACTGTATTTGAGTATACCTAAGCGCTAAAGAATGTTACCTGTCGGCTCTATCATAATATAAAAAAAGAACTATGGCCTCTCTGTGACTACCGGGGAAATGAAATAAAGTTGTCGGATATTTAATATCACAGTTGATGATGACCTTTTGAGCACTAATATTGTCCTGAAATCGAAAAAGATAAGAAAAAATCCACTTTTGTACAAGTTTTTGATTAACTTGCAATATAAGTTGGTACCTTCGGGTAATAACTTGAAATTTAATTTTGAAGCAAATTAAACCGGTTGGTCTGAAATTTTGTATAGATACCTACACGTTCATATTATAGTGTATGGTTAATTGTGTGACGTCATTCTAAATCCTATATGACGAAACACCCAAGATGGCGGATAAATAAACATAGCACAACAACACCGTTGAACAACATTCCTTAATGAATAGCTAGACTGTACGAAATTAACCTGCAAACGATTATTCAAGTATGATGCGCTGAATGATATGAAAAGACTGAAAAACGTGTTCAGAGATAACTAAAACGTAAGAAAATAGCTTTTACACTAACTTGCAACTTAACATTAAACCGGGCGAAGCCAAAAAAAAAAGACTACAACTCGCGCCAGTTAACTGTGCACCTCGCTCTGTGACGTCATACGGATGGTACGGTTTGTAAAAAATGAGAATCATGTTAAAAAAAATATAAATTACAATTTTTTTATGTTAATTCGGGTGTTTTGATGATAAAGCGTCATAATACTGAGCATTTTACTCATGACGCTTTGCAATACACAACACAAGGACACACACACACACACCTACACACACATACATAAGGACTGAAATATAATGTTGGTGGAAGCAACAGACTTCACTAACTCGTCGAAAATGTAGAAAAAAAAACAAAGTTAATAAAAAAAAAAAATACAAAGAAAAAATTCCACAGAAACAGTATTAACAACAGGGGATCAAACTGTATTTAGACAATTGTAACAAAGATGCTAACGCTACTCAGCGCTTACGGTGAATGCGAGGAGCAGCGCGGGGAAGCGGGAGAGGGGTCGCATACCAACGAGGTGTACAGTTAACTCGCGCGAATTATATCACGTCACATTTGACACAATTTATCCATACTAATATTATAAATGCGAAAGTAACTCTGTCTGTCTGTCTGTCTGTCTGTCTGTCTGTCTGTCTGTCTGTCTGTTACGCTTTCCCGCTTAAACCTCTCAACCGATTTTGATGAAATTTGGCATAGACAATCTTTGGACCCTGAGACAGAACATAGGCTACCTTTTATCCCGGAAAATATGATGTTCCCGAGGGAAATCTAAATAGCGCGATATAACCGAACTCCACGCGGGCGTAGCCGCGGGCGGAAAGCTAGTATAATATAAATGCTTATGGCGAGATTTACTTGTGTAGATAAACAAGTAGGTAAGTTAAATAATTATCATCGTATAATTATTTAATAATGTATATATTAAAATTTTCAAAATAATTAAATGTTTACTAAATAAATAACTTAAGAATAACTCTCTTTTATAAAAAAAAATAAAGGAAGTGTTTACCATAAAATATTCTTGTTCCTGGAAACTGTTCTCTTGTATTCCACTTCAATAAATCCAATGAAACGATAAAAATTTGGCAGAATATCTTATATACATATATAGTATACTTATCTTTATGATGTGTTCTAAAGTACTTATAACGAATTTAGGCTCTGTAAACACTGAGAGTTTATTATAAAAAAAAACATTTTCATCATTTCAGCCGAAAGACGTCCACTGCTGGACATAGGTCTACCCCAAGGTTCTCCACGACGACTGGTCCTGCGCCTCCCGTATCCAGCGGTTTCCTGCGACCTTCACCAGGTCATCGGTCCACCTTGTCGGGGGCCGACTCACGCTACGTCTTCCGGTGCATGGTCGCCACTCGAGAACTCGTCGGCCCCATAGGCATATGGGTCCTACGGGTAATGTGTCCAGCCCCCAAGTCACTCAAAGGGCAATGGAGAGGGCTACG
The DNA here is from genome assembly GCA_017933935.1 of Sesamia nonagrioides. Taxonomy (NCBI): domain Eukaryota; kingdom Metazoa; phylum Arthropoda; class Insecta; order Lepidoptera; family Noctuidae; genus Sesamia; species Sesamia nonagrioides. The sequence continues at coordinate 312,833 of JADWQK010000456.1, read as the reverse complement.
CTTGGGGTTTCACTGCGCGTTCGAATCAGGAATGAGGAGACCCGCAGAAGAACGACAGTTAAAAAAAAAATAACTGCTAACAAATTCCATTAGCTGTATCATCACCATCATTACACTTAGGTACTCATTATAATTTTGAAATCCTCGTAATTCATCAATGTTTTGCAGTGACTAATTGATGACAGTCACACATGTCAGTCGTAGGAAGTTACCCTTGCTGCGGCCGTTTTGTGAATGGGTGATAATCCATTACTATATCGAGACCCCTCCTTGTTTCGGAAAACACGTTAAGGCATTGGTCCCGCCTTTTTTTATGCGCTTGACCGCAATCGCGCCTGATGGTAAGCAGTGATACTACCGTTGCGCGTTGATGGTAAAGCGCGCTCGTTTATTAAGAACCTATTCACTGTAGCCTTGAAGACACTCAAATTGTAGTGTGCCGGAAACACCGCCGATGGCAAATTGCTCCAGTCCCACGATGTACGCTTTATAAAATAGGAAGCGACATACGATTCTTAGGTCTGTAACAGTCGTATTAGGAAGTGTGACTCCGAAAAAGCCTGACAACCAGTCTTAACAAATAACTGGGATGTGCAGGTCGGAGAAAGACTATGTTGATCAATTTTAATTTTGTTTTGTTTGTGTGTTTGTTTGTTGTGTTGTTTGTGTTGTTTATTTTATTTTGTTTGTTTGTTCTGTAAGCATAACTTCCGAAAAAACATTCAATGTTTTAATAGCTTGCCTGCTATAAAGGTACTAGGTTCAAATAAGCTCGCTTAAAATTGTATTTATATTGCAGAGCGTTACAGATTTCGTAGTAACAGAGCGAATTTTTTTACGCCTCTGTAGGTAATAATTTCATTGTTATAACGAGTATCTTCACATGTAATCACTCTCCCGGAATTCTAAAAAAAAATAACCCCGATCCTGTCTTTTGGTCGTTATATTGTTGTTAGATAAAGATGGTTTTCCCGGTTTTCCTGTTACATAATGACAACGATAATTATTTTCTGTACGTATCACTTGTGGCATGTCTAAATACTTCCGAGGAATTACTTCAGCTGAAAAAGACGGGACCATACCTATACTTGTGACACGACTTGTGACATACTGTACATCCATAACTGTATATTGTAGTATACGCAGTTACACACGCTTGTGACATACTGTACATCCATAACTGTATATTGTAGATATACGCAGTTACACACACTTGTGACATACTGTACATCCATAACTGTATATTGTAGTATACGCAGTTACACACACTTGTGACATACTGTACATCCATAGTTGTATATTGTAGATATACGCAGTTACACACGCTTGTGACATACTGTACATCCATAACTGTATATTGTAGATATACGCAGTTACACACACTTGTGACATACTGTACATCCATAACTGTATATTCTAGTATACGCAGTTATACACACTTGTGACATACTGTACATCCATAGTTGTATATTGTAGATATACGCAGTTACACACGCTTGTGACATACTGTACATCCATAACTGTATATTGTAGATATACGCAGTTACACACACTTGTGACATACTGTACATCCATAACTGTATATTGTAGTATACGCAGTTACACACACTTGTGACATACTGTACATCCATAACTGTATATTGTAGGTATACGCAGTTACACAACTTGTGACATACTGTACATCCATAACTGTATATTGTAGATATACGCAGTTACACACACTTGTGACATACTGTACATCCATAACTGTATATTGTAGATATACGCAGTTACACACACTTGTGACATACTGTACATCCATAACTGTATATTGTAGATATACGCAGTTACACACACTTGTGACATACTGTACATCCATAACTGTATATTGTAGATATACGCAGTTACACACACTTGTGACATACTGTACATCCATAACTGTATATTGTAGATATACGCAGTTACACACACTTGTGACATACTGTACATCCATAACTGTATATTGTAGATATATGCAGTTACACACACTTGTGACATACTGTACATCCATAACTGTATATTGTAGATATACGCAGTTACACACACTTGTGACATACTGTACATCCATAACTGTATATTGTAGTATACGCAGTTACACACACTTGTGACATACTGTACTGCATAACTGTATATTGTAGATATACGCAGCTACACACACTTGTGACATACTCTACATCCATAACTGTATATTGTAGTATACGCAGTTACACACTTGTGACATACTGTACATCCATAACTGTATATTGTAGATATACGTAGTTACACACACTTGTGATATACGTACATCCATAACTGTATATTGTAGTATACGCAGTTACACACTTGTGACATATACTGTACATCCATAACTGTATATTGTAGATATACGCAGTTACACACACTTGTGACATACTGTACATCCATAACTGTATATTGTAGATATACGCAGATACACACACTTGTGACATACTGTACATCCATAACTGTATATTGTAGATATACGCAGTTACACACACTTGTGACATACTGTACATCCATAACTGTATATTGTAGTATACGCAGTTACACACACTTGTGACATACCGTACATCCATAACTGTATATTGTAGGTATACGCAGTTACACAACTTGTGACATACTGTACATCCATAACTGTATATTGTAGGTATACGCAGTTACACACACTTGTGACATACTGTACATCCATAACTGTATATTGTAGATATACGCAGTTACACACACTTGTGACATACTGTACATCCATAACTGTATATTGTAGTATACGCAGTTACACACACTTGTGACATACCGTACATCCATAACTGTATATTGTAGGTATACGCAGTTACACAAACTTGTGACATACTGTACATCCATAACTGTATATTGTAGGTATACGCAGTTACACACACTTGTGACATACTGTACATCCATAACTGTATATTGTAGATATACGCAGTTACACACACTTGTGACATACTGTACATCCATAACTGTATATTGTAGATATACGCAGTTACACACTTGTGACATACTGTACATCCATAACTGTATATTGTAATTAAACGCAGTTACACACACTTGTGACATACTGTACATCCATAACTGTATATTGTAGATATACGCAGTTACACACACTTGTGACATACTGTACATCCATAACTGTATATTGTAGATATACGCAGTTACACACACTTGTGACATACTGTACATCAATAACTGTATATTGTAGATATACGCAGTTACACACACTTGTGACATACTGTACATCCATAACTGTATATTGTAGTATACGCAGTTACACACACTTGTGACATACTGTACATCCATAACTGTATATTGTAGATATACGCAGTTACACACACTTGTGACATACTGTACATCCATAACTGTATATTGTAGATATACACAGTTACACACACTTGTGACATACTGTACATCCATAACTGTATATTGTAGATATACGCAGTTACACACACTTGTGACATACTGTACATCCATAACTGTATATTGTAGATATACACAGTTACACACACTTGTGACATACTGTACATCCATAACTGTATATTGTAGATATACGCAGTTACACACACTTGTGACATACTGTACATCCATAACTGTATATTGTAGTATACGCAGTTACACACACTTGTGACATACTGTACATCCATAACTGTATATTGTAGTATACGCAGTTACACACACTTGTGACATACTGTACATCCATAACTGTATATTGTAGATATACGCAGTTACACACACTTGTGACATACTGTACATCCATAACTGTATATTGTAGATATACGCAGTTACACACACTTGTGACATACTGTACATCCATAACTGTATATTGTAGATATACGCAGTTACACACACTTGTGACATACTGTACATCCATAACTGTATATTGTAGATATACGCAGTTACACATACATAGTAATTGTAAGGGCAATCGTTATCGGTTACAAATAGATTATAATGTTTTATTATATTATTCATACTAACATTATAAATGGGAAAGTTTGTTTGTTTGTTTGTTCCGCTTTCACGCCGTAACTACTGAACCGTTTGCTTTAAAATTATGCAGACGTAAAGTTAGAAGTCCGGATTAAATAATAGAGTACTTTTTATCCCGGAAATATTTGATTTTCCCGAGGGAAATCTAAAAACCGCGATGTAACCGAACTCAACGCGGGCAAAGCTGCGGGCGAAAAGCTAGTGTTTTATATTTCACTAGCTTTCCGCCCGCGGCTTCGCCCGCGTGGAGTTCGGTTTTATCGCGCTTTTTAGATTTCTCAGTGTTTCTCTACTATATTTGTATGAGATTTGGAATATATTATAAGTTTTAAATTAAAGAACAGGTCCGACATCTTGATCATTTATTTGTGCGCGTCCCCATAGACAATGTCATCCTCTATGATAATGTTGCCATATCATACATCCCCCCTTTTTAACTAAACAATTTCCCATTACCAAATACAATACACTAATCCTTAATCACTAATTAACAAAACCAAACCACTATAATACTAATAATTTAACAATCATCTTAATTGCTAGTTACAGTATCTGAAAACATGAGTTACAAACAATTTCCCGTTACCAATTACAATATACTAATCCTTAATCACTAATTAAACAAAACCAAACAACTCAATTACTAATAATTAATTTTATCTTAAAACATATACCTATTAGTTATAATCATTTTCATTGTATCTAACTGGTCTTCTGATCACTCTACCACTTCTACTAATTACTACTTCCCTGTTACTATTTGTCTTAGCCTCTCTGTCACTACTATTTATGCTTCCTTCGCTGGGATTACTATTGTTTCCTATATTTGCCATTCTCTGTTCCTGATCATTGTATCTAACTGGTCTTCTGATCACTCTACCACTTCTACTAATTACTACTTCCCTGTTACTATTTGTCTTAGCCTCTCTGTCACTACTATTTATGCTTCCTTCGCTGGGATTACTATTGTTTCCTATATCTGCCATTCTCTGTTCCTGATCATTGTATCTAACTGGTCTTCTGATTAGTCTTCCACTCCTACTAATCACTACTTCCCTGTTACTATTTGTATTAGCCTCTCTGTCACTACTATTTATGCTTCCTTCGCTAGGATTACTATTGTTTCCTATATCTGGCAATCTCTGTTCCTGAACCCCCCAGTCCATGTCCGGTTTTATTGAAAAAGTATTTCTGCTATGACTGAGATGCTTCGTATTTCTTCTCACTTCTGTCCCTTTTTCCGTTTTCACTATATAAGATCTTGTTCCTTGTTGCTTAACTATTTCCCCCGGATACCAGATCCTATCAGGTCTGTTTTGAAACCTAACACTTTCCCCTTTTTTAAAATCCTTCCTATATATAGCAGTTTTGTCATAGTTCACTTTCATCTTGTCTCTAACGCTTTTCATTTGTTCTTTAACATCTGCAGGTAACTTAGGTTTAAGATAATTTTCTGAACAAGGCAAGTTAGTGCGCAACATTCTATTCATTAGTAATTGTGACGGACTATATTCTAACCCCGCAACTGGTGTTGTTCTGTAATTTAGTAGAGCCATATTTAGATCTGTATTACTGTCTGTACATTTCTTAACTAGCCCTTTCACAATTCCTACTGCTTTTTCACTTAGTCCATTTGATTGCGGGTATCTTGGACTTGAATGCATTAACTGTATACCCATAGATTCAGCAAATTGTTGAAATTTATAACTTGAAAATGGCATGTTATCACTTACTATAATTTTTGGTAGTCCGTGAACAGCAAATATATTTTTTAACTTCAAAGTAACTGTATCAGCCGTCTTATCTTTAATTTTCCTTACTTCAATCCACTTAGAATAATAGTCCACTACAACCAAGTAATCCTGAATACCATATGTTGCAATGTCCATTCCTATTTTACAGAAGGGCAAATCGGGGACTTCATGTGAGATTAATGGTTCTTTACTATTGGAAACTCTATATTTTTCACATGTGTTACATGACAAAATAAAATTTTCAATATCCTTTAAAATTCCTGGCCAGTATAACATAGTTTTAATTCTCTTTTTGCATTTCATGATACCAATGTGACCAGCGTGTAACTTAGTTAATATGTCTTTTCTCATATTTATAGGAATAACAATTCTATCATTAAAGTAAACAATTTTATCTTTTACATGTAATTCTGTCCTTAATTTAAAGTAAATTTTTAATTCTTTACTATGTATATTTTTGTCATTATTAGGAAACCCTTTTTCATACCATATTATAACTTGACTCAAATTTGGGTCCTTTAAACTTGCCTCCTGAACTTCTAGCAATTTTTTGTCAGACACTGCTAATTCGGTTTCAAATCCATGAACTAATTCTTTCATTGTATGATCTACTTGTGCATTATCCTTTATAAAATGTCTGGATAAGTAATCTGCAATATACATTTTTGAACCCGGTATATACTTAATTTCAATGTAGTATTTTATTAGTTTAAGTACCATTCTTTGCAGTCTTGAGCTAATTTTATTTATGTCTTTACTAACAATTGCCACTAAAGGCTTATGATCAGTCTCAACTATTATTTTTCTGCCATACACAAACTGATGGTATTTCTCTAAGGAAGCACAGATAGCAAAAAGTTCTTTTTCAATAGGAGCCCACCTTTTTTGACATTCCGTATAACTTCTGGAGTAAAAAGAAATAGGCCTACCATTTTGCAGTAAACAGGCCCCCATTCCATCCTTTGAACTATCTGTTTGTAGAGTAACAGTACCTTCATTGCTTAATATACCTAAAGTAGGAGCACAACTTAGCTTATTTTTCAACTCTCTGAACGCCTGTCTCTGAGAATCTCCCCAGCACCATTCATTTTCTTTCTTAAGTACTTGTCTGAGTGGTTCTGTGGATTGTGTATACTGTGGTATAAATTTACTTAAGTAATTACACATCCCTAAAAATTTTTGCAACTCTTTTATACTGTTTGGCTCTTTTAATTCTGTAATAGCTTTTATATGATCTGAATCTACTTGAATTCCAGTTTTTGACACAATAAGTCCCACATATTTAACATGATCTAACTTATATTGAATTTTATTTTCATTAAACTTGACATTGTATTTTTTAGCTTGTTCAATTTACCTTTTCTAAAATTAAATCATGCTCAGTAGTATTTTTAGCACTTATAATTACATCATCATAATATACTGCTACCCCTGGTATGTCACCAAAAATTTGATGGTTAATTTTTTGCATTATTTCAGGTGCTGAAGAGATACCAAAAGGCATTCTGAGAAATCTATATCGCCCAAAGGGTGTTCCAAATGTACATAGTTTATCAGCATCTTGTAACTCTATTTGAAAAAATCCATCTTTGAGATCTAAGACGCTAAATACTTCTTTACCTGCTAAACTATTATACAGTTCCTCTGGTGAAGGAATTTGATATTTTTCCCGTAAAATACACTTATTGAGTTCTTTTGGATCTAGGCATAATCTGAGAGACTTATCTGGTTTTTCCACTATAACTAAATTGTTACACCACTTTGTTGGACCTTCCACTTTTTCTATTACCTTTCTTTTTTCATAATTATGCAATGTATCTTTCAATCTATCCTTAATTGCAACAGGGATTCTTCTAATTGGTTTAACCACAGGTTGTGCTTCTTCTTGTATCTGTATTTTATATGTACCTATTAACCCTAATCCTGTAAAAACATTTTTATTGTTAGCCACAAACCTTTCCTTCTCCGATCTATAGTCACAAACAATTTTATCAATTTTCTTAATTAAGTTTAACCTAACACAATCTGATAATCCTAAAACTGAGGGTGCTTTTTATCCTGTCGATTTTATTACTTTCTTCAAATTTTTCCACGTGTCTCTTGCTTTCCTCTGAAACTCTACACATTTTCACTGCTTCCTCTAACTTTATGCCTTCTATTCTTAACATACTTTCTTTTAAGTTTTTGTCTTTTATGCCAACAATTAGTATCATAGTTTCCAGCCTGTCTTCTAGCTCACCAAATTGACATTTTTTCCCTAATTTCTTGATTCTCGTTATAAAATGCTCAACCGGCTCATCTTCTTCTTGTTTTATCTTGAGAAATTGGTATGTATTTATAAGGGTCCCTTGCCTTGGTTGCGAGTAAGCTTTAAAATCTGCTACCAGTTTTTCAACATTTTCATACTTTTTATTAAAATTATTATATACTTCCAGCGCTTCCTCGCCTGCTGTGTTTAGAAACAGTGCAACTTTTCTCTCTTCTGAAGCGGATTTTAAGTTAGTCGCCTCTAAATAAATGTAAAATGCTTGTACAAACTTGTCCAAATTGGCGGCTCCCCAGTAAGTGTTAGTCCACTTGGGGGCTTAATTCCCTCCATCTTTTCTGATTTATTGTTTTGTTTTACACCTGACACCATGTATGAGATTTGGAATATATTATAAGTTTTAAATTAAAGAACAGGTCCGACATCTTGATCATTTATTTGTGCGCGTCCCCATAGACAATGTCATCCTCTATGATAATGTTGCCATATCATACAATATTATGCATTTATTATACATACAAACCTTCCTTAAGAATCACTCTATCTATTAAAAAAAACCGCGTCAAAATCCGTTGCGTAGTTTTAAAGATCTAAGCATACATACGGACATACAGCGAAAGCGACTTTGTTTTATACTATGTATTGATGAATGTTGTAGACAATGCAGACGGTAGATTGGTAGACCATTTTCTAATTTTTTTACCAACCTGGTACTTGTTGATAGGTCTGCACCGTCCTCTCATATCTATTAACACTGGAATTGGGAACATTTTAAAAACAATTATTTTCAGATTAATAGTTACCGTGGAACTACCAATTGAGCTTCTGACTTTTTATAAGTATATAGGTTTATGTGAAGTATAGGTAGGTTTGTCGACCTCCGTGGCGCAGCAGTCAACACGCCTGCCTGCGACGTGGAGTCCCCGGGTTCGATCCCCGGCCAGGACATGATGGGAAACGATCTTTTCCTGATAGGCCTGGGTCTTGGATGTTTTTTTTTATATATGTATCTATTATAAAATATGGTATCGTTGAGTTAGTATCCCATAACACAAGTCTCGAACTTACTTTGGGGCTGGCTCAATCTGTGTGATTTGTTCGTATATATTTATTTATTTATTTATTTTTATACCCTGTTAATTTTAGTAAAAAAATGGAGCATGTTCTTCTGAGGAGTGTGTTCTTCTTACGTAGGTAATATTAAAAGTTTGACTTTTACAAACCTTCCAACATCCTTGAGAATAAATATGAAGAAAATATGGAGGGCTGTTTAAAAACTGCTGCAAAATTTTAAATTAATTAATTATTAAAACATAGGTATTTTTAATTTTCCTACCTCGAAACCCAATAAGGCGCTTTACTTCGTGTAAATTATTTCATCACCACTATCTCAATACGGTAAATACATGCAAGGCACGTCCTAGAGTCAAAAAAAATTTATCTAAGACATGTGACATCTACCAACCCGCACTGGGCCAGATACACTACCAGATACTACTGGGCCAGATATACTGGGGTAGATTACGGTCCAACCCTTTCAGCGAGAGGAGGCCTGTGTCCAATAGTGGGAACATTATAGGCTGATTATGATAACCTCGAAATTATGCGGTTTAGCTTATTTTACAATAAATAAAAATACATTACTTACACTAAAAATAACTCCATTTCATTTTAAAGATTTATTAATTAATATTAACACTGCCAAAACACTCGATATATCCTTCTCACACAGCGAAGGTTTACTACGAATACCCTGAAACCATTTAACCGATTTCGCGACTGTACCCAGTGAAGTGTAAGGCATTTATCACGAAAGGTCGTATATCTTTGCATAACGATACAAAGGAAAAGCAAATAAAAAATAAGCTTTGAAAAAATGTGTTAATATTTTTTTACGGAACGCATTTGTAAGACAGATGTTAAAATTTTATTATTTATCGTATCTTACATAGTACTTCGTTAAAAGCAGGGTTGGAATAATAAAGCAGTAGACAATGGCGCCGATTATGTTGTTTACAAACTAAAGTAATTTTAAACTAAATTCATCTTTTTCCTTCCATTTTGTTAAGAAAAGGTTAGAAGACAACATCATCATCTCAGCGTTAATCCCAGTCCCATCCGAAGCTTTTTCAGCTTTGGAGTCTGGGGTCCGCTTTTACCAGTCTAACTGCTGATATGGCTATACTTCGACATTTTTCGTGAAGCTACCGTCTGACCTCCACAACCCGAAGGCGACATCGAAGCATTGCAGCTAGACTGTTGGACTTTTGAGGGCTCCAACAACCCGTAACGATTGCCATTAGATGTTCGTATGGCAACCGGGACCAACAGCTTAACGTGCTTTCCGAGGCACGACCAGACCAGTGCAAATATTCATATTCGTGCATACAAATATTTGCACTGTGCGGGGCCGCGTCCGCTACCGCTAAGCCACGGAGGCTGAAAAGGTTAGAAGACAACATTTAAGTTTAATCCTGTCAAATTAAGATACACTACGACTCCATAGACAGTTTAGACGCGATTATAGACATGGCGACTAAAAATACGCCTGTTTATGTCAGGAGCGCACTAATTTGACAGGTCTAAACTTTTATCTATCTTATCTTTTATTATTTTTTTATCTTCTGTCTTTTTTTTATTGAAATCGAAAGAAAAAGATGCATTGAACTTAAATTAAATTTAGTTTATGAATAAGGGAATCGAAACCATTATATCTGTAGCGCATCAGGGGCCCTAGCCAATGTAACATCGCTTCCTAGAGAAGCGAAATCGAACACTAAACCAACCAATGGCGGGAACGATTGACCACGTGATTTATCGCGTCGCGTGGTCAATCGTTCCCGCCATTGGTTGGTTTGGTATTCGATTTCGCTTCGCTATGAAGCGATGTTACTTTGGCTACAGGCCCAGGAATGTTTGCTGACGCACGTGTGGACGGATTCGCGGCGATAATGCGCAAAAGATCTGCGTCCCTGATGCGTCGGGTGCGCGATAGCTCCAACAGTTACCTGCAGCTCATTGCTGAGAGGTTGGACTCAGACTGCATTTTTATGGAGCACTGGACAAAGGCGTATATCGTATTCCTAGTTTAAATTTGACATTTTATTTTATTTTTAATTTTGACATTTTATTTTATTTTTTGGCATTTTATTTCATTTTTAAATTTTACATTTTGTTTTTTAATGATTCGATCTGACATATCTTAAATCAGTATAATTAATGGTATTTTAGGTAACAATGGAGGGCTAGATCAACGTCTTTCAGGCGCAGCATCGTTGGTCCTCTTGTTGGGTTTATCATTCTGCATCGTCTTGTCTGCTCCTCTACGGACGTATGTTGGAGTGGGCTTCCATTATAACAGGATACAGCTAAATACCAGTATTAAATATGGAGTAATTGACTACCAATGCTCCGCAATCTGGTTGCGGGTATCACGATACGCCTTAATTCCCACTAACAAAAAAACAAACCAAGTTGAAGTACATGACTTCAAACTCTAGATTACATACAGACCGAAAATTTATTTAAATAATTATAAACGGGAAAACCCAGTAGTAATGTAAGCAATACACACACACAAACACGCAGCATACACCATACACCACACCACACATGAGCATGCAATTAATTTAATGGTAACCATGTAATACATGGATAAAAACATTGTCCAAATAACGGGTGAAGACACTGACTCCTGTAACACAGGTACCACCTAGCATGGAAGTCAGGGCTTCAAATTAAGTGTAACTACTGTTTATGTCAATAAAACTTTATTACTTTATTAGCTTTCCGCCCGCGGCTTCGCCCGCGTGGACTTCGGTTATATCGCGCTTTTTAGATTTCCCTCGGGAATATCATTTTTTTCTGGGATAAAAGGTAGCCTATGTTCTTTCTCAGGGTCTAAAGATTGTCTGTGCCAAATTTCATCAAAATCGGTTGAGAGGTTTAAGCGGTAAAGCGTAACAGACAGACAGACAGACAGACAGACAGACAGACAGACAGACAGACAGACCGACAGACAGACCGACAGACAGGCAGACAGAGTTACTTTCACATTTTTATAAATGTACACATTTTTTTAGTATGTATAGTATGTATTACTTTTATTCTCTTAATAAGGGGTATCGTGATACCCAATGATAATTATGACCCCGTGATAATTAGGTACTTTCCGATTTACGATGTGGTCGCAATATACATGCAACGTTATTTTTTGTTTAAAGAGAAACCTGAATACAGTTTGTTCAGAATAAGCAACTGAATCGATTCCAATCATTTTTAAACCATGTTATATTTTTTTCCATTTTTTTTTAGAAATTATAAACTAGCGCTTGACCGCAATCCCGCCTGATGGTAAGCAGTGACGCAATCTTTGATGGTAAGGCGCACTAGTTTATTAAGAGCCTATTCACTCTAGCCTTGAAGACACTCACATTGTAGTCCGACGGAAACACCGCCGCTGGCAAATTGTTCCAGCCCCTCAATGTACGCGCTATAAAGGAGGAGGCTAAACGCTTCGTCCGGATCGTAGTGGTGGAAACTCGCCGTACGACGGGTCGTCCGATGTTGGAACGGAGATGGGGGAATTTAAATATTTAATCCTTTTACTTTTCCTTCCAAATACATTTAGAAATTGTTGCAGTGTATTTACCGAGCGCGAAACGTAGCTTACGGTAGATCATCGCCCGCGTAACAGCTGACGCCAGAGGTCAATACACCGCTCGCCCGATATTTTTGTTGGGACAGCCAAGTAGGATAACAAGCTCATAACTTTGCGGTTTTTCATTACATCTTTTTGAAATTATGTACATAGATTCATCACTTAAAAATAATGTATAATGAATGGATAGTCACCCGTGCACGAACGGATCGCGGCAAGCGTAGTTTAAGCGTAGTTTTTTGTTTTTTCTCGGTGGTAGGCCACAACATCAGCCGCCGGCGTAAGTTACCACCCACCAGACAAAGTCATGCCGCCAAGCGATTCATCGTGTTCCGCCATGATGTCTGGTGAAGCCGTACGGAGGACGGGTCTGAGCAGTTGTGTTGCGCTGTACGTGCCGGGTACGATGCGCGAAATGTTGTTGTGTCGGGAGTTTGGTTGTGGAGGGCCTCCAGATCAATATCCCTCTGGCGCAGCATCGTTAGTCGTGTTGTTGGGTTTAACATAGCATCACCGCGCTCAACTGCCGTTTTCCTTCCTATTTACTCAGTTCTTTTGAGTGAGTAGGTTAATAAACTAGCGCGCTTTACCATCAACGATTGCATCACTGCTTACCATCAGGCGGGATTGCAGTCAAGCGCTAGTTTGTAATTTATATAAAAAAAAAAAACTTCGAATTACCCATGTAGCAGTTATCCTTCATCCACAAGACCCACTTTTGGGATCGTGTTAACCGATATTAGTTCTCAAAGTAGGCGAAAGCACCCCTCATGAGCCTTTCAGAGGTCTAGCAGTAGAAGACTCAGAGAAAGTTTAATATTATACGTTTCACAATTGATGATATGTAAAATTGGGGGCCTTAGAAAATAATTAAAAAAGCTCAGAGTGAGACAAAGTGAACGGTGGGCAAAGTAATGGTAGGAACCTACCCACCGTGTTCCTTTACTTGCCTGTGCGACGGCCAGGGCCACGGTTTCTTTTTTAACCAACCCGCAACCCTGACCCAGGAGGCCTCGAACTTCGTGGACCATGTTAGGAACCCATGGTATAAATTAAAATTATTTTTCTCTCCATTATGTAATTTCTTCGATACTTGAATCACTACTGCTCTCAAAATAGTGTGAAAACCAGGACGTCCTAGAAACAAAAATTTAAAGATACGTGACATCACCACGCAGTGGTGGATTACAGCCCACTCCTTCAGGCCAAGAAGAGCCTGTAACGCAGCAATGGAAGTATACAATATGTAAAGAAAACCCTGTCCGATCCGTGAAGGTATTGTTAGGTATCGTTAACTGATTCTAATAATGCCTACAAAGCCGGGCTAAACTTAAAAAAAAATCCCCAAAAAAAAATAAATATTATTTCGAAAAAGCGAGGTAACTTAATGCATGTGCGGTAGGCAACCCGATAGCCCCGCCCCCCTTCACCCGCGCATACATGCGCGGGTGAAAGGGGGCGGGGCATGCGGCACGTGGTCGCATCGCTATTCGCTCCGCCACAAATGGTGTTGTCAGTTTTTTAAAAAATACTAAATTTCGGGGAAATTGGAATTAATACCCGGAAAAAAAAGATTATTTCAAAATTCATTATTATTGTTACTGTGATGATTATGTAAAATTTTATATTATATTTGGTCAAGTGTTTACCTAACCTTTATTATCCTTATGGGTCGGACAGGGTTTTCTTTACATATTGTATAAGACTGAAGAGCAAAATCATTAATAATCTGCATTGCTTGATACTATTATTAATTAGAATTTTCAGTTAGAATTCAACAATGATAAAATAAATATCCTTCTCTAAAATTTTAAATAAATAAATAAAAACAAAATCATTTTTATTTCGGACCAGAGAATCCATAGAGTGTCAGTAACATCAAAAAGAAAAACAACTTCTTACCTAGTGTTAGTACCCACCACCTTCTGTATAAATCCATACTAATATGATAAATGCGAAAGTAACTCTATCTGTCTGTCTGTCGGTCTGTCTGTCTGTCTGTTACGCTTTCCCTCTTAAACCTCTCAACCGATTTTGATGAAATTTGGCACAGACAATCTTTAGACCCCGAGAAAGAACATAGGCTACTTTTTATCCCGGTAAAATTTGATGTTCCCGAGGGAAACCTAAAAAGCGCGATATAACCGAACTCCACGCGGGCGAAGCCGCGGGCGGAAAGCTAGTTTTAAATAAATAAATAAAAACAAAATCATTTTTATTTCGGACCAGAGAATCCATAGAGTGTCAGTAACATCAAAAAGAAAAACAGCTTATTACCTAGTGTTAGTACCCACCACCTTCTGTATAAATTGTTTTATAATTGGAGAGCCGAAACTTTCCGATACAGTTCTTAGGATGCTGTTGGGACTGTCTCTCACTCTCCGCAGGAGTGACGCTTTTTTGCGCATAATCGCGTGAAACCCGTCGGTACGAGCAAGCGCAAATATTCCCAGCGCGCTGCAGCAGGGAGGAAGTCCCAACAACATCCTGAAGCCATTGTTATGTTGGACACGTAGGATATCCAGCGACTTTTAGTGTAATCGACCCGTAGACTACCCGTGTACAGACTGGCAGTACGCCTGAAAAGGAGTTATTTTAACTAGATCTGTACACCGAGCAAATCTACGGGCCAACATATTACACCGCACAGCAAGTGCCCTGCACTCCCTTTCTATATCTACATGGTCCTTAAGGTCGACTAAGGTCGAAAGAAAGTGGCCTAGGTATTTAAAAGTGGATTACCGATCCTTTTAGAAGTAGTTCGGGTCCCACTTCACGGCATTTGCCACCGACCTCAATGACCATGTACTCAAATTTCTTTACATTATAAGTTAATCCATGTGCAGCAGCATAGGCTTCAAGGATCTTTAGCAACTCTCTGATTGCCCCCGCTGACGGACGCTGCAGCTCCATGACGTCAGCATAACTGGGCCTGTAGCCAATGTAACATCGCTTCGTAGCGAAGCGAAATCGAATACCAAACCAACCAATGGCGGGAACAATTGACCACGTGATTTATCGCGTCGCGTGGTCAATCTTTTTCGTTATTGGTTGGTTTGGTATTCGATTTCGCTTCGCTACGAAGCGATGTTACATTGGCTATAGGTCCTGATGTTGTTAATGCTCACCCCATCAACACTACATCCGACACAACACTATATCCGACACGCATACGGCTGAGTCCCTCTGTAAAGTCATTGACATAGAGGTTGAAAATCCTGGGTGACGTCAGCCCTGTCCCACACCACACTCCAACCTACACGGTTTAGAGAGTATACCATCCCATATCACATGATTGGTTTGATTACTACAGCAATGCCAAAATAGTACCCATATTTCCGCCGGTATACCTCCCAGAGTACATCATACGAGACAAGATCAAAGGCTCTGGAAAGATCAAGGAAACAGGCGTACACGGCGTCCTACGATCTATGTAGTATTGAACGGTATGCTTGAGTCCCAAAATAGCGCTTTCAGTTGAAAGTCCAGGACGAAACCCGAACTGCGCATCATGAAGATTAATATACTCATCTAGAAGCATCAAGCAAACCGTTCAACACCTTTGCTATTAGTAGTCTACTAGTACTAGTCGCAAGGGAAATGGGAGGTTAGTTACCCTTGTCTGAGATATCACCCGTCCTGTCCTTCACAATGGAAGCCACGACGGTCTTTCATGGTCAGATCCACAGGTAAGTGCGTCTGATTAACAGACATTGTGAAAAACACAACATGACTCGCAGCAGATGAGATTTTTTTTTCCATATAAATATAAATTTAATTTATTTTGAACATCATAATATGTATGTCTCTCGGTGGTAGGCCACAACATCAGCCGCCGGCGTAAGTTACCACCCACCAGACAAAGTCATGCCGCCAAGCGATTCATCGTGTTCCGGCATGATGTCTGGTGAAGCCGCACGGAGGACGGGTCTGAGCAGTTGTGTTGCGATGTACGTGCCGGGTACGATGCGCGAAATGTTGTTGTGTCGGGAGTTTGGTTGTGGAGGGCCTCCAGATCAATATCCCTCTGGCGCAGCATCGTTGGTCGTGTTGTTGGGTTTAACATTGCATCACCGCGCTCAACTGCCGTCTTCCTTCTTATTTACTCAGTTCTTTTGAGTGAGTGGGCTTAATAAACTAGCGCGCTTTACCATCAACGATTGCATCACTGCTTACCATGAGGCGGGATTGCAGTCAAGCGCTAGTTTGTAATTTATATAAAAATGTGTCTCTATTGTCTCAAATGTAACACTTTGAAAAGACTAAAACTTGTGCTTGCTTTTTGCTATAACATTTCATAGACGTACTGATGGCGTAGCTAAACTTTTGTAACTACAATTGATTACCAATCATTTTCAACTGTAAATGTTCAAAGGTTGTAGGTGTGTATACCAAATTCGTGTTAGCTCTAAACAAAAGATGTTCATAGAAGCAGAGGTGCAAATCATTTAACTTTCGAAATGAATTATTTTTTTTTAAATAAACAGTGGTTTCAATATGACATTTTAAAAATTCGAATAATAATAACGATAGCAAAATAAATTAAAAACAAAACAATAACAACTAAGTAACGAATATCGGCAAAAAAGCCGGTAAGATAGCATCCACAAGCATCGACAAGTGAAAGCACAACACACGCCACAACGTATGACTATGAACTTTTAGGAAATCTTTCAGACTAGGTAGACTTATAGTAAAACTAGCTTTCCGCCCGCAGCTTCGCCCGCGTGGAGTTCGGTTTTAACGCGCTTTTTAGATTTCCCTCGGAAACATCAAATTTTTCCGGGATAAAATGAGCCTATGTTTCTTTCTCAAGGTCTAAAGATTGTCTGTGCCAAATTTCATCAAAATCGGTTGAGAGGTTTAAGCGGGAAAGCGTAACAGACAGAAAGACAGAGTTACTTTCGCATGTATAATATTAATATGGATTTAAAGCATTCCAAGTAGTGACCACCCCTGATTTTTTCAAGTTTTTCACATTGACATAGTAAGATACGTAAACACTTAAATTATTTATTTAATTAAAACCCTCATAAATTCAGAAGAATACAATATACCTATAGGTTTGATTTAAATATAACAGTTAGTATATCAGTTGATTATAATAAATTCAGAATCAATCAACTGTAACAAGGCATAATATACATACGATCACGAATGCATATACGATCGCATCATTGCTTACCATCAAGCGGGATTGCGGTCAAGCGCTAGTTTATCTATACTAATATTTAAAGCTGAAGAGTTTGTTTGTATATGTTTGTTTGTTTGTTCGTGCTAATCTCGGGAACTACTGGTCCGAATTGAAAAATTCTTTTTGCGTTGGATTGTCCATTAATCCAGGAAGGCTTTAGGCTATATAACATCACGCTGTGACCAATAGGAGCGGAGCATAACTAACTCCACGCGAACGAAGTCGCCGGCGGTAGCTAGTAACTTATATTAAAAAAACGGATATTGTACTTTTATTACCAAATTTATAATAAAAACAACCTTTTTAAACTTATGTCTAATGCTTTCGTCCGTGAACGATGTATAGGTATACCTAATACTGACGCCATGGTAGGTATATCTTTGATTGGAAGATAAAGCTTCCAACTTGCGCAAAAACAATTTACTTCAGTTCTTTATACTGCGATGAATACTTAATGAACGGTAGTATTAAACTCGCTTCTCGTTTAAGAAACTGAATGTCTACCTATATCAAAAGCCATATTCAAAATAGCTTTATAATAAATCACTAAACAACAGTTCCCTTAATGTATTCAAATCCACAAAGGTGCTGTCTATTATCCTTAGCTTACCCTAAGAGCCACGTTGCTTGAAAGTTTAATTATTCTGCAAAATTAAGCGATGAACGTTATTAAATTGTCATTAGAAAATCATTCCCTGGATGAGTCATTAAGTATGGTTCTAATGACTGATTTACGTAAACTGGAGTGTACCATATCACAGTCTGCACGGAGGTGATGTATATCCACTACGTTACACGATTAATGCTTCGCCTCGGTTGGTACTGAGCAACCTGTTATAAGAGCGCTTTCAGCCGTGAAGTTCAGCTACATGTCCCCGTTACCAACATTGACACCTTAAGCGATCTGTGCCGCTTTAATGTACTTATAATAATATTGAATAACCGTGTAGCTTGGGGCGTCATTTAAAAACCTGCCTATACTTTTATTTACTTAGTTTGGTAAAATAGTGTGTTACAGGTCCTAAAGTTTAGTAAGAAAAATAACATTCAAACTGATGTTTGTTCCACCTACGTTCTGTAATATGATGCATTTAAGTTTGTCAAAGTGATGTTCGGACAATTAACAAAATGACGTATTTCTAACACGGACACAACATAAAATATGCGTATTTTAAGATGTGAATCAAACACGAACATTATCGAATCATACGCAGTGGGATTTGGATCGTGAATCACGAATCGTCAAGTTGAATTCGATTGTAATAGCGGCACGCCTGAGCGCGTCGGCGCCCCGCTTGCCGATAATGAGCGTCGATACGACGGAATCACACGACACGCCGCTTTCCTCGCCGCCGGAATAATTCACCGTGCACTTGGTAAAAAATATGTGAACCGAATTTGTCTCAGTAACGATAAAATCGGATTTCACCGGAACGTAAGTTTGTCGGGCTGGTGAAACTGCTCAAACCTCGCAACGCAGTGCTCCTCATAATGAGATATCATCGACTTTATTAATCAAAACCACCTACCTATTACACCTATTATAGTAGGTACCTATTTACATAAGCATACATCCGCGACAAACAACGTTATTGATATGGGATAGTGGAAAAATATAGAAGCCTAGCTGTGCCCCGCGGTTTCACCCACGTGAGCTTCGTAGCAAAAGAGCTCAGTTGATATAAAATAAGCGCCTGTTAAAATAATGGGAGCAATATGTACGTCCGTGTTTGCTCCCATTTTCGCAACATATTTCGTTCCTGCTCTGCTCCTGTTAGTCATAGCGGGATGTTTTATAGCCGTTGTCCATTCTCAGGCTCTAGACTATCTGTGTACCAAATTTCATTACAATCTGTTCAGTAGTTTTGGCGTGAAAGGCGGACAGACAGACAGACAGAGATATTAGTATGGATAGTATGGATCTAGAAGATGGGTACTAGTATTATTATTTCTTTCAGTTACTTATTCAATTACATTTACAATAGACACCAACATGACGTGTAGAGTAGAGAGATAATCAAAAGTAAAGCGTAGGTTTTTCGATGGACCATTTAATCTATTATGATAGAGGGAGTTACACATTATTTATGTATGTTTGACAGCCTCCGTGGCGTAGCGGTAGCGGACGCGGCCGCTGCGTAAGGTGGCGCGGGTTCGATCCCCGCACAATGCAAGTATTTGTATGCATGAATATGAATATTTGCACTGGTCTGGTCGTGCCTCGGAAAGCACGTTAAGCTGTTGGTCCCGGTTGCCATACGAACATCTCGTGGCAGTCGTTACGGGTTGTTGGAGCCCTCAAAAGTCCAACAATTGGTCTAACTGCAATGCTTCGATGTCGCCTTTGGGTTGTGAAGGTCAGACGGCAGTCGCTTCACGGAAAATGTCGAAGTTTAGCCATATCAGCAGTTGAACTGGTAAAGCGGACCCCAGACTCCAAAGCTGAAAAGGCTTCGGATGCGACTGGGATTAACGCTGGGATGATGATGATGATAGAGGGAGGGGATACCCTAGAAAAACAAACATTGAACACATCAGAAAATCAAATTCGATCCAATTCAAAAGAAGCTTATTACAATCAAAGTGGTATTTGATTCATGCAGTCTTTCAAGGCACAAAATCAGATGTACATTTGAATTTAGATACGAATTCATTGTAATTTATAGTTTTAATCAAACCTAACTAACTAGAAACACCACTTTTCAACAAATTAAGTTTGCCTACACGGCGAACCAAATCATTAATTTTACCTATCTAAAATACGAACGCTTTCAGATAACAAAACACAAGATTAACGTTTATGATCGTGAAATAGCAAACAATCAAATCAAACTTGGAAAATCGAATCACATTCAAAATCAAAGTTTATTTAGACTAAAACCATAGACTCGACGGAGTACATTATAAGTTTATATTGGGAAACATAAGGCTCAATTCTCTCAAGAGGGTGTCATCGCTCTAATTCATCATCATCATTTCAGCCGAAAGACGTCCACTGCTGGACATAGGCCTCCCCCAAGAATCTCAATATTCACCTTGTCGGGGGCCTACCACGTTGCGTTCTTCAATTACCACGATAAAATATGCATAAAAGGGAAAAAGTTCAAGAAGTCCGGTATGTTAGCTCTGTTGTAGTTTTTGTATGTAATACTTACATTATTACCAATATTCTGTATCAGTAATGTTATACATTGTAATATAATGATTGTTATTATCACAAGACGAACCAATCAATCATTTATTTTGTAACTATGTCATGGTTATAGATATTTTAGACATATAACCATATGTACGCTATGTTTTTCCAATTTATAAGGCGTACAAAATTAAACTAAACAACGTCAACACAATATTACATAAAAACAACAGTTTAAAATATACAGTCAGTTTAGTAATCAATCAATAAAAAATAAATTAAACAAATAGAAAAATAAATAAATTAAATAAGTCATCAATCAAACAAATTAATCTGTCTACGCCGTTGTGAAAGGAGGCGCGGGTTCGATTCCCGCACAGTGCATGAATATGAATATGTTGTATAGGTATGTGTAGCTACTTATATGCAGTAGCTACGCCACCCGTCATTCCTTAATAAATGTCAGTGCGTTGACAGCAGTCTTGCGTTTCACTTGTCCTTCGCTCTCATACGTAACATTGGCGACGAGTACCCACGTGTTTACCAAAAGAGAAAAAAAAATGTCCTCTACATTTGGAATTTTGCAAAATTTCGACCATAATGTACATACTTGGAGTATGTACAAATGCAGGTTGATGCAATGGTTCATCGCAAATGACATAAATAAGGAGAAGGACCCTGCGGGAGTGAGACAACGTGCGATTTTACTCAGCGCACTCAGCGAGGGCACGTACAAACTCGCAGCCGACCTTGCGCTGCCCAAAGAGGTACAGGACGTGCCATACGAAGATATCCTCATACTACTGGATACCCATTTCACACCGAAACAGGTTGGGTTCAGCGAGCGCCATCGGTTTTATGCCGCTGTTCAACTTCCCACGGAAAGTCCTTCGGAGTGGGCTGCCAGGCTACGTGGCCTGACGTCGCAGTGCAACTTCAATAACGTCGAGGAAATGTTAAGGGATCGGTTCATCATGGGTATGCTGCCGGGAGTAGAAAAAGAAAAAATGTACGTGCAGGAGTTGGCGGGCCTCACGCTGAGTAAGGCCGTGGAGCTGGCCGAGGGGCTGCGCAGCGCGCGCGCCGCCGCAGCCAGCGCGGCGCCTGCACCCGCGCCGGCGCATGAAGCTGATCAGTGCTTCAAAATCGATCAGTCGCAGAGCGCCGGGCCTCGGCGTATTGGAAAAGTGAAGTGTGCGGTCTGTGGTTATACTAATCATGCAAAAGAGTTGTGTCGTTTCGCAAACTATATGTGTAGGAAATGTAAAACGAAAGGCCATCTAGCCCGTATGTGTAAAAAAATGAACTATGTTGCAAATGAGAGTGTTGATGATAACGGCGATGACGGTAAGCTTTACAATATTTGTACTTATGACGGCGAACCAATGACTGAAGTAGTGAATGTCCGAGGAGTGCGAATGAAGTTTCAGATCGATAGCGGATCAGCTGTTACTGCGATTTCCGAGAAAACCTACTTAAAACTATTTAAAGATGTGCCATTGATCAACACAACCAAGCGTTTATTTACATATACAGGAAATAAAATTGAATGCATAGGAATTGTACGGTTGCCTTTTACTTACACAGGCATTAAACATACATTAGATGTACACGTAATTCGCGACGGAGGCCCTCCACTTTTAGGTAGGGATTTTATATCTAAATATAAACTAACAATGCTTCCATTACATTATTGCGATTATTCAAGCACCATTTGTAAACAGTTACAAAGTAAGTATCCCAGTGTTTTTTCAGATAACCTTGGGGCATTCAATAAACACAAAATTAAATTAAATTTGAAGGTAGATGCCAAACCAATTTTTTTCAAACCACGGCCTATAGCTTTTGCTTTACGCGATAAAATAGATATGGAGATCGACCGTTTGGTAAGTGCTGGTATATTAAAACCGGTCTCGTATTCAGAATATGCGTCACCTATAGTGCCGGTGTTGAAGCGTGATGGCTCGATACGTCTGTGTGCCGATTATTCAGTAACGATTAATAAGCAGTTGTTAGTTGATCAATATCCTTTGCCTACCGCGCACGAATTGTTTACAAAGCTGCACGGGGGACAGCAGTTCAGTAAGTTGGACTTGTCTCAAGCATATTCCCAGTGTATTTTGGATGATGAATCACAAAAAATCACATGCATCAATACTCATAAAGGTTTGTTTATGTACACTCGATTAGTGTTCGGCCTCGCTTGCGCACCGGCTATATTTCAGCGAATTATGGGAAGCGTGCTGTCGGGCATGGATGGAGTATTGTGCATGTTGGATGATGTGTTAGTTACGGGGGAGACCAGAGAGGTACATGTAAATAGATTACATGAAGTGTTGCGACGGTTGCAGGACGCTGGGCTTACACTTCAAAAATCCAAGTGTGATTTTTTTAAGGATGAAGTAGAATATTTAGGTTATAAAATAGATAAACATGGGTTGAAAAAATCGCCCCAAAAGGTTATAGCCATTTTAAAGGCCCCAGTCCCGAAAAATGTTGGCAACTTGCAATCATTTCTGGGTCTTGTCAATTATTATCGAAATTTTGTGCCAAACGCATCATCTATTCTTAGCCCATTATATAGGTTGCTTCAAAAGAATGGTAAATGGCTTTGGGATTTGGAACATCAAAACGCATTTAACACAATTAAAAAAAATCTTGCATCGGACCAGGTTCTGGCGCACTTTGACACAACCAAGAAAGTTATCTTAACAGTAGACGCGTCACCGAGCGGACTCGGTGCTGGGTTGTCGCAGGTGGATAGTAACGGGGAGGAGCGCCCAGTATCATATGCTTCACGTACGTTGAACGCGGCTGAACGCAGGTATTCTCAGATACAAAAGGAGGCAACAGCCATCATATTTGGGGTACGCCGATTTCACCAATATCTATATGGTAGATCTGTTCCGTTTACACTCCGAACTGATCACAAACCGCTCATCAGTATTTTTGGGCCCCATCGTGGCATACCGGAAGTGTCGGCTAATAGGCTGCAGAGGTATGCAATATTTTTGAGTGGTTACAACTATACAATAGAATACATACGTAGTGGTAATAACTGTGCTGATTACTTATCCCGCGCGAGCATAAGCGACGACACGGAGGGCCGCTCGGTGAGCGGATTAACAGAAATTGAAGATAAGGCTACTTATGTCAATTTTGTAGTCGACGCTAGTTTGCCTATTACACGAGATTTATTACTTGTGGAAACACAAAAAGATAAAAAATTGGCTAAAGTGGTAAAATATATTTTAAATGGTTGGCCAAGGAAAATAACCGATCCTAGTATATTCCCTTATTTTTTATGTAAAAACCAATTATCCGTAGAAGATGGTATAATCATGCGTGGCCACAAAGTGGTCATACCAGAAGTACTGCGGAATAGAATAATGTCCGAGCTTCACCAGTCACATTTAGGCATAGTAAAATGTAAAGCTGACGCGCGTGGTAGGGTATGGTATCCAGGAATCGATAAAGCTATCGAAACAATGATCGCGAGTTGTAATATTTGCGTTCAGCTCAGGCCTTCTCCGGCGCGTGCACCGCTTGCTGCGTGGCCGCACCCTCATCAGCCCTTTTGGCGTGTACACATTGATTTCCTCGGCCCAATCAAAGGTCAGACATATTTAGTGTTAGTGGACGCGCATTCCAAATGGCCCGAAGTTTACAAAGTAAATAACACATCCTCGGCTGTAGTCATAGCCATACTATATGAATTTATGTCAAGGTTTGGTTTGATACACACGTTGGTCAGTGATAATGCTACATCTTTTGTATCCGAAGAATTCAACAATTTTTGCAAGTTAAATGGAATATCGCATGTAACATCTCCTGCTTATCACCCAGCTAGTAATGGTCAGGCGGAGAGCTATGTGAAAGTAGTGAAAAAGGGAATAAACTCGTGTTTAATTATGAGTAATAACCCGGACAACAGACACAAAATTTTATTAAAATATTTATTAGATTATAGGAATTCGGTTCACACTACAACAGGCTCTTCACCAGCGCAATTGGTGTTTGGTCGTAAACTTCGTTCGCGCTTAGATTTGTTGAATAAAGACGCGCCACCGTCATCATCCGACACTCTCACTAATGTAGTGAAACACAAACAGTGTTTGCAGAGTAAAGCTTACGGAGGTACAAATAAACAATGTTATAAGGCAGGTGATAATATTATGTATAAGGTGTATAATATAAATAAAAAATTCACTTGGAACAGTGGTGTAGTTATAAGACGCATAGGGAAAACTGTTTATTTAGTAAAGGACAGTCAAACATTGCGACAGTTGAAAAAACATACAAATCAGCTTATACCCATGAAAGGAACGGTCAACGATGTAAACAGTCAAATACAAGCGAGCTCGGTGGGTACACCCAATGCAACATCAGAATATGACTTGATGTCGTGTGATTACGAGTCATCCGCTGAGATTCAGGACAGTGAAGCGCAAACCCAAGTGGGGGAGAAAGAATGTGATCAAGTGACGCTACCACCAGAACCACCACGCCCTGAACCCGATTCAGCAGAAGGAGACGAGGAAGAATTCCACGACGCTACTCCCACTGGTGAGAGGGGGCAAGCTACTCAGCCGGAGCCCGAGCACGCTCGTTATAGATCAGAAATGACAGACAAAGCGTTACGACCCATTCCTAGGGTTAATTATAAGCCGTTTTTTTAGTATAACATTACTTATAAGGAAAACTATATTGTTATTTAAAGGGGGGGAAATGTTGTATAGGTATGTGTAGCTACTTATATGCAGTAGCTACGCCACCCGTCATTCCTTAATAAATGTCAGTGCGTTGACAGCAGTCTTGCGTTTCACTTGTCCTTCGCTCTCATACGTAACAGAATATTTGCCCTGGTCTGGTCGTGCCTCGGAAAGCACGTTAAGCCGTTGGTCCCGGTTGGAATACGAACATCTAGTGGCAGTCGTTACGGGTACTTCGAGCTCTCAAAAGTCCAACAATTGGTCTAACTGCAATGCTTCGATGTCGCCTTCGGGTCGTGGAGGTCAGACGGCAGTCGCTTCACGGAAAATGTCGAAGTTTAGCCATATCAGCAGTTGGACTGGTAAAGCGGACCCCAGACTCCAACGCTGAAAAGGCTTCGGATGCGACTGGGATTAGCGCTGGGATGATGATGATGAGTTTCAGTATGTTCCATCGACGAGTTTTCATGATGATGATGAGTGGTGGTATTTTTTTTAAATTTAGGTATGGTTATAAACTTATGGTAAACAGTGATGCAATCGTTGACGGTAAAGCGCGCTAGTTTATAAGAGCCTTTTCACAGTAGCCTTGAAAAGACTTATAGTCAGACAGTAACACCGCCGCTGGCAAATTGTTCCAGTCACTCGATGTTAGCGGTATAAGACGGGGCAAAACTCTTCGTCCGGTGGCCAACGATAGGTTGGATATTCGCCGTAAGTCGGGTCGTCTGATGGTGGAATTCCCTTGCACATTCTCCTTAATGCAACAGCAAAATGCATATATATATATATATATATAGAGATATATATAGATGCATTTTGGAGACACATTTTGGACATTCTCCAAAATGCATATACAACGTGTAACAAAAAGGGTATATACATACCAAGGGCATGGCATCTTTAGATGATATCAGACGATATCGGAAGGGTTTCAACTCAAAATAAAATACTCAAAAAATTGGTACCAAATTTTCGGTTTCGTGTGTTTCTTAAAATCAAATCATAACAAACGTGGCAGCACACTACATACGTTAATAACTACTCGTTACCCGTCACGTTACTTGCCAAAATCCGATAAATATCTTCAATATCTCTGTGCGACTAGTATGATAGTAGCCTATTACAGGCGGTGTTTTTCCTCATAACTTCCTAACATAAAGAGATAGGATTAAAAAACCCTTCCAATATCGTTTGATATCATGTAAAGATGCCATGCCTTTGTTATGTATATACCCTTTATGTTACACGTTGTATATAGACATATATAGATGCATTTTGGAGAATAGAACACCGACAGGCTGGCTACTCTTCGCCTGTGCTCCAGGCTTTGGAGACCGTTTGAATAAAATCTGAGTCGCCAATTAGCCTTTGTTAGTTGTTTCGGGAATAATACTGAAATTCAGCTGCATCTACATGGAATAAAACAGATTGGGTTTAGAACGAAACGTGTTACCTCGCTAGAATAAATGACAGACTATTTGCTAGTTCTAGAGAGTTTTCTGAACCGAGAGAGATAAGGAGATGCGTATTACATTTTAAATGAAAAATATAAAGTACTATTTTTTGGCTACATTCGTAAATAGGCCACTTTTAAATTAAAATTGTATGCTGATATTGAAATCATAAGAAAAGAGCTGCGTGTCACGGAGATGAATATGCTGCGGTGGATGTGTGGAGTTACGCGGAAGGACCGCATCAGGAACTCCCGCATCCGTGGCAGTCTTCATGTCCGTGACATAGCGGACAAACTGCAGGAGGGTCGCCTACGTTGGTAAGGTCACGTCTTACGAAAACTGGCATGTTACGTAGGTCACAAATGTCTTGCCATGGCGTCTCCGCCGGGCCGGAACAAGCGGGGTAGACCAAAGAAGTGCTGGTTTGACGTTGTAAGAGATGACATGCGTGCCAGCAATCTCACACCACAGGATGCTAAAGATCGCGCGAAATGGAGGAAATTAAGTAAGAAAGCGGACCCCGGGCTCCAACGCGAAAGCCGCGGATGCATCCGGGGTAAACGCTGAGATGATGATGAGGATTGAAATTATAAATCCCAATTAAATTGATCTGTTTCCCACTACAATCATAGGCGGACGGTAAATGTACAATATTATACTGCTTCCCCTTTTGGATTGTAGGCTTACTCCGCGGATTAGGGGCGTAAGCGGTAAAGCTGGGTTATAAAATAATTATTATAAGTAAGCCTTCGTAACTTAGGGTGGACAGAACAGTGAAGACGACTTTTTTTTTCATTTTACGAGGCAACCCCGTATTCCTGTTCGTTCCACTTTTGGGACGATCACTAATATTATAAATGCGAAAATAACTCTGTCTGTCTGTCTGCACTAATATTATAAATGCGAAAATAACTCTGTCTGTCTGTCTGACTGTTACGCTTTCCCGCTTAAACCTCTCAACCGAGTTTGGTGAAATTTGGCACAGACAATCTTTAGATCCTGAGAAAGGCATAGGCTACTTTTTATGCCGGTAAATTTGATATTCCCGAGGGAAATCTAAAAAGCGTGATATAACCGAATTCCACGCGGGCGAAGCCGCGGGCGGAAAGCTAGTTAATAGTAAAAAATGTGTGCGTCTAAACTAAATCGTTAAACTAATCTAAATTAATCTATTTATTGAATTTCTTTAACTTTAGAAAACATAGGTTGTTAGTTAAATTTTATGTACACACATAAAGTGTAACTGTTTTGTCTCTTATAAATAAACCAGCTTTTCGCCCGCGGCTTCACCCGCGTGGATTTCGGTTATATCGCGCTTTTTAGATTTCCCTCGGAAATATCATTTTTTTTTTTTTTGTCAATAAAAGGTAGCCTATACCTTTCTCAGGGTCTAAGGATTGCCCGTGCCAAATTTCATCAAAATCGGACAGAGTTACTTTCGCATTTATAATATTGGTACCTATGGATTAAAATAAAATAAATGTAAGGAATGATAACCTCTTTCCAAAATCTTTTCCAGATCTCGCTAAAAAAGCATGAAAGAAAGGGAAACTAGACAGACTGACTTCGTAACACGTTACGAAACGGAACGATACGAAGTCATACGAAATTATCACATCTCTAAATTTGCAAAAAAAAATCTTGTGAAATAAGTGTTTTTCATCATTGAATCGCCAAACTTAATTCTTCAGTCTATAGAAGTCCCCTGCTGGACAAAGGTCTCCCTTAAGGCTTTCCATGATTACTGGTCTTGTGCGCGCATCCATCGGCTTCCAGCGACCTTCACCAGGTCATCGGTCCATCTTGATGAGGGCCTCCCTACGCTACGTCTTCCGGTACGTGGCCGCTACTCCTGAACCTTACTGCCCCATCGGCCATCGGTTCTACGAGCAATGTGCCGCCCACTGCCACTTAAGTTTAGTGACTCGAAGAGCTATGTCGGTGACTTTGGTTCTTCTGAGGATCTCCTCATTTCTGATTCGATCACGCAGAGAAACTCCGAGCATAGTTCTTTCCATCGCCCTTTGTGTAACTCTGAGCCTTCGTATGAGGCCCATTGTGAGCGATCACGTTTCAGTTCTATATGTCATCACTGGCAACACACACTGGTCAAAAACCTTTTTTTTTTGTATGGTCTAGAGACACTGTGGTATCTTGTACGACGAGAAGATGTAGCGTAGCTTCCCGAACGCTGCCCCACCGAACTGGATTCAACGATATACCTCTTTTTCGAAGTTGGACCTAACTAGTTGGACCGTTTCTCCCAGGTATATATACTCGTCAACAACTTCGGGTGCAGAGCAACCAACTAGAGTTGAAGTTGGTGCGACTTGAGAGTTCGACATGATTCACTGCTGAGGTCATTGAGCATTTTGCTCAAGTCTTCCAGGATCTCAGCCATGACCACGATTACATCTACAAAACGGAGATTAGTGATGTACTCACCGTTGATGTTGATGCCAAGTCCTTTCCAGTCCAGGAGCTTGATGACATCTTCCCACGCAGCAGTGAACAATTTGGGAGATATGACATCTCCTTGTCTCACTCCATGCCGCAGTTGGATCGGTTTCGAGTCCTGATCCTAGAGACGGACTGACACGGCTGTGTTTTTGCACAAACACTTTCTCACCTCAATGTGTCGATAGTAGGGTTTCTCTTCGAGAGTTTTGAGAAATTTTGCCTTACTCGAGACAAGAAAAAAGTGGTCGAGAAAACGAGATATCGAGAAATTCTGAAACTGAACAAAACTATAACTGTACAATAGATAATTCCCTAGCTGCTCTAATTTAGATGAAGATGACACTCTAATACAGACATTAGAAAACGAGCAAGTTACATCCTTTGAGCTGAAACTAAAATAGGCTATTTAAATGCCAGCCACAGACACTGCGAGCAACACTGAAACTGTTTTAACAAGAAGCTTGATTGACTTTCAGTTATATGAATCAACCAGCAAAAGAACAGCAAATCCGGAAAACTGGTTCAAAGCTGTTATGTCAGTAAAGCCTACGTCGACAGAAAATGAACGGTTTTTCTCCTTGTCTGGAAACTTTCTGACGAAAATACGAAGCCGATTGTCAGTTGATGCTATAAATGCCCTCGTATTTTTAAAGGCTTGTTTCCAAGACATATTGGACTAGCTTTTAAAGCAATTTCTGCTTTAAATTGTGTTTGTAATTAGTATAAGATTATTAATTATCTATTAGGTGCTTATGTTTACTTTCATAACGGAAATCTCAATTTATAACAAATATTGGAAAGTTGGACAAAGCTAAGTTACCTGTACCATAATGTTGTTCGTAATTAAGAAGCTAGTCTGATTGTTATTTTTATACCTAATTGAAAAACTGAAGTTTCATGTTACATAATTGAAAAGTTTGTAATACAGACAGAGACTAAAGTAAATTATTTAGTATGTAAGATACTCAATTTTATTGTGCTAACATGGTGAAATTGTTTTTAGAAGTTATTCCATTTGTTTTTTTTTTTTCAAACAAGAAGACTATTTATGACAAAAGATGTCGCTAGCATTTATTTCGCTTAATTAAAGTTTTATATACTTACTTAAGTTAAAGTCACATGAAACTAAAATTAAATGTTGTTGGTTGATAAATATTGTTATTGACATATGAATACATAAAAAGCGTAGTTTTATTGTTAAATCACACATATTTTTAACTAAATTCCACATTTCTCGACAACCCGAGAGTACCCGGGAAATAGTGGTCGAGAATTCTCTTGCTCCGGGAAATAAAAAGATCGAGAATTGAGAAACCCTTATCGTTAGTCAATTAGGCACCGCCCGAGACTGCATCAAATCGAAGGCCTTCTCATAGTCTACAAATGCTAAGCATAGTGGTTTGCTCAGTTACTTTTAACTAAAATAAGTAAATTATTTCCGTTCGACCCACTAACTAAAACCGAAGGATTAAATAGAAAATTATCAATTCCTAATCAAAAAATATCAATATAGGTAGACAGGTAACCAGCTAAAGCAGAAGTGAGCTTGGGATGAGATATCAAGCCACCTACGCCTACAACAAACACGGGGACATTTTAACAGAAAAGATCAGCTGATATTTAACTTAACTAAAGACTAAATAATTATTTTAATAATTGAATGGATAGTAGTGAATACTATTACACACCACCACTAAAGGTCTTCCCGTGAAGTCTTAATGACTTCAGATTAAGACTTTAAATTATTAAATATACTTCATGAGGGTTTCCCTAGGAAGTACATTTAAAAATTTAAAGGTTGTTTGTTTAAACTGAGACAAAAAATCGAAATCCGTACCCAACTGCTTTGTGACCGAATGCGGATCTTGAGATAGTCGATAGTAAAATGAGCCAGTTGTAATGTTTCTTACGTTATTAGAAACTAAATAATCTAATAGGAGTTTAGCTTTAAGTACGTATCCGGAGTCATGGAAGGTTGCTGATTTCATTACGATTGCGAAGCCTGGGAAACTACCACATGAAGCATCATCATGGTTTCCTTCGTTTCATGTAATTACCGCGGGCTGATTATAAGCAATAATAATAATAATTATTTATTTCAGACGTAGTCCATATAATGTTAGTAATACAAAAATTCAAAATACAAATAAAACCTTATAAATCTATTGTTAGTACACAAAACAGTAATACAACACAATGAAATGGAACCGCACAGAAGTACCAAGTTATGCCAACCCTAGGACGCGACCACCCGTAGTGTGTAGTCGCATCCAGTGCCGCCACATCGGCGAGTCCCAGCGGTCCACGAACACACTCAGAAGACTGTTTGGGCTATCCCGCATTCGCTTCATGAGAGATGCACAGCGCTTCCGCATGATGGCATGGAAACCATCCACTCTTTTTTCAGCAAACATTGCTGAAGCGCTGCAGCAGCGCCGTAGTCCGAACAGTACCTACTCTGAACGCATTATTATACTGGACCCGCAGAGCGGTGCATGTACGCTGCGTGTACTTAGACCACAAGCTGCAGGTGTAGAAGGACTGGCAGAAGGCCCTAAATAAAGTCACCTTGACTTGCTCGGTACACCGTGCAAACCTGCGGGCCAGCATGTTACAGCGCATAAACAGCGCCCTGCGTTCCCTCTCCAAATCACGGTCATCACACAGATCCTCAGAGACCCAGTGACCCAGATACTTGAAATTAGTTACTCTGTTTAAGGTGGCACCGCAAAGATACAGAGGAGGCACACTAGCGTATGAACAATAGTTTTAATTTTCACAGTTCAACAACATGCATTGTGTTATTTTTATGTAGGTATGCATTATGCAATGATATATTAGCATTACCTTTCAAAATGATTCATTTTCTAACTAAAAGTATCATACTCAATTAGGGTTTTGCGTACCACATACCTTCTTCTTCTCCTTCTTCAGCCTATAGATGTCCACTGCTGGACAAAGGCCTCCCCCAAGGCTTTCCACGCTGACCGGTCTTGTGCTGCCCGCATCCATCGGCTTCCCGCGACCTTCACCAGGTCATCGGTCCACCTTGTTGGGGGCCTCCCTACGCTATGTCTTCCAATACGTGGCCGCCACTCCAGAACCTTACTGCCCCATCGGCCATCGGTTCTGCCACCACCACCTACCACATATAGTTTTTAAATAAAAAGTTGATATTTTGAAGGAAACCTGCGGAGGTGTGCTTCAAAATATCAACTTATTATTTATTTTAAAGAGGTGTTACTCTACAGCATATATAGGTACTTAGTTGGGCCCATATTATACAAGTTGTGTGAAAATGTTGTACACACATAGGTATAAACATTTATATAGGTATTCAAAGCATAATGTTACTTTCTCTCTCTCTCGCTTTGCTCTCTCAAATAACTTTGAGAGAAATATTTCTTTTATGGAACCCAGGAACGTTATGTCCGCATTTTCTTTTACATAGAGTACCACATAGGCCCGAAAAATATTCCGGAATTATAATGTCGCTTTATTGTCAACGTACCCACGTTAAAACGTGCACATCAAACAACGAGTTTCAACAAAGGCCTAACTCCCAATCATACAAAATGAAACGATCAAAAGTGAACAAAGAGGATTTTCTCAATTTATCGTATTTTAAATAACGGCAAATGACCTTTCTCGTCAAATTTCAACAGATTGGAACATATGATGAGAGGCGAACTGAGATTAGTTACAAGCGTGGGTAGGCTTTTATATCTTCTTTAAGATTTTATGAACTGGTTTAATGATATATAAATCTCTGTAATACCTATTGTTCTCGGATTTGAACCGTTACCTACTTTGTATAAGGTACCTATATAACATAAATTTAGTCAAACAATTATATTTATATGAAATAGTTTCATTATGATCCATCTGGTCTGGTTAGGTTAAAGCACGTTAAGCCGTTGGTCCCGGTTGCAATACGAACATCTAGTGGCAGTCGTTATGGGTTGTTGGAGCCCTCAAAAGTCCAACAATTGGTCTAATTGCAATGCTTCGATGTCGCCTTGGGGTTGTGGAGGTCAGACGGCAGTCGCTTCACGGAAAATGTCGAAGTTTAGCCATATCAGCAGTTGGACTGTAAAGCGGACCCCAGACTCCAACGCTGAAAAGGCTTCGGATGCGACTGGGATTAGCGCTGGGATGATGATGATGAGTTTCAGTATGTTCCATCGACGAGTTTTCATAACTTTGACCTTGTATTAAAAACAAAACAGAAATAGGTAATTCCATACACATACACACAACATATAATTTTATTCAATTTGCATGTTTTAATATACATACGTATTAAAAACCTGGGGCCCATCGCGAGGGTTCAGGCGCCCCTGTGAGTGGGAAAATTAAGGTAAGTGTCAATAAACGTGCGGGACCTGCGATACGTGCCCACCTAGCATTGTTGTCTTTGTTAACCGATTTCAAAAAAGGAGGAAGTTCTCAATTCTTCGTAATCTTTTTTTAAGATTACGACGATTAGACGCCTGAACCGATTTGCACATTTTTTTTTTATTTTTGTTTGATAGGGATGTTCTTTCCAGGTGGTCCCATAGTTACCAGGTCAGGATCTGGTAATGGCAGACAAGAGGATTCAAGGGGAACTTTGAAACATCGTAGGGGCGACTAGTGCATTTCTAAGTATTTTCATTAAGTATTTTAAAGCACTACAATTTAATAAAGGTCTGGAGTAGATCTGATGATGGAGCCGGTAGACAATCGAAGGAACTCCTCAACGATTCACAGCAGATACCTAGTATTTGTGCTTGATTAATTTGTATTGATAAGAACTTTACACCTAGATGTATTGTGATTGCCATTAGGGGTCATAAGATGAAGACAAAGGACAGCTAAGGGAAGTCCTCAACGGTTTACGGTAACTACTTTGTGTTTGGACTTAATTCATTTATATTGATGAAAACTTTGCACTTAGATGGGTGAAAATCATGGTTTGCAGTATATTTGATGATGAATACCATTGGCAGACGAGGTAAATCCTCGAGGTAAATCATAGGACAACCACTACCTACTCGTCACAATCAATTAAAATCAAGAGACTGAATTTAAGTTGCGTAATCGCGTTATGTCTAGTATTGCTCATACTTTCATTTTGGTCTCATAAGAGTTTTATAGAAATCGGTTCTGTGGTTTCTTTTAATTGAAATAAACAAAATTACGTCTCGTCAGCGTCCAGCCTGACCGGATACAGCTGAACAGTACTTTTCACAACTAAAAAGTGAAAAATAACTAACTTCAGAAAAAACTGAAGACACCGATTTCTGAAATTAGTTATTTTTCACTTTGTAGTGTTTTTTGGCAGTCGTTTTTTTGTATAAAGTTTTCATTTATTTAGTAATCCGGTCACGGCGAAGACTATAAAAGTACTATTGATTTCAGTGAACATCTTTCTCTATTAAACACGTGCGCCCTCCGCGCATCTAGCAATCTATTTATCTAACCACTACCTCCTTTATTGTTTTCTTCGTGGCCGTATTCCTTATAACTTAAAACGTAGCTAGACTTAAGCGATAAACGTGAAGAGAACACCCCGGGGACTCAATTCCTTGTATATATTGCATGCGAAAAATCTGTCTGTCAGCTTGTTACCTGAGGATTTGACATAAAGTGTTATTTCTACAGTAGCTAGCGACTCTCCAGAGCATTACGTATGATGATATTTCCAACTTCTTTTTGTTTTGTTAGCTCCACCTAAGTCATAAACTTATTCTTTGTATTTTTCTCATTCTGTGAGACATGCAACAATAATTGTCATAATTTTTGGCGATAGCTGCGATATCTAAAGTCTCAAAAATCAGAACAAATAAATGCAACCATCATGATCTTCGATATAAGACCTAAGCGGCATGCACAAAAACCAAATACCAATATATCAGTTGCTTCAACGAATAAGCCCAAATTTCTAACATTTGCTCTTCAATTTGGCCTTTGACTTGTCAAACTTGGCTCGCGTTGAAATTGACTCGATTCAACGTCGCAGATCGTAGTATCTCAATTCATTACGTCAACGCTTACTCTTTAAGGGTCTGGGAAATATGCACTAAACAAAAGCTTAGGGCTGATATTACCATACATTTTAACCGTGGAATGATATGGATGCCTGACAGTGCCAATATGGAAAACAATATCCTGAGGTTTTATTTATTTAGTACAAATTCTAGGTATAAAAGTTTGGTGGAATCCGCCCTAAAGCAAACGATTTTATATCCGGTTCCTGTTACTTACCAATAGCTTTGTATAAAGCTCGTGCACGTAGATATGTACGTACCAATACCATGCCAATACCGTAATCTTCATAGCTTAGCATTGGAGACCCTTCATCCGTTATAAGCCTGTGCTAGTAAAATAGCTTTCGGGTTGGAGATAGGTAGGACGCAGAAACCAATTTCTAACAAAATTAATACAATGCGAAAATGAAACTATCGTTTTTGGTATCATTGATCTTATCGATATTGGTGTTTTTTTTTTAATATTTTACAAACATTTATAAGTTATCTGTGTTATGATTTTCTTCTAAGGCCTGAATGCCTCTTACAATGATGTCGGTCGCGTACGGTGTTAAGGTCATAGCCCGCTTACACGACTATGCTCCCACCCGGCAAAAGAATATAATTTGAAAAAATATTGGCTTTAAATATTTCTCTTTAGATATATTTTACGTTATCTTCATAAATTAGCAGACAGCGCGCTGTCAGCGAGTTTACCGCCGTCAGACTGCTCGGTAGCTGACAGCCTCCGTGGCGTAGCGGTAGCGGACGCGGCCGCTGCGCAAGGTGGCGCGGGTTCGATCCTCGCACAGTGCAAGTATTTGGATGCATGAATATGAATACTTGCACTGGTCTGGTCGTGCCTCGGAAAGCACGTTAAGCCGTTGGTCCCGGTTGCCATACAAACATCTAGTAGCAGTCGTTACGGGTTGTTGGAGCCCTCAAAAGTCCAAAAATTGGTCTAACTGCAATGCTTCGATTTCGCCTTCAGGTTGTGGAAGTCAGACGGCAGTTGCTTCACGGAAAATGTCGAAATTTAACCATTTCAGCAGTTGGACTGGAAAAGTGGACTCCAGACTCCAAAGCTGAAAAGGCTTCGGATGCGACTGGGATTAACGCTGTGATGATGATGAGACTGCTTGGTAGTTAATGCCTAGCTGGTAGCACGTTGTAGACGAGCGGTCACTGCTAGCAGTCGCCGCGCGGTCGCCTCTCAGTCGGTTGCTTCCAGCATTTTATGCACCCAAAAATCTTCGTCTGTTACGCGTGTAGCGGGTGTGTTCGTATGGCGCTTCTCCCTTTATCCTTAAGTGCAATAGCAATAATTAGTAGTTCGTACGTTGTGAACACCACTACGATCGACGAAGCGTTTCGCCTCCTCCTTTATACCGCGTACATCGAGGGACTGGAACAATTTGCCAGCGGCGGTGTTTCCGTCGGACTACAATTTGAGTGTCTTCAAGGCTAGAGTGAATAGGCTCTTAATAAACGAGTGCGCTTTACCATCAACGATTGCGTCGCTGCTTACCATCAGGCAGGATTGCGGTCAAGCGCTGGTTTATAATTTGTACAAAAAAAAAAAGAACCGGGACATAGTTAGTAAAAAAAAATAGTTGCTTTAATGGAAACCGATCGCGGGCTATGTCTATTGCGAAAAGCGAGAGCGGTGAGAGGAGGGAAGGAGGAGAGCGACGGGTGGATAGCTGGCCGTCTGCTAGCTGTCGCCTCGTATCCTGTGAGCAGTATAGTCTTAGTTTAGGAAGGTCGTGGGTGGGAGCTCTATCTAAGGATCTAAGGCACCAGGCGCTCGCACAATGTACGTAACAACGTACGCGCTGCTGCCGATAGACAGCGTCGCAGTATGGTGCTATATCGAACATTATGTATATTTTCAACATTCCTCGAAGGCCAGAACACAGTGTATATTTGTACGCGTAACCGACGCAAGAGACTAATATCATCTTCTCTTACTCTGACCTTCACGTACATCTTTGTTTATATTCAGTCCATTCTTCTGTGGAATGCGTTTATCAGGCATTAGCGGCCTCCAGCGACTTCGTTCGCGTGAAGTTAGTTATGCTCCGGTCCAATTAGTCGCAGCGTGGTGTTATATAGCCTAAAGCCTTCCTGGATTAATGCGCTATCCAACGCAAAAAGAATTTTTCAAATCGGACCAGTAATTCCTGAGATTAGCACGCACGAACAAACAAACAAACAAACTCTTTAGCTTTATGAACTCAACTCTTCATTTAAACGGAAATCGCAGAGTTATTTTCTAATTAATTAGGATAGAGTCATCTCAACACCTCTTCCAAGTATGTAATAGTAGTTTATGATACTGATACATAATGAGGGGTATTAAGCACGAGTGTGAGTTTAACAAACGAGCGAAGCGAGTTTTTTAATAGTATCAAACGAGTGTGTAGTACCTAATTATGTACAGTTTCATACACTACTTTATCTAATCTCAGTACGTCTAACGCCAACGCAAAACAATTCCATTTATTCAGTTTCATAATAAATTGTAATATGCAAAATGTTAACAATTCTGCACCCTGCATCACAGCGCATGCGCCAAAACGCGCGCAGCCACAGATAAAAAATGAAATAGTACTGTCTACATTGATATAATATTAAACAGATATGATATTTTGTACGCTTCAAGTTCAATGCACTAGTGACTTATCTACCTTAGTTTAATATTATATCAATGGCTGTCTATGGTCTGTACAATAATGAAAAAAAAAAATATAACATTATTTTGTTAGAGAAATAATGTTATAATTTAATGTTTTAATTTCCTTTCGATATACTATTGGTAAAGTACGTCAATATAAACTCCTTTTTGGTTTTATATTTTTAATTTTTTGATATGAGAGTAGATAATAGTATTTTATATGTTTTACATATTATTTCTTACATATTTCGGTATAGTATTCACTCATAGCTTATTTAAGTATTAGTTGAACTACAGTTAGAGTAGTAGCAAGAGTATTTATATCATTTATTATATTTTCAAACCAAAGCACCTGCACTCTTGAGTGGCAGAGAAAGCTTAAGGCATTAAGTTCGCCTTAATACATTTCTTTGTACCAAAAGTATAAATAGAATCATTGCAGGAAGAATGATAACTTTCTGTTCCTTAATTTCCATGTTACAATTTAAAAAATACAGGTTATCTACC
Source organism: Sesamia nonagrioides (assembly GCA_017933935.1). Classification (NCBI taxonomy): domain Eukaryota; kingdom Metazoa; phylum Arthropoda; class Insecta; order Lepidoptera; family Noctuidae; genus Sesamia; species Sesamia nonagrioides. The sequence continues at coordinate 273,985 of JADWQK010000456.1, read as the reverse complement.
GAGAACTACGTGCAAATCTTCATTGATAATGGACTTTTCATTTAATTAAAAATTCATGTAATAATCAATTAATCAACAATATAGTTTTTTTATTTATTTGTTATTAACAAAATAAACAGCTCTTTGAAATGATATTCTAAAACTAGAATTACATTCAATTACGGATTAAAAACTTAAGTCTAGTCACAAGTAAAACTAAGTTTAGTAGTTATTTCATAAAAAACTATTATTACTATTAAATTTTTAATTATCTAATCATATCTATATAATCATCAACCTTTTTTTTTTATCGTCCCACTGCTGGGCACAGGTCTCATACAGAGAAGGATTGAGCGTAATCACCACGCTTGCTCAATGCGGCTTGGCGATTTCAGAGTTAAAGTCCAGGTTTCCTCAAGATATTTTCCTTCACCTTCAGTCATTGGTGTCCAAGATATACTTAGAAAGTACATATAACCTTTAGAAAAGTTACATTGGTACTTGCCTGACCTGGAATCGAACCCGAGCACTCATACTTGAGAGGCTGGTGTTTTAACCATTAGGCCACCACGGAGGATTATGTGTGAGAAGTCATAATAATGACTTCTTACACATCTCATCATTCTCTTCTTTTGACTTTTAGCAGAATTCAGGGAGGCTTCTAATAAGAAGCCTGCCTGAATTCTGCCTCTCTGAATCTGAAGTGGTACCAAGTATTAGCGGACTTAATGCCTTAATAGGCTTCATAAGTTACTTTTACTGTAGGATAATTTCCGACATTTACGCGGGTGAAGCCGCGTCAAGTAGCTAGTAGCAAAAATAATGACCACACTTATAAGGAAAACCTATATGGGCAAAAAGTTTTACATACCTACTCTATTCAGTGGTATTCCCTCCCTCTGGTGGTAGGGGAGTGTCATCCCCACAAACACACCTTCAGTAAATAAGTAGGTATAAATCCCAAACAATAATTAAATTGTACATGTGGCCTGAACTTCAAGTTTCGGCTTTATTTAGACACTAGTCTCCCACAATTAATTAGCCTAATGGAAAAAACCTCTTTAATAGTTATGTATCAGCTCTTTTTATCGACTGTTTATTTGCCCGCTCACCTAATACGGATAATAATACAATGGTCAACTAGTTATCATTTTATAATATGTTTTTTAGATATCTACTTTAAATGTGAGCTAATTAGACACAGTCTAAAAATAGAAGTGATATAATTGTTGTACTCATTCCACCACTCGTGAGTTTAGCGGAAAAATTATTAATTTTTGTGAGATTTATTTATAATTGCGTCACAAATTTATGCTGATTCCAGCTACAACTGGATTAGGCTTCTGAATTTAGAAATTAATTGCTGTGTTACTGTGAAACAGCGAATTGAAAAAAAGAAGGCGAATTTACAAGTTCTAGCCCGTAGGTAAGTTCAAAATACGGGAGAGTTTATTTTGTGTAAATTACTTACTTCAGCACCACTGCTCTCAAAATGGTGAAGGAAACCATTCAACCAAGGCATGCTGGTTTTCTCACTATACCTTTCTTCCGACCAGTGTGTGTTGCCAGTGATGACTTATGGAATTGAGACGTGGTCGCTAACAATGGGCCTTATAAGAAGGCTCAAAGTCACTCAAAGGGCAATGGAGAGGGCTATGCTTGGGGTTTCACTGCGCGATCGAATCAGGAATGAGGAGATCCGCAGAAGAACGAGAGTAACCGACATAGCCCGTAGAATTGCAACACTAAAGTGGCAGTGGGCTGGACACATTGCCCGTAGGACCGATGCCTGATGGGGCCGACGAGTTCTCGAGTGGCGACCACGCACCGGAAGACGTAGCGTAGGCGACAAGGTGGACCGACGACCTGATGAAGGTTGCGGGAAACTGCTGGATGCGGGAGGTGCAGGACCGGTCGTCGTGGAGAACCTTGGGGGAGGCCTATGTCCAGCAGTGGACGTCTTTCGGCTGAAATGATGATGATTATGACCTTTCTTCACCGTTTTAAGAGTAGTGATAATCAAATCAAACACTCAAAGACATGCGGCAACATGTACAAACCCGCAATGCCCCTTCATGGTACGGGACACTCTCTCGGAGAGAGGTGACCTGTGTCTCATCAGCTGGATAACTATAGCCTATTTATTCTGGAAAATGAATTTACAAATTGCAGTATAAATCCCATAAATTTACTCAACAGAACACAAGTGTTATGGCAGTCAACACAATTAATAGAGCACTTGTTTTAATGCACATGTCACACATTCATTACATTAACAAAACATTATATAAAATACCACACGCCAGCCTTTCATATTTTAACGCCAATATAATGAGTATGTTGGTATCAGTCAATCACGTGGTTGGACCTGGATATATGGAACAGATGGACACACTGTAACGGATAGAACTTTGGACATAGAAGCTTACATGGGAAAAGAGGCTACTTTTTATCCTGTTTCGTAATCCCCGTGGGGTCCGCGAGCAGAATGAATTATTATTTATTTTTGTTGTTCCGTCTCAACGGATTAATAATTTAAGAGAACTTAAATCTACGTGTAGCTGCGGATAAAAGCTTGTACAATAACGGTATTCCTGTTTATTCTATAGCAATGGAATAAAAGGCAAGCTTTGTCAGAATTTTTCGTTTAGGAACATCGTTTTATAATTGTTTTCATATAAATAAAGAAACTAGGGCATCCTGTCCTAGTTTCTTTTCCTATCTTACAAAGATTGATGACAGGAAGAATCGGATAACATTGACGGAAAAGTTATATTTTATCAGTTAAAATAAACGAAAAACTTGGTTACCTAGACCAAAGCTACCTAAATCCTATGCCAATAGTTACTATAAGTAAATACATAATACTGTACTTAACTCATATCATCCCAGTGTTCCAATTTTGGATGTAATTTTGGAACGCTTTTTTTTAATTTTATTTCAGTTATTGAACGCATCTTCTAATTAAGTTTTCTATAAGAAAGTGATCAGAATCAGAATGCTGAATGATGACAGTGACAAAGATTTAAATCATTGGATTTGATAGTCTCGTTTCTGTTTAGATTTGATACACAATGTCGCTTGACGCAATAACTTGCTTGCCATGGAAACGCTATTTAATCACGTGAGTTTACTCTTTTCAGTATGGACCCTTTGACTAAAACAGTGAGAGCAAAAATGGCTATTTCATCCAATGATCAGAGGTGTGACTTGTTAAATTTACCATCAACGGTTGCATCACAGTTTACCATCAGATAGGATCGCGGTCAAACACTAGTTTACAGCAATAAAAATCGATGTAAATAACAGATTTTCATAACGGCCATGCATAATATGATTTAATTAAAATTTTAGACTGAAATTCTTTTGTAGGAAACCAAAGCAAAAAAACAAACTAATCATTTTTAAACTCATTTGAGCAAATGCACTCAAATAACTTTAAAAATAATTAAAAATTCCATGTAAGGACCAATAAAAAAGAACCGAAGCTTTGAACATGAAAATAAAACCTTACATTTAACGAAAAGTGCAATACAAAAGTTCGTAAGCGTTATTTTCATGTTTAAGCCTTTAGGGAAATGTTATATCACGTGCATATAAAAAAAAAAATCAGTTATTTTTATATGTTTACTTTACCTGATAAAACTGGCATTGCAAATGTTAAGTTAAACCTTAAAAGACTATATTTAACGGCGAGTTTTGCCTCGTGCCGCAATTTATTGCCTCGCCAAGCCGTTTCATGTTTGAACACTCGCTTTTATTTTTAAAGTGTATTGCTTTACAATTCCTGGATGAAATAGACTTCTGATCGCTTATTTTTCTTCGGCGCTAACTCAATTGTTTATTGACAATTGTTCAATGTTTTTATTTATCGTCCTTTAACTTTTCGAGGCGAGAGCGCTCGATTTGCATGAAAGCCTTTGAAAATGAAGAAAGCTATAAACTTTTGATTTTTATGGCTGGCTGTGCCGATTCAACTCACATATGGTCGTAAGTACGGGCTGCTTTTCTTCAAAGAACTCGACATAAAGTCAATAAAGCTGTAAAGTAAACATCAGCCGTGGTTAAATCATTTGATGAACACCGCGAGCGCTACGTTCACGCAAGCCTCTAATCAAAATTTAGAATCTTCCGACGTCACGCAATTGTTGCCTCGTACGGTCTTATGGTGAGCGCCGCGCGCCGCGCTAGTCGCTCGCCGTCATAACTTTAGTTCACTACAGGATCGATAATAATTTACTTATGCATACTAGGTCTACCCCAATGCCACTTGCAATGATGGATTGAACATCACTTTGGACTTCGTAGCAAACTCATACTAAAATGGCATAAGTTGAGCTCTCAAACTTCTTTTGGAAAGTTTGAGTTTTGGACGTTACCCGGTCGATATGATGCTTACACAAACATGCATACAAAAAAATGTCTGCAGGATTATTTATTTAGCTACCTTTTGATCATCGTGGTTATTTTCAAGGCAATTTTTTTTTCCTAATTAAATTATAAAACCCACTGTGGTTTAATGGTTTTTAAGCATAATAGCCTTGGAAATAACCACGATTATCAAAAGGTAGCTAAATTAAGTTACTTAAGACTGAAGGTGTTGGATATGAATGTAGAACGTGAACAATTGAGACATCACAGCATCGGTAGAGCATGTCGAATATTATACCTAGATGATCATTGCCTACACTTGTGAATTTTATTTTTTTATTTTTTTATTCGTTATAAACTAGTGCTTGACTGCAATCCCGCCTGATGGTAAACAGTGATGCAATCGTTTATCGTAAAGCGCACTAGCTTATTAAGCCTATTCACTCAAAAAAACTGAGTGAATAGGAAGGAAGACGGCAGGCAGAGCGAGGTGATGCAATGTTTAACCCAACAACACGACCAACGATGCTGCGCCAGAGGATGATCTGGAGACCCTCCACGACCACACTCCCGACACAACAACATTAGGCACATCGTACCCGGCACACATCACAACACAACTGCTCAGACCCGGCCTCCGTACGGCTTCACCAGACATCATGCCGGAACACGACGAATCGCTTGGCGGCAAGACTTTGTCTTGTGGGTGGTAACTTATGCCAAAATTACCACGCAATCATATTTAAATATAAGGAGTATATCTGACATCGACGCACAAACGAGTACCATGGATCCAGTACATGATTCTGAACCCCCCAGTGGTGAAATTTTTCGTCGGTTTTTTCCTGAGTTGAAAAAAGTTATATGTAGTTTTTTCACTTTAAACTGTTCATAATTGCCATAAGTACTTTTATAACCCAATAAGATTTTAAAGGAAAAACTAATTAATTCGCTAATTACACAAAAAAGCGCAATGTGAACAAAACTCGAAAAACTATCCTATCCGCTGATTTAATAGAGTTCAACGTCACGTGGTCAACGTCATACCTACAAACACGCGCGGCGGCACGCTTGCAACGTTCAAAGACTAAGCCGACACATTTTTTTAAACACTGTGATTTCTGTACCTAACCGCTCATTAACGATATAAATGACTATCATAATTTTATTAGTGGCATGCGTTGTAGCCTTTTCGCGAAGTTTGCGTTAAGATGTCAGATACAGCCTGTATAACTACTCAATGTTGCAAAACAAATGACTTAAGACGAGATGTGGGTTCAGGATATATCTACCAATAGAAATATTTCTGCCTAATCCTCGGCATATACAGGGTTGGCGTTTTGTTATATATTACTTCGCTTTTTAGAATACTGTAAGTAAACTTATTTTATGAACTCTGCAGGTAAAGGATAGACTTTTGCTGATTAACAAACTTTAAAAAATCAAGGTTATCGTAACAGGTAAAGTGAAAATCTAATATTACAGAAGCTTTCACAAAATGAACAACCACCCATACCTACTTAACTCTAACAAAGCATAGCGGATTGCTTTATTAATGTAACTTTTATAGCATCATGAACAAGAATGACACATACAATATACATGGGCTAATATTCCATTCTTATTTTTTAACGTTGATCGTAAAGAATAAAAACGAAATTTTAAAAATCACTTTATACACATTCTCGTAAAACACGACTTTCGCAGACGAGTTTAGATCCAAATGTCAAGGGGAATGAAACGTACACGCGGCCAATAAAATTATTCTGTTTCTTACGTTTTTATTGCTGAACAATTTTCACGACCATTTTGCCCTAGTGACTAATAGAATAAATTAGAGCGATATGAACTCATGAATCAATCAACAGCCTTCAGTTCACTGGACATGGAGTTTTCCTAGGAGTAATGAGAATCCGTTACGTAAAATAAATATGTACGGACGACGGCAGGTCAAGCTACTCGAAACTGTCAAATATTCTCAATCAACCTTGAGCCTTAATTCTTAGAAGATAAAGTTGAAAATCGAATAAAGAAATCTGGCAGATTGTACCTAGTAGCTTGATGTGCTGTCGTATGTACACTACAACACACACGCTTGTGAATACGGACGGGGATATACGACCGATATATCTAAAATCGATATATTTGGCAAGGTGTAAAAACTATTAACTCTCAATCGAAGTTAGATTTATCAAAAAACAAGCAGGTTATACAAAAAAAAAGAAGTTTTCTGATATTGTTCTCGAATGGTCGCCATAGGTAGCTATTCATATGCAGGGAGCTTTACAAAGAGCGAAATGTCGTCGGCGATTTGGTACAAAAGTTGTAAGTGTAGGACTCGTTGGTAGGCCGATATCTGGAGCGTCGGCCCACCACTCGCGAGCAATCTGTTTACGTAACAGCCCCGTTATGTTCGGAGAGGGTTCCCGTAGTAGACGTTAAACATATTGCCTCATAAATCGTGAGAATCCCGGCAAGCGCTGTACACCCGTACCGGTGTCGATTTGACTACGTTTCCTTTACGATTCCACCATATTGAGCGATCGGGCTCAACATTTAAATATCACTACATAAATCTGCGTGACATATAAGCCGTTATATTCGCTCAACCATGACGAAATATCAAATAGTTGCGATAACTTATCCAAACCAAATGTTCATCGTGCCAAATATATACTTAACATTAACATTGATTATAACTTCATAATAAATTGTCAATTTAACATAACATTTTTACTTTCTTGTTTTTATTTATCTTGATCTAATGGTTGGCTAATATCACTGTATGAATTAATAATAATATCGACGCTTGAAAGGCAATCATATCTAAGCGACAAAAATTCGTAAATTGAGTTATATACACCAAACGACGCAGAATAATCTGGCGGTTCGAATGGTGTATATAACTCAATTTACGATTTTTTGTCGCTTAGATATGATTGCCTTTCAAGCGTCGATATGTATAATAAACTTCTATATTTGAATCAAATTATACTTAACACCAAAAACAAATTGGAGTATAGATATAACAAAGATCAAGTTACAAAAGCTATACCGTGTTAAAGGCGAGCAAAAACAGCAACACCTACCTATAAGGAAGTTTACAATTAAAATCTAATTAAGTATTTTTACAAACGTTTTTATCAGGAATATCCAAAAGGTCATTACACCGCAAAGTAGGTTAAACTTAGTTTTGTGGCTAACTTGGTTCAAGATTAGACATCTACACGAACACGCAAGCGGATGCGGAGGTATGCGCGGACACAAGAGCGGAGGCGGTCGCGGTTCTACGAGGCATGCTCGCCGTCATACGATGCTACAACTGTTGCAAAATTGCTTTTGTTGTTCGATAAATTAGAAATGCTTCCATTCAGGGTCGCTGAAGTTTCTTTAGAGGTCGAGCACCATATTTCCTGTTCACCGGCTTTCCATTGGCATGTGAACAAATGTTACAAAGGATAAAGGGTTAATATTTCGTTGTAATGACTGGTTTGTGTTACCGATTAGTCTTCATATGGCTACGATTTAATGTACTATGAACCGATTGAACATAAAAGGATTTTAATTGGTGAATGGTTCTTAACCAAGACTTTCTAGGTATAGGAAAATAGAACAGATGTCTTTTGGCTATTTATAATATATGACAGCAACATAGAATAATTTGTCAAAGTGAGTGCATCGAAAACAGATTCAGTTACTCCAATACTACAGTTGATATCTATTTTAATGCATAGGTATAATGAATGGGTGTACTGCCTGCGAATATTTGGTCTAGTTTTGTTAAAATAGGTACCTACATACATACGTAGAATGTAAGTACTTACACAAATTATATATCCTAATGTGATAACCGGTAACCTGTATTAAGCGCTAGCCATTAATACAAACTTTATTTATTACATAAAAATCTGCGTATTCGTGTAAATAGGGAGAAAAAGAGCGCAATATACCAACTGCCCGTTTTATCATCCCACAAATCGTAAAGCTCTGAGAGAAAGGTATACTGGTGCGCTAGTAGATAGCCGACTTGTTGGCATACTGTCACAACATTGCGGTTTAACCAATTTTCACCAACGATATTCATGCCAAAAATGGTTTTATTTAAAAAAATGGTTGTATATTAAACAAAGGAGACAATAATGTAGACATAAAACCACAGATAATGTAGCTAAACAGTTTTGGATTTTTTCTTAATTGACCTGGATTTATAATACATCAGCCTGTTGTGTTTTCCATATTAGGACAAGGTCGAAGAAAGCAGTTAATTACCTATACAGGGTGGCAAGGGCAATGTAGCGCAATCGTTGCATGATACTAAACCCCAAAATTTTCCTCGATTATTAATAAAAGTTGGTGTTCCATAGATTTTAACAGCGTAGGTAGGTATCACAGTCTATGGAACAACACATTTTTTTTTTTATAAACGTCGATAAATATCTAAGCTACAGGGGTCTAGAATCATGTCATGGTTACAGTTCGTACGTCGATGTCCCTGCTGCCCTTTAAACCACAAGTTTAATATAACCGCGGAACTCACGAGATTTTCGCTAAACTCGCTTTATTACGTACGTGCGCGAGTTTAGCCGTCCTGTCGAGCTCTTTATTAAATAGCTCCAAAACGATATCAACACCCAAGGCGTGCGTGTTTTATTACCTAAATAAAGGTTACAGATAAGAAACACATTATCTGTTGAAGCAACAACCACTGACAGATTGTTAGGCTTCTTCTAAAACATTCAGACAACCCTTTTCACTAACGTGACTCTAACAAATGACTCTGGATTTCTCGTTCGTTCTGAAAGCTGCGCGAAAACCAATAAGTACCTCCTTGGCAAGATATAAAGATTATGGCTACGAAACATTTATCATTCAAAGTTGACTTGCGCTCCTCGCGGTTTATTTTATCTAATTTGAGCATTTGGGAAAGCAAATATTTAACTATATTCTTTGTTCACTAAAATATTCAACGTTTCCATCGCGCGTACGTTTCCGCCGCAATTGGGTTGATTCGTTTAACTTAGTAAATATTGCCTGACTAGTTCAGTACCTACTCGTATTATACTTAATATTTATGGGCCCCAGTATTACACAACCTGAAAAAATTTTGTGATTTTTATTCTACTTCTATCATCTTGAACACTTTTTTTTCCGCGGTGGAAGTCCTCATATAATGTCCGCCGCCCTGGGGTGGGCGACGGCGTCTGTCAGACTTCTACTGACTAAACCACCCCAGTGTTTCTTCTATTACGAGCGCGCGTGGAGCCGCGGGAGTTTAAATTCTTCCACGGCCCCACACCCTCGTGCTGGCCCGGTCTGTCCGGGCCTCGTCTCCTGCATGGGGTAGTGGGGTGTTAAACTTCCCCGTGCATCGTTCATCTTGAACATCTACTTCGACTTTTCAATACACATTTTTCCAACGCTTCAAGTTATGATCACCAGCATCTTCCATGCATATAAATTACAAGTGTCGTAACTGCAGTTTTAAAAATATCAAGTATTAAATGAACTTACTATTGCCATGCAGATTAAGGGATTCCTATATTTTCATGGAAATAGGTATTTTATCTGGAATCGGTTCACGCCTAGCTCGTCTACGCGACCATTACGAAGGCAGTATGTATGTAAAATAGATGTGTAGGCTCATTGAGATGGTTTTCCGGAGCGGGAACATCAATAGACCGCTTGCGTTTGTTGAGTCCTCGTGACCTAACCCCCGGCGAGATTCCAATCCACTAACATTTTATTTCACTTACCCACTCTCTTGATAGCCAATACCTGCTCGTATGTTACGTTTCTTCGCAGGTTTTGATCTTGACTTTCATCGTTAGCTACGCAGCTCAGCCGCCCAAGTAGGTATAGAGAGTGCCTTTAACTTCAACCCTATCCTTGTTAAACATATCTATTTTACAAAATACTACAAAAGAACCAACCTTTCCCGAAATATAAAAGTATTTTATTGAAGCCAAAGATTTCTACTTTTAATTTTAGTTGTTTGAAGGTTTGTCCCGAAACTTCTCAAAAGAAACTGTCAACTGAGGCTTTTCTGCTTATTAAATAAAGATTATTACCGCTCCAATTTCACGTTACTTATAATTTTCATGTTCATTCCTTCGGAATTCAAAGCGTGAAGTGTTTTAGTAAAATAGGACTTACCAATGACTATAGCTATTATTATTATAGATTATACAAGTGACTCTCTGTACAATAATAGATTATAATTGTGCGTATTTATGTACTAAAATTCTTATTAATTAATAACAAGCTGTCCGCCCGCGGCTTCGCCCACGTGTGATTCGGTTATATCGCGCTTTTTAGATTTCCCTCGGGAATATATTTTTTTCAATAAAAGGTAGCCTATGACCTTTCTCAGGGTCTAAAGATTGTCTGTGCCAAATTTCATCAAAATCGGTTGAGAGGTTTAAGCGGGAACGCGTAACAGACAGACATACAGACAGAGTTACTTTCGTATTTATAATATTAGTATGGATAATAATTATTATAAATACACTTCGTTTAAACAATTTATATCATCTGTCAAACGCTGTGGACCACCAAACATGTCCACATTTCAACAATAGGGTATTTGACTAAAAAAAACTAATTAGTCCATCAGTCAGATTTCCAAAAAATACTAGACACGTACATTTTGTTTTATCAAATCAATAAAAATTGACAAATATAAAAGGCATCAAAGATCAGGAGTGGTGGCTGGTGACGTCACTGGCCTCTAAAAAGTGTAGCGTGCAGTGACGTCACATAAGTTTTCAACGCGCTGTGTCGTCTTCATTTTTTTGTTTATATGAAAAAAGAATAAATACGTGTCTAGTATTTTTTGGAAATTTGATTGACGGACTAATTAGTTTTTTTTTAGTCTAATACCCTATTACATCAATCACATTTATCAAATACAAACCAATGCAAAATTTAATCAAAGCCAAAGATCAAAGCAAATACCACCCACTTTACTATTTTGCAATGTAATCCAGACTTAGTATTTACAAATAAATACTGAATTAGTGGAAAAAATATTAGTAGGTATCTATATCTACTTAAAACCGTGTAAAATATAGATATCTTCGACCCACGTATTTATGAAAATAGCTCCGCTGACTGGTCGCTGGCGGTTCTCAGGCAAAGGTAAGTAAACTCAGATAAGGGCGGAAGTGAGGGCAACGTTCCCGTACGCTGATAAAACAACACCTGCCTTACTCACTGCACAAAAACTATGTCATGTGTTACTCAGTGCGTCTGCGAACAGCTATAAACTTCGATTTCTTTTTTTGTCGTGTAACAGTTTATATAGAAGATATACGCTCTACATCGAAGAATGATAGTAATTATAATTTTATCTTCGTTCGCACAACACTAGGTTTATGAGAGAGAGGAAGCTGCGACGATAAAGTTTTAAGTATTTCCTGTTTTATATTGATTAATCCCAGTTTCCAATTACACAGTAATTATTGTTACAACGGTGTAGGTTGAATTGGAACAGCTAAAGCAAGTAGGTTAAATTATAGAGGATTTAATATTGTACGGCTTTCTTTTCCGGGTGAACAAAACTCCTAATTATATTGCGAAACGTACAGTAATATCACTTACCGTTACATACACCGCAAATTAGGTTTAAAGAACGCAACTATGCATGCTTTGTAATCACTGCCTACCAAGTTAACTTAGTGCAAAATACCAATATAAGGTAACGCTCCGGTTACTTACCGCAACACATAATCAGACCATAATGTGGCTTTCTGGGACACAAACGTCTTCTCAGTGAGAAGTAGAGTCCACATTTATACACACAATAGGTATGCTAGTTCAGTTCAGTTCAGATATTTTTTTCTCGGTGGTAGGCCATAACATCGGACAAGACACAACAAGACAGCCAGACCACCCACCAGACAAAGTCTTGCCGCCAAGCGATTCGTCGTGTTCCGGCATGATGTCTGGTGAAGCCGTACGGAGGACGGGTCTGAGCAGTTGTGTTGCGCTGTGTGGCAAGTACGATGCGCAAAATGTTGTTGTATCGGGAGTTTGGTCGTGGAGAGTCTCCAGATCAATCTCCCTCTAGCGCAGCATCGTTTGGTCGTGTTGGTCTTGGGTTTAACATTGCATCACCTCGCTCAACTGCCATCATCCTTCCTATTCCTAAGTTTTTTAAGTGAATAGGCTTAATAAACTAGTGCGCTTTACCATCAACGATTGCATTACTGTTTACCATCAGGCGGGATTGCAGTCAAGCACTAGTTTATAATTATTTAAAAACAATAAAAACATTTTAAGTTAATAACCATTCATTAAAGGAATCCTTTACATGGAATCAGCTTCTCGATGTCAAAATCGAATCTTCCAAGTGATAGAGATATTACAAAAACCTCACAAGAACTACAAACGTCCGTCTCACTATCGCCCGATTTTTCCCGAAGAGGAAATGGCGTGCAGTACAAAAAGGCGTTGAATAGAAGGCGCGAACGACTCGAGAGCCCTCTGAGTGAGCGTTCCCTGAGAAGCCACCGAACTCACGATTGATTTACCTGCATAGAATATTTAGAATATTATGTACGCAGTCTTGCTGTCACACGAGTCATGGCCATGGCACCGCGCCGGTTTACAAGCACACTCTCATCTGGACGTAATCGTTATGTCAGCTCATATTATGGAAATTTACTCACGTTCATAAAATTACATCTTTGATTGTTGTTTTCATTTTCTTGTTCCTTCTTAGAAGGACGATATAGTTATAATAATGGCGGATACAATGAACTTTCATCTTTCTATAAATATCAAAGTATAACGGCTCCAAACATTACGCAATAGATTTTATTCGTGTTTTTGATATTTTCAAGTACCTATCTACTTACTGGATGGGCAAAAAAACTCTGGTATTGTCACGCTGCAATGACGACTTACCCACAAAAACTCTAGTCCGATAAAAGCTTGAACGAATTTTCCCAACAAAAAATGCGTAATCACGGAATTAACGCAAAACCATAAAATGGTGACTATTCTTTGAACGGAGCAAAGTAATATTTGGACATTAATCATTGTTAGAAAACAAGATAAGCCTGTAAAAGTATCGACATAGAATTATTGTAAAAGTTAGCAGGCAGTATTATTTAACTTTATATAGAAATCCGTCATAACAGACTATCAAAAACTTATAATATGTCAAGGAAGGAAGCTGTACATCATGAGTCAACTTGGAAGGTTGTATTGATGGTTTTAATCCATACTAATATTATGAATGTGAAAGTATCTCTGTCTGTCTGTCGGTCTGTCCGGCTTTCACGCCAAAACAACTAAACCGCTTGTAATGAAATTTGGTACACAGATAGTCTAGAGCCTGAGAAAGGACATAGGGGATAAAACATCCCGCTATGACCAATAGGAGCAGAGCAGGAACAAAAAATGTTCCGAAAACGGGAGTGAACGCGGACGCCTCGTTACCCGTCACGTTACTTGCCAAAATCCGATAAATGTCTTCAATATCTCCGTGCGACTAGTATGATAGTAGCCTATCACAGGCGGTGTTTTTCCTCATAACTTCCTAACATAAAGAGATAGGATTAAAAAACCCTTCCAATATCGTTTGATATCATGTAAAGATGCCATGCCTTTGTTATGTATATACCCTATATCTTACACTTTGTATACAACTTCTCAACATTAACCATTCCGCAAGTGCCCACCAGGCATAACACCCGTCTGGTCAGAGGATCCTCCCTAAAAAAGGCATGAAGGCATGCCTTTACACTAAATATTAACAGTCGCACAGGTCGATCCATCAGGCTACGCTTGCCGAGGTTGGTCTGTGGATAGGTGACCATTTGCATCATACCGAGACCGCTCCGTCTCTCCGCCTCCAAAAGCATGTTAAGCCATTGCTCCCGGCTGACATTCGTAAATATTTGACAGTCGTTAGGTACGTGTGGTCAGAACATCGATCACTTATTTATACATTAGTACACAGTCTCGAACAAAACTCTTATCAAAAATGACGACAAATATTAAGCAATCTAAAGTAGTGAAAATAAATATGAGGCTTCCGTCGACTGGGACCGCAATTAACTCGGACCGCGGTCCCAGTCGCCGGATTCATAAAAATTAAATAATTTTCTTCCGGCGACTGGGACCACTCATAGGTAACTTAAAAAAAGTCTACTATACAAGCCGAAATCGGTACAGTCAAACGAATAAACATCTAAATTATTGATATGAATATGAATATCATTGACTCGTTCTAGATTCATGTTCATGATTTTAACCTATGCGCTTATAAATTGACCTAGCCCGTTTACCCATAAGGATAATAAAGGTTAGGTAAACACTTGATCAAATATAATATAAAATTTTACATAATCATCACAGTAACAATAATAATGAATTTTGAAATAATCTTTTTTTCCCGGGGATTAATTCCAATTTCCCCGAAAATTGGTAATTTTTAAAAAACTGACAACATTATTTGTGACGGAGCGAATAGCGATGCGACCACGTGCCGCATGTCCCGCCCCCTTCACCCGCGCATGTATGCCTATCGGGTTGCCTGCCGTATACGCATTAAGTTACCTCGCTTTTTCGAAATAACATTTATTTTTTTTGGGAGATTTTTTTTAATGTTTAGCCCGTCTTTGTAGGCATTATTAGAATCAGTTAACGATACCTTACAATACCTTCACGGATCGGACAGGGTTTTCTTTACATATTGTATAATTTACACATGCAGATAAACACACACAAAGGCATAGTATTGTATGATAGAATATTACTATTTCTTTCTAACTCGTAAAATTATTCATACAAAATATTTACATAGTTCGTATCGAGTATCGACGAATACTATTGCTTTAGGGCTATATTTGACCGGACACTTTAGAAAAAAAAAAGGAAGGATGTTATAAAATTATTATTTTTAAATTTTAACACAGTTAATACTGATTTTGTGTGAAGCCATGACGGACATTTTTAGGGTTCCGTAGCAAAATGGCAAAAAGCGGAACCCTTATAGATTCGTCATGTCTGTCTGTCCGTCTGTCCGTCCGTATGTCACAGCCATTTTTTCCGAAACTATAAGAGCTATAGGTACTGTTGAAACTTAGTAGGTAGATGTATTCTGTGAACCACATTAAGATTTTGATGCAAAAATATTAATAAATATTGGGGGTCCCCATACTTAGAACTGAAACTCAAAATTTTTTTTTTCGTCAAACACATACGTGTGTAGTATCTATGGATAGGTCTTAAAAAATGACATCGACTTATTTAATTATTTTTTTTTCTAAACCGAATAGTTTGCGTGACAGACGCTTCCAAAGTGAAAAAAAAGTTGACCAACCCCACCCCCCCCCCCTTTAACTTTTAAAATAAAAATCTAACAAAGCATATGATGAACATTACTATAAAAACTACCAACGACAATTGTTTTGAAAGAGATCTAGTAACTATGTTTTTTTTAATACCTCGTAAATCGTAAACCGCTTATTACCGCGTAATCTTTCATACAAGTAACTTAAATCTTTTAATTTCATAATCAATGGTACAGAATGTACTAGTCGCTTCGATTTTTGAAAGCTCCCCTTGATTTCCCTGGTTTTCCATCATCAGATCCTGACCTGGTGACTATGGGACCACCTGGAAAGTATACACTTTCGAAAAAAAAAAAGAGAATTCCGCACATCGGTCTTAGAGTGATCGGTGAACATATGTAAAAAAAAAGATTACGAAGAATTGAGAACCTCCTCCTTTTTTTGGAGTCGGTTAAAAAAAGATTTTTACTCAATTATTACTTTGTCGTTTGACTGTACATTATTTGATGCCAGTTATCATTTATGAGTGGTCCCAGTCGCCGGAAGAAAATTATTTAATTTTTATGAATCCGGCGACTGGGACCGCGGTCCGAGTTAATTGCGGTCCCAGTCGACGGAAGCCTCTAAATATACATTAATTTAAAATCAGCCTTAAGTGCAGTGTATAAAGTTCTTACCACAAAGCAATACAAAAAGCCATTATTTTTTACGTCCGAGTCTGATATCAAACCAAATTCAACCTTAAACGCATGCACTAAAATCAGAATTATAAAGTAAGCACTAAATGAAAGAAACACCCAAGTGCTGCGTTGTGCGCTTGTTCAGTTCAACCTTTTTTACGCTTATTGTGAATCTATTGTATAAGTGATCGATGCGTCAGAAGCCTGAGAGTCTGACAACCAGCCGAACCAAAAGGTATCGTATTACCCAGTAACTGGGTTGTGGAAGTCAGATAGGCAATCTGTCCATATAAAATACAGATATTCAGCTGAATCCGGATAGACTGGAAGCTGACCGCAGCATATTTGGGAAAAGGCTACGCAAACTATGATGCAGTTTTTTTATTATTAATTATAAACTAGCGCTTGACCGCAATCCCGCCTGATGGTAAGCAGTAACGCAATCGTTGATGATAAAGCGCACTGGTTTATTAAGAGCCTATTCACTCTAGCCTTGAAGACAATTAAATTGTAGTCCGACGGAAACACCACCGCTGGCAAATTGTTCCAGTTCCTCGATGTACGCCGTATAAAGGAGGAGGCGAATCGCTTCGTCCGGATCGTAGTGGTGTTAACAACGTAAGGGTGAAAACTCGCCGTACGACGGGTCGTCCGATGGTGGAACGGGGATGGTGGAATTAAATCATGCAATTCCCTCGCACACTCCCCAAAATGCATCCTATAGAACACCGAAAGGCTGGCTACTCTACGCCTGTGCTCTAGGCTTTGGAGACCATCACGAGTTAAATCAGGGTCATCAATGAGCCTTTTCGCACGCCTCTCCACTGAATCCAAAGTGGCCAGGTGACACTTAGCAGCACCAGCCCAAATGTGCCACACACGAACGGACCTGTGCTTTGTACAACATTAGAAGCTGCCCTGGTGTGAAGTACTGCCGGACCTTTGCGATAACGCCAAGTTTCCTGGCAGCCACCTTTGCCTTGGACTCAATGAACCGCCCAAAGTTTAGGTTCGAGGAAATCTCAACTCCCAAAAGTTCTCACATTCTAAATATCATAGACAAAGAACATACTAAAGTGGTTAGTGTTGATAAATCCCACAATGACTAAATATATATGATGAAATGTTATTCAAGAGTTTTGTCACAATTATGAGTAATAAGATTTAGTTTGTAGCCTTACTCAATGAAACGCCATCTGGGTGACTCAAGATAATCCGTTCAGGACATAATTTGCAACCTCACAAATTAGTCATGCGTAAATGTATAGAGCAGAGAAATTGTTAATATTAATCCAAAATGCATCTAACATTTAAATAAAGTACTATTAGTTTTCAAGTAGCATGAATGCGTATCTAATGCAAAAAGTTCGATCACCTAATTGCGAGTTTCGCAATAAGAGAGAAGATGTGCAGCATCTTTTGATGGAGTGTGTCAGGAACGAGTCTGAGAGAAATAAAATAATTAGAGAATTAGATATAAATAGGTTAGACTTAGGCACATTCAATAATTTTCTTTTCCAGCCTTTGTCCAGTGAGGCTAGAATGATTTATTCTTTAGTTAATATTTAAGTTCATTTTTTGTTTAGAAATAAGTTTTTGTTATGTAACTTATGCAGTGACGGATTAACCCTTAATCAAATTAAGCAATTGCCTAGGGCATCACGTCTGGGGGGGCACCAGAACAAGCACAAAAAAGTCCATCCTTAGGGCATCACGAATCACGTCTCACTCTCACGTCACCAAAAAAGTTTCTAGGACTAATTTGAAAATTCGCGCGTTTTAAGTTGACATAGAGTCCGACCTAGAGTCATAACCCCGCTCCCGCTTGCCCACTCGCTACCCGCTAGTGCTTTCGGCAATTCGAATGTACCGGAATATGCGGTGCGACTTTGATTCTTTGGGCCGTGGAAGAATTTAGACTCCCGCGGCCCCACGCGCGCTCGTGATAGAAGAGACACCGGGGTGGTTTTAGTCAGTAAGAGTCTGACAGACCCCGTCGCCCACACCAGGGCGGCGGGCATCCATTGATAATTTTCACCCCGGAAAAAAAAGGTACACGTAACTGTCAACAACGTCGAGAACAGAGTCTCCAATCTTTATAGGAGTCGGTACAACATGGGCGTTAGACATGACTGGTCTTGTCCATGTTCATCTTAAGACCAACTCGCTCGAAGGCTCTACTCGAAGACCTCCGAGCATTGTACTCAGGTCCTCCGCGGTCTCAGCCATGGCTATGATATCATCAGCAAACCGAAGGTGTGTCATGTACTCGCCATTGACGTTGATGCCCAGTCCTTTCCAGTCCAGAACCTTGTAGACATCCTCCAATGCAGCGGTGAACAGTTTCGGGGAGATAACACCTCCCTGTCTGATACCACGCTGCAGAGGTATTGGTTTCGAGGGACTTATTCGTCAACTCTGATCCTGTATTCGGACTGACATGGTGGCGTTTTCGTACAAACCCTCCAGCGTTTCAATATGTATACCGATAGACGATAGAGACTGCAGTACAGCCCAGGTCTCGATCAGGTGTATAAAATAATACATATTGATAAAATTGAATCAGCTTTCCCTAATATGGAAACAGCTCCCTGCGTATATTTTTATCGCTTATGATTTCGAATTGCTCAGCGGAGCGTTCTTCTACAAAATTAAAAATATTAAAAAAGACAAAGATGATACAAGAAAGGCTCGATAATTTATCGATATTATACATAGAGTCCGATATGATAAAAACATTACTTCTTTACATTACTACTATCTTGCGTGAATTCAATGCCCGAAAAAGCCGCAAGGCGCATTTCAATAAATAAATAAATTATGTTTCAATTGGTTTTTTTTGTTGTTACATCTGGGCACGCCACAATAGCGGTGGTAAGTCCCCTCTTTCAGTAGTGGCTAGAGAGGCGCCACGGCGCCCCCACCTTCCGCCTGACGCAGGTCCTCACCGGACACGGTTGTTTCGGGAGGTTCCTGTTCCGTATTAGGCGGGAGGAAACGTCAGGGTGTCACCATTGTGTGGATCGTCATGAAGACACGGTGGAGCATACGGTGGAGGTTTGCCCGGCTTGGGTGGAGCACCGCCGTGTTCTCGTAGCGGCGATCGGCGGCGATCTCTCGCGTCGGACCCTGGTCCAGGCCATGGTCCGGAGCGAGAGTACATGGCAGGCCGTCACCTCCTTCTGCGAAGCAGTGATGCTGGCAAAGGAGGAGGCGGAGCCTCCCGCCACTAGCCGCCGCAGGAGATGCCCTGGTCATCTGCCTGGTCACCTGCGGGCGGTGAGCAGTGGGCAACTCGCCGCCCGGTAAGGATCAGGCCCGAGTCGACGGCGCGTCGTGTTTCACGTGCGCCTCAAAGAGATGTCAGCACATCGTGACGGGGTCCACGAAGACCGATGCCTCCTGGGTCAGGGTTGCGGGTTGGTTAAACAAGAAACTGTGGCCCTGGCCATCGCACAGGCAAATGAAGAAACACGGGTGGGTTTTAGTCAGTAAAAATCTGACACGCCCTTCCGCTCCGCCCAGAGCGGGAGAAGTCATTTGATGATTATGGAAAATTATGGAGCGTGTATTGAACTCGTGCCTCTTGGCATACCTGGAAGGTAATGATCTCCTCAGTGACCGACAGTACGGGTTTCGCCGCAATCGGTCAACTGGGGACCTACTAGTGTATGCCACTCACTTGTGGGGCGAGGGCCTCGAGAAGAATGGGGAAGCGATTGCTGTCTCCCTTGATGTCTCGAAGGCCTTCGACCGGCTATGGCACGCTGGCCTTTTGAGTAAGCTACCAGCGTACGGCATTTCCCCTAGCCTGACTGGCTGGGTAAAAGACTTCCTGACTGAACGGTCCCTCCGAGTTGTTGTCGACGGATGCTCTTCTGAGCCCATGTCAACTAATGCCGGTGTTCCTCAGGGGTCTGTTCTCTCTGCAACTCTGTTTCTGCTGCATATTAACGATCTGCTGATGCCCGGTATCTATGGGTATGCAGATGACAGCACAGTTGTAGAGAGATACCTGCCGGATGCTCGGGCTAGTAGGGAATCAATCCGGTCCGAAAGAGAGGCCATGGTTGAGCGAACGAGTGTTGCACTGCAGGCAGTCTCGGAATGGGGCAATGCCAATCTTGTAGCATTCAATGCCGCCAAAACACAGGCGTGTCTTTTCACCGCCAAAAGGAGCCCGTTCACCTTGGCTCCTACTTTTCGAAATGTGTCCTTGGAGTGTTCCGACCGCCTTCAGCTTTTGGGAGTTGAGATTTCCTCGAACCTTAACTTTGGGCGGTTCATTGAGTCCAAGGCCAAGGTGGCTGCCAGGAAACTTAGCGTTATCACTAAGGTCCGGCAGTACTTCACACCTGGGCAGCTTCTAATGTTATACAAAGCACAGGTCCGTTCGTGTGTGGAGTAATGCAGCCACATTTGGCCTGGTGCTGCTAAGTGTCACCTGGCCACTTTGGATTCAGTGGAGAGGCGTGCGAAGAGGCTGATTGGTGACCCTGATCTAACTCGAGATGGTCTCCAAAGCCTAGAGCACAGGCGTAGAGTAGCCAGCCTTTCGGTGTTCTATAGGATGCATTTTAGGGAGTGTGCAAGGGAATTGCATGATTTAATTCCCCCATCTCCGTTCCACCATCGGACGACCCGTCGTACGGCTGATTTCCACCCTTACGTTGTTAACACCACTACGATCCGGACGAATCGTTTCGCCTCCTCCTTTATACCGCGTACATCGAGGGACTGGAACAATTTGCCAGCGGCGGTGTTTCCGTCGGACTACAATTTGAGTGTCTTCAAGGCTAGAGTGAATAGGCTCTTAATAAACTAGTGCGCTTTACCATCAACGATTGCGTCACTGCTTACCATCAGACAGGATTGCTGTCAAGCGCTAGTTTATAATATATAGAAAAAAAAAATGATTCTCCATCCCAACAAAAAAAAAAAAAAAACAACTCATCATCTTATTTTACAAAAAACTAATGTTTTTAGGCGGTAAAGGTTTAAAGACCGATTCTAGTTGACCTTGACATACGGATAGGGGGGCCCACAGGCGTGGATTGCTTAGGGCATCAAGTAGTCTTAATCCGTCACTGAACTTATGATTAGTTTATGATGGGACTGACTTGAAATGTGTTCAAAAGTCTCTTAAAATAAAGATTTAAAAAAAAGTAGCATGAAATTGTAATATTGAAATTATTCAACATAACGGAGTACATAATAGCAAACTGTATCTCTCATATTATTGTGCACAATTACAACAATTATTACTTTGTATTTAAATTATGAACAATAGAATAATGGAACGTTCCATGTTCAAAATATCTTATTGACTTAAAGACTTCTTCGTAGTATTTCTTGGTATTTAAAACCACAAACACTACTTTCTAATTTAACATAAAAAGCAGATTATTTTTTTAAAACCCGTTCAATATATTTGTTAGTATTTTCAGCGCTCTTCAAATAATCGGCGTTGTTATTCCTAGAAAATGGAACGCAGGAAAAGTTACTACCTCGGTTACACCGTTAGTGCATCGAATCCGTTGTCAAAGCGATATTTTAAAATGAAAAAAAGATAAAAAGAAGGCATGAAAACCCTTCGCTTCACAGTCAAGTACTTGCAAATGTATCGTCGCTAGTTCGCCTGTGCATAAAACTGTGAGAAACTTTCTAGTCTACTGTTTACTGGAGAATACATATCAGAGACGAAAAGTTTCGCAGTTGAGTCCGATCCGGCGATGGATGTGTGTTCGCCGGGAGCCTCCTACAGATTACGGGGCCATTTACATATGAAACGTTTCACTGAACGCCTGCACTCGGCTTGTACTTTTATCCCACTGTACCCATATCCTACTTATTCTGCTAAATTCGTCTTTATGTAAAACGAATGTGGATACTTAAAAGACCATTCGGAAGATAAGTAGGATCATTTCCTTTGCCATTTTTTGCAGTCGAACTCAATTTATGGCGCTGTGTTTGTACGTTATGTCTGATCATTGAGGTCGGTTTTACTGCAACATCCTGTTATTAAATATGTTATATAAAAACTTTGATATGAAAATACTGGTATCTGATAAATGAACCACTTTTTATCCCTTGTTCGTAAAGGTGGTGGTGGTTATGTAAATGCCCCTTCATCATCAACTTTTTTTATCGTCTCACTACTGGGCACAGATCTCTTCTCATACAAAGAAGAATTGGGCGTAATCACCACGCTTGCTCAATGTGGGTTGGCGATTTCAGACTTAAAGACCAGGTTTCCTCAAGATGTTTTCCTTCACCTTCCAATCAATGATGTCCCAGATATACTTAGAAAGTACATTAAACTTAGAAAAGTTACATTTGTACTTGCCTGACCTGAAATCGATCCCATAGACTCATTATTGAGTGGCTTGTGTTTTAACCATTATGCCACCATCCTTAGCATATTATAATATGGGTTATCTACCATAGGCGTGATATCAATGTATTTTAATGTACATTGACGATAAAGACTACGACGCATTGCTATTAATGCCATTCCCATCTACATGAATACAGCACCTACATGAAGTGAATATACCTACATTGTCTTTAACATTAAGGACTTCATCCTTTATTCAATTCATTATTCTAGTTCTTAAAAGAAATTAGAATTACGTATAGTTAGAGGACCTGACGTAGTAAGTAATTAATTATGGATCCACATAACATCATTCATTACGTGATCAGCTTTCGTTAAAGTCGATAGGAATACTACACGTTATTAAAATAGTAATTCTACTAAATCACATGTATCCATCAAATTGATATTACATATATGAAACCGTGGTAGTCGTGGTGGCCTAGTGGTTGAAACACCAGCCTCTCAAGTATGAGTGAGCGGGTTCGATTCCAGGTCAGGCAAGCACCAACTTTTCTAAAGTTATATGTACTTTCTTAGTATATCGTGGACACCAATGACTGACGGTGAAGGAAAACATCTTGAGGAAACCTGGACTTTAAGTCTGAAATCGCCAACCCGCATTGAGCAAGCTTGGTGATTACGCTCAATCCTTCTTTGTATTAGAGGAGACCTGTACACCCAGCAGTGGGACGATAAAAAAGGTTGATGATGATGATATGAAACCGGTTTTCAGAAGTTCGTGCTATTAATTTTCAAGTTCCAAATACGCCTACACTTCACTGTCCATTACAAAATTTATCAATGGCAAAACGATAGCAGTGAATATACTGTGTATTTATATAAATATAACCAGTAGTTCTTACTACTGATAGATACATGCTATAGTAAGTGCAAAATAACAGAACGGCAAACAAAGCGCCGTGACGTAAAATTGACCCGTTATCCAAAAACCGCGCAAAAACTTCAAATTACGTAGCTCGTCAGATACGCGCGGGCGTGGTATTACAGACCGCGTCCCTGACGCGCGCGCTTTCGGTAACCTAGTAACGCGGGGAGAAGAGGGAGCAATTATTTAGTTATTAAGTTTTGTTTTTGCGTAATGTTTGTGAAGTACTTACTTAAGTTCCTGTGTCCCCTAGATGTTGCAGAAGGCGTCCACAGTGCGCTGCTATCCCGTTAAGTCTTGAGCTTCACTCCAGGTCTTCCCTATATACCTTACTTCTGCGAAGACTGTTCGCCCCCAGGTCTGCTTAGAGCGGCCACGTTTACGCTTTCCTTAGGGTTTCCAATAGGGCTTGCCTTGGTATATGTTCAGGAGCCCTTCGTAGCTTGTTACCAATCTAGCTCCATCTGTAACTATTGATCTGCTGATCGATTCAAGTTTCATCGCAACGCTCTTACAGATCTACATTTAAGGTTTTTTCGGGCCATTATATACCGAGAATACAGCGAAGACACCGGTTTACAACGACATGGAGGCTCGAAAGTGATTCAGCAGGCATGGGTCATAGGCAAAAGCCTGGTCTTAGAGGTCCTTGGATAGACCCCACTCTATGCCACGGCGCATGATGTTTCACACATTGCCCATGATGCCATTCAGAACTCTACAAGGGTAATTCTTATCATCATCATCAACCTTTTTATCGTCCCACCGCTGAGCTCAGGTCTCCTCTCATACAGAGAAGGATAAAGTAATTCTTTTAGATTGCCCTTATTAAGTTCATGATTTTCTCAGGGACACCAATATCACGCAGCCGGTCTCACATGGAACTCCACCTCAATGTATCGAAGGCTTTTTCAAAGTCCACGAAGGTCAGTGCCCTTGGGCAAGTCACGATGGCGGCGGTAAGTCCCCTCTTTGAGGAGTGGCTAGAGAGGCACCACGGCGCCCTCACCTTCCACCTGACGCAGATCCTCACCGAACACGGCTGTTCGGGAGGTTCCTGTTCCGTCGAAGGTGGAGGAAGCTCCAGGGTGTCACCATTGTGTGGATCGCCCTAAGGACACGGAGGAACATTCGGCGGAGGTCTGCCCGGCTTAGGCAGAGCACCGCCGTGTCCTCGTAGCGGCGATCGGCGGCGATCTCTCGAGTCCGACCCAGGTCTAGGCCATGGTCCGGAGCGAGAGTGCATGGCAGGCCCACACCTCCTTCTGCGAAGCAGTGATGCTGGCAAAGGAGAAGGCGGAGCGCGTGAGGTAACGGGAATCCCAGCGCCCTCACGCCACTAGCCGCCGCACGAGACGCCCTTGTCGGGAGACAACATCAAACTCCCGGCCACCGAGGCCGCAACTTTGTGCCAGTAAGGACTAGATCCGAGTCGATGACGCGTTGTGTTAAACGCGCGCCTTAAAGAGATGTCAGCACATCGTGACGGGGTCCACGAAGACCGATGCCTCCTGGGTCAGGGTTGCGCATAGGTATGTGAAGAAACACAGGGCGGGTTTTAGTCAGTAAAAGTCTGACACGCCCTTCCGCTCCGTCCAGGGCGGTAGAGGTCATTTGATGATTTCCCATGCCTGTTCGAGAATAGTACGCAATGTTCGTAAAGTAGTTTCAATGATAAACTGGTAACTAATTTGAAGTTTTCTGTTGTTTCAAAATTTTATCTATATCTTATTATTATGCTGAATATGATGATAGGTACGTAAATACTTCTATTGCATTAAATTACACTTTTTTTTCTTCAAAGAAAATTAAAACCTTGTTTGTTTTAATTTTTAACCCGCTAACTTTGGATTAAAAATTTTGATACTTTTTGAGTTGAAAAATAAATGGTCAATTTAGTTATACGTAACGTGACCAGGCGGTCCCGTTTTAAACGGGACTGTCCCTTTTTATAATTAACAATCCCTATATCCCCAAAACAAACACTGGGACGCAATATAGTCCCGTTTTCAGAATCAAGGCAAAAATTTTAGTCTTAGTTCTAAAGATGATATAGATAAAACAAAGTAAATATTAAAATAAAAGATGCCAAGGCGTTTTTTTTTTATTGAAATCATCACCAGCTTTATTTATGCAAATTTGTTCTTCTGATAAATATAACTAAGTACTTACCGAAATTATTCGGATAGGTCGTTTTGATTCGTACCTTTTAAGCCAACTGTTTTTTTTTCTGAATAAGTAGCTTAAAAAAATCTTTTTTATTGACTATCTATTATTTGACTGATTTTTTTTTTAATATTAATAAACTAGTGCTTGACTACAATCCCGCTTGATGGTAAGCAGTGATGCAATCGTTGATGGTAAAGCGCACTAGTTTATTAAGCCAATTCACTTAAAAAACTTAGGAATAGGAAGGATGACGGCAATTGAGCGAGGTGAAGCAATGTTAAACCCAAGACCAACACGACCAAACGATGCTGCGCTAGAGGGAGATTGATCTGGAGACTTTCCACGACCAAACTCCCGACACAACAACATTTGGCGCATCGTACCTGCCACACAACGCAACACAACTGCTCAGACCCGTCCTCCGTACGGCTTCACCAGACATCATGCCGTAACACGACGAATCGCTTGGCGGCAAGACTTTGTCTGGTGGGTGGTAACTTCTGCCGGCAGCCGATGTTATGGCCTACCACCGAGAAAAAACGAAATAAATAAACCAATAAATTAAATAAACCAATGTCGAATTTTGAGACAAAGAATAAATAAATGGTCACTTTAGTTATAGGTAGGTACGCTACCAGTACCTAAATCGCTGAAGCCATATGTGTGCATCTTATTTTATATACCACTTTCCATATGTGTGCATCTTATTTTATATACCACTTTACATATGTGTGCATCTTATTTTATATACCACTTTCCATATGTGTGCATCTTATTTTATATACCACTTTACATATGTGTGCATCTTATATTATATACCACTTTCCATATGTGTGCATCTTATTTTATATACCACTTTCCATATGTGTGCATCTTATTTTATATACCACTTTCCATATGTGTGCATCTTATATTATATACCACTTTCCATATGTGTGCATCTTATTTTATATACCACTTTCCATATGTGTGCATCTTATTTTATGTATATACCACTTTCCATATGTGTGCATCTTATTTTATATACCACTTTCCATATGTGTGCATCTTATTTTATATACCACTTTCCATATGTGTGCATCTTATTTTATATACCACTTTCCATATGTGTGCATCTTATATTATATACCACTTTCCATATGTGTGCATCTTATTTTATTTACCACTTTCCATATGTGTGCATCTTATTTTATGTATATACCACTTTCCATATGTGTGCATCTTATTTAATATACCACTTTCCATATGTGTGTATCTTATTTTATATACCACTTTCCATTTTTCTAACAAAAACATTCACATTCTTTTATTAGGTGGGACCGAGACGATTTCCCCCAACAAACTTTGTAACCAAACCTCCCGTTTCAACATGTTACATCAAAAGTTGATACTATATATTTTCTTTCTGCCCTAATAAATACGGACTCGTTACTGATATGTGGTCGGAGGGATCCGAATATAGTCTTAGAATCCGTTTCTAAACATAGTCCCGTGTTATTACCGTCCTTTACTTGTAATTACCGAGAGATTAAATATCTAAATATATGTCGGAGATCGTCGAAATTATTGGAAGAAAAGTTGCTCATTTGATTTACGTAGTTCAGGGGCAAACGCTTGTGACGTCATTTTGTGATGGCGGCACATGGACGGAGTCGCTTTGGAAAGTGGGGTTCGTCGAACGGTCACTTTGCATCGAGAGGCGGACCAAGGCACTTCTCCGAACTGAAACTGTCGGTTTGCCTATTTAAATTGTGATTGTCAAGACTGGAGGATGACAGTCTCCGTGGCGTGGCGGTAGCGAACGCGGCCGTTGTGCAAGGAGGCGCGGGTTCGATCCCCGCACAGTGCAAATATTTGTATGCATGAATATGAATATTTGCACTGGTCTGGTCGTGCCTCGGAAAGCACGTTAAGCCGTTGGTCCCGGTTGCCATACGAACATCTAGTGGCAGTCGTTACGGGTTGTGGGAGCCCTCAAAAGTCTAACAATTGGTCAAACTGCAATGCTTAGATATCGCCTTCGGGTTGTGGAGGACAGACGGCAGTCGCTTCACGGAAAATATCGAAGTTTAGCCAAAATCAGCAGTTAGACTGGTAAAGCGGACCCCAGACTCCAAAGCTGAAAAAGCTGCGGATGCGACTGGGATTAACGCTAAGATGATGATGATGTCAAGACTGGAGGGTATATCTACACGTCGTGCTTTAATTCAAAACTCACCTACGTAATGGAACCCGTACCACTACAGCAAGATGCTGTCGACCCTACCGCTCTGCCGTCGCTGTCTGCGACATATACTTATATTTGTTGTTCTTTTCTAAAATAGGAATTTATAATTATATTGCAGCTTGTTCTGTACACCATAAATTGAATAAGAGAAATGTTGCTCGCTAAATGTAATAAAAAAATATTTATAATATAGCCTTTAATTCTGATTCCACAATACTTTGTTATTATTAACTACTAACTTTCCGCCCACGGCTTTACTCAGGTGGAATTCGGTTATATCGCGCTTTTAGATTCTCTCGGGAATATCAAAATAAAATGTAGCCTATGTCATTTCTCAAGGTCTAAAGATTGTCTGTGCCAAATTTAATCAAAATCGGTTGAGAGGTTTAAGCGGGAAAGCGTAACAGACAGACAGACAGAGTTACTTTCGCATTTATAATATGAGTATGGATGTACTATGTACATATGTGTCGAGGCAGGGCGATGTCATCTAGGCGACTGAGAACCGCTAGTGGCGCTAGCCCGTTTACCCATATTTCGACATAAATGCATTATCGCAGTTTCTAAACAGCCACATTACGACCACCTTTCTCCAAAAATTAAAAAAAAAATATTTCTTTTTAACTTAGTAATTTCACATTAGTACTTATATTACAGCACTAGGATGTCTCTAAGCTTACAATGTTACTTACGATAACATTATATAGCTGTCAGCATTCCAACAGCTGGATGCTGGCTATTGTTTTAAATCAGTTGCTAAAAATAGATTTTAAACATGTTTGCGGTCTCATCACTACTTGAGCTCCAAGCCGAATTGAAAATCATCATATCACCTTTTATCGTCCCACTGCTGGGCTTCTATCCTTCTCTGGATGAGAGGAGACCTCTCATCCAGAGAAGGATAGAAGAAGACTTGAAAATACTGATACGAAATAAAAAAACTAAATAAACGTAAAAATACATATTAACAACTTCTATTTTAGAATCGAATGCCTCTCGGTAATTACAACTAAGGGGCGGTATTAACACGGGGCTGTTATTCGTCAGCTTCTCACCTCCATGTTTTTTTCACTCAATCGATATTTAGCCTAGCGCCGGTACAATTATACAGAAAAGGCGAACGGACTAGCACCGATTACGTAACGTTCTATAGGTAGTAAACACAATCAGTCGATGTCCAATTCCCGACCGTCAGCTATAAAAGTTATCGCAACTCCCGGAGCCGGCCGGGTACGTTCTGAGGCAGCCGAGTATAAGGAAGTACGGAGCCGGGAGGGGGCTGTTGCTAGGGTGCCAGAAACATGCGTGGTTACGGTCGGCCCGGCCACCCCACGTACAAATCAGACGGCCTCTATTAACTTTGAGACTTTACGTACATACATTTCCAATTGTAGCAGTTCTAGCTGGTACCGCAATCAGATTAGTTTTGGAAAAAATGTTCAAACTGCGGGAGAAAGTTTGAGGCCAATATTATAGTCTATTTTATAGTGGGCCTGGTTTAAATTAATTTACCGATTACTATTATCTATCTATACTAATATATAAAGCTGAAGAGTTTGTTGGTTTGTTTGTTTGTTTGTGCGTGCTAATCTTAGGAACTACTGGTTCGATTTGAAAAATTCTTTTTGCGTTGGATAGCCTATTAATCCAGGAAGGCTTTAGGCTATATAACATCCCGCTATGACCAATAGGAGCAGAGCAATAATAATAAATGTTGCGAAAACGGGAGCTAACTCAGACGTACATATTGCTTCCATTATTTTATATCAACTCAGCTCTTTTTAATTTTTTAACCGACTTCAAAAAGGAGGAGGTTACTCAATTCGACCATATATATGCTTTTTTATGTTTGTTCGCGCATAACGTCGTTTATGAACCGATTTTAATAATTCTTTTTCTGTTGGAAAGAAGATGTTCCCAAGGTGGTCCCATGATAAGGATAGCAGAGTTTGATGGTGGAAGACCAGAGAAAAGAATAGAATCTTTCAAAAATTGCAGGGGCGACTAGTTATGATTATTTATGGATCACAGCAGCAGGCGTTGTGCCTCACACCCGTGGGAAAAGAGGTTACATATGTGTGTATTAGGTATTACTTTGCAATACATTTGTAGCGATGCCTACAACGCAACATGCGATCAACGCGTCATACTGACGCGAATCCTGCATCTCGCAATCAGAGTTTTCTGTGCAACTAGCACGCATACAAGCTCGCAACATCAACCGGCGGGCAAGTGGCCCGCCAGACCACCAGTCTGGTCGGAGGATCCTCCCTTTTCTCTGGAGGATGAGTGACTTTACACGCTGCTCCTCATACCTCCACAGATTAAATACCTTACCATAATCAACCTAAATTGTTCCCGCTGTAGGGACACAGGGCTCCTCTCGAAGAGAGGTCGTGAGCCGTAATCTACCACGCTGGCCCATTAGTAGTTGTCACATGTCTTCCAAGTTGTTGGCTCTAGGACATACTGGTTTCCGCCCGATGTTTTCCTTCAATGTTTTGAGAGCAGTGGTCACGAAATCCATACTAATATTATAAATGCGAAAGTAACTCTGTCTGTCTGTCTGTCTGTTACGCTTTCCCGCTTAAACCTCTCAACCGATTTTGATGAAATTTGGCACAAACAATCTTTAGACCCTGAGAAAGAACATAGGCTACCTTTTATCCCGGAAAAATATGATGTTCCCGAGGGAAATCTAAAAATAGTGATATAACCGAACTCCACGCGGGCGCAGCCGCGGGCGGAAAGCTAGTATTTATATACAAAGTAAAGCGCCTGATAGGGTTCGAAACTACGAAGAACAACTTGTAAGATAAGGCCAATACCACTAGGCTACCGCTGCTCTCAGTATATACCTTACCTGAATACTTTTTTTTATAACTCTGTGTCGATCACTTCCATCGCAATATTTACAATCAGAGCGCTCGACAGTCAACACGCCTTTTGATAACTCCCAACGGACCGTTCTGTTAGTTTTGTAGGAATTCCAGCTGCTGCTGTCAGTATGATTTTCTGCATGCTATACCTACACACAAATAGTATACAAGCACATGATACATATATGTAGACGTGGGCACAAGCTTTGAGAGATGCAGTAAACAAAGTCTGTACCGAGCTGTTTGTCGACTCGTATTAACTTACAGGGTTAAATTCAAAATGCCGTCCCCTAATAGTGGTAAAGGAAGGGGGATAGGTAATTAGAGTAAAAGGTAAGGTAGTAAAAGTCCATTGGTCAGTACGACCTGCAAAGACCTAACAGCTCCCCACACCGCTAGCGGTAATTCGGTACTGTTTCTCGTTAAAATCCTATTATATGCACGATTCACAATAGCGTAGGTCCCCGTTTCTTCGCAAAGCGGACACCTTTACTTTATATTGAAGCGATCCATAAAATATGATGCACTATTCAGGCTTGGCATTTATGTTTAATACCTACTCCCGATGTAGCGTGGCGAGGTAGCATGTACGTGTGTTTCTGTATTATACGTCACACGAAGATGCAACAAAGGTTTAGTTTAAAACGGATGTTTTCATTCATCGCTCATATACAAAGCAATATGTATTTATTTTAGCATGCCCCATACTGAGATGCAGTTGTAACCTGAGTAAATAGTTGTAGTTATTTATTTAATAAATATCTCTATAGCAGGAAGCTAGAAAGGAACGTCCAACATTAATTAAATGGTTGCAAGTTTCTTTGTACATACTGACGTCATCGTTGAAATTCTTTATAACTTATTTTCTGTTTCTTTAGATTTCTTGGTAATTAATATCAGCAGCCTAGGATGCCCGGTAGTTTCTAGTAGTGTAGGTACCTCATACGGGTAATTTTTATTACTCCTCCTACTGCTCCAATATTGAGCTGTTTGAAGGGAATATAATAAAAAGCCTTATCATTACTTAATAGCAAACTTGGCGTTCTTCCATCTGAATTGTAATACAGATAGCTTTCAATCTGTTATCTCCTAGATACGACAAGTGGGTGTCAGCGAAAGTGTATCGTACAACCATAAATGGTGATACATGGATGTACGATACACGTCTTATATATGACCTGTATAGTACACATCGAGCCTACTGCAATCAACCTGGCACCGGTCTACAGTCAAAGAAACTCCTATTAATGGAAAATCCAATAACACTTTGTCTGACCTGGAGGTCTAACCCAGAAGATAAATGACGCAATCATCAAACAGTTAGACCAACGAAGGAAACATGATAGATAATAATAATAATAATAATAATAAAGTTTTATTGACATAAAAAGGAGTTACACTTAATTTGAAGCCCTGACTCCCGTGCTAGGTGGTACCTGTGTTACAGGAGTCAGTGTCTTCACCCGATTTTTTGGACAAATAACTTTCATGCTACAGTAATAACATAAATATGTAGATATCATTAAATGAGTTGCATGCTCGTGTGTGGTGTGTAGTGTGTGTGTGTGGTGTGTAGTGTGTGTGTGTGTGGTGTGTAGTGTGTGTGTGTGGTGTGTAGTGTGTGGTGCGTCTGTGTATGTGTGAGTGTATGTGTGTGTGTGTGTGTATTTCTTACATTAGATGCTAATGGGTTTTCCCGCTTAAACTTGTTTAAGTAAATTTTCGGTCTCTAGGTAATTTAATGTTTGAAGCCATGTGTTTAACTTCAACTTGGTTTGTTTTTTTGTTAGTGGGTTGATGTTTTGGATTTTGTTAATTTTATTGTAGATATAGGCGGCTAGGTAAAGGTGTTGCCGTCGAGCGGATGCGGTCTTACATTTGAATGTGCGACACACATTAGGGAAGGTTCTTCTATGTGTGGTTGCGGGACTTACCGGTGTGAGTTCTTGCTGTTGCATTATAAGATTGAGAAGGTAAAGTTGCCTCACTGTGAGTACTTGGCAACTCTCATACAGGGCTTTTGTAGGATATCTGTATGGCTTGAAGGTCATTACTTTTAAGAGTGATCTTTGAGCTCTCTCGAGGTGTATCATGTAGGTTTTGCAAGCACCTCCCCAAGCCGTGATGCAGTACCCTATAATTGACTGTGCCAATGCCAGGTAAACCGCACGGAGAAGCTTGAAATCAGCTACTTGTCGTAACCTCTTAAACGCCCAGATAAGCTTCCTAACTCGAGAGGTAGTCTGTTCAATATGGGGGCGCCAGCTGAGCCCTTCATCCAAGATCACACCCAGATACTTCATAGTCTTTTTTTGTGTAATTGGAAGACATGAGCATGGAAGATTGTCGTTGGAGTCACCACATGAGTGGACTTTGAGGTTTATTGTTGGAGGTTTAGTTTTGGCGAAAGTAAATTGCAGAAATGAGGTTTTCGAGATGTTTAGAGTCAACAGATTTGCATCTAGCCAGTGAGAGATTTTACGTAAGCCCGTCTCCGCAACCTGTTGTGCTGTATCCCAACTCTCTTCATGAAATACCAACACTGTGTCGTCCGCATAGCTGAATATTTTCCCGTTTGTAAGAGACTGCTGGCATAGGTCATTCACATAAAGCAGAAAAAGACTTGGGGAGAGGCAGCTACCCTGAGGCACACCATACTCAACACTAGCTTCATTGCTAATGATCTCCCCAATCTTTACCTTTTGTTTCCGGTCTTTGAGAAAGTCTGTAAAGATACTTAGAGCCCTCCCCCGAATTCCGGCGTGTTCTAACTTGGTCACAAGGGTTGGAATACAGACCGTGTCGAAAGCCTTAGCTAGGTCCAGAAAGACACCCAAACATTTTTGCTTTCTATCCACTTTTTCGGTCACATAATCAACTAGTTGATTAACTGCGTCTGTGGTGCTTTTTCCGGTCCTAAATCCAAATTGTGTGTTCGAAATTATTTTAAAGTGCTCTAGATATTTCATGAGTCTACGGTTTAACATTTTTTCCAGTATCTTTGACAGTGCTGATAAAACTGAGATAGGCCTATAATTTTTAACATCATCCTGGTTTCCACCCTTGTGAACAGGTGTGATTAGGGATTTCTTAAAGATTCGGGGGAAAACTCCTTGCTCAAAACAGGCCTCAAAAAGCTTTGTGAGAGGTGGAACTAACGCGTCTTGACTAAGTTTGAGAAGCTTAGCCGGAATAGAATCCCATCCTTTGGCACAGTCATTTTTTAGGTTGTTAATTTCTAACTTTACTTCCGCTTCGTCCGGAGAGAGTAGGACCATGGAATCCCGGGCAGATGGTGTATTCATTTCATATGGGGCAAGACAGTAGTTTTTCTTCTTGATAATGTGGTCCGCCAGCAGTTTTCCGACGTTCGAGAAATACCGATTTACTTGCTCAATAGCATTAGCTGCATTCACGGAGTTGGACATTTGCGAAGAAGTAGGTAATAGTTTGTCAGCTGATGTTTGTTTCTTGGGTTGGTTGGTGATGGATTTGATAATATCCCATGTATCTTTGTTGTCCTTGGAGGTTTTTAAAGCAGAAGTTTCGTGCTCGTTTCTTAGTTTTCTAAGCAATAGGTTACAATGATTACGATACCTTTTATATGATAACTCAATAATTCCGTTTTGTGGGTCTGCTAGGAGTTTTCGGTGAAGGTTATCCCTGTGTCGAATACATCGTAAGAGACCAGGTGTGATCCAAGGTTTTAGAACCACTTTACGGTTTGAGATTTTTACTACTTTTGAGTGTTGAGTTACCGTGGACATAAGACATTCAACAAAACGCGCAGCAGCCTCATTTGCATCACTATTAGGTGTGATAAAAGAAAAATCTGTGGTTTTTAATTGTTCAACAGCGCTTTCGTAGTTTAATTTTGTGATGTATCTTTTTATATGACTTTTGGTGTTAGAGGGGGAGTTACTTAGACATAGCATTACCGAGGCGTGGTCGCTGACAGTGGAGTTCATTACCATGACGGTCGCACAAGTATTGGTATTAATCATGACGTGATCTAAGCAGTTCCGCAGCCTCGTAGGATGCGTATGTCCCGGTAAAAGACCGAGTTCTGCAGTTAGATTTAGATATGATGAGCAATTTTTATCTGTACTATTTGGTTTTATGTCTATATTTATATCGCCTATCAGAATGATGTTATTCGCTTTTAGTGGACTTAAAATATTTTCTAGTGAGTTAAGGAAACTATCAGTACAATAAGTAGATGGAGATCTATAAGATCCTAGAATGCAGATATCAGGATCAATTTTTAATAGGAGAAAATTAGCACCTATAGGGTCCGGCTCTAGAACGGTACACCGGAGATTATTTTTGACAAATATTGTAATACCGTCGTTTTGATTTAAACATTTTTTGCTAGAATATGTCACATAATTTTCCATTATAGGTATCGGTTTGTCTTCATGTAGCCAACACTCTGTCAAGATTATGATGTCGATTTCACACGATAACCTAGCTAGCTGTGCCTGAAAACTATCAAAGTTTTTATAGATACTTCGGATGTTTTGAGTTATAATTTTTAACGATGTCTTAGATGTTGTTAGGATTTCATTACAGACGTCCACATCACAGTAATAAGAAGATGCCGCTGTAAAATTATCTATTTGTGTTGAAATAATAGTGTTTGTATTAGCCATTAAGTAAAAGTATATTATTTTTGTTGTAAGTGAGGGTGCATATTACTATAGTAAATGTGGTGAGGGTAGTAACGAAACAATTTATATTTAGGATACCCATACGAGAATAATTTATAAGTATGTAAGCGCTGTTATGGAATGTGAAGTGTGTAGCGG
Organism: Sesamia nonagrioides; assembly: GCA_017933935.1. Classification (NCBI taxonomy): domain Eukaryota; kingdom Metazoa; phylum Arthropoda; class Insecta; order Lepidoptera; family Noctuidae; genus Sesamia; species Sesamia nonagrioides. The sequence continues at coordinate 238,304 of JADWQK010000456.1, read as the reverse complement.
GTATTTGTGTGTTTGTGTTAATAGGTTTTGACTGAGTGTATTTGATTTGTTTTTGTGTATATGTTTTACAATAAGAGAGCAATCGCAGATAAACATCTAATAAAATAAAAAATAAAATCAAGTTAGGTGGACTTGCAAAACCTCCATTCAGTCATTGTATTAATGTTGGTTTTAGCTCAGCTTCATTTTTGACATGTATGTGTTGATAACCTTCCTTTTGCCGAAGAAAAACTTTTCCAAATGAGGTCCAGCAGAACTTAAAACCATTCTCGCCAGCAAATTTCCTCGCTAGATAGAATAGCCGTTGTGCCTTCATAGTCAAGCTTTCTGACAGGTAAATTGGTTTTAGTTCACCTGGTAGCTTTAGGTGAGTTGTATTGAGCTTGTTTTGAGCGTTATTGCGATTGAAGGTACGGGCCTTTTGCAAAATATTTTCTTTTGTAGTTACCGACACAAAGTCGACCATAATAGACGAACTTCCACCCTTTTTATTTATGCGGTAAATATCCTTAATGTCACGTTTTTCGAGTGAGATTTCCAGAACTTTAGATGTTTCTGACACTATACGGTGCAGGTCCTGTTTCGTTTCTCCTTCGTTCTTTGGGATATTTCTCATCTCCATTTTTGTGAGACATAATATACGCTCCAGGTGCTCAACCTTAGTTTCGAGCTGGTTAATGTAGGCAACATTGGTTTTTCGCTCGCTTTCTATATTATCCATTTTTTCAATGATATCGTCATATTGCTTAGTGACAAATGAAAGCGATTTTTTAAATTCCAGGTTCTGTGCAATAATTTCGTTCATTGATTCTTGTAATGACGTAAATTTACTTTCCGATTTCGCATTAGCCGATTGTAATAAGTCCCGGATTTCTTGCATAAAACCGACCATTTCATCTTCACGTTTACGTTTGTTTCGAGACGTGACATTTACGTCCATACTGCACAGGTTTGGGGCGGAACTAGTTATTGCGATAGTCGGATTTCTTACATGAAGGGTTTCAGAGTCGCTCGCTACGAACGTGGCTGGCGATTGTGGTGGTGTACGCCTCATGTTGTCAAAGATTACGTAAATCCGCAATACCTTATAGCAGTGGTCGACGGCGACGTCTGCACGTACCTCTCTTGGTGCAGTACGAAGTGGTAGGTGGTGAATCACGGTGCGCGTAGTTGCTGTGCAAGCGGGATGGCAATTATGGAGAGTGTTCTTTTCTCGCGGGGGTGAGGTGGGAGCGCGCGGGTAGCACACTATGTGAGCTTGATGGCCAGCCGATATCAGTCCGTCCCTATGCGAAATTAATCACTTTTGGCATTTACATACAGGTGACAATCCTATATGCGGTTGCGATGAAGATTTATATTATTTTTAAAAAAAATTAACACACGTCTACTTTAAGTCACGGTCACGGGCGAAGTGGGATAGATACTTACGTTTAACGTTATACTTACATTGATAGATTGCTTCCTTGTGTTTAATATTATATTTACATTGTCAACACCTCAGTTCAGAGTTCTATACAAAAATAGTTACCTAATAAATAATAGGAAGTCCATCAAGTAAACTGTTTTCGGAATTTTACTTTTTTTTTAATTGTTATAAACTAGTCCTTGACTGCAATCCCGCCTGATGGTAAGCAGTGATGCAATCGTTGATGGTAAAGCGCACTAGCTTATTAAGCCTATTCACTCAAAAAAACTGAGTGAATAGGAAGGAAGACGGCAGTTGAGCGAGGTGATGCAATGTTTAACCCAACAACACGACCAACGATGCTGCGCCAGAGGATGATCTGGAGACCCTCCACGACCAAACTCCCGACACAACAACATTAGGCACATCGTACCCGGCACACATCGCAACACAACTGCTCAGACCCGTCCACCGTACGGCTTCACCAGACATCATGCCGGAACACGACGAATCGCTTGGCGGCAAGACTTTGTCTGGTGGGTGGTAACTTATGCCGGCGGCTGATGTTGTTGCCTACCATCGATACTTGAAGTAAACATGTATCGATCTTGGGTGGACCTTTTCTCCTATTTCAGTTCTCACATTAATGAAATCCAGTAGACATCACAAATAAAATCAATAAAAACCTTTTTACAAAAATAAAAAAAAAAAACAACCAAAGAAGCACAACAGCACAAAGAGAAAAATATCTAAGTAATTTCTGAAGTTGCTGTCGGGGTTTTCTATTTATGTTTTTTTGCGAAATTAGCTAATTTTCACCTTTAATCTAGCTGTTTTTTTTTCTAAATATTTTTTTTATGTTTCCCTTTTTAATTGTGAATAGTAGGTACTGATATCCAGATGCGTCCGGTCAGACCGTACGCTGACCGAAACGTATCATCGTTGCCATTATCAGAACTAGACCAAAGTGAAATAGCCCACACGGGAGTCACTGGCTTTTAAATAAATAAAAAACCATCAAAATCTGTTCAACCAGTCGATACTTTTGAGGTAACAAACGTAGAAAATCCAATCAAAAAAGTCCAATTGCGAACCTCCTTTTATCAAGTCTGCTAAAAATGGACTAGTATACATATACACATAGTGTAGCGTCAAAACTCGTGTAACTACGTACATACATACATCGCTACATAATACGGTAAAGTACTGTAATGGAAGACATAATAAAAGTCCCTTATACAGCATTAGTACTTCTTGTAGCGAAATGGATTTTATTCATTGTTTGTGTCTTAGGCTGAAAGTCGACTCTTTATCGTGGTAGTTTTTTCGTGAACCATATTTCGGTAGCGGATACTACCCGAAAAATATCAACCTGGGTAGGTTTTCCCTCTAAAAATAGTTACGTAAATAAAGGCTCATTTATGTAAATTTTATGCATATTATCAGATATGGGAATTTGATAAACTTTATTAAACCATAACAACCAGTATTTACCAATTGGAATTATTTACACTAGTCAGAAAGGTAACGCCGACCTAAACATCGAGTTCTTTTAAAATGATTAACGTAAAAGTGTTTGTACAAATCTACTTACAAAATAAAATCTTTTTTAGCTTTATTTGACTTTGAAATGGCCAATATAAAATTGGTTGATATTCAAATCAACTCCATGAATTGCAAAGGTCAATTAAACGAGATTCGATTAGAAGTTAAAATCTACAAATGGAATCAAAGTTAAGTTACTTGAATTTATGGAAATATCAAATGATCTATACAACGGTATTTTTACTTTGTGCAAAACATGAATATATATAGTTTGTTCAGAATAAGCAACTGAGTCGATTTCAATATTTTTTACACCATGTTATATATTTTTTAAATACATTTAGAAATTGTTGCAGTGTGCTTTCCGAGCGAAAAACACAGCTGATTTCTCGGTGGTAGCTGCCATAACATCGGCTGCCGGCAGAAATTACCACCCACAAGACAAGGTCTTGCCGCCAAGCGATTCGTCGTGTTCCGGCATGATGTCTGGTGTGATGTGTGCCGGGTACGATACGCCAAATGTTGTTGTGTCGGGAATTTGGTCGTGGAGAGTCTCCAGATCAATCTCTCTCTGGCGCAGCATCGTTGTTCGTGTTGGTCTTGGGTTTAACATTGCATCACCTCGCTCAACTGCCGTCATCCTTCCTATTCCTAAATTTTTTAAGTGAATAGGGTTAATAAACTAGTGCGCTATACCATCAACGATTGAAGAAAAGATGAAGGTAGATCATAGTACGAGGCACGTGCATAAAGCTGGAAAGCCCGCGCGCCGCGCCGCAGCAGGCGCGGGCGGGCGAGCCGTGCGTTGGCCATATTTTTGATTGGAAATTTGGGACAACCAAGTAAACGGATACTACGGGACAACGGAGCGCATAACTTTGTGGTTTTTCATGATATCTTTTTGAAATTTTATACATAGATTCTTTACTTAAAAATTCTTAAAAATAATGTCGTATTTAATTTTAGCCGACAATCTGAAACATAATATTGTCTGAGACCATCTGTCCACGCAGATACTACTTAAGTTGACAGATTACAGAGGGCCAATTCACCTAACAATAAAACATTCAGTCTAATCTCGGTCACAATTAGTCAAAAATACACGAATTTCTCCACATTTTTTGACAGATTTAGAAATTAATTATCGCTAAGATGAAATTACGACAAGATTTTGAACATTTTTAATTACAGGAAGTGGGCTTCATAACAACGATTTCCAGAACTGTTCAAAGTTTAATAGATAATTCAAATACTACATTTCAACAGTACCTACTGATTGCCAAATTTGAAACTGTGGTAAAATATTGTCTGTAGTGTATCGATTGGACCTGGTTTTGTGTAAGGTTGTTGAAACTGTGTAGTTATAACAAAATCTTAGCGAACTTAAAACCGTACATTGCCTTTTAAAGTAAATCTGGCTAGGTGTGGGTATTACATTTTGATGCCGAAAATGTATTAGTTTTAATATAATTTGATTAAATTTTACATAGACTAAATTTTACATTCACTAAAAGTCTAGTCATTCTGCAGACGATACATTATTATGCCTCATATTCTGCGAGATGAACAATGTTGCAATTTGTTCGTATTTTTCATAGTTTACCAATCCAATTTGCAAAAAGTTGAGCCAAAAGGTTAGAATATTTAGGGATTTAATTCTTTAAATGATTATTTTCACGCTTTATCTTTATAATGCTAAACAGTCAGTCAAGTTATAAGAAAGGCTATTTCAGTCAACTTACAAGCTGTAAACATGAATTTAGCACATGATATGACTTTGTAGAGTATACGACGGTTATCAAATTTTTTTTTTTCAATACACCCTGTAGAGTGGTTCAGAATCCACGGTAATAGGTTGAGAGTCGTTGTCCCTGTCATCGTAAATATCCAAAAATCCGTTTCCAATCTATTTATATACACATACCAGCGCCCCGATACATGATTCGCTACGTATAAAGTGAAATAATAAAAACAAATTTCAAAATTATTTATTCAAACATAAAATATTTTTTTCAATTGCTAGTCATTTTAAAACTTAATCGAAAACATTTAGATTATTAAACAAACGACGGGGGTACCGACTCTCGAACATGCAACATACAATTGGCTATTTGAAAAACATGATTCCTCCAAATTCAGACCACAAACGTAAAATGTTTGCCCTGGGTCTTTATTGATGGACATATCAAATGATAAACGCACAGGATATTGTAATCGTTTGAACTCAAATGGCATATCAATTGGGATCATAGGGATACGCGTTATCAAACAAACTTCTTTCGATTTACCAGTTAAGATCGCAGCTTCAATTAAATTTGGCAATAAGTTTTTCACTGCCAATCTGAAGCTATTAAACAGTTTCGGTAAATTATAAAATTACAAAGAAAGTGGCATTGATTGTTATATTATTTAAGGAAGTTATGTATAGCTATATATATAGATGAGATGATGATCCACCGTTCACTGAATTCATTTGTTTCAAAAAATGTGATAATGAAGAACCGCTGGACCGATTCTGCTCAAACTTCACATAAACCATCATCATCATCATCATCTTAGCGTTTATCCCGGTTGCATCCGCAGCTTTCGCATTGGAGCCCGGGGTCCGCTTTCTTGTTCAATTTCCTCCATTTCGCGCGTACTTTAGCATCCTGTGGTGTGAGATAGCTAAACTTCACATAAACCATCTACTAATTATTCAAAACAAAGCCTAAATATTTGGTTTGGATAGGTGAGTCCGTTCTTGAGTTATAAAATTACAAAGAAAGTGGCATTGATTTTTATATATAATTATAGATTTGTCAGCAATAATCTGCACTAACACACTTCGCAAGCAATGGATAATTACTACAGAAGTCTGACGTTGCTTGTCTTTACATTTTGGATGCCGATACCAAAACTACAAACCTTACTACTGTATATCTTCTTCTTCTTCTTCAGCCTATATAGGTCCACTGCTGGACAAAAGCCTCCCCCAAGGCTTTCCACAATGACCGGTCTTATGCTGCGCGCATCCATCGGCTTCCCGCGACCTTCACCAGGTCATCGGTCCACCTTGTTGGGGGCCTCCCTACGCTGCGTCTTCCGGTACGTGGCCGCGTGGCCGTGGAGCTGGATTCGACGACACACCTCTTTCTCGAAGTTGGACCCACCTACTTGGACTATTTCTCCCAGGTATATAAACTCGTAAACAACTCTGAAGCTCTGCTGAGGTCAATGAGCATTTCGCTCAAGTCTTCCAGGGTCTCCGCTATGACCACGATATCATTTGCAAAACCGAGATTAGTGATATACTCGCCGTTGTTATTGATGCCAAGTCTTCAGATTCCAACGCAGCAGTGAACAATTTAGGAGAAACGACATCTCCTTGTCTCACTCCACGCTGCAGTTGGATCGGTTTCCAGTCCTGATCCTGGAGACGGACTGATATGGTGGCGTTTTTGTACAAATACTTTATCACCTCTATGTATCGATGGTCAATTTGGTACCGCTGGAGAGACTGTAGCAGCGCCCAAATCTCGAACGAATCGAATGCCTATATCTACTGTATAGTTGTAGTCTACTGGATGGTTTGAAAAACAATGTTTGCAATTACTTAATTTAGGGTATTAGTATCTTACGAATTCCATGCCAACTAAATCACGGGCAGAAGCGAGTATTTACATAGTATACCGAAAAGATTTTAAGAAACTCTCCCCTTATCATCCTTAATATCCTCAAAATCAAAATATTTGATTTCACTTAAACCAACATGCGCTCTTATGACTGTTCCAATTGGTCTCTAACTCTACGGCTACTCTTTAGAAAATAATTGGCTTTTACAATGTTTTCATCAATCACAATGAACATGGGAGGACAGCATATGCCTGTCAACAAGTACCAATACGAATGGCTCTGTAAATCGTATGACAGTAAAACCTTTTAAATAAAAATAATAAAAGAGAGAGAGAGAGGTCGGGGTACTCGTACTTAATCCACAAAAGATAATATGTAAAAATTGAATAAACCGTTGCGGGCACCATCTGCCAAAATGTGTAATAGAATTAATTCCAAAAATGATTTGTCTGAGTCCGCATGTTTTTCAACGTATGGAGAGGAGCACAGGCTCATATTTTAGCCGTCGCTACTCCATTAGTGACGCGGGAACCCCAACCAATATGGCGGGGCGAATCTGCAGTGACAAGGGCATTAACCCCTCGTGCAACCATCCCCTCGTTTTTGTTATAAAATCAATATATTTGGAGCAGGGTTTCCTAGTTGCAACAAGACAGACATATGCGTAGAGCCGGTAGAGCGTCGTCGATAATCCTACGCCAGCACGAAAATTTTCGTTTCATCGAATTGTATAGCTGAGTGGGCACGGTGGATACATATAATGTAGATGAAAAAGATACAGGTAACTTGAAATAATTTTCTTAACCTTTCATTCGCACTAAAATAAAATAAATTTAGGTATTTCGGACTTCGTTTTATCGAAACGAGGTAAAATGTTGGCAAGCCACTGCCAAACAGTATTCAAATGAAGTGGTCACATCGTCTTCGGTGTCTCGGTAATGAACTCGCTGGGATCAGATGCAGTCACATGGCACGGTGAGTAATCTTTCACTGGGTGTACTTACGCAGAAGCCAACAGACCGAATCGAAATGTTGCCTTTCTCTGCCGACATATCTAATTTCAAGTAACATAATAAATTATACTAGACAATTAATATTATAATAAAACGAAGTATAAGGTGACAGATACAAACTAATAATAATCTATACTAATATATGTATAAAGCTGAAGAGTATGTTCGTATGTTTGTTTGTTTGTTCGCGCTAATCTCGGGAACTACTGGTCCGATTTGACAAATTCTTATTGCGTTAGATAGCCCATTAATCCAGGAAGGGTTTAGGTTATATATCATCACGCTGCGACTAATAGGAGCGGAGCATACCCAACTATACGCAAACGAAGTCGCAGGCGGCAGCTAGTACTTTATAACTAGCACCCTAACTACTTAACACACATACAGTATGTTAAATAACAGAGGGCGTTCCCTTAAACTCGTTAATATATATCATTAATAGATTAAAATAAAAATATCAGCATAGAAAAATAAGCATAAAAAATCCGAATAAAAAAATATTCTAATTGGAAATAAATTTGAAACCTCCTGTTTTAAATCAAAATAGTAGTCGTCATGTATAAATAAATTGCGACGTTGCCGTCTTTCATGTTCGCGTGTACAGTGTGTTTCTTTTACATGTCAATTTAAAATTTTTATTGAATATTTTCTTATTGGAAAATTTTTTTAAACATTTTGTTTTCGAATGGAAATATTTTTTTTAGCATGTATGTATGTTATACTATTTCGGGTTAACGGGAACACCCTCTGTTAGTCTGTTAACACACTGTATTTCGAAGCATACCTATTGATAAACCAGTGCTCCGTATATTCAAAACGTGTCTGTTCAACAATGTAAATAAGTTGTTGAACTGTCAAAATGAAACTCATTGTTACCGATAGTGTGTTACGTACCTAATTACCGTACAGCCCCCTAATCGGCGAACACATTTTTGTCAAATGATTGCGACTAGTTGGGATCGTTTTAACCGAACGGTACCAACTGATCCCAACTAGTCGCCATCATTTGACAAAAATGTGTTCGCCGATTAGGGGGTTGGTTTTGTTATCACATTCATCATCATCAACCTTTTTATCGTCCCACTGCTGGGCACAGGTCTCCTCTCAACCAGGGAAGGATTGTGCGTAATCACCACGCTTGCTCAATGCGGGTTGGCGATTTCAGGCTTAAAGTCCAGGTTTCTTCAAGATGTTTTCCTTCACCTTCAGTCATTGGTGTCCAAGATATACTTAGAAAGAAAATATAACTTTATAAAAGTTACATTGGTACTTGATTGACCTGGAATCGAACCCGCGCACTCATACTTGAGAGGCAGATGTTTTAAATACTAGGCCACCACGACGTTATCACATTATGATAAGTTAATAAATTTCTAAAATTCTAACGGTGGTCCAATTGGTTTATTATTCAGTTTCAGTTAATTTAAATTTCTATTAAAGGTAGTGCAATTGTATTTACAACATAAATAATAAATGGCCACTGAATGAATCTAACCTCACTGCTAGTCAAATTTAATAGCCTACATTAAATTTACATTCATCCCTCATAAGCTTATATTTTCGACATTCATTCAAAAATGCTACAATACATTAAAATCACTAGCAAGTGCGTATCAAATCGGTGTCTTCATAGATCGGTTTAAAACAAAGGCTAAGAAAGTGATCCGAAACTAAACAAAAACTGGGAATCCAAATCTTCAGAATGAATAAAGGAAGAAGCGAAGAGCCAGGGACATTGGTTTTTATATCGGAGGTAGTAGATATAAGTATGACCGTTGCGTGACTGAACAGCGAAGCAAAAACTCGCCGTGACAATTGTAGCTTCGTGTTTTTAACGTTCCATTAAGAAAAGATTGCTCTCTCTCTTTGTGGCTTGGCTTTACAGATCTCAAGCCTTAACCGCGCACGTTTTATAGGGTTCCGTGTCTATAACGTGAAAATGGATCCCTTACGGCGGTTTAATGTATTTCTGCCTGACACGCCCGATTATCTATAAACGACCCTAGTCCGCCTTCTTAGTGGTTTAAGTTAGGGTTCTGAATGTAGGTGACAGTCTAGAATAGTCTAACGCAATAAACACATGGAAACGATATTGGCACGATATTTGACCTTATTGTTAAGCAATTAATTAATCTTCAGTGACTCTCCTAAAAATCTTTCCTATCAAGTATTTACTTGTTATATTTCACACATTGTAGATAATATAGAAGGTACATAAGTTCCTTTCGATATTAATTAACTATTGATTGTTAAATGCCTCACTGTTATATTCCACTTCCCTTTCCGACATAATCGGCAAATTAGCTAGCCATGCTTATATCGTTAGGTACGTGTATTATTTCCACTACACTATAACTATATATTACTGTTCGGAGCTAATAAAAAGACTTGTCATAAATCTTGTAATGGTAGGCAATATTCCCTTTAGAGTTATCGCTATTGTGTTTCGTATTATTGACGCCTAACAAAGGTTAGGTGCCGCACTGAAAACTGCGTATATGTTTGTTTTCATTACATGGTATTGTTTCCCTGGTATAATAAATTATCCATCCATCGCTTGTCTTACTTATCGTTGCCCTCAGTCACTTTTACGACTTGCGTACGATGATAAGCGATAACTCTCGTTGTTTTTATTTTACTCGCAGTCTTGCGGGGTAGTGATACAGTGAACTGTTATCCATATATGACATATGACACCATCCTTCTCTGTCATCAGATCACCAATCCGCTTTCTAGACGAATCTAGTAACGATTTTATAAAAAAAAATAATAATATTATAAACTAGTGCTAGACCGTGACCCGGCCTAATGGTGAGCAGTGATGCCATCGTTGATGGTTAAACGCATTAGTTTATTAAGAGTTTAGTCTAGTTGCCTACCCTTGCATCACCACAGCTTAATAAGAAACTACAGGTTTTGCAACGTCCGGTCACAGGCTGTTAAAATATTTAACAAAAATCCCACGCATAAAACGAAATTGCATTGCTATTTATATTGTAAATAATGTCACAATCGAACCGTTATATTGAAACACAAACAACGGGTAGTTTGGTTAGTGCATATATATGTACGTTTCTACACCCCAGCGGTTAATCAGAATGACATAAAACTTTCATTAATGGTCCTCTGATGGATGCAGGATGTCAGTAATAAGTACTTAATGTCGATAATGTGGCTGTAGATTTCACCGAAAGCAAACAATATTAATTATAGTCGTAAATAAAAGACGTTGGCCTTTTTTTGGTCAGGATGGGAAACCATCAAATGACCTCTCCCGCTCTCTGCAGAGCGGTTTAGTCAGTAAAATTCTGACACGTCCGTCAGACTTTTACTGACTAAAACCACTCGACCCGGTCACGAAGTGTTGACATCTCTTTGAGGCGCGCGTGAAACACAAAGCGTCGTCGATGCGGGACTGGTCCTTACCTGTAGGCGAGCTGCCCATTGCTCGCCGCCCGCAGCCCGGGAGTTTGATGTTGTCTCCCGACCAGGGCGTATCCTGCAGCGGCTAGAGGCACTCCACCTTCGCCTTTGCCAGCATCACTGCTTCGTAGAAGGAAGTAACGACCTGCCATGCAAACTCGCTCCGGATCATGGCCTGGACCAGGGCCAGACGCCAGAGATCGTCGTCGATCACCACTACGAGGCCACGGCGATTCTCTACCCAAGCCGGGCAGACCTCCACCGTATGCTCCGCCGTGTCTTCAGTGCGATCGCCACAGTGGTGATACCCCGGCGTTTCCTCCCGCCTTATCCGGATCAGAAACAGTCACGTCCGGTGAGGACCTGCGTCAAGCGGAAATTGAGGGTGCCGTGGCGTCTCTCTAGCCACTCCTCAATTACTGCCTCCATTGTGGCGTGCCCAGCCTTGCGACAATCGCACTATCCATGTCGCCATGAGATCCCGCCGAAGCTCTGTCCGCCGTACCGCAATTTCTCGCGGCAGTGGAGTTATGCCCCAGCGTTTTGCCCCTTCTCGCCACTCCCACATGTGGGCGAGGGCTTTGGCCTCCAGATCCCATGGCGGTAATCCGGCAAAAAGAGTTGCAGTGTTTTATTTACTAAAATAAATTAAACAATACTGAAATAAATTAAATTAATTAATGTATGTTTTAACTGTGGGTTATGCTTATAAAGGTGAACGACTAAAGAATAGGCAAAATGTATATTTTCCTGAGCTTATTTTTAGCAATTACAATTTTCTGGTTCCAATCATTGTGTGATTGTGTGTTTAGTAGAAATGACTTTTGTAGTTACATTTTGTTGTCAATGCCTGCGTTTACACATAGAAATTGCGTTTCATTTGTTCGTGGTAACCCGGAAACTCATCTGCCAAATAATTATATAAAAATTGACTAAGTGTGAACATCAAGTCGTGTAGGAACACGGGCGTAGTTAGTAATAATAAACGAGCTAAATAATGAGCAAGGAGGGAGTATTTAAAACGTACAAGGGTGATTATACATGCTAACGGCCTTCAGCACGCCATCTAGAAACCCGAAAATGTTCAATATTGACTTACTTTTCGAACACCACTATTTGGGTATCTGCAATCAGTTTCTGGGAACCGCCAACTATAGAACACGAAACCCTCTAGCTATTTTTTATTTGCCAAATTAATGAATACACCAGTTCATTGATTTATAATCTAAAATCTGGGAAGTTTTATCAAAAGCACCTTATATAGCTATGCCCCGCGGTTTCGCTCAGTTGATATAAAATAGGCGCCTGTTAAAATAATGAGAGCAATATGTAGTACATCCGCGTTTGCTCCCGTTTCCGCAACATTTTTTGTTGCTGCTCTGCTCCTATTGGTCATAGCGGGATGTTTTATAACCTATGTCCTTTCTAAGGCTCCAGACTATCTGTGTACCAAATTTCATTACAATCGGTTTAGTAGTTTTGGCGTGAAAGCCGGACAGACAGACAGACAGACAGAGATAATTTCGCATTTATAATATTAGTATAGATTATCGAACCCTAATAGGAATCCTAACAGTGTAATTAATAGGATAGTTTTTACTCAAATGTTCTGTTTGTCCATTCGCTTTAGGTGGTCACCTTTAGCTAGTAGTACAACTATCAATAGAAATCAGAACTTGAATTTCAACTTCTGTCGCGTGTGAATAGGTATGGATACAAAACAACAACGTATTATAAAGTCCACGAACTTGAAATTGGATACCAATATCTCAATCATCATCATCATCATTAACCTTTTTATCGTCCCACTGCTGGGCACAGGTCTCCTCTCATACAGAGAAGGATTGAGAGTAATCACCACGCTTGCTCAATGCGGTTTCAGACCCAAAGTCCAGGTTTCCTCAAGATGTTTTCCTTCACTTTCAGTCATTGGTGTCCAAGATATACTTAGAAAGTACATATAACTTTAGAAAATTTACATTGGTACTTGCCTGACCTAGAATCGAACCCGCGAACTCATACTTAAGAGGCTGGTGTTTTTACCACTAGGCCACCATGACTTTATAAATACACACATCAAAAGTGTCTAGGGATCAACATATATTTTTGCAATAACTTTTCTCCTGATTGATATTAATTAAAATTTTCTTTAAGGATTCATCAAATAAAGTGTTTTCGTTTGTCACAGTAACGATAAACCAAGTCACCTTTGCATTAATAAAGAAATTTGCCATTTTCCTAATAAAGGGATATTTGACATTTGAACCACTAACACAAAAGTTCGAAAAAAAGACTGAAATAACAGTTTTCTCTAAAATTTTATTGGGTAACTTAAACAATTAATAATCCGTGTTTCTACCGCGAACACTAACAACACAAGAACATCGGTTTGGCATACTCAAAATGAGTTCATCCAAATCACGCTGTGGAATGGCCGCCCATGTTCGTTGCAACAACAAAAAAGGTCTTCTTGCGACTGGATACCCTCCATATTCGGCAGAGCTCTTCTCTGTAGCATATCCCATGCATGCTCAATCGGGTTCAAGTCTGGCGACTGAGCAGGCCAGGGCAGGACATTGATGTTAGCTGCGGCGAGAGTCTGTCTTACAACTCTTGCGGTGTGCGGTCGTGCATTATCATGCATTAACTGAAATAAGGGACCGATTTGCACTTGTAGAGGAACGATGACGTCTGATACAATCGTTTCAGCATAAATTTGAGCGTTGAGGTTGCCTCTGATCCAAATCAACTCAGTTCTTCCGCCGATCCAAATACCCGCCCATACCATGATGGTTCCACCACTATAAGGATGGACTTCCTGGCAGGATTTTAATCGCTGTTGGCGTCCAGGGGTTCTCCAGTGTCGTATACGTCTTGTATCCGGTCTCATACCAAAACGAGACTCATCAGAAAAGCACACGAAACGCCATTGTTCTTCTGCCCAATTTCTGTGTTCAAGAGCCCATTGATATCGAATCCTACGATTGTGCATTGCTATAGGTGGTACCCGTAGCGGTCTTCGGGAATGAAGGTTCACTTCATGCAAGCGGTTTCTGAATGTTTGGTCGCTAATTAAGTTCCCTGAAGAGTGATGAAGCCTCACGGCTAACATCATGGCGGTTATTGTTGGAGCTCTTCGAGTTAAGATTTGAATGTATCGGTCTTGTCTCCGTGTGGTGCAGCGATACCGTCCTCCATGGCGCTCAGCCACGGTACCAGTGCTTCGGTAACGTGTCCAAAGTCGACTGATAACACTCTGACTTGTATTCAGAGCTAAAGCCACAGTACGTTGCCGGGAACCAGCTTCTATCATTCCCACGGCTCTGAGCATTTCTTCCCTGCTTAAATGACGTCGCCGCTCCATAATAACGTTGGTTTTAATCAGTAGTAGGGAAACAGTAGCACTAATAATGTCTTCAATGCGTTGTATGTTTTTATAGGGAAAATATTGACAGCTGATTTTCATCTTTTACTCGAATTTGATTCACAGTTCCTGATTCAAATTATGAAATGCACCAAAAAGGATCCATATAAATTTATAAAATCATAAATTTATTACAAAGCCACATCTCAATCTCAAGAAATCCGCATAAAAATGCTTGATCCCTAGACACTTTTGATGTGTGTAATAACATAAAATACAACATACATAATTCATTAATTATATACATAATTCAATATATATCATATCTCAATATGTGTACCTATAATTACTGATCTTTGTATATTTATGTTATAAAAATAAATTCCATAAAATCCTCAAAAAAAATCCCTATTCTTTTTAGAATAACTTTCCTCCAGAGTTGAGACTGCTGTTTGCTTTGTTTCGTGTTGCTATTTCAGTATTGAGTTCAAGAGGTGTTTTTATCGACACTTATAAAAAATAAATTAAACATCATACAAAGGAAAATGAGTCTTAAGAACCTAAAGTAATAACAGCTAAAAATACGCTTAAATTAAAATAATCAAAGATATTAACAGTTAAGATATTATTATACAGAGTGGTGCTGACAATACGACAATAAATTAAATATCGTGTACCTCAACACATTCTCAATTTACCCATAAAAAATCATATAAATATGTCCATTAGTTTAGTCACAGGAAATTATTTTTCATTTTTCACATTTTCTACATGATCTACATGTTGATAAGGAAGCGCTTACAGCTTAATGACCGCCGCATCCTGCGGTACTTTAATAATAATGGCGCGATAAAAGCAAGTCGATACAAGACCGCGCTGTCGCCGATCGGAGGTCAGTGAACCAATATTTTTAAAGGATGTTCTATTCCGTTTGCAATTTTATGCGATTTAGTTTGTTTGAAATTTTTTATTTTTATTTTTGATGCTAGGTTTTTTTCTATGGTTTAAGATTATTAATATGAACCAGCATTGTTCGTTTTCATTTATTGTCATATTGTCAGCACCACTCTGTATACACTGGTGCCTTCTTATAATTTAAAATTATCTAAGAGACCTTTGGGAGTTGGATTCGGCCTCCGATAGGCCCCCCACAAATACTCATGGCTTCAAGATATCTTTGTAAAATCCATAGACATGGATGGACATAACCAGTTATAATACGTCTACCTAATGGAACATCGAATACCTATATATATACGTAGGTACCTTGTGTATAATGAGAGTATAGATTGAATAATTACGTGTGTTGCCTATAGTCCACCCGCTAGTCAAGAAACTAAGTATTCATTAAATTGCTTATTTGAATCGGACTAATATGTTGCTGGAGTCAAGGACTAAAATAATTTAGGTCCTATTATATACCAAGCCTTCGAAATAATGATATAATTAGTAATAGTCGTATTAATCTGTCTAAAATTTAATAACTCATTAGGAACCTCCATTTTCCCGCGCTTATACGAAATAAACAAAAGGATGCGACGAAAAGATTTCTGTTATTTTCTTTTGTTCTCTAAATGAAGATCTTTTATGATTAATCTTATCCCCTTAAAAACATTTTAAAAAGTTTTATCTGGTGCTCCTGTACTGAAATAGATGTATAAAATAAAGTAATATTATATTTATTTATTTTTGCAAGCCCAGAGATGTAAATGTAAGCTAAATAATAATGATAATTTGTTAGATAATTATGTTTGATGAGCAGAGCGCTGTGTTATGCCAAGAAGCGTACAAATATAGCATGCAAACCTAGACTTTTTGTAAAGATAATTTAAATTGTAGGTTTTCTTTGGAGTACTTTTATTTTCGGTTTTCAAACATTTTTAGCAAAAAGATTTATTGACAGGTATTTTAAGTATTTGAGATGTGTGATCTGTTAACATTAAGTCAATAATATTATGCGCTATCCATCCTTTTCCTTAGATTATATTAGCATAGTTATCAATGTACGAGTTTTATGAGGCCTAGTAGACTGGTTTAGAACTGGAGTTAAGCTATAGTTGATAGGAAATGTTTGAAATCAAGTAATTTTATATTAATCATTTCTTAACAGTACGTAATATATTGACTAGTGTTGACTACACATGTATTTGGTTATACTGTTTCCGCGTTACTATATGCTTTACAATATCACATAGACCAAGGTAAGTGCAGATCTGGCGTGCAAGCCAAAATCACCAATCCGGTGGTGATGAACTTAAGACCCTAGACCAGGGCTTCCCAAACTTATTAGTGCTGTGACTCCCTTGGGCCTTTGCTATTTTTTTACGACGCCCCTCAACTGACAACAGAAGACACTTCACTTTTATTTAAACTGAAACGTCAGCAGCAGGTTACTGATGATGTAAATAGCGCGATCTCTAAAGTAGTCCATTGGTTTAATGTTAATAATTTACTCTTAAACGAGAAAAAAACCAAATGCATTAAGTTTACTCTACCTCACGTGAGGCAGGTGGAAACTAAAGTGTTGATAAAGGGCGAAGAATTGAAATCTGACGACAGCACAGTGTTCTTGGATATAACTCTGGATGCTAAGCTTCAATGGGGTTCACATATAGAAAAATTGTCAAAAAAGCTAAGTTCTGCTGCATACGCAGTTAGAACAATTCGTAATTTGACTGATGTTGAGACGGCCCGTTTAGTGTACTTTGGCTATTTCCACAGCGTAATGTCGTACGGCATTCTGTTGTGGGAAATGCCGCCGATATTCAAACAATATTTGTTTTGCAGAAACGAGCTGTTCGTGCAATTTATAAATTAAGTCCGAGACACTCTCTCAGAGAAAAATTTAAAGAGATTAATGTACTGACCGTGCCGTCTCAATATATTTATGAAAATCTTTTGTATGCTCATAAAAATATAAAATTGTTTAAAAAATACAGTGATGTCCATGATATAAATACTAGGAACAGGCACAAATTTATTGTACCTACAACAAGGCTCAAGAAAATAGGTGGCTCTTTCAGATGCCAATGTATACATTTTTACAATGGACTTCCAGAGGTGGTTCAAGATCTAAGCCTGAATAAATTCAAATCCTTCATTAAACGTAAGTTGTGTCAGAAAGCATTTTATAGTGTGAAGGATTATATTGAGGACAAAAAGGCTTGGGCTTGAGCTGCGTCCGATTTCTATACAATGATTGTTCTTTGATTTTTCCTCTTGTAGTTTTAATATGTAATTGTTTATGTTATTTATTCAAAGCCTGTATTACACACTATGTAGCCAAGCATATTGTACGTTACGGAATTGTATCGCTGACAGAGGTGTTCGGCACTTGTACAGCTACACAGGAGCTAAACTTTCCACAGATTCGGGAACACTGTTGGAGCTGCTGAACCTTGGACAAAACTATCTTAGCATTGTGTAGATTCAATTTCTTAGTATTGTATAATTGCATGGCAAACGTGTGAGCACAATGTACGAATGTGCTGTAAGGCATTTATTTGTTGGGTTAGTCTTTTTTATTGACTTAATTGTGCTCTGGCTGTTGAGAGTATGTCATGCTCACTCAAATGTCTCGCTGATGGTGGCGTGTGTTTTGGGTCATTGGGTTCCCTTCGATATGGTTGAGCTGAATGATGCTGATCCATACGTCATGTTCGTGAACGGACGCCGTCGGAGGGGACTGGTCATCTCTTAGCTGCCACGGCGTATTTTGATTTCTGAATTGATTTTTGTATGTTTTCCATAATGGACGCTCTCAGCGTACAATATATTTCTGCATCGTTCTCACGCGGTTGATTTCAACATGAATGATGTAATCAAATATTTGTAACAATAGCTTAAAAAATTTAAAAGAGTGTCCATGGAGTTTCTTGCCCGTTCTTCTCCATAGGTACCTACTCTTTGGAATGGGCGACTAGCTTCATCTAATTGACTGACCGACCTTCTGACAATTCAAAAGTGCCTGTAACTGGTTTATTTGAAATAAATGATTTGATTTGATTTGATTTGAACGCAGTCCTCCAAAATACTAACGAGTATTTGTAGGTACTACTCTACAGGCAATCAGGAAAACATGAATTTGCAAATTAATTTTTTAATTTAATGGGAACATAAAAAAAAACATATGAATAATAATAAAAAGAGATATTCATAAATTGGCTGGCTCCTAATGAGATGGATGTGCTTGCTTTTCTGAGCATAGTTTTTGAAAACGGGGCTCCAGTTTGGAAATTGCCACTCTCATTTCTTTCTCTATGTCTATTTTTGACCTGTACTTGTTCTTTATTACTGCAACTGCAGAAAAACCTGTTTCACACAAGTATGAAGTGGCAAATGGTAACAAAACCTTTAAAGCTGCAGTTCTGATGGCATGATATTCTTGAGATACTGAGCTCCAAAATTCAAATAGTTTATCTGTGGCATATTGAAGCTTTAGGTTGGAATCACAGGACAATTCTATTAATTGTTCTTCTTCCTCTGTTGAAAGTGTCGATGGTGTGAGTGACTGGAAAAGATTTCTGACCCAATCATATTGCTGCAAATCATCGGGAAAATATTTTTGAAAGTGTTCGCTTAATGAAAGTAAGTGCTGTGTAAATTTTGTTTTTAAAGAAGGGTCAAGGATTTTTATCAATTTTTCTTGTAGAATACTTTCTAAAGCAGGGAAACAGTCAATTACTTGATCTTCTAATTTTCTTTTCCATAAGAGCAACTTCTTCTGAAACCCAGTAATTTTATCTGCCAATTGCAAGATTTGGGTATTGTTTCCCTGCAAAGACTTATTAAGATCATTTAATTTGTCAAATATGGCACAGAGATATGCCAATTTTATAATAAAATCTGTATTATTAAAATTTTGCGCATCTTCATGTGATTCTCTCTGCAAATACGTGTAAAACTCATTTCGTAATTCATACACACGTGCGAGAACGTTACCTCTGGACAACCAACGAGAGTTGCAGTAATAAATTAAATTAGTATGCTCGGCACCCAATTCTTCACAAAGTTTATGGAAAAGTCTTGCTTTCATCGGTCGAGTTTTAATGTAGTTCACCACTTTAATAATGCAATCCAACACATTACTTAATTCAGGTGTAATGTTCTTTGCTGCTAAGGCCACCCTATGTATGACACAATGTGTCCATTTTACTTTTTTAGCCTTGGTTTTGATAAGAGCTTGTAATCCTCCATACTGCCCAGACATCGCTCGGGCACCATTGGTGCACACACCCACACAGTTTACCCAGCTAATATTATTTTCAGTCATATACGAGTCCAAAATGTGAAATAAATCAGTAGCTTTACCACCTTCACATATTTTTTTGCAAAACAACAAATCCTCACACAGATTATTTTCTTGTATGTACCGTACGTAACATATCAATTGAGCATCGTCATTACTATCTGTCGCCTCATCCAATTGAATGGCAAATAAACCTGAAAGTTTCCCAACAATTTGCTCATTAATATCTTCGGCCATGTCGTGAATACGGCGACTAATCGTATTGTTTGAAAGAGGTATATTTTTTATTTCTTTAGCTGCCGATTCACCAATCATCAGATACCATATCAACCGCGGCGGGCAAAATCAGTTCCTCAGCAATGGTGTGTGGTTTCTTACATTTTGCAATACGGTGAGCTACCATGTAGGAAGCGAGCAATGCTTTTGCAGGAACTGTTGCTCTTGAAACCAAAGACATGGACTGATGTTTCAATTTTCGCAGTTCACTCGCGCTCACTCAACTCAGTCGCATCGACGTATCGACATGCGACGCCCCTGGGATAAAGACGCGACGCCCCAGGGCGTCGCGACTCACAGTTAGGGAAGCCCTGCCCTAGACTATACAACATGTAAAGAAAACCCTGTCCGATCCGTGAAAGTATTGTTAGGTATCGATAACTGATTCTACTAATGCCCACAAAGACAGGCAAAACTTAAAAAAAATCCCCCTAAAAAAATAAATATTATTTTGCAAAAAGAGGTAACTTAATACATGTGCGGTAAGCAATCCCTTCCGCGGGCGGCGGGGGGCAGGGCACGCGGCACCTGTGACGTGGTCGCATCGCTATTCGCTTATAATAATACCGGAGTTTTCACTTTTTTTAAAATTATCAAATTTCGGGAAAATTGGAATTAATTCCCGGGAAAAAAGGATTATTTCAAAATTCATTGGTATTGTTACTATGATGATTATGTAAAATTTTATATTATATTTGGTCAAGTGCTTACCTAACCTTTATTATCCTTATGGGTCGGACAGGGTTTTCTTTACATATTGTATAAACAACATTGTAAAGTAAGTATAAGTACCATTGGTTCTAGGTTGTCGTATCTATTTGAACCCACAAGTTTCAAATTCAGATCACCACACAACACAAACTTTTTAATACAATGTCTTCTTCTTTTTCAAGGTGAGATTCAACCTCAACTCTTCATCAATGACCTCTGTGGAATAGATACCACAATTTTGCCAATATCACGTATAACGTATTATAGAATTTCTTTGAAAATTAAATTTCACAATAATGGCGGATATCGCCAATGACAGTTGAAAAAACAACCGCGTAAGCCGTTTACGAGGGACATTTGATGCAAAGTCATGATGTGGCCACTATGCCACTATATTTCAATGTTCTTTATGAATTATTCACTGAATGCACGTTTTACTACCTACATAAATCACACGCTTTTATTTAGTAAACCACAGTATAAATAATTTTAAAAGTCCAATGAAAAATGCGCGTGACACTCATCTTAGCTTTCCTGTCAAAACTTCTAATAGAATGTCCTGTAGATTTTCGGTATTCTAAACTTACATTCCATACACGCCTGATACGGACTATTAATGTTTAGCAATAAACATAAACAATTTCTTCACGAAACCATTAATCGGGTTTCTTGAAAAAAAGAGCAGCTACGTGGAAATTTGGAATGTGCAATAAACTCTCATATTTCGATGTTGTGAAATGCTCTGTCAAATAGATTATATACACCTACAGTTGCTCCACGATTTCCATCTCCATGGTTTCCAATTGTACAGTTAACAGGTTGGTGTTTTAACAATCCAGCTATCTTTTTATGCTATTATCATTCAATTCACTGCATGCATTCGACTATTTCTGTGAGCCCATCGAGCTTGGTACATACATACAATACATACATACAATTTGCCAGCAGCGGTGTTTCGGTTGGACTACAATTTGAGTGTCTTCAAGGCTACATTGAATAGGCTCTTAATAAACTAGCGCGCTTTACCATCAACGATTGCATCACTGCGAGGCGGGATTGCGGTCAAGTACTAGTTTATAATTTATATAAAAAAGTCTGTTACCGAGGAGTTTGTTACCTAAACAAACCTTTGGCTCAGTTAAGATTGCAAAATCCAAGACACAGTGCTAATTGATGTTAAGGCGTCGGCCAAACTGACCAGCGGCCAACGGGATAAGGAAATCCCGGTATTAGCCTTAAGGTGGTTAAGCTTAGCCTCGGACTTAGCGGTAAACACAACACAACCAAAAGGTCGGTGGTATATACCCATATGTGTAGTACAACTTACACTTTACTCGTGAAAGTAGTATATTTTATTCTGCTGTATTTTTTGTTCGGTATCCTGAATTGACCACATGTCATCGCCTTATTTAAAAGGCAATGGGTTTTACCATCACTGACCATAATATAAAAAGAGTTGAAGAGAGAAGAAGACCGACATAAAAATAATTAAACATACACTCAACACTGTACAGTACTATCTGTGGTACTATTATAATAGGACGCTTCCATAACTACTCCTCATAATTATATTTGGGATACTTAGAGAAGAAATTCGGTATTGTCTTTTTGGGTCAGAGAACCCGTGGGGAGTCGTATTAAGCAGGAAACATTTTAGAATTAACGAAGTCCTTAACAAGTTTTCACCGAGTCCAAACAACTTGCATAAAAATAATGACATGTTGATATCAAACATCGAGCAATAGGTTTTCAGTTTTATCTGACCTGGGCCTGTAGCCAATGTAACATCGCTTCGTAGCGAAGCGAAATCAAATACCAAACCAACCAATGGCGGGAACGATTGACCACGTGATTGATCGCGTCGCGTAGTCAATCGTTTTCGTTATTGGTTGTTTTGGTATTAGATTTCGCTTCGCTACGAAGCGATCTTACATTGGCTACAGGCCCTGCTCCCTAATCGGCGAACACAGTATTTTTGTCAAATAATTGTCAATGACTGTCCGCAGACGTCTCCTGACACTTCGGCCCATATGACTTTAAGTCGGTGGGGCCAGGGGTAGTTGGTGGCAACTAGTCGCAATCATTTGACAAAAATGTGTTCACCGATTAGGGGGCTGACATTATACAGGCATTACGTATAACGAGACCTTAGCTTATGCTGCAATTGTATAGCTATATATACATAATCAGCCTACCACACCCACCAAGCCCACCCACCACCACCACCTGGCCACTTTGGATTCAGTGGAGAGACGTGCAAAAAGGCTGATTGGTGACCCTGATCTAACTCGAGTTGGTCTCCAAAGCCTAGAGCACAGGCGTAGAGTAGCCGGCCTTTCGGTGTTCTATAGGATGCATTTCGGGGAGTGTGCGAGGTAATTGCATGATTTAATTCCCCCATCTCCGTTCCACCAGCGGACGACCCGTCGTACGGCTGGTTTCCACCCTTACGTTGTTAACACCACTACCATCCGGACGAAGCGTTTCGCCTCCTCCTTTATACCGCGTACATCAAGGGACTGGAACAATTTGCCAGCGGCGGTGTTTCCGTCGGACTACAATTTGAGTGTCTTCAAGGCTAGAGTGAATAGGCTCTCAATAAACTAGTGCGCTTTACCATCAACGATTGCGTCACTGCTTACCATCAGGCAGGATTGCGGTCTCAGTCATCAGTCTCTTTATTGTGTACACCATATAAATTACAGACAAAGTAAATATTTTAAAAGAGAAAATGGAGAGAATTTTGAACAAAGTTTTGTTTTTCATAGTCTATTGTGTGTAAAGCTTGTTTTCCAGTTACTATTTAATGTATAACCTAATTAAACGTTTGAGCAGCCCAACAATAAGTCGACGAAACGTAGTTTTTTGTTTTGTTTTCTCCAAGTATCTTACTCACTAAAGGTCAGTTTATGGAACCATTGTTACGTAACTCAACCAATTGTTATACAGTAATTAATTTTTGTTTTTTGCAAATGTGCTCTTTTATATTAATTGTTAGTAAATTTGACCATCAGCAAAACTGCTTATATCATAGATAATCTTTAAATTGATCGAAATACATATTTTGTATTGTTTATGTCGTGGTGGCCTAGTGGTTAAAACACCAGCCTCTCAAGTATGAGTGTGCGGGTTCGATTCCAGGTCAGGCAAGTACCAATGTAACTTTTCTAAAGTTATATGTACTTTCTAAGTATATCTTGGACACCAAAGACTGAAGGTGAAGGAAAACATCTTGAGGAAACCTGGACTTTAAGTCTGAAATCGCCAACCCGCATTGAGCAAGCGTGGTGATTACGCTCAATGCCTCTCTGTATGAGAGGAGACCTGTGCCCAGCAGTGGGACGAGAAAAGGTTGTTGATGATGATGATGACATATTTTGTAAAAAAAATACCATTAGTCACTTTTGACGTGACAACGTCTTATAAATTGGTTTGCCGGGAGACACTTCAAGAAACTGCGTTACGCGCCCCGCTCACGTTACCTATGCGCTCACAATGAGAGCGAGTGAGAGGCACGCGTCCCTTCCACTCGGGCATGGTTAGCCCGCCTAAGAGCGAGAGAGACAGACATAAATAAAAAGTGAAAGGCACGCGTCCCTTCCACTCGAGCACAGTTAGCCCGCCTAAGAGCGATTGAGAGAGATAGGCAAATGTATTGCAAGTTATTGTATGTATATTTGTATATAAATACGTATGTATATGTAAAGGTAAAAATAAAATTTTGTTAATATGAAATTCAGTGCGAGATTCTTTGTATAAATTAATGTTTTAAATATAATTCTTTGTATAAATAAATGTTTTAAATTGTTACTATTATTTCATCCTTCTTCCTACTATACGAATGAATATTCACATTAAAATTATTTTAGTCGTTGTCACGTAATACTTTCGCCCGTATACCGACTTTACAGGCCACCAATTTTTTTTAAATCTGATTTTATTTTGGAGCTTTTATCCCCATCGTACGCTTTACACTGATCTTACTATAACCAGTATAAAATCTAATAATATAAGTATAAATATAAAAACATTAGTTACTATTTTTAGCAATTGGTTGTTAGTTTAATGCAAGTTTAAGGCAATGGGAAATATTAGAGTAAATGCTTTTGTTATTCTAGAGTTATGCAAGTGCTTAGTAGTAATGAATGGAGCACTTGAAATACATATTTATTTATTTATTTAGGTAACCAACAGCGATACATAATATATTTTACAAGTATGAGTAGGTATTACATTATAATATTATGGCCAATAATTATAGGTTTCCCTGTGTAACTGGAAAGTATAATTTTAAAGGATGCGAACAGACTAATATCAAATACACACATACACAATTAAAAATAATAAAACAATACAGAAGATTAAACAATACATAACATAGTTAACAATTATGAAATTGAATTTAAAACAAATAAAGAAAGGACATAATCATAACATATGTGTACACTTAACCATATCCAAACTAAAGGTAGGGAATGAAAATTAATTACTATATTTTTCTGTATATTTGAATCACTATAGGTACCCCATTCACTATAATATAATGCCAACTAGTACGGGGGTATTGTGCCTGTTATTGGCGGCCTTATAGGTTGTAATGTCAACAGTGTATTCTATTAGATCAGCGGTCGGCAACCTTTTGGCAGTTACGGGCCACATGGCGACAAAATAAGATGCCGCGCTTTTACTTAATTTTGATAACAGGTCTATCAATTAATATTCTTTATTGCATACAAATCCTTCTCTGTATGAGAAGAGACCTGTGCCCAGCAGTGGGACGATAAAAGGTTGATGATGATGATGATGATGATGATTGTTACAGTGTGTTGTGACAGTATTATTGTTATCACAGTATTATATACTTTTCAAATGAGTGAATAGAACTGTCACACTGAACACTACTTAACTACCAGGTAAGTAATATTAAAATCCCAAAAAACTTTTTTTTTGCATTATGTCAAGGACACACCAATAATAAATGGAAATTAAATGAGGAAAGATAAAAAATATAAATGTGAACTTGTACTTATACTTTCAGTGTGACGTCTGAGGCTGTATTTGAGTGGCTATTTTTGGTACTTCAGATTTCATATTTATCGTTGAAATTCTGAGAATGGCTTTCAAGTGCTCATCTGTAAGTCGGGAAGTATGTTTATGTTTTCTATAATTGAGGATAGAAAATGTTTGCTCGCATAAGTAAGTACGGCCAAAAATTATGATAAACTTTTGAGCAAACCTTTTCAAATCGTCAAAATCAGTTGGCAAGCTGCCATAGAGTTTAACACAATTATTGATCTCATAAAATGAGCTTTTGAGAATGTCACTAGATTTAAGATCAATCACGATCATTTATAAATGACTCGGTACATCCTCAATGTCACACGAAAAAGGATTTGTAAAAATCTTCATTCAACTAGAAACCTTTTCAAAGTCGCCAAATCTGTCACTGAACTAATTTACCAGTTGTATTAAAATATCTTTCATTTTATCATTTTTAGAATTGTAGTTTATTTTACAAAACAGTCGTGGGCCGCAAGGAAGAGGGCACGGGCCGCGGGTTGCCGACCACTGTACCTATAGATAATAAATTACGCATAAGTAAGTAAGTAAATAACAACTCTAATTTTCTGAAACTTAAAGCCGCGTAGTGTTGTGTTCACGATTGTGTTGACGAGATATTTGTTTTTAATCGCGAAAGAAATGTCTGAACAATGGCAGCAACATCTTTTTGATTCAAATTTATTCCTAACGCTCGATCACCGCTCGCTGGCCGCCCGCTGCCCGCAAGATTCGAGCGCGAGAAGTACACCGCTCGCTGCACGCCGCAGCCCCGCTGCCGCGCTGCTGTTTTCGAGAAGAATAAGATCCTGCCGCTCACTCGCCGCCGCCGCCGCCGGCCCTCTGCCCGCAAAATTCGAGGCAGAGACCTTAAACGTGTGTTAAACCTTAGATGTAAATGGGCCTAATGGCGTAGAGTAGCCATCAGCCTTTCGGTGTTCTATAGGATGCATTTTGGCCATCTCCGTTTTACCATCGGACGAACCGTCGTACGGGAGTTTCCACCCTTACGTTATTAACACCACTACGATCCGGACGAAGCGTTTCACCTCCTCCTTTATACCGCGTACATCGAGGGACTGCAACAATTTGCCAGCGGCGGTGTATGTTCTATTTTAGACACCACACAAATTTTGCAAATTTTTATTTCAGTTTCCACTAACTGAACAGGAATGGAAAAGCAGTAGGACCTCGGTTATCCGGACTCCCGCTTGTTCGGTGATCGCTGTAATCCGGCCGGGCAATGGGATTCGCGGGGGAGGCTGGCGACTTTCCATGCATGAGCCAATGCGCCATCTTTTCTGTTTTGTGTAATACCTACACTTTTGGTGTAATACGTATAGTGTCAATTTAGCGCGCTCGCTAACATCATGGTGCCGCCACGTTAGCATTTGACATTGACATTAAAATACAAATTGCGGATTATAGAAATCTTAGATAAAGGTGACAACTACCCTGTCTTTGCTCGGAAGTTTGGTATAAGCAGGTCAACTGTAGGCGACAAAAAAGAAAAACAAAATCAAACTCTTGAAGTTTATTAGCCTAACCAGAACGTGGTCTCGCTGTACGGTGTTATAGAAGATCCTCTGTTTACGTGGTTTTTGCAACAAAGAGGCAGGTAGGAGCTTTAAACACTGCTTTAAAATGGGCTGTAGAAAACGAATTTGATAGCCACGAAATTATGTTTCCCCGTCGACTTACGGCCGCTTTCTATATTCAATCCCAATCCCTAATTTGCTGGTCGAGATTGATATTTGAATCCATTTCTTACTCTTGGTATTTCAATAACCGATCCAAAACTCGAAACATTGATCTTTTTTTTCAATCCATCTTTGGGAGGACGGATCGGATATTTAGATTGGTATTTGTATGAAAGTGACAGTTATGCGATTTCCATAATCGATCTCTGATTTTGACAAATCGATTTTTGAACGTTATTGATCTTTATTTGCGATCCTTAGTTATTGACAGATTGTATTGTGCAAAAACGTGGAAATGGAAATATTTTCAAGTGATAGTGATAGTGATCTTGAAGTATTAGCTCAGCTAACGGATTGGGATAGTAGCGACAACGTACAAGAGAGAGCTGTGTCCTCCAAAACTTTTCGCCGAATAAACTTCATGGCAAGTTTAACCGATGCAGAGTTTGCATTTAGATTCAGAATGAACAAAGCATCAGTTGAATCTGTTTTGAATGAAATAATGCCCTTTATCAAAGTGAAATCGAGACGGTAAGAAATTTGTTTTGTGTGCTCATATTGCTTCATAAAAACATAACCCAAAAGGACGATTATCAAAATAATAGTTTCTATTTCAGAAATAATGGTATACCACCATTGCATCAACTTTTATTGGCACTTAGATTTTACGCATTGGGGACTATGCTTAATTCAGTGGCCGACTTTGCTGGAGTATCCCTATCGTCAGCATGTAGAATAGTGGCAGACATATCTGCTGCTATCGCTAGCTTGTACAACAAATACATTTTTGTACATTCTAGGAGTACAGATAAATTTTTTAGCATAGCTCAATTCCCCAGAGTATGTGGTGCTATTGACTGTACACATGTACACATTCAGTCTCCATGTAAGTATACACCTAGGTCCTGAAAAGTTTACTTATTTATTTGAAATTACCATACCTACATACCTATGCAACAACAAATAAAATATTTGGTGTTTCAGGTTCAACAATAGGTGAGGAGTATAGAAATAGGAAAGGATACTTTTCAATTAATGTACAAGCAGTTTGCGATGGGGACCTTAAATTAATGAATGTTGTTGCTCGGTGGCCTGGTTCAGCTCATGATGCAACTATTTTTAATAATTCAGTATTAAGAGGTAATATTGGGTTTATCCCAATTTATTGTCCTAATAATATTTAAAACAATAATTATGAATTTCTGATGATATAACTATTATTCCAGCCCAATGTGAAGATGGTATTTTAGGAAATCGCTGGTTACTTGGGGACAGTGCCTATCCAAACCGCCCTTACTTGCTCACACCATTACTAAACCCATCAACTAGCCAGGAAATAAGGTATAATGAGGCCCACATAAAAACTAGAAACACTATTGAAAGGTAAAATCGCCATATTATAAAGTTTTTGCTTCAATCATTAGTAATTTTTTTATTGATTACTAATTTAAAAAATGTATGTTTGTTTAGGACATTTGGGGTCTGGAAACGTCGCTTCCCAGTTATTTCATTGACCATGCGCTTGTCATTATATAATATACAAGCAGTTATAATTGCTACAGCTGTTCTTCACAACATCTGCAGAAATTATAATATTGAAGAAGTACCTCCCGAAGTAGAAATGCCAGAAGAAACTGAAATTACTGTGACATCAGAAAATTCGGACATTCAAAATGATGTCAGACATAGACAAGGATTAATTTCAAATTATTTTTAAGACTTTTACATTTTACAAAAATATTAATATTTCTTGAGATATTTGTAATTTGGTTAGATATATACTGTAATCACTTTATATTTAATTATTAGTTTTACTATTATCTTACCCACTTTTGACTTCAAAATTATTAAACAATGAGAATTTTAGGAAATAAAATATACATTTTTCGAAATAATTGTTTAATTAGAAATCAAGTCTTTTAAGTATGAGCCACAGTCCCATAAGTCACAGTAGGTATAATTACAATCAGTCTTCTGATTTGACATAATTCAACTAAGTTATAATAACAAAAAAATAAAATTACTAACATTATGAATTTTCCTCTATTAAGCACATTTCATTTTTTTTCTTTTTTAAGCACATTTACATTACAAACAAAAATACTGAATTGAAAAAATTATGTCTTAATAATAATAATACTGTACTAATCTATACATCTACATATAAATAAAATTGGAGTGTCTGTAATATTGAAATAACTGCTTTTTAATGTATGCACATGAATATATATGGTACATACACCAAAATATTTTTTTTTTACAATTTTTGTCTGGGCTAAACTTCTGAAATGGATAGACCTATTTTGATGGGACTTTTTTGGTACCTGCTGATGTAATAAGGAGTACCATAGGCTACTCTTATAAATTCAAAATCCTGTAGTCCACGGAACGAAGTCGCGGCCACAGTTATTAATATGTATAACTAGCTGTGCCCGGGACTTCGTTCTAGCCTATCTAGTCTAGAGTTCGAGATAGACAGACAAAAATTGTAAAACATGATATTTTGGTGTATCTACCGTATATTCATATTCATGTAGTTAAAAGCAGATAAATCAATATTAAAAACGGACACTCTAATTTTATTTTATTTTAAGATAAACAAAGGAAATACTAATCTAATTTTATACATCCTCTCCCTTCAGCTTCTTTATTTCTAATTTTAATTTTTGATTTTCTAATTTTATATTTTCAAACTTACTCTCTAACAATTTTTTTTTAACATTATAGTATTCAGCTAATGCCATATTTCGAGCATGACACCCGTTATCTGGCTTCAGTAACTTCCGTTTAACACCAGCTGTAAAACAACAATGCATTAAATATAGGAAATCAAAAAGTTATACATTTAATTTAAAACAATTTATAACATTATTCTGTTCAGCTACTTTTAACTGTGTCACCCCCTTAGGGATCATGTCATTAAAAATATTTATTGGTGGTATTAACAAATCTTACCATTAGACCTAAAACTTCTTTTTTCTTTTGGTATAGTGGGTGTACTAATATTGCCCAGCATCACTAATTCATCCTCAATTCCATTGGCTGGCACATCATTGCCTATGGTCACTGGAATTTCAGTGCACCATGATGTACAATCCATGGACGTGGAAGGATTTTCCACAAGCAATGGACTGCCATTCAATAGCACTGGGGATTTATTATATACTGGCACAATAGGAGTAGTCCCAACACTCTCATCACCATTACCAATAATTTGGGGCTCAGCATCACCACCAAACCTCACTGTGAGACCCACTCCAGTGCTGCCCAGTAATGCTGCTACTCTATCTAGGATGTCATCAGGAGGAAAATACCCTGGTGGCCCGCCTCCAGTCTGGAACACAATATGACATAACATGTTTACTGTACATAGAAGTGAACATAACATCATGCCTGTATTCCATCATGTTGTATGGTAGAGCAGCAGTGCTACCGCTGCTCAACCCACACTTCGTTGTTTGTTGTTTTAAGTTGCATGTTAAGAGTCAAAGCTGTTGCAATATATTGGGCACAAATCCAGAGTCCCAGCTGCATCCAATACTGCCTGACCTGGGGATCGAACCCAAGACCTCATACTCACCAGTCACTCTTACAAACAATGATTTGTGATTAACTAACGAGCAGGCAAGATTAGTTAGTCCAAGTTTTTTATTCATTTAAGTACTTTATCAATTTAAAATTTTGTTTACCTTGATCCGTTCCATCCGTATTGAAGTACTGCGCTTTCGTGAGTTCTTTTTTAGGTTTTCCCACTTAAGACGGAGTTGTTGTGGTGTACGGCGACAGGTGCCCATATGCGCATTGAAGACATCTGCAATCCGTTCCCATTCTAGCATCTTCATTTTATTATTGGTGGCGTTGGTTCTCTTGCTAGTGATTATCGTGCTCCCCTCGATTAAGGAGAGCAGCTCTTTCGTCTCTTCTTTCGAAAGAGGTTTGGTTTTATTCTACAAACAAAATAAAGTAAATAGTAGAAATTACAAAATGGCGCGAAATGCTCCCCAAGCATTTATCTTGTAGAGTAAAGAAACAATACTTTTGTATACACGTAAATGGTAACTGCACAATTAAATATTAAACCCGACTAGCTACGATGAAAACACTTAGAAAGTAATAAGCTAAAAACTAATAGCTAACAACGAGAGACATAACCTAGTAACAAAGTTGAAATGGACTCATTTGTTTCACCTTATAATTACATAGGTATGTTGATCGTTTGAGAAGAAAGGCTTGTGGATTTTAGATGTAGGTGTGTTATAATTATTTACTTACAGTTTCCGACTCCATTTTTTCCTTTTTTCTTTCGAAGAAACAAACTCGTGAACAATATCGTACCTATTGTTTTGTTTTCGCTTTTGACGTAATTCGAAACCATGGTGACGTTCCGTTACTTTTCAACAACTTTCAAGTTTTACTAATCTCTACGTATAATTAGTATTTAAAATACTTTACTGTTGCGACTTCGTATTTAATTGTTGCTGTACATGCAATATCTTGTGATTATACATAGAATAGATTAGCTTTAATAAAATAACCACGATTTTACTCATTAATGTCATTGATGTACTTTAACTGCGAATGCTGAAACAAAACGTTTCGGAGGACGCAAATTTATGACCGATCCTTTTTTTTTATGGATTCGGAAGCGAGATCGGCATATTGAAATACAGATTCAGTATCAATCGAGGGATCAGATAAAATCTGGATTCGTAAGAATCTTAAATTCACGATCGAATATTGAAAGCGGCCGTTAGAGACCGGGCTTTCGATAACGAAATGAAGTGCGAAAATTACAAACAGAAGAGTATTACATAATTTTTCAAGAAGAATAATCTATTGTTTTATTTTCATACATGGTTATAATTTTGAACATTGTCTTTATGCTATGTATTGTATTGCTATACATTTGTAATTTAAAAATAGATCAAAGAAACTAAGGTTAAACATGTGTTTTATTAATATTAAATATGGCATACTATAATCTGGACGCCTCGATAATCCGAAAAGGGTCTTGTTTTTGCCATCCAAACATTTTGAAGGAAGATGGATTTTCCCACATCGCCTTGAACCAATTGATGGGTAGCGTATACATATGTAGACATTGTACCTACCTCCGGAAAATAATGACTCATATTTTCTGCAGGTACAATATCTATGTGGTACAATATTGTATATTTAATTACAGAGGCAAACATAGTATAGTTCTGATGGCAATAGTTGATGAGATAATTAAATAATTCATACCAACTCTTGCTATGCGATTTTGGCACTAATGGGGAGGGTTCGGTATTCGTAGCCAATGCATTTCCTTTATGATGCGACATGATGAAAGGAATGGAAGGAAGATTTACAATTATCGCGTAGGTCGAGCGAGGCGAATTGTTGAGAATGCATGCGGCATATTGGCATCCAGGTACAGGTTTTTTCACATACAAATTAACGAACAGAATGGAGTTCATAGTGATGGCAAGTTGTGTTTTACATAATTTTCTGATGTGATCTTCTCGTAATTATTATACCCCATCAGATTGTTACGATCAGGAAAACAAACAAAACGGGATTATTACCCCCTAGTTGACTACCGCACAGACAAATATGAATCACTTATGTTGAATAAATTATGGGAATAAATACCTACTACAAAAGCGGAGAAATTGTGAGACAAGAATTTATTAATTATTTTGACAGTGAGGGAAGTATTCCGTGGCTGAATGATTTTGTGTTATGAGCAAAAAAACAAATATGTTGTGTGGTATGGTGGTAAGAAAAGACAGTTGGTCATAATAACTTTGGCTTATATATTTCATCAACGCCTGCGCCTGACTTCAAAGATTCCGGAACTTTATGTTCCTCCTTTTTGAAGGTTGCTCGAAAGCTGTTATTTTTTTTTTTTTTTTTTGTCACTTAATCCCAGTTCGTATTTAATTCTATTTCTTTAAGTTTTTCTATTAGTTTACAATAAGCAGCATATCTCTTCGCTGAGTTGTGGTAATCTTTATTTTTTATGTTCCATAAACAGAACTCATTTCGATATATTTATATGAATTTTTTTGCTACATCGCGGTGCGACAATATGCAATGCAACATTTCCGGATGGAAGCACTTCCACAGCACCGTCTGACCGCTCGCAGGACACAAGATCAGATTTGTAATCATACTTCGTTTAAATAAAAATTCGAAATTTCATACGTTTTCAAGAATATTAAATGTGATCAAATTGGCATGAACGTCTGTGGCAAAATTTGTTGAAATTTAATTTTCTTGAAGATGAATGAAATTTCGTATTTTTGTTAAACTGTTTGAACCAGCCTGTTTGATCCAATTATTTGAACGTCTATGGCCGCCATAACAATACTCTCTGACTGCACGTACATATGCAAGGTAAACCGGTATATCCGAGCTCCAGAATAGATGATAAGGTAGACAAAAGAGGAATACTCAAATGTCTAGTAGTAAACATGGCTAAAGTCAAAAATATAAAACGATTCACCATCACCCATTTCACCGATTCTACATCAGCAGTGTCATCTCCGAGCATCATAAGCCTAGTAAATCTTGGGATAAATTTAGTCTTTGCCAACACCCTGAGGCACCATGAAAAGTCAAATCTGACCGAGTAATATATGCTATTAATATTGACTGAACCCGTAATGGACTATGACGACACATATTCCAAGATATACAGGCATTTATGTCATTATGTGGTATCGTTTATATTGTGTTCATTGGGTAACCACATCAATGGGATGTGTAGCGGTACGTACAAACACCACATGGAACGAGTCATACTGACGTCACCCGAATTCTACATCTCGCAATCAGAGTTTAGCATGCAACTAGCATACATACAACTTCCCAATTTCTAGCATTGGGCAAGTGCCCGTCAGATATAACAACCGTCTGGTCGGAGCATCCTCCCTTTTCTATGGAGGATCAGTGAACTTTACTCCGTGTTCCTCATACCTCCACACTGGTGACCTCGAGCATGAACATCAGTGCAGCCTTCGTGCAGCAACTTCAGCGTGACTTCATTATCACCACTATTGGAAGCTTTAGCGGCGAGTCACCCAGCCAGCACCCATGGCTACAACGGGTATTCTGACCACAAGCATGCAGTGACCGCGCATACCTGGTCATCACCCTCAGCCATCTCGGCAGCATACTGAACTTTCGGCCGGTCAACAAGCAGAGCCCTCTCTCCTGTTCGACGCAGCAGCCAGCCTCAACCCGGCGCAGTACGACATCCGACGCACTAGAACGCAGCGCCGTCACCCCGACTCACTGGGGAATCTCCGAAGACAGTTCCGACTCACCGTGAACTACGCGGCAACCGGTTCTGACTCACTGGAACCTCACCTAGCCTGGCAAGCTTCACAAGACACTCAGCAAAAGACTCAGCCCAATATCGACATCCGGTCTCCGAAGGGGAGTGATGTAGCGGTACCTACAAACGCCACATGGAAGAACGCGTCTTACTGACGTCACACGAATTCTACATCTAGCAATCAGAGTTTACCGTGCAACTAGTATACATACAACTTCCCAATTTCATTGGGCAAGTGCCCGCCAGACAAAACCCCCGTCTGGTCGAAGGATCCTCCCTTTTCTATGAAGGATGAGTGAACTTTTACTCCCTGTTCCTCATGCCTCCACAAGATGTACCAAGTCTGTACATAAATAAATAGTACTAACAGAACTAGATCTCCAATGATCAGCATCAACTCAGACTCCATGGAATGTTACTCTTTAATTATAATTAGACTCATGCACTGGTGGCAACTGAAACCGGAAACTGGCCAAGAGTCTGTTTTTTACTAAAACTACTAAACTTAAATACTGATTCGATTTTAATTAAATGTTAGCATTTAATTAAAATCGAATCAGTATTTTATACTTAAAAGAACTTACTCGTTATAATAAATTGTGATAACCGGTTATTCTAAAACAATCTATAATACATCAAAACATTTTCATTCGTTAAAATACCCATCAAACATTTTATGTCGATTTTATCAATCCATGAAATCAGAGTGTTTTGTCCTACAAAAACTCCGGCCATAATTTTACAATACAGATGTAAAAACGGTCAGGCTTGTTGTTAATCGCTGTTGTTTAACAAGCTCGTGCAATATTATCTAAGTGATAACACATATCGGTGATTTTGGTGTAAACAAAAACACATGCCAAACTAATTTATGAGTACGCAAGAACATTCATCGGTTTGGAGCGGTCAGCGGCGCCACTCCACCGATTTACCAAATTGCTTTGGGAGCCGATTGCTACCCGATGGAATTACCCATTAATTCAATTATCAATCACACGCCCAACAATAGTACCATGTTTGCGTTAATGTCGGTATGAGGTAAATACCTTTATAATGTCCATGTTCGATTCATCACACATCAAACCACACGCATTGGCTGCCCTCTGAAAGTGAGCTATAGAATATTTCAGCGAGCTCATCCACTAAATCGTGAAGTAGTCTATATTACTTTTATTCTATTAGTACTCTATATTCAAGCCTTTTTTGTATATGCGAAAAGCGAAACACGTGTCCAGTTTTTAAGTAAATTATTTAAGTACTTGCGGCCGCCTGTGACTTCGTTCGCGTGGAGTTAGTCATTTGAACATTTTAATTTTACCCCAAAAGAGTTAATTTCTATAGATTCGTTATTGCACTTCTAGATCATAATATGCAGCATACATTTTAATTGTCTGTTATGCTCCGCTCCTATTAGTCACAGCGTGATGGTATATGTTGTATGATTGTTAATGGGCTATCAAACACAAAAAGAATTTTTCAAATCGGACCAAACAAACTCTTCAGCTTTATACATTAGTATAAATATATGAAATAACTTGCAGGTAAACTACTTTTCAATTTTTATAAGCGCCTTCATCTTTGTTCTTACTAAGTTTGTGACTGTTCAGCTGTCGGAGAAG
This sequence comes from Sesamia nonagrioides, assembly GCA_017933935.1. NCBI lineage: Eukaryota > Metazoa > Arthropoda > Insecta > Lepidoptera > Noctuidae > Sesamia > Sesamia nonagrioides. The sequence goes on along the minus strand of JADWQK010000456.1, from coordinate 202,000 downwards.
TCTTCAGCGACACATCGGAACTATCGTCAGTGACCTCTTTATCAAATGCAATATTTAAATATGTATTAGGTGTAATCGGCATAAGCTATATAATATTTACCAAGCTCAAATAAACAAAGCAATATGATGTGTAGCTTATAACAGCGGTCGGCAACCTTTTGACAGTTACGGGCCATATGGCGAAAAAATGAGGTAGAGGCGGGCCGCGCTTTTACATAATTTTGATAACCGGTCTATCAATTAATATTCTTCATTGCACACACAATACTTAATACTGTGCGGACTTACATACTTTTCTAATGACTGAAAATAACTCTCACACTGAACACTATTTAACTACTAAGGGATATTAAAATCCCAAAAAACTATTTTTGCATTTTGCCAAGGAGAAATCAATAATAAATGGAAATTAAATGAGGAAACACAAAAACATGCATGTGAACTTGTACTTATACTTTCGGTGTGACGACTGAGGCTGTCTTTGTGTGGCTATTTTTGGAACATCAGATTTCATATTTGGCGTTGAAATTTTCTTCGCTAAAAGCTTCCAAGTGCTCACCTGTAAGTTGGGAAGCATGTTTATTTTTTTTTTATAATTGAGAATAGAAAATGTTTGCTCGTATACGTAAGTACTGCCAAAAATTGTAATAAACTTTTGAGCAAACCTATTCAAATCGTCAAAATCATCATGGCAAGCTGTCATAGAACTTAACACGATCATTGATCTCATAAAATGAGCTTTTGAGAATGTCATTAGATTGAAGATCAATCACGTTCATATGTAAATGACTCGGTACATCCTCAATGTCACACGAAAATGGATTTGCAAAAATCTTCATTACACTAGAAACTTTTTCAAAGTCGCCCAATGTGTCACTGAACTGATTTTGCAGTTCTATTAAAATATCTTTCATTTTATCATTTTTAGAATTGTAGTTTCGCGGGTTGCCGACCACTGCCTTAAAATATTTCACTTTTTTATTCGAAACAGCTAAAATTACAGAAACTATAGAGAATCATAGTGTTTACGTCATACCGAAATCTAGTTTTAGCTTTTATAGCGTGGTAATAAAACATAAACGATGTTCGCCATGTCCCATGGCATGGCAATTGTAGATTATGTTTTTTTTTTCGAAGAAGAATTGCTTATCGGTCCCTACAAAGCAATGGGGAAGAAAACTGACAAATCTCGCCACTAGAGGCGCTGATATCGTTTGACCCAAATAAACTGTCAAAACCCATTGTAATTTGTACTAGTTTACGTTGTTTATAAAAATTTTAAAAATATGCCGCATTGTGTAGCAATTTCTTGCAATAATAATGGAAATCACTCTTTTCTGAATATCTTTATATTCATTTCAATTTAGAACAGAATATATGTATGTATAAATAAATTTCAGTAAAGATTATGTTGATCTCTCTATAGCTTTCTGGGGGTGGTAAATAATTTTTTTTCTCTTGAATTTCTTGTTCTTGATGAACCTCGAAGTTAAAATTTCGGTCATACGATTCAAGTCTGGATAATAATTTTAGGTTAATAGGGTTGAAATTTTCAAAATATGGCAATAATAAGTACATTAATATTTACTTAAATATATCTAAAGAAACATTAAACCTAATACAAAATTAATGTTACATAAAACACTAATAAGTCTGTATTCAGTTTAAAGTCTGGGCATTGTTATTTGCCTGGTAATTAGATCAGCTTTTCTTCCTTTTACTGAAGCTCCTCTAGACTTTTAACTGCTTTTTTAACTTGAAACAGTCCATGTACAATACATTGCCCTGCTTTACCTAAAAAAACTCGTCAAACACAAAAAAAAAAAAACTCAAAATAAAACGTGATACGACTGACAGCTAATATTGTTATGAGTCAAACGCCATCAGCGACATCTGCAAATAGCTTTGCGTTTTCTTCCCCATTGAATGACTATATTTTTGTGTGATTCCGACGACACGATTAGCACCGCGCTTATTGCGGGTTCGGTTACCTTTTGAGGTGAACTATATGAAACACACCTCAGATAGAATCATACACATCAAAGTTATCAATTAATAATGGACCATAAATAAATAATGTTTACTTGTATCTAAAGCAGAGATTTTTCATCACAACTGGAATGAAATTGGGATTTGCCGTGCATACTTTTAATTATGCCAGCACGTGTCAATAACGAAAAATAAAATCATTTTTATTGGTATTGGCAACACCATGCGCCGGTGGGTTCACCGCTGCCGCAAGCCAGTTCGCCTGATTATGTACATAGTTTTTTATTTCACTTTACTATGTTCATACCAATAATAATTCAATGAGAATTAGCTGTCATGGTGGACCATCGCAACAGTTGCACCGTTGTCTGTTGTAAGAAATCCCAAAATATTTGCTATAACTAATTAGCGAGCTGTTTAAAAAATGGTGATAAAAAAATGGCAATAAACATATCATGCAATTTTTAAATTCGCTAGCCTAATTCAAAGGTAAATACGAACACTGGTAACGAAGTGCTAACAGAGTCTCGGTGGTAGGCCATAACATCGGCTGCCGGCGGAAGTTACCACCCACCAGACAAAGTCTTGCCGCTAAGCGATTCGTCGTGTTCCGGCATGATGTCTGGTGAAGCCGTACGGAGGTCGGGTCTGAGCAGTTGTGTTGCGATGTGTGGCGGGTACGATGCGCCAAATGTTGTTGTCTCGGGAGTTTGGTCGTGGAGAGTCTTCAGATCAATCTCCATCTAGCGCAGCATCGTTTGGTCGTGTTGGTCTTGGGTTTAACATTGCATCACCTCGCTCAACTGCCGTCATCCTTCCTATTCCTAAGTTTTTTAAGTGAATAGGCTTAATAAACTAGTGCGCTTTACACTCAACGATTGCATCACTGCTTACCATCAGGCGGGATTGCAGTCAAGCACTAGTTTATAATTATTAAAAAAAAAAAAAAAAAAAAGAGTCGCAGATTCGAACTCAGACACTTGCTTTGCTGTGTGTAAATTATTGCAATAATTACTCTCAAACGGTGAAGAAAAACAGCGAGAAGAAACTGTAATGCCCTAGAACCAAAAAAAGTGAGATATTTGACATCTGCCAACCCATACCCAGGCCCGCGTGATGTATTATGGCTCACACCCTTTCAGACCTGAACCCAAGTAATGGGAGCATTATTATAGACTAATTATGTAATACGCGGTTTAGTCCCATAATCACATTTAACTAGTTTAAAGGTTTACTGACCGTTACTGTTGTAGGTATAGGTACTTTTTCAGTTTCAGCTGACCTCACATTGTATATACTGACTTATGTTTACAATATGTAAAGAAAACCCTGTCCTATCCGTGAAGGTATGGTTAGGTATCGATAACTGATTCTACTAATGCCTACAAAGCCGGGCTAAAGTAAAAAAAAAAATCCCCCTAAAAAAATAAATAATATTTCGCAAAAAGAGGTAACTTAAAACATGTGCGGCAGACCATACAGGCGCGGGCGAAGAGGGGCAGGGCACGCGGCACACTGCCGCATCGCTTTTCGCTCAGAATTATACCGCCTAAAATAATGTTGTCACTTTTTAAAACTTACCAAATTTTGGGGAAGTTGGAATCAATTCGTGGGGAAAAAAGATTATTTCAAAATTCACTAGTATTGTTACTATGATGATTATGTAACTTTTCATATTTTATTTGGCCATGTGTTTACCTAACCTTTATTATCCTTACGGGTCGGACAGGGTTTTCTTAACATATTGTATATTGTATATATTGACTTTTCGAGCAACAAAAATAGTAGGTACTGAGAATATAACAACCTATATTTCCAGTACTACTCTTATTTCTGATATGACGTCATGCGTACTAAGATGATATTATCAGCCTATTCCTAATGTGGAAATCCGGATACATACACGCGCTTAAAATATAGAGTTAAAATTATTCTATTGTATGTAACAGCTAAGAACATAGATAAACATATTATATACCGAAATACTAAAGGTAAATAAGAACTCAAATTGAGAAAAGAATGAAAAACGAGTTCTTATTTGAAGTTAGTAGTTACCTTTACAAATTCTAATAACATTTTCTCCAAGATCGCGCCCATATTCAAACAAACTGGATAGCTGAACGTAAAAACCACTAAGACAGCCAAAGCTAACAAACGATAAAATAACAAACGTTACACGACAAAATATGATAGCAATGAATATACAAAGAGCGAGTCTCGAAAGCAGTACACAATTGAAATATTCAGGCGAACAATCAAGATCGCTCTGCCTGAGTTCCCATTGTTGCGAGGCCGAAACATCATTATTGTCAGCGAAAGTCTCCGCTTTTACGAGAAGAAAGCGCAAAGCCATTGATGGTAGGTAAATAAGGTTGTCGTTCTACTAAATGTTGCTTATTTCAATACCATTGTTTGTGTTATCAAAGTTTTCGAGTTACCTATCTTATAGTATTCGAGACGTTCAGAGAGACAAGAATTTGTATACTTACTTAAAAGTTTGCATACTTGTCGACTCGCAATTAATTGTTACGGTCTTGTGGTTTCTAGTCGGTTCTTCTGAATCAAGGTACTTTGACTTTAGGAGAAGAGTGAATCGTTGATTTCTAGTTGCAGGATTTGGTTCTGTATTTCGGGCACAACTACGTTTTATTTGTAAGTTGTACAGACGACAACACATCAAGGTCCTACAATCTGTCAAATTTCTTTATTAGATTTTCAACTTTATCTATAAATCATTAAGGCTCAAGGTTGCTTGGGGATTTTTGGTAGTTTCGGGTAGGTTGACCTGCTGTCGTCCGTACTATTTGGTCGCGGGTTCTTTAAAAAAGATTCCGTGGCCGCTACAGCACAGGCGAGGCATTTTAGTCAGTAAAAGTTTGACGTTAGTGAAATTTGATGATTCCATCCTCAAAAAAGTTATAATACCATTTTAGTTACTTGTATGAAATGATTGTGGGAAGAGTGTCAACATTCTTTAGCTAGTCGCTAGACTCAAGAATGCAACTAGACTAGAGCGTCCTACCCCAGAGAGGGGTGAAGCTTCAATGCGTCATGAAAAGATGAACATTCAATTGCAACTGCTTTTTTACATGCTTTTTATTAGCTTCTCTTGTATGTTTGCTTGCCTGCTTGTTTGTTTGTTTGTCCGTCTCTAACTCGTTGGACTACGAGTGAGCGGCTGATTACTGTAAAATGTCCCACCGTTTTCAATACGTTCGTTCGTTCGTTTTTTTTTTAAAGATAATTGAACTAAAAAGTTGGACATAAATATACACACATCAAAAGTGTCTAGGGATCAAGCATTTTTATGCGGATTTCTTGAGATTGAGATGTGGCTTTGTAATAAATTTATGATTTTATAAATTTATATGGATCCTTTTTGGTGCATTTCATAATTTGAATCAGGAACTGTGAATCAAATTCGAGTAAAAGATGAAAATCAGCTGTCAATATTTTCCTTATAAAAACATACAACGCATTGAAGACATTATTAGTGCTACTGTTTCCCTACTACTGATTAAAACCAACGTTATTATGGAGCGGCGATGACGATTTAAGCAGGGAAGAAATGCTCAGAGCCGTGGGAATGATAGAAGCTGGTTCCCGGCAACGTACTGTGGCTTTAGCTCTGAATACAAGTCAGAGTGTTATCAGTCGACTTTGGACACGTTACCGAAGCACTGGTACCGTGGCTGAGCGCCATGGAGGACGGTATCGCTGCACCACACGGAGACAAGACCGATACATTCAAATCTTAACTCGAAGAGCTCCAACAATAACCGCCATGATGTTAGCCGTGAGGCTTCATCACTCTTCAGGGAACTTAATTAGCGACCAAACAGTCAGAAACCGCTTGCATGAAGTGAACCTTCATTCCCGAAGACCGCTACGGGTACCACCTATAGCAATGCACAATCGTAGGATTCGATATCAATGGGCTCTTGAACACAGAAATTGGGCAGAAGAACAATGGCGTTTCGTGTGCTTTTCTGATGAGTCTCGTTTTGGTATGAGACCGGATACAAGACGTATACGACACTGGAGAACCCCTGGACGCCAACAGCGATTAAAATCCTGCCAGGAAGTCCATCCTTATAGTGGTGGAACCATCATGGTATGGGCGGGTATTTGGATCGGCGGAAGAACTGAGTTGATTTGGATCAGAGGCAACCTCAACGCTCAAATTTATGCTGAAACGATTGTATCAGACGTCATCGTTCCTCTACAAGTGCAAATCGGTCCCTTATTTCAGTTAATGCATGATAATGCACGACCGCACACCGCAAGAGTTGTAAGACAGACTCTCGCCGCAGCTAACATCAATGTCCTGCCCTGGCCTGCTCAGTCGCCAGACTTGAACCCGATTGAGCATGCATGGGATATGCTACAGAGAAGAGCTCTGCCGAATATGGAGGGTATCCAGTCGCAAGAAGACCTTTTTTTGTTGTTGCAACGAACATGGGCGGCCATTCCACAGCGTGATTTGGATGAACTCATTTTGAGTATGCCAAACCGATGTTCTTGTGTTGTTAGTGTTCGCGGTAGAAACACGGATTATTAATTGTTTAAGTTACCCAATAAAATTTTAGAGAAAACTGTTATTTCAGTCTTTTTTTCGAACTTTTGTGTTAGTGGTTCAAATGTCAAATATCCCTTTATTAGGAAAATGGCAAATTTCTTTATTAATGCAAAGGTGACTTGGTTTATCGTTACTGTGACAAACGAAAACACTTTATTTGATGAATCCTTAAAGAAAATTTTAATTAATATCAATCAGGAGAAAAGTTATTGCAAAAATATATGTTGATCCCTAGACACTTTTGATGTGTGTAGTTTAAAAAACTAAGAAAACATGCTTTTAAAAAATATCAAACTAAAAAGATAAAATTAATTTAAAAAAGCGTGAGGCGCTTAATGTACAAAAAATATGGCACAAAGCGCCTCACGCTTTTTCTTAAATTATTTTAAACTTTTATAGTTTGATATTTTGTAAAAGCATGTTTTCTTAGTTTTTTAAACTATATTTTTCCAATTAAACACATCTACTTAGGTATTTACTTTACGATTGACGATTGATGCACAATGACCACTATACCTACATAAACAAATATCTATCTACCTACAGCATCGACTAAACTCATTAGCACTAGAGAGAATTATTATTATCCATTGTGGATGAGAAATTTATACGTAAATGCGAATAAATTTCTCATCCACAATGGATAATAATAATTCTGAGTGAGAAAATGTGATCATTGTTTAGAGCTAAAAGGTGAACTCACAAGCCTTTTAAAACAAACTTGAATTTATAATTACTGTAGACAATTCCCATTATTCATAAACGCTGCTTAAAGTTAGCTAGTGATTAGCGATTCTTTCACCATACATTTTTGACTTTTTAACGTCACTTGACTTTAATCATCCTTTATGAATAAATACCACAGGGTTTAAGGGTTTTATTCATAAACGATGATTAAAGTTAAGTGACGTGGAAACGTCTTAAATGTATGTTTAAAAAATCGCTAATCACTAGTTAACTTTAAGCAGCGTTTTTGAATAAAGGGGATCATGTTTAAAGAAATATGTAAGTACATCATTTAAAGTCGATTTTGAGTAACTACTGACAATTTAATTAAACTGCGTTTCTTGTTACGTCTACGAATTCATGATAAATAAACATGAACATGGAACATGGGTTTGCTTTGTTCAAGTATCGACATGTTGAAACGTGTCTAGACAAGCGTTCTATCTACATATATGTCAGAATGATTAAAACATAAAGAATAGTAGCAACCATCATTTAAATCGCAGGAATTTTAAAAGACGTTTTGTAAAAAAAAACCTATTAAAAAGGAAACCTTGGGTAGGAGGCGGACGTGGTCAAACCCCAGGGCGCCGTTCGTTTCGAAATCATCCCAAAGACTACCCAAAGGTCCAAAAGCACTTTCTCCATTTTATTTCCTGCAATAGACAACATGTTCCTATTGCAAATTACTTTAGTAATATTCAGGATCAAACCTATTAATAATACAATATACTACAGATAGATATGTCGAAGTTTTGCCATATCAGCAGTTGGACTGGTAAAGCGGACCCCAGACTCCAAAGCTGAAAAGGCTTCGGATGCGACTGGGATTAAAGCAGTAATGATGATGATGATACTACAGATAGGTAAAATAATTGATGACTACGGAACTAACAGAAGTTAATTTTCTTATTTCAATATTTAATCATTGTCAGAAGGTCGGATTTTGATAAAACTTTACAGTAGGTAATATAGCTTATACATCAAATTAACAAATGGGATGCTTTTATCCCGATAAATTCTCACGAGCTCAACACTTATGCAGGTGAAACCACGGGGCGCTGTTAGTACCAAATATAATAATTGCCACTTCAGCGACACAAAAGTATTAAAACACGGTTATAAAATCAAACGTACCTCTGATAAAATGATACAATTCGCCCTATTTATTTAAATGTTAGATTCCTTGTAATTCAATACTCTGCCTTAAAAATCTTATTTCGAAATTCTCACCTCCATTGAACCCGTTTAGTTCGGTTCTAATAAAAAAACTGAATCGAACGGAAATGAAATAACGTTAACCGGTTTTTCTCCGGCGGGCTGGAAGGTGCGCTTGAAACTTTTTTCCCTTTTTTTGTCGTCATGACACTGGCTCTACATAGAAAATATTTGAAGGCGACTTTATTCTTGCATTGGATTCTAATAGCATTACGAACCTATACTAAATCCAGTTTCCTCCTCAATTGTTTATTCAAATTGTGATACACCTTTCGATGCTATGAATGAACAAGCTTGCTCTAACCGGTTTGTCGGGATGCGATGATGCTATAAAAATATATAATAACCTTGTCTGGAAGGAAATTAGCCATCTGTTTGCAAAATTTTACAAAATAAATGAAGACGTCTGAGGCTCATAAAATCAACTACATAAATACACAACGTCCTACATTCTATATAAAAAACAGGTGTTTTTTAATGGTAAGGCTAGTGCTTGCCCGTGATCTCGGTTGATACTAAGCAGTGAAGCAATCATAGATGGAAAGGGCAGTAGTTTATTAAAACTACTGCCCTAACTAAATTTTTCTTTTTGCCCAACTCCCCGCAAAAACGGTAGCCAGAGCTGAATCCCCGGTCTGTCGTACCCTAAAAGTGCTGAATGCCCTTCTGATGGCCAACCCTGAATGTGATGTGTTTGCGGATGAATGGAAGAAACTTATGCGTGTATGTTTGGTCTTCTGTGAAAGAAAGTATGCGAGAGAGTCCACTATTCCATGTTAGTTTTAGTGGTAGTTTTTAAGTTAATTAATGTATTTGTTTGTCTCTATGTTAGTTAATGTAAACGGTACAAAACCAATTGGTTTTGTACCGTTTTAGCTAACTATAAAATAAAATAAAATAAAAAAAAAAAAGCCCTCACTCTAGCCTTGAAACCACATTTAAATTGTAAAGGAAATTGTTCCCGTGCTTCAATGTACGTGTTAAAAAGACGAGGCGAAACACTTATTAGGCGTACCTAATACTTAAATTATTCATTTAAGTATGTAGGGTAACTTAATGATATTGAAATATATAAATTAGAGTTGCTCACAGCATAATATCCTGACAACAAGTTTAGTCACTTACATTTCCATTAGCATGGTCATAGTAACTCCCCATTGTGGTCGTTCGTCGAACACACCGCCCACGTCTTCCTGTACGAGTTCGTGGAGGTAGTTTATGTGTCACACACTCACACTGAGATAAATCATCAGGTGCCTATCTAAGTATGTAGTCATCATCATTCCAGCGTTAATCCCAGTCGCATCCGAAGCTTTTTCGGCTTTGGAGTCTGGGGTCCGCTTTACCAGTCCAACTGCTGATATGGGTAAACTTCGACATTTTCCGTGAAGCGACTGCCGTCTGACCTCCACAACCCGAAGGCGACATCGAAGCATTGCAGTTGTCTAAATTATCTAAGTAGGTATGTAGTCTTTGAAAAAAATCAAAAATATTTACACTTTTAAATGGCTATTTCGTAATCTGTCATTGCAATACACTGAACATTTATAAAGCAAACAATCATTATATATTCATATATGATGTACCTAAATAGCGAAGGGCAATCAAGTGGAACTAGGAAAATTTACTGAATCAAACAAAGTGTACATTTTACAATCGCCTGATTTATTTTTTCCATTTTACTGCTAAAACTTTTATTCCTTTTCAACACAAAATTTACACATTCATTATCGTACATTGATTAACATTCGACGTGAATTACAATAACAGTAATATATTTAATTTATATTACTTTCAGGGGGAGTTCTATATCTTTGGATAGTTGGTGTATGTCTTACACTGTATAGTTATTATTAATATTCATGTAACATCTTATTTGAGTTTCAACAATCAAGATAATTATATTTATATTCAGTATTTTAATTATTTGGCGATCATAGACGACACCATCCCATATCACGTAATAATTTACACTTACATTCTTCAACTAATCAGTCGCGGAACCGTCGCTTTCGGATCCAATGTAACTTTCCATTAATTATCTAAATAAATTATATGATACAAAAAATATTACACTAACAACCTGTTTATGTATAATTTACACATACCTTACGTATAAGATGAGTTCTAGCTTACGACACAAATTTACAATTTCTGACATGTCATCTAGATATGCAAACATGCGTTCTTTTATCAGATTTATACATCAGTAGCACAGCCATCCTGAAAGTGATCATCACCCGAAGGCCTGGTGATGGTAAGCACACGCTTTAGCGCGGCCACCGGTGGGAGAACCGGCGGCGCGCGCTGCCACACGCGCAGCGTGCGCGCTCCGGCCACGGGCAGCCCGTAGTCGGCCGGGTAGGGTGCATCGGTCGGGGGCGCCGGGCTAGGCGCCGGCACCGGGTACGCCCGCGGAAACGTGCGGCTCATGTAGCCCAGCTCCTCCTGCGATCCGTTCACGCTGCAGTTCTCTATTATCGGCGTTCTATCGTTATAGTACGTGGGAATTGCCGTACTGACCGCACGAGCCAAATTACTGGCCTGGCTCATTTTCATTTGATCCCAAAGGCCGGATGGGTATAATGATTCTGAGGTCTCACGGGCGTACTCGCCACTTCCTGGTCTTGCAGCGCTTTCCGGCCTCGTATCATTTATAAGATCGGGATCGATGTTGCCAGAAACTGTGGGAGATACTACTACCGGTCCACCAGCAGTCACAACGCTCCCTCTTCCATCATAGTGATTCGTAGTATAAGGTATGTCATTTGCCCTTGGAGGTTTTAGAACAGGATTACATTTCGGGTCATTGTAAATCGGCGACTCTTGCCTATTAGCCAAAACCGCGACATGTGGTCGATCAGTTGCCGTTGGGTGTACTTCGTTTCCAGAAACGACTCTGTCTATAGTATTCGGTGTTTTACTCTCACAAGCCGGTGTTGGACGAAACCGGACAAAAGTAATCAGTAGAGCCAAAGAAATGACGACTATGACTAAGAATAATGCAGCTCCTAGGCTTGCAATCTGAGCGCTGCCCAGTGATGCCATCCCAACTGGCAATTGTGTTACGTGCACTGTAAAGTTAGCTTCGGCATTCCCGCCTTTATTTTCAGCTACACAGTAAAACTCGCTTGAATCAGATTCCTGTGTATTCGTCAATATTAACGACGACTTCTTTCTCGAATCGCCATCTTCAAATATATAAATTCTCTGATGTGAATTGAAGTGGCTTCCATTTTGAAGCAATCTTCCATTCCAATACCAATTGATATTGGCACTCGGCACGGCTTCAGTTCGACACGTTATAGTAGCATTGGAACCTACTGATGCCTCGACATGCCGGCTCGCTGGTAATATCTCTGGTTTACATGCGAACTCTTCAATTGGTAACTCTGAAAATGGTCGGTTAGCTAGACGTGTTGGCGCATTACAGCTGGGAGTTGATAGCAGTTTATGTTTTGCCAACCATAATTTTAGATCTCTTAGCCGACAGTCACAAGTCCAAGGATTATCTGATAAATCTATCGCTCGCAGTTTCTCTATCTTCTCTAAAGAGCTCAGCGGTATGTCACGTAACTTGTTGTGGTTTAATTTTAAAGATTCCAGCGAGCGCAACGTCCTAAACGCGTCTGGAGCTATTTCTCTAATGTCGCATTTGGATAGATCAAGTTTGACGACGCTGCCAAGATTGTTCAAAGCATCAGAATGAACTTTTAATACTGGGTTTTGAGATAACGTAAGATCCCTAAGAAAGGGCGCATCCTTGAAGCTATCTGAAGGGATCTCTGTGAGTAAATTATAAGACAGATCTAATTCAACTAAATTGGTTAAGCCTTTAAAAGCTCTGTCATGTATTTGGCCAATATTGCAATTGCGTAAATAAACTCTTTGTAAGTTGAGCAGCCCTGTTTTGGCGAAAGCTTCCTGAGGAAGAATTTGAAGATTATTCCCGGAAAGGTCCAATACTTGCGTGGCAGGGTCAACTGGCTCAGGTACTGTGATAAGAGCTTTGTCCACACACTCCACAGTCTGCTTGCCCCCCTTCCACTTACACGCACACACCCCAGGGCAAGAACCTGGGGGTGCGATACCGGCTAAAATTGTTTCCCACACCATCACGCTCATTGTCACTATAAACCACCTCATTTTGTTTCCAAATCCAATTTATTTTAAGTCACTGTAACATTTCTTTCACTTAAATCCACACGGTTAACTTATATCAGAATAAACATAGAGTTTACAAAAATATCTAATGATTAGTCACGTTTGAACGTCGGTATCGTATCACATCACTACTCGAGAAAGTTGGCAAACGGTACATGACGGCACGGTGTACTCGCGCGACGACTCTGAGTCAACTGAGAGGGAGGGATCGTCTGCTCGTCTCGGTAAAGAGCTCAACGCATGCGTGGTGACGGCGCCCCGCGCCCCCCGCTCTGCGGCTCTCCTCGACCACCGAGTTGAGTAGCCCTGCTCGACGCGAACTGTTGAAAGAATTCCAAAAGTGTAATTTTCTACCTGGCTGTGACCGCGGCCGATCATCCCACTCGCTGGCTCGTCACGTTCATTCATAAATACCTGAGTCACTACCGGCGGCACGGCGGCATGGCTGCGAGGCGCTAGTTTCAATGGCGATGCCGTTCGGAGATGCCACAAACAATACTAGGCCCGCTCAACTGCGGCACGCAAACCGCTCCGATTGTTATACAATACGCATCCTTTTGTTATGAGCACGTTGAGCTGGGCATCAGGTAGAGGACTAATTATAAATAGCAATTCGAAGGGATGGCAGGTATACAGCGACAATGACACAGGATGTGTCGTACAATGGAAGCGATAGATTCATTCATCTCTTCGTTGAACGAGCTTACCGAAGTCGCAACAGCTGACTGACTGGTTTTAAAGCGATTTAGCGATGAAAAAGGTTTGTGGGACTACCCCGCTGAATGCATCAATTCATCTAATTAGCTAACTAAACTTTGGAAGTAAATGCTAGTACTAATAAAAAAAACGTTACGATATATTTCGTGTTTTACTTGTTGGGTAATAATCACACTATTTTCAGGGTGGTTAGTATCTAAAAATCAATTCAACTTTTATTTATAATTACTGCGAGCCTTTACGGATAATAATAAAATGGCGTAACTGGTAATATATTCGCAATTTACTACCTAGGAGCTGCGCTTCCCACACAGTCACAGTTATTCATTAAATAACAACCCTTATTTGATTAATGTCCGACTCCGAACCGATCATTATTGATTGGCACTCAGAATCTTGTGGAAACGAAGGTTTTTTTTTTCCTTCATATTATTAGCACTGAGAAGCCTTATTTTTAGAAGTAGTTTCATGTTAAATTTATTTCGTGTTATTACCAAAACATCGGTTAGGGACATCACACCGTTATGACCACTAAGGGTAATTACCTATATATTTTATTTACTTAAGTAGCTACGTAAGTCATCTTCTCTGTTATTATTATATTATTCCAAGCCAAAATAAGAAGAATATTAATTATCTTCTAAGAATAAAGCGAGCCGCAAGCAATAATTTAGGCATGGCTTACTAGCCGGATCCTATAAGTAGGTGTAAAGCTGCTATAAATTATAGCAACTGTTTAAGTGAAGTAGGTTTGTTCGGCAAAGGTTCAAAGGAAGCCAATAAAACGAAATTAGTGATGTGGCACGCGGCTGACACGCTTCGCCATATGCGCCTATGCTGGCGACAACTCGTACCGTACACAGTCAGCTGCGCTTCACCTGGCGGCCGCGGGTACCGCGCCGCCACTGCCACGCGTCCTGACATATGCCGTGCCCCTACAAGGCTTCTCACAGCTTTTAATAAAATTAACGGAGCTCCACAACAACAATGACTTAAAAACTTATTTAAAGAATGTAACATGCTCGGATTTTAATTTTATTAGCATCCGAAGCAAGTTCACTGATGTAAAGACTAGTAAGGAGAGCATTATTACATTTTCTGATTTAATGATCTATTTTGGTAAAAATATATTTCTACAGACTTCATCATAAATAACGTTTGTTTTAGCATAAACGTCCTCTTTAATCTTATGTATTCCCATTTTAAACTCAGCTAAAAAGAGCAATAAGCGTTTATATGCTCCATATAAAGTAATGCTTGTCTCTGTTTGCGTTACTGGGACAATACTTGACTTTGTTTGAGTCATACCTTACAACGGATATCCTTTTTCATCCACTTACATTCACGAGCCTTGTGTGACGTAAATGTGGAACAACAAGAAAACTCATTGTTTAGTTTATTAAGGTCCATTTTATTTCACAAAACGTTTTGGCTTTTCTCAACCTAAGCTGAAGTAAAACAATAGGCCGTTTACACAAGACAAGAAACCTGTGATTTGATAAGGACTCTGTCACGGTCGCCGCATATTGTTGGCCAACATTAGGTAGTCCAGCCTAACAAAACACGAACGGGCTGGAAACTATAACACGTTGCTATTCATCTCCACTGAAATATAAACATGTCCGAATGCATCTCAAACAATCTCAGCAGAAGAATGAATTGTGAAATCATAATAAAGGTTCCGTGGACGTCTACACATAAACAAAAAATATTGAATGATCATTGATCCCATACTTTCTGAATGTATATTTTATTAGCGATATTCTTCCTCAGAACTGCAGCTATACCAAGCCTGTTCCAACAAAACGTTCTCATTGAAGAAACAGAGGCATAGTTGAAACAATAATTCAACATTCAATGGTCGGGTGATCTCAAAACAGTTTGGAAAGTTATTATGATAACATGTGTGTAACGAAAGTAAACGGAAGCTGAAAGTAATGTGTACGGTTTATATACGGTTTATTCTTTTATTAATAATTTCTCCTCTAAAGTGAAATAAGGTGTGCAGCACAGCTGTCGGATTTGCACCTTGCAAATTGAAACTTTTCAGTAAGTCCTATCGTTGGCCTTCGAAATTTGTAGATATTTCTTAGAATGTTTTCAAGACACCTTCTCTGGGTCTCTGAGTCACTGACAACTTAAAGGATAATGGAAAATTGATAGGGGTGCAGGTGGCTGTCCGTTGCAACGTGCTGGTCTGCAGCTTTGTGCGTTGTTCTAGGTCTGTTAAGATAACGCTTTTTAAGGCCGCTGCGCAAGGATAATAAAAATCTAGATTTGCATGTATATTTGTACGCCTACTGGCATAACATAGCGCTCTACTCATCAAAAACAAGAACTGTATCTCTATTACCTATGTTAACAAATAAAAGTATTATTATTATTATTCCTCGTTATTTTTTTAAAAATATCTCACATCTGTGTGTGGGTCGAATTTGGCACGGGCCGAAGCCAAGTGCTCTTAAGTAAAAAATATTGAATTAATTAAGTATTTAAAAATTTTCGGGTTAACCTGCATGTGTTCAGAATAACTGCTTTTTGTAGAAGAAGATAAGTAGACGGGCTAATGTTTAATGTATTAAGGCTATTGTGTAGGGTTTTTGGGATGACTCCTGTGCTGGATATTATGATGGGGATAGTTTTGGTATAGGTGATGTTCCACTGCGTTTTAAGCTCTATGGATAAATCTGTGTATTTTGCAATTTTTTCAGTGTGTGTACTAGTAAGATTATGGGTGTTGCATATAGCTATGTCTATTATGTACACTAATTTATTTTCTTCATCTACCATAGTTATGTCTGGTCTGTTGTTGTGTATGGTTTTATCTGTGATTATGGTCCTATCCCAGTATAACTTGAAATTATTGTTTTCTAACACTGCCTGTGGTTTGTATTTGTAGTAGGGAACTTTATCTGTGATTAGTTTTGTTTGAATTGCTAGTGATTGGTGGATTATTGCAGCAACTTGGTCGTGGCGGTGTTTATAGTCGGTTTGGGCTATGGCTCTACATGCACCTGTGATGTGTTGGATGGTCTCGGATGCACCATGGCATCGTCTGCAGGAGTCATTGTAGTTGGGTCTGCGAATGATGAATTTTTGGTAGTTGGCTGTCTCAATGATCTGATCTTGGATTGCAATCAAAAATCCCTCCGTCTCAGGGAAGAGTTCGCCACGCCGCAGCCACGCGTTCGATGCTTTGATATCGACATGGGGTTGCTGCAAGTCGAGGCGGTGTCTTCCATGGAGAGATTTACGTTCCCAAGCTGCTATTTTTTCTGCTTTAGTGGTAATACGTTCATTGGTTTGTGGGTCAATAGCGTGTAAGTTAAGTGGAGTAATTTTTTTATCTGTTTGTGTGATTACTTTATGTAGGGGTGATTGTTGGGCCTTCTGTATTATTATTATTATTATTAAAGGAGGCGCGGGTTCGATCCCCGCACAGTGCAAATAATTGTTTGCATGAATATGAATATTTGCACTGGTCTGGTCATGCCTCGGAAAGCACGTTAAGCCGTTAGTCCCGGTTGCCATACGAACATTAAGTGGCAATCGTTACGGGTTGTTGGAGCCCTCAAAAGTCTAACAATTTTTCTAACTGCAATGCTTCGATATCGCCTTCGGGTTATGGAGGTCAGACGGCAGGTGCTTCACGGAAAATGTCGAAGTTTAGCCAAAATCAGCAGTTAGACTGGTAAAGCGGACCCCAGACGCCAAAGCTGAAAAAATGCTGCGGATGCGACTGCGATTAACGCTGAGATGATGATGATGATTAGCCGTAGCCATCGAATTAAAAAGTAATTTAAAAGTACGCAGTAATATAAAAGTCAATGGCCGTAGCCCATATTATGACACTAGTCGTCTGTTTATCTGTCAGTATGTATGTAACCTTTCATACATAAACGGCTGATCGGATTTGGACGACAAATATTTGTGAACATAGGATACCATATAAATATAGGGTATAAGGAGAACCTTATACCCAATCTCAATCAAAATAAAAGCTGTCAAGGATACTTCCCTGTGGATTTATATATCTAAAAGTTGTAATCATAAACTTTTGATAAAATAAAGTCATAAGAGGATCAGACTTCCAAAATTACTCAATACCGTTCATTAATATTAATTAGAATTAAAATACAGCGAGTCCTTTAATTCAGTCATTAGTATTCAACGCCCGTTGAAAACAACTTTAAACAAAAAAAAAAACATTGTTTTTCACTAAAGGATATAAATTATTTGCGCTATTTGCCTACACAGGATTTAAAGAGATTACAGCGCTCCTAGAGTTCATTATGTATAGTGTTCGTAACAATGCATGATGCTTTCCTATTCCCGCTAAGTCCACCAATTAAGGCAAGTGGGCTCGTCCTATTACTGAGTTACGACGGCTTCGATAGGGCCAGGTTTCCACTTAGGACGTTGTATTCTGTTATTTTATTTAACAAAATAAAAAAAAAAATATAGAAAATTTTCTGGGTGTGACGATAGATCAACATTTGAATTGGAAAGAGCATATTGCAAAAATAAATAAAAAAATCTCTAGTGCTTGTTATGCATTATCTATCTTGGCAGAAACCACAAATGTTGATATCACTAGAAGTGCCTATTATGGAAATGTTTATCCCTTTTTAACTTATGGTGTTATTTACTGGGGGAACTCGACTAACATACAATCCACTTTCATTCTCCAGAAAAAATGTATCAAGACAATATATAACATGCATAGTACTGAATCGTTGAGAGATGTATTTAAAACTAAAGGTTTCCTAACGCTGACTGGAATTTATATATTGGAGTTATGATTGTTAATTGTCAAAAATAATATGCAATTTTTTAATTATAAATGTGACTCAAACAGAAATGTTCGTAGACAATATAAATATGATATTATTTGCCTTGTGTAAATAATATGATTTATTATAAAAGTACCTACATATATTACTGCCATTCGCGTGTACAACCAACTGCCAATAGCAATTAAGCAATTAAATGGAAATATATATAAAACAATGTTAAAGAAATTTTTAATTGATAATGTGTTCTATAATTTAAATGAATATTTTGGTAAAAAGTAATAATGTAATTTTATGTCATTTAATGTAATTTAGACTTGCCGTATTGTTTATAATCTTTTATTTCTTTGATATTGCATGTCCGACTTGGATAGACTGTTGAGCCAAAGCATTGTATTTACACAATTAATAATAATAATAATAATAATAAAGCCCTTTATTCCGAAAGAAAATAACAGTATACATAAAAACATTTTACAATATGTCCCTAACTTCGGCGTGCCTTCTGGCAAAGGCCTCCTCCAACATTTTCCATTGTTGTCTGTCCTGGGTAACCCTTCTCCAGTTAGGACCTGCTGTCCTCTTAAGCTCGTCTTCCCACCTAGAATTTTGCCTTCCTCGGTTTCTTTTGCCATCTCTCGGATACCACTCTGTTACCCTCTTGCTCCATTTCCCTCCTTTATCACGCATCATATGCCCTGTCCATCTCCATTTCTGTTGATCGACTCTAGTTAGTATGTCGGTAAGTTTTGTTAATGATCTTAGGTCGTTATTTCTTATCTTATCCTGTCGTTTATAACCAGTCATACTCCTTTCCATTCCTCTCTGTGCTACTGCTAGTTTTTCTCGCAATGCTTTGGTTAGTGTCCAGGTTTCGCATCCATAAGTTAGGCAGGGAAGTATGCAAGAGTTAAATGTTTTTCTTTTCGTTGATATTCCTAGTTCTTTGGATTTCATAATTTCTTTCAGCGCCCAGTATTTCTTCCATCCAGTGGCTATGCGGAGGTTGATTTCTTTCGTCATTTGGTCTTTAGTTGAGATGACTTGGCCCAGGTAAGTATAATCTTCCACATATTCCAGAACACCATCTTTAACTTTGATGTCGACTTTTGCGGTGTTTGTCATTACTTTGGTCTTACTGGTATTCATTTTAAGCCCGACTTTAATGCTTTCATCGTTTAAGCTGTTTATCATACTTTCGAGGTTTCCAGGGTGTTCATCAAGTAGTATGAGATCGTCCGCAAATCTTAAGTGGTGCAGTTTTGCTCCATTTATGTTGATACCATATTTATCCCAGTTCAATTTGCGGAAGATGCTTTCCAGCACTGCAGAGAATAATTTTGGTGATAATGGGTCACCCTGTCTGACGCCCCTCTGTATACAGAATTCTTCACCAAGCGTTTCCAGTTGGATTTTTGCCTTGCTGTTCGAGTATATGGTTTTAATGATATTCATATAATAGTTTGGTATTCCTTGCTGTTCAAGACTTGCCCATATATCCTCGTGGTTTAAGCTGTCGAAGGCTTTGGCATAATCTACAAAGGCTAGATAAATTTTCTTGTTGTATTCCTTGTATTTTTCTAGGACCTGTTTGACAGTGTATATGTGATCAATAGTTGAGAAACCTTTTCGGAAGCCTGCTTGTTCGACTGGTTGCTGTTCATCTAGTAGTGTGCTGATTCCATCGAGTATTATTTTCGCAAAACCTTTGTAGACATTTGACATCAAGCTTATCGGTCTGTAATTTTCAATGTCTTCCTTGTCTCCTTTTTTATGAATTAGGATGATGTGTGATTTTGCCCATTGTTCTGGAATCTGCCCGCTTATTATGATTTCATTGAAGATAGTTGTTAGAATTGGAGCCAGTTCTTCTAGTGTTCCTCTCATCAATTCGTTGGTAATTTTATCTGGTCCCGGGGACTTCTCCATCTTTTGGCTTCTTATTGCTTTTTCAACTTCGCACTGTAAAATGGCAGCTACTGGTTCAAAGATTGCTTGGTTATTTTGTTCTTTAACAGTTTCGTTGGAGTGTCTCGATGCTTCAGCATCTTGTTTCGAGTATAGTTGTCGATAGAAATTTGTAGCTAGATCATTGATGTTCTGTCGTATCGTGATTGTTTTTGACCTTCTTTTGAGCTTGGGTACCCATTCTTTGCCCGATTCTCGCAGTTCTTTCAGTGCTTTTCTTACGCCACCTGTTTTCTGGATGTGATACTCTAATGTTTTTAACCTTTTAACTTTGCGATCTTTTCTTATGCTTTCCCGAATTCTTTTACTAAGGTCTGAGATCAAGTTTCTATTTTCCTTTCTTGATTGGTTAGTTATAAGCTTCTTTCTTTCTTCTATTTGTTGCAGGGTATGTTCGCTGAGTTGATATTTGTTGCCAATATGGGTGTTTCCACTTCGATTATCAATGTATTGTAGTTCTTTTTCTAGGATTTTGTATTTCTGTGTAGTGTTCAATTTTACATTGGTAATGATGTGGTTTTCGACTTCTTTAAGTACAGTATTAGACATATTCAAGCAGGGTAGCCTTGACTGTTGTTTTAAATTTGTTTTAATGTTATTACGAGATATTCTTGGTTGGGATGTTCTAAGGGAGCAGCGAACCATACGGTGGTTTGTATTGAAGTTTAGGTTACTTATGACAGTAGTGTCGGTGAAGGCTTTTGGGTAGTTACTAATTATGTAATCGATTTCGTTTTTAGTTGATCCATCAGGGGAAATCCAAGTCCATTTGTTTCTTTGACTCTTTTTGAATACAGAGTTAAGTGCTGATAGGTTATGCTCCATCAAGAACTCCACAAGCTTCTGTCCGTTGCGACTCCTCTTTCCATAACCGAACTTGCCGAGTATATACTCATTTATATTTTGCCTCGTTCCAATCTGTGCGTTGAAATCGCCCATTAGGATTATATATTTATCGGCGCTGTTTTTAATAGCCAGTGATAGATCCTCGTAAAAAGCTTCGAGCACTGTTTGTTCCGCTTGCTCAGTTGGTGCGTAAGCCTGTATGATAGTCCACTGTTTCTTGTATCCTGGTAGTTTCATGTTCAATATGGCCAATCTGTCGGAAATTCCTATCAGTTCTTGTATGTATTTCTTTAAGGATTTTTTTATAAGGAACCCTACGCCTCTGTGTCCGGCAATTTCACCTTTCTGGTATAGTATGTAGTTGGCATGCTCTTCTATTTTTTCACCCAATCTTCGCATTTCACTTATTCCCAAAATATCAAATTTTATATTTACCAATGACTGTTCCAACTCTAGTAAACTTTCTTGGGTTCTGAGGGTTCTGGTATTCAGTGTAGCAATATATAGTACATCGTTTCTGTTTGTTGAAGGGTGATGGTCTAGTTCTCCCGCGGTGACCGGCCGTGTTGGGAGACAGGTTTGTTGTTGTTTTTCATTGGTTTGTTGTGGTTGTCCGGTTTGTGGTGTCCGTCTTTTCGTTTCGTTGTGAGTGTATGTCTGAGAGAGATTGTGATCTTTCACGCAAGTACTGAAAGGCATCTCGTTTTATTATTTTTGGATCGTTTCGGTTTCTAATATCAATATTTTTGGGGCTAGGTGTTTCCGATCTCTTTCTTTTTTCATATGGCTTTTTATTTTGAGGGTACTTTTCCTTCTTTTTAAGCAGAGCTTCTTTTGACAGGTCTTGAGTGATGTAGGTGTTTGGGCTCATCTTTTTCTTATTTTTGAGTATTTGGATCTTCTTTTGTAATGTTGTTGTAGCGAGTAAAATAGGTCTTATTTTCCCCCCCTTCTCAACTTTTTTTCCTAGTCTCTGCATTCTATTTATTTCTTCCTCTTTCAGTATAACGTCTATGTCTTTCAATTTTGAGAGGACCAAGGCTTGCAAGTCATCTCTACTCTCATCCTGTGATTCCCAAAGCCCGTGTATTATTATATTGTTTCTTTTTCCGTTTGTCTCTAAGTTTTCTATTTTTTTAGTAAGATTGTCTATTTCGTTTTTCAATTTTGCGTTTTCTTCTATTACTGGTTTAATTTTTTCATCAACTTGCTTTAGTACTGCAGTAGTAATGTTTTCCGTTATAATATTGGTTTGAAGATTAAGTTGTTCCTTCATTTTATCTAGAAGTAGTGACATCTCCGGTGACAGATGAGTTGACATCTTGCGAGCGTAGAACGAAACGTTATTTATGTTTCTGAACGGAACTATATGCCGCTAAGTTGGTACTATGTCACTTTTCTTTAATTTTGTCAACTAACCTTACTTTCTGTGTTCAGATGTTTTCGACGTATTTAGCACTTTGTTTATTGTTCCGTGTCGAGATTAATAAGTGTTTCGTCGCACCACAGCACACAAAACTTTAACTGAGCACTATTTGACTGAGATGGTGGAATTTTTACAGTGTTTATTTGTCAAAATACGGGAGCGTTGCACTTAACGTCAGACGTATTCGAGCACCGGCATTTACACAATTAAATAACACCAATATGTACACAGTTACGCAATAAATGAATATTTATCTTTATCTTATTTATTGGGCTTTTCAACAATATATTGCAAACTTAAGTCTAATCGAATCACTCACATTTTCTCTTTACTGAAGTTGATGAATTGCTGTATACGTATATGTACTATCGTAGTCAATCCGTAGATTTGCTCACATCATAAAATGCTCGAGTAGTTCATGGAAAGGTCGAATTTCATGAAATGTTTGCCTGTCTATTAGCCACATCCTGATAGTGGTCGTGGTCATGATTTGGACAGATCAATGATAAAAAATCGTTTTGTCTGGGGGTCATCAAGTGATAATCCTTCTAAAATGCTTTAAATCAAAACTACATAAATGGCTGGACTACATAATAGATGGGCCTTATAAGAAGGCTCAAAGTCACTCAAAGGGCGATGGAGAGGGCTATGTTTGGGGTTTCACTGCGCGATCGAATCAGGAATGAGGAGATCCGCAGAAGAACGAGAGCAACCGACATAGCCCGAAGAATTGCAACACTAAAGTGGCAGTGGGCTGGACACATTGCCCGTAGGACCGATGCCCGAGGGGGCCGACGGGTTCTCGAATGACGACCACGCACCGGAAGACGTAGTGTGGGTAGGCCCCTGACAAGATGGACCGACGACCTGGTCAAGGTCGCGGGAAACCGCTGGATGCGGGAGGCGCATGACCGCTCGTCGTGGAGAACCTTGGGGGAGGCCTATGTCCAGCAGTGGACGTCTTTCGGCTGAAATGATGATGATGACATAAATGGCTTATTGGTAATTGATTTTATAGTGTTAAAGATTTTTTTTTATAAAAACAGATTAGATAAATCTATACAAATTCTAGCTGATCTAATAAATGTTGTTTTGCCATATACATTATTTCTAGGGAATATTTTACGAGAATCGCGATTATTAAAGGGTTGCCCGTAGGGTTCACCGTAGAAGCGTGAAATGGAACGATTTGGTTTTTGATTGGCATAGAATAGGCTCCGACACTATTAGACCGATTTGTAATGATTTCCTTTTTATTAACCTGTCGTAAGCCCGAACGTAGATCTATGTTCAAAATAAATGATCGTAGTCTGCCGAAGCGTATATCTGCGCAAAAATATGTGATATTGAAAATTAACTTTCGGTCAATGTCAATCAAAAAAAATGTCAAAAAAATGTGTAATGTCAATCATTCAGATTATGAACGTGTGAATCTAAAATGTCATTTAAATATATAAACGGACGGCATACGAGAGGTTAATTCTTATCAAAATAAATTATTTCGTATTCAATACTATTTAAAAACCTATGTATTAAGAAACATTCCATTCAAAAGATATTATGAAATTAAAAATCTTAATATATGGATTTATAAACAAAAAATACACGACGCCCGAACGTTCACTACATCTCGCAAAACAGTAGGTACCTACGCAAGATTGTCGGAGCTGTCTGAACGACATGGACTGGCGAGCGCCGAGCGCACATTGCATCTTACCGAATGCACAGAATAACTACGACGAATACAAACGAACTAAGATGCGCAATAGAATTTTAGCTCATATTCGGCAATTATAATCCTCAAAATTAACAATGATCTCCAAAACAGCGCCCAAATCGGAGCAATGAATAACATTTTCCTAATAGTTCTTTGTAAAATATAGACTAAACAAAATAAACATACATACTTAGTCCGCGCGTTAGTTGAATAGTGTATTTAAAAACAATAGCCTTTTTCAATCAATTTCGGTTCAGGTTTCCTCAAGATGTTTCCTTCACCTTGTAATCAGTCCAACTATCATTTCAACTCAAAAGGAAATTAATTAAAGGTGTATTTAAATATTTTTTATCGGTGGTAGGCCATAACATCGGCTGCCGGCAGAAGTTACCACCCACCAGACAAAGTCTTGCCGCCAAGCGATTCGTCGTGTTTCGGCATGATGTCTGGTGAAGCCGTACGGAGGACGGGTCTGAGCAGTTGTGTTGCGTTGTGTGGCGGGTACGATGCGCCAAATGTTGTTGTGTCGGGAGTTTGGTCGTGGAGAGTCTCCAGATCAATCTCCCTCTAGCGGAGCATCGTTTGGTCGTGTTGCTCTTGGGTTTAACATTGCATCACCTCGCTCAACTGCCGTCATCCTTTCTTTTCCTAAGTTTTTTTAAGTGAATAGGCTTATTAAACTAGTGCGCTTTACCATTAACGATTGCATTACTACTTACCATCAGGCGGGAATGCAGTCAAGCACTAGTTTATAATTATTAAAAAAAAATGTTTTTGTATTTATAAGGCAACTTTACTGTTACTCAAATATTTGTTTGTAAATTTGAACATTTGGACGAGTTGAGTCAAAAACATTTTAATTAATAGATAAGATCATAGCTTCATTTATAAGACCTTGCTGCGTCATATTTTAAAGCGTATATATACATGATTACATATATGAAAGGACTAGAACTTGCAAAAACGACTCATCGGATTTGAATAAAATGGCACAAGATATAATAGATATTTTATAATATAATCTATTAGATATTTTTAATCCCGGAAGTGAATAATTTTCCATCGCAAAAGATAGTGGTTATACATTGATATAACATAAAAATAAAATAAATGCAATTGGGATAAATGAAACTTACATTATCCAAAAAGGTATCGGAAGGTTGTGGCCAGCTGATAATAATGCAAAAGAATCAACAAAGCATTCGAAAAACGCGTTCATTAAAAACAAAACCTGTTTGACATTTACTGGCTTTTAGGAGTCTACCTAAATACCTAATTGCATTTAAAATGTCGCTTGTATTCCCATCTGTGTGTTTCTTTTTTCGGGAACCTCTTAGTGACCAAAGCGTCGGTAATAATTAACAGTTAAACGAGCGTCCCAATTTAATGATTATGAGCTGGTTCCGGTGGTCGTTGACCGACACCACTTCACTGTGCGAAAACTCCACTTCACTCATTTCTGAGCTCGTGAGTGAAGGATAAAATAATTAAACAGAATACCAAGTGTTCAGCATCACCCAGTTTTAAATGCCATGTGTCATCATTCCATGCCGGCGCAGTTATATCCTCTTCTTTATTGACAATTTGACGTAAGTATCTTTCCTGCATATTTGTTTGCGTGCAGAGCTGTTTTTACATGCTTTTTATTAGCTTCACTTCTATGTTTGCTTGCTTGCTTGCTTGTTTGCTTGCTTGCTTGCTTGTTTGCTTGCTTGTTTGCTTGTTTGTTCGTTTGTCCGTCTCTAACTTTTTGGACTACGAGTGAGCGGCTCATTACTGTAAAATGTCCCACCGTTTTGAATATGTTCGTTCATTCGTTTTTTTTTTTAAAGAATATCGAACTAAAAAGTTAAAAATAAATATAGTTTAAAAAACTAAAAAAACATGCTTTTAAAAAATATCAAACTAAAAAGTTAAAAATAATTTTTAAAAAGCGTGAGGCGCTAAATATACAAAAATGATGGCACAAAGCGCCTCATGCTTTTTTAAAAAATATTTTTAAATTTTTAGTTTGATATTTTTTAAAAGCATGTTTTTTTAGTTTTTTAAACTATATTTATTAAATTGTTTATTTGCGACAAAAGCAATTATGCATTTACAAAAAGTACACATACTATTGTCACTATTGTCAAGTGACATCGGAGTTGATCGGAGTATGATAACGAACGCATGTTCAATGGAAGAAAAATAAAAAGAATAATTAAAAGTAAAACACCATTATACCGACGAATTGAAGGAGTTGGGTGACAAGATCCAAGTCACGGGCGACTTGCAAGAGATTGGGAAAGTATTCTTTTAACTTTAGACTGTGACAGTGCGAAAATATCGAAATCAGAGAATTGTGAGTTACATGCGGAGGGACCGCACTCCGGCCTTTGTTTTATATCGCATAGTGTAGAAAAGTTGAGGTGCAGGCATCTCCCGCCGCATAACAATCGACAGTACTAGGTACAACGTAACACAATCTATTCGAGAGGCCAGTACAGTCAATTGTGCAATAGAAATGGCACTCACTACAAGTGCTTCCGTGCAAGGATTCCCTATATAGATCTGCTAAATTATTATAGAAAATTGAGCTTGACTGAACATGGTTATGATGTTGTACGGCATATGCAATATAAATGAGGGGTGGTAACTGTTAGGCTGCAGCAGTAAAATGTCAAACTGTATCTGACATTCAGCATTGCTAATAAAGTCCAAAACACGACTCAAAGTATTTTTCAATGTGTTATATTGAATAGCGATAACAAACAACCTACCTTATTGTGTAACTGAGTACGCACGTAACTATCAGAGCCTGATCATTAGGTTTTTTTTAGGCAGATTGTTAACACCGGCTACATAAAATGACTCAAAACAGGGAGCCCTAAGAGTGCTTTTTAATATAGAAAGATGCTACAAGTAAACATCGTCCTGAGTGCATGGTGGTATACATATAGGCAACGCTTATGACGTGGTGAGCGTTGGGATCGGACTCGGGCACTTGCTTGCATTAAAGAGGCATTTAAAATAACGTGGGGACAGATCTTTCAAAACAGATTCTTCTAACCATACTAATATTATAAATGCGAAAGTATCTCTGTCTTTCTGTCTGTCCGGCTTTCACGCTAAAACTGCTGAACAGTTTGTAATGAAACTTGCTACACAGATAGTCTAGAGCCTGAGAAAGGACATAGGCTATATATCATCCCGCTATGACCAATAGGAGCATAGCAGTAACAAAAAATGTTGCGAAAACAGGAGCAAACGCGGACGTACGTATTGATCCCATTATTTTAACAGGCACATATTTTATATCAACAGCCTCCGTGGCGTAGAGGTAGCGAACGCGGCCATTGCGCTAGGAGGCGCGGGTTCGATCCTCGCACAGTGCAAATATTTGTATGCATGAATATGATATTTGCACTGGTCTGGTCGTGCTTCGGAAAACACGTTAAGCCGTTGGTCCCGGTTGCCATACAAACATCTAGTGGCAGTCGTTACGGGTTGTTGGAGCCCTCAAAAGTCTAACAATTGGTCTAACTGCAATGCTTATATATCGCCCTCGGGTTGTGGAGGTCAGATGGCAGTCGCTTCACGGAAAATATCGAAGTTAGCCAAAACCAGCAGTTAGACTGGTTAAGCGGACCCCAGACTCCAAAGCTGAAAAGCTACGGATGCGACTGGGATTAACTCTGAGATGATGATGATGATGACTTATTTTATATCAACTGAGCTCTTTCTGAAGTCCACGCGGACGGAGTCGCGGGCAACAACTAGTCTTCAATAAAACTGATCAATGACCGTCTGTCCTTGTTCGTATACACATCCATGTAATGTGGGTGTTTCCTTTTTTTTGTCCTTACTACTTGAATTTCTGTAACCCAATGCATTCAAATAGTAAGTTTCATTATAAAACTAGCTTTCCGCCCGCGGCTCCGCCCGCGTGGAGTTCGTTTATATCGCGCTTTTTAGATTTCCCTCGGGAACATCAAATTTTTCCGGGATAAAAAGTAGCCTATGTTCTTTCTCAGGGTCTAAAGATTGCCTGTGCCAAATTTCATCAAAATCGGTTGAGAGGTTTAAGCGGGAAAGCGTAACAGACAGACAGACAGACAGACAGACAGACAGAGTTACTTTCGCATTTATAATACTAGCTTCCGCCCGCGGCTTCGCCCGCGTGGAGTTCGGTTATATCGCGCTTTTTAGGTTTCCCTCGGGAACATCAAATTTTTCTGGGATAAAAGGTAGCCTATGTTCTTTCTCGGGGTCTAAAGATTATCTGTGCCAAGTTTCATCAAAATCGGTTTAGAGGTTTAAGCGGGAAAGCGTAACAGACAGACAGACAGACAGACAGACAGACAGACAGACAGACCGACAGACAGACAGACAGAGTTACTTTCGCATTTATAATATTAGTATGGATTAGTATGGATAATATTCCAATTTACTATCAAGGAGTCCATTTTAATTAGATTTTAGGTTTAATTATCAATAGAGTGACAGCGCAACCTATTACCATGGATTCATTACATGATTATAAAGATTGCTAACATTTACATCGGTATAAACAAAAAGTGCAATATCGTAAAAAAGTGTAATACCTAAGCTATAAAAATGTATGAAATAACAATAACTCATGACTCATGAGAGTCTTGTCTAGTCATGTATTGAATGCATGCTTGGTTTCAGACGTTACAGTTGTCCTCGTCCTCGACGTGCTCTGTGGCGCAGTGGTCAACACGCCTGCCTGCAACGTGGAGGCTCAGGGTTCGATCCCCGGCCAGGTCATGATGGAATACGATATTTTCCCGATTGGCCTGGGTCTTGGATGTTTATCTACATATGTATCTATTATAAATATAGTATCGTTGAGTTAGTATCCCAAAACACAAGTCTCGAACTTACTTTGGGGCTAGCTCAATTTGTGTGATTTGTCCGTATATATATATATATATTTTTATATATTATAAACCAGCGCTTGACCGCAATCCCGCCTGATGGTAAGCAGCAATGCGATCGTTGATGGTAAAGCGCTCTAGTTTATTAAGAGCCTTTTCACTCTAGCCTTGAAGATACTCAAATTGTAGTCCGACGGAAACACCGCCGCCGGCAAGTTGTTCCAGTCGCTTGATGTACGCGGTATAAAGGAGGAGGCGAAACGCTTCGTCCGGATCGTAGTAGTGTTAACAACGTAAGGGTGGAAACTCGCCGTACGACGGGTCGTCCGATGGTGGAACGGAGATGGGGGAATTAAATCATGCAATTCCCTCGCACACTCCCAAAATGCATCCTATAGAACACCGAAAGGCTGGCTACTCTACGCCTGTGCTCTAGGCTTTGGAGACCGTCTCGAGTTAAATCAGGGTCACCAATTAGCCTCTTCGCACGCCTCTCCACTGAATCCAAAGTAGCCAGGTAACATTTCGCAGCACCAGCCCAAATTTGGCTGCAGTACTCCACACACGAACGGACCTGTGCTTTGTACAACATTAGAAGCTGCCCCGGTGTGAAGTACTGCCGGACCTTCGCAATGACGCCAGTTTTTCTGGCAGCCACCTTGGCCTTGGACTCAATGAACCGCCCAAAGTTTAGGTTCGAGGATATCTCAACTCCAAAAAGCTCAAGGCGGTCGGTGCACTCCAAGGATACATTCTGAAAAGTAGGAGCCAAGGTGAACGGGCTCCTTTTGGCCGTGAAAAGACACGCCTATGTTTTGGCGGCATTGAATGCTACAAGATTGGCTTTGCCCCATTCGGAGACTGCCTGTAGTGCAGCACTCGTACGCTCTACCATAGCCTCTCTTTCGGACCGGATTGATTCCTTACTAGCCCGAGCTTCCGGCAGGTATCTCTCTACAACTGTGCTGTCATCTGCATACCCGTAGATGCCGGGCATCAGCAGATCGTTAATATGCAGTAGGAAGAGAGTTGCAGAGAGAACAGACCCCTAAGGAACACCGGCATTGGTCGACATGGGCTCCGATCAGCATCCGTCGACAACAACTCGGAGGGAACCTTCAGTCAGGAAGTCTTTTACCCAACCAGTCAGGCCAGCGGAAATGCCGTACGCTGGAAGCTTACTCAAAAGGCCAGCGTGCCATACCCGGTCGAAGGCCTTCGAGACATCAAGGGCAATCGCTTCCCCGTTTTTCTCGAGGGCCTCGCCCCATAGGTGAGTGGCATACACTAGTAGGTCCCCAGTTGACTGACCATCATTACATGTACTTCTGGATCCGAAAATCTACACATCATGTTTGAAAACTAGAAGTATCCTAAGTTCCTCAATAAGGAGCTGTACTCTCATTACACACACATTGACACTTGATTAAGTTTGCGAAGCTTAAAATCAATACGACATATTCCGAAATATGGGTCAGAACAGAGTTGCAAGATTTGACGTTGTAGTTCCATACGTAAGAAGGTAAGTTGTGCATGCTAAGTATTACTTTCGAAACTGAATTGTTAAACTTTGAGCGGTGAACTGACACGCGTGTGTTTTGGCGGCGTTGAATGCCACAAGATATTGGCTTTCCCCCATTCGGAGACTGCCTGTAGTGCAACATTCGCACGCTCTACCATAGCCTCCCTTTTGTACCAGATTGCTCCCTTACTAGCCGGAGCACCCGACAGGCTTCCCTCCATTACTGTGCTCCAAATGGCCTCGGACTTGTGCAGGGCCACCTCGAGTTTCAATTGCCGCATCCTCTCGACGATTTTCGCAACCCCGAAGGTCGTTGCATCGGCCCTCGCCTGGTGTGACCTTCGTTGCGCCAAGACCAGCGTGTCCTGATCGCAACAAACTACGCTGACGCCGATAGAAAGGTCAGTTCGCAGCACCCAGTCGTAGCCGATGTTCCACAGATGCGGCCCACAGGACCGATCTCTGTGGGACGCCGCACGACTTGTCTCATCGGTTCCACACAGATGACAGGCCTGTCCGTTCAGTAAGTATTAGGTATTAGTATTCACTAATATATTAGGGTTTACAAAAATCATTCTTAGATAATGTAAATACATTTTCTTAAATAAAATCCCTCCAAAAATAACAAATAAATATGTGTTCTCCAAATATTGAATCATATGTTTAAATTAAACATATTTTAAAAAATCTTAAAAGCAGAACTTTATAAAGACTTTCTATTAAAATGTATTAATTAAACTGTTTTTGGAAATATAAACAAAATAATTTCTGAAATAAGTTTTGTAATTTAACCGTAGATATATGCAAGCATTTTTTATCTTATTATATAGCATGTTTTTATTTTTTTATTTTTTTAATAATTATAAACTAGTGCTTGACTGCAATCCCGCCTGATGGTAAGCAGTGATGCAATCGTTGAGTGTAAAGCGCACTAGTTTATTAAGCCTATTCACTTAAAAAACTTAGGAATAGGAAGGATGACGGCAGTTGAACGAGGTGATGCAATGTTAAACCCAAGACCAACACGACCAAACGATGCTTCGCTAGAGGGAGATTGATCTGGAGACGCTCCACGACCAAATTCCCGAGACAACAACATTTGGCGCATCGTATCCGCCACACATCGCAACACAACTGCTCAGACCCGTCCTCCGTACGGCTTCACCAGATATGTTTTATTATCCTGAAAGTTCTTTCAAATAAAACAGAATGATTAACTAACGCGCACAAGCGTACTGCAGAGGAGGACATTATTAAATATATTCTAAGAAAAACGGTAATAAATGTAACACTAGAGAAGGTAAATTTGAAAAACAAAGTTACAACGCAATTAAGTTCATCGTGCCTCAACATAATACGTATTTTTTTCTACATACATTCGTGCCTAAATGTGTGAGGCGCATAAAAGTTCCTATATTATATTTGGATATTTTAATAAAGACTATCTCAAGAAGGGACTATAGTGCCGAGGAATTTGGAAAATAGGTATTTGTAGAAAGTATTGCCGTCGCGCTGCTTCGTCGTCGCAAAGGAAAAACAATCAATGGCGAATATTACAGCAAACTTATTGGGTCGATTTGATGTGGCATTAAAAGAAAAGCGACCGCATTTGGCCAAGAAAAAAGTCATACATGTGCAATTTCCATGGCAAAAATCCATGAATTTGGCTACGAATTGCTCCTTCATCCGGCCTATTCTCCCGATCTCGCCTCGTTTGACTACTTCTTGTTCCCAAACTTAAAGAAATGCCTCGACGAAAAAAGATTTGCCTCCTACGACAAAGTGATCTCACAAACAATTTAAAGACCTCGACAAAACATATTTTTTGGAAGGGATAAAAAAATTAGAGAAACGTTGGGCTAAGTGTATAGAGCTCAAAGGACGTTGAAAAATAAAATATCTTTTTATGTACAATATTTTAATTACATAATGACTCTGATTATCCTAATCTCTTTTCAGTACTATTTTTTCGAAGTTTTCATGTCTAGTTGGAATCTATAGCTTTTTTTAATTATCATCGTTCTTTTTGAGCCCATTTTTAAGGATTCCGTACTTAGTGTGTCAATTCAGTGTAAGAATTAACCAATTTCTTTTAACCTTTATCCCTTACTAGCTGCCGCCAGCGACTTCGTTCGCGTGGAGTTGGTTATGCTCCGCTCCCATTGGTCGCAGCGTGATGTTATATAGCCTAAAGCCTTCCTGGATTAATAGGCTATCCAACGCAAAAAGATTTTTTTTAATCGGACTAGTAGTTCCCGAGATTAGCGCGAACAAACAAACATACAAACAAACTCTTCAGCTTTATAAATATATTAGTATAGAAATAGATTATGACGGAAATGAACTACGGAACCCTCTAAGTGTGGTTTGACACACTTTTAGCCCGTTTTTCTTTTTGTTTCGGCTCTTTTCGGTGTCAGGTGATCATTAGATTTTTTTAAAATCAAATATTGTTGTGTCTGGTTCTAATATGAATAAACAAAGCCCACAGCTTTATTATTAGTCATTAGCCTTCTTTTTTTTTTTTTTGTTTTTGATGGGAAATCATCAAATGACCTCTCCCGCTTTGGGCTGAGCGGAAGGACCTGTCAAGACTTTTACTGAATAAAATCCACCCGTGTTCCTTCACTTGCCTGTGCGTTAGGGTTATGGTTTCTTTTTTAACCAACCCGCAACCCTGACCCAGGAGGCATCGGTCCTCGTGGATCCCGTCAAAAAGTGCTAACATCTCTTTGAGGCGCGAGTAAAACACAACGCGCCGACGACCTGAGCCTGGTCTTACAGGGCAGCGAGCTGTCCACTGCTCGCCGCCCACATGCTAGCGCCTACAGTGGCCGGGAGTTCGATGTTGTCTCCCGACTAGGGCGTCTCCTGCGACGGCTAAACGCGTGAGAGTACTGGGATTCCCGCTCCCT
This sequence comes from Sesamia nonagrioides, assembly GCA_017933935.1. Classification (NCBI taxonomy): domain Eukaryota; kingdom Metazoa; phylum Arthropoda; class Insecta; order Lepidoptera; family Noctuidae; genus Sesamia; species Sesamia nonagrioides. The sequence goes on along the minus strand of JADWQK010000456.1, from coordinate 168,540 downwards.
CATGCGCTCTGTCTCCTCCTTTGCCAGCATCACATCATCATCTACCTTACCTTTTTCTCAAATACCAGCAGAGACCAGAGCTTCCCGAGGTACAGAGGGGGCTCAATATGTACCTAACTTTATTTCCATTTAATTAAATGAAGCAAACGTGATATTAAGTCACATATTATTGAGAAGCAGGAGGAATTAAAAGTAAAATCAATCTATAATAGGTATGGAGTCTGATCCAACTCGGATCGATCTGAGTTTAAAGACCTTTAAAATGTTGAATCCACTACAATAATACATAATGGAACGCTCCCGGCGCCCGGGGAGGTTCTTTCAATCCGACATTGTAATTTTTCGTATTTCTGGAAATCAGGACAATTCCTTTTACTTAGTACTTGTGTAATTTCTATAGAAATTAGACCTGAATCCTCCAACAGTGTGCTCTACGATTCAATGCTAAGCAAACCCAAAGTGGACTCAAACTATCGCCCTGAAATATACGTCGCTCAATTCTTATCGGCTCGCTATTCCTCTGAATATTCCGACATCCTGACCAGCAAAGGACCGTCTTCCATTGGCCCATACATGTCATCAGGTACCTACCTGCTCCCGCATCCACTCCTGTATCCACTTTATACAAATCCAGCACCCGCATGAGCCATGTATGTGGCACAGAGTCATAGGCCTTCTTGTAATCTATCCAACATGTCGATAGATCCTTTCGGGAACGACGAACCTGTTGGCTAATGGCCATATCAATAAGGAGTAGCTCCTTAGTACCGTGGGACCCGCACCTGCATCCATTTTGAGAGGCAGACGTGATGGAGTTGCTGTCAATATGTGTGTTAATTTTAGTTTTCAAAATGGATGTAAGAACTTTATACACCGTCGGTAAATAAGTGATCGGTCTATAATTTTTGGGTACCGCGGTTCTACCTGATATAAGGAGCAGGTGGGATACTCCAGTTGTTAGAAACTGGGGTAGCGAACCAGACTCTAAAGCGGTCTAGAACTGATATGCCAAACGAGCGTGTGACCTGGGAAACCATTTTATCCAAAAGTTATGCAGCCTATCCGGCCCTGGAGACTTCCAGTTAGGCAACGGACGGACTGCACGAGCTACATCTTGGGTCAGATGGTAATAGCCCCCATTTCTGGTATTGGATCGCAGGCTCGCTCAACATCCCAAGTCCAATCACCATCGGTGTGACTGACAGGCATCCACCAGATATTGCGCCAAAATGAACGTGACACGTGTCAGCGACACCTTGGTCTGGTCGCTCCCAAACTCTATAGACCCGCCTTTTATCGCTTTGGTATTTGCGATTCTGAGAATACCGCTCCACTCTCCGCTTGTACCAACTAATATGGTTTACTCATGGATATATCTTCTGCTTCAAAAAGTCGATACGCCCTGTAACGCGGAACAAATAATCTCAAATAAAAAAAAAAAACAAAGCATTTATTTCAAATAAACCCGTTACAGGCACTTTTGAATTGTCAGAAAGTCGGCCAGTCAGTAAGATGAAGCTAGTCGCCCAAATTCAAATTCCAAAGAGTAGGTACTGGAGAAGAACGGCCAAGAAACTCCATGGACACTCTTTTAAATTATCAAGCCGTTGATACAAATATTTGATTACATCATTCATGTTGAAATCAACCGTGTGAGAACGATGTAGAAATATATTGTACGCTGAGAGAGTCCACTATGGAAAACACAAAAAACAACAATTCAGAAATTAAAATACGCCGTGGCAGCTAAGAGATATATGGATGGATCAGCATCATTCAGCTCAACCATATTGAAGGGAACCTAATGCCCCAACATACACGCCATCACCAGCGAGACATTTGAGTGAGCATGACATACTCTCAACAGCCAGAGCACAATCAAGTCAATAAAAAAGACTCCAACAAATAGATGCTTTGCAGCAAGTCCATTATGCTCGCTCTCGAGAACTAATGTCAGTCCCCGAGAACGCCCGCCTCACAAAGCGCATGACTCCAAGTCTAGGGCGAGTGTTGCCGCGAGTCTCCGATACGACGATCAATCCTGCACTGCCAAGCTACCACAGCTGATTTTGGTCGTGTGGCTCTGTCACTGACTGGAAATTAGCTACAAGACACATGAGCATGATCTACACTACATATCGCAACAGCTGCACAGTACAAGATTGAATGTGTATCAGTCAGATCTTTGCTGTCCTTTAAATAGTTGAGCAGCTGCTTGTCTAGAGCACACACCGGCGTCTTGTTTGTTTATGCGTGGGCAAACGAGGTAAGCGTAGTCTAAGTTCAGGCGGAGTCGAGCGGTACTCACGGAAAGCATCCTCCAAAGCGCTCCTTAATTTTTCATTGTACTGGGAACTCACAGATATAACCTCATCATCATCCTCTTCATCAACGTGGTTGGGTCGCGATGAAACACTGTTAAGTTGTACCGCGACCAATGATGAAGCAGGCGTAACAGAGCTATTGCGTGACTCGAGGCGTAGGCGATCAAGCACCACCTTATTCAGCATATGGTTACGCTGGATGACCCGCACCTGATCCGACAATCGTTCTATTGCCATTATTATTAGGAAAACTTAATCAACAATATATCATATTCATTAAGTTGCCTTAATAAACGTTTTATTGAATGACATAATTACCTAGGACATTAGTCATTAGTATTATTCATTTATTTACTCCCACGATTGGGTATTATTGTCCGGCTCAAATCTACTTTCATTATTAGGAGCGTATGTTAGTAGGTAAGTAATATTAAACAAAACAGACAGCGACAAAAGCTTCAAAATTATCTTCATTCTATGTAGTTGTAATTTTTGTCTTCCTAAGAATATTCAAAGTACATTTCTACTTATAATCTCATTTCATTTCAGTAATGATGTATCAAAAATAATTTCACTTTTTTAACGACACGAACGCGAGCAAGCAACCCTAGATATACACGGTCCCGAACCCATTAAGGCTCAATAACTGCCGTTCGACGCACAATATTCTAAATTTCGACACCGGCGCATGCTAAGGGATAATCTGAATAAGAAGGCTATTTTAGAGTACCCTATTTTAGATCTGGGGGCAACTGGTGCGATAAGATTCGTAATGGCGGCACTCGGTAAATTAAAAAGCACGGTCTAACTTCAGCCTCGCCGCCAAGGAATTATGCCGGATATTTGCATTTTACTCGGCAACACTTACTGGTATGGCCGACAGATTACTTACAATAGCTGTCGTGTAGCATGTCCCAATCAGGAAACCGCAAGGTGTTGTTAAGATATGCTAGCTAAGCTTGCTAATGAAGTGTGTAAATTACTTTATGCTCGGCACAGAATGTGCGACAGCTTGTGAAGTTGTATCATAAACGCGGCTCTTCTATGCCTAATCAGTCAATGACATTCCTACTCATGAGACCAAAAGAAAAGACTCTCTGTGAGAAGGAGCGAATATAAATCCACCATGCGGGCTCAATGCGAGTTTTTGGGTATCCCATGCAAGATTTTTTTTTTTGGTATGAATGGAAAATCATCCTCCCGCGCTCTGTCCTGTCAGACTTTTACTGACTAAAACCCACCCGTCCTCCTGTAATATTGCCACTGTTCCTCTTTCAACCAACCCGCAACCTTGGCCCAGGCATTGGTTTTCGTGAATCCCGTCACCATGTGCTGACATTTCTTTGAGGCACGAGTGAAATCATCCTCAGGGAGCCAGTCCGGTATCACCAGATTCTGTCTTTGTCAGTGGTCAAGGTTTATCTGACGGACAAGGATGTCATCTACCCCGGTCCGGTTTTCCACAGGATCGGTCCTGGGGCCGCATCTGTGGAACATTGTACTACTGGGTACTGCGCGCTGACCTCCCTATCGGCGTCAGCGTAGTTACACTGACGACACGGTGGTCCTGGCGCAAGGAAGGTCGCACCAAGCGGCCGCCGATGCAGTGACCCTCGGGGAAACGACAATCGTCGAGAGGATCCAGCAATAGGCACTCGAGGTGGCCCTGCATAAATCCGAGGCCATGTGCTTTCATAGTCCTCAGTTCACATCGGAATCAGGTCAACGATGAAGTATAATAACGTATTCAGTGTGCTTTTGGGATTGCCGTGGCGCTGTAGCGTGTCGGAGATGTTCGCGGAAGCGAGGGTTGACGGGTACGCCGCGATAATGCGGAAAAGTGTTTTCAGACCGGTTGGACTCGCCCCTCTTACGTAGGTGGGTAATAGTCCAGACTCACTTTAACTAATTTACTACTAACATTAGGCTAAGCTTTACTTTTACTAACATTATATGGAAATTTATGTATTTCATCCGAAAGAACTTCGAGGAGCACTGCCGAATTTTGGCTCCCAGGCTGGAACGTACTGAGGCTGCCCTGAGGTGGCTCCTCCCCAATCTAGGGAGAACAAACGCCTCCTGCTGGAGGCTCCGGGCGCGGTAGCTGAGGAGGCGACCAGCCTGATGCCTGACCGCGTCCCAAAGGGTCATGGCCGTTAGGCTAGTCCGAGGATATCGCACGGTCTCCGCTGAGGCGGCGAGCCTCCTTGCCGGGTGTCCCAAGCCTCCGAATATTTTGTTTCTAAGACATGACGGTTTCCTCGCGATGTTTTTTCTTTAGCGTTTTGTGAAGTTGAAATAATTTAATAACGTAAAGCGCCTGTCTAGATTCGGACCTACGACCTACAACTCGTAAGTTGCGGCTGTTATCAGTATCACACTGTTCTATTCTTGCTCTTATGTTACAGCTCGTCTATGATCGACGTATGATCGACGAAGAAATTTTATATCCGGTATGTAAAATTCCCTGATCTAACTCGAGTTGGTCTCCAAAGCCTAGAGCACAGGCGTAGAGTAGCCAGCCTTTCGGTGTTCTATAGGATGCATTTCGGGGAGTGTGCGAGGGAATTGCATGATTTAATTCCCCCATCTCCGTTCCACCAGCGGACAACCTGTCGTACGGCTGGTTTCCACCCTTACATTGTTAACACCACTACGATCCGGACGAAGCGTTTCGCCTCCTCCTTTATACCGCGTACATCGAGGGACTGGAACAATTTGCCAGCGGCGGTGTTTCCGTCGGACTACAATTTGAGTGTCTTCAAGGCTAGAGTGAATAGGCTCTTAATAAACTAGTGCGCTTTACCATCAACGATTGCGTTACTGCTTACCATCAGGCAGGATTGCGGTTAAGCGCTGGTTTATAATGTGTAAAAAAAAAAAAAAAAAAACTGATCGCGCATAACGCGCTTTATGGATATCACAAACATAAACTGACTAAACAAATTATTTTACTTTATAAACCATTTCAAGATAAGTTTATCTTGAAATGATTTATAAAGTAAAATAATTGCTGTAATAAGTGTATTTACACTTACCAACGTCCAGACGCACCTTGAAATATTCAGGCGGACCTTTTCAGGGATTGTGCGTGCGTAATGCAATCTCGGAGGTATTTTTAATTTGTAACAATGTGTGCCGAGTGTGTATTGTTAGGTAACATCATTATGGTGACGCCTGACTGCAAACATTTGTTCGGGACGTTAGCTTTCTTGACTTTATATTAAACCGCTTGAAAATCGGTTTGATGGTAGCGCCCAAGAAAATAATGGACAATAATAAAAAACGGACTACCTTTTTTATCATCGCATCAGGTCGTAAATGTCCATTTCTAAACATGGGTCTCCCCATAGACCGCTACAACTTCGCCCTTTTGTGCTTTTAATGTCTAGTCAATTGTAAGTTAAAGTAAAATGGTATAAAACAGCAAACAATGATGGCTTAGATTACGTAGGTAGGTACCTGTTTGAAAAGAAATTCAATTCTGCTGTCAAAGTATATATAGCATGTAAATATGATGTCATTAATTTTCGCGCAACCCAAGGAAAAGGAATAACAGGTCTAAAAGTAATGTACAGCGGAGTATAAAAGTAACATTTGTGATAGTAAGAGCAGTGGTGGCCCAGTGGTAACGGCCACGCCTTACTAGTTGATCGTGGGTTTGAACCTTTCTTTACTTTATGTAAACAATTTTATCACCACTGCTCTCAAAACGGCATTGGAGAACATACCTAGTCAGAAATCCGGCACGCCCTGCCACGGCGCCACGTGCCGGGTGACAGCTACCTACTAACCCGGACTGGGATCGTGTTTATGACCAACTCTCTTCCAAAGAAGTGTCTGTGTGAAGGTCTTCTTCAGGCTGTGAGTAAAGTATAGGGTAATTATTACTGAACGAGTCCTCGAGTGGAGACCGCGTCTCGGCAAACGTAGCGTGGGACGCCCTTGGGCGAGATGGAGCGACGACATCAAAAAGGTGGCTGGTAGTGCCTGGCGGAGAACTGCTCAGGATCGGGCTTGTTGGCATGCCATGAAGGAGGCCTATGTCCAGCAGTGGACGAGTAGGGGCTGATGATGATGATAATGATGATTACTGAAAGTCTATATTCAAGTTGCGCATACTTATAAACTCCCACTACCATAAACCAGCCAGAAACGAGTGTTTCTATTTATTCCAATTTTCAATACTGTTCCGCCCCAGAATCATTATAAAGCTCCCAAGCGGTTGTCTAGTGTAAATAAAAGACGCTTTATTATATTGTGCTCTTAAAAGTCGGCGTAGCTTTATATTTGATTCAGTTGGATCTCGAGTGAGTATTATTTACTAGGTATGTTATAATATTATTTACTACGTTATAATACCTACTGAAAGCCTTTGAACCTTTGAGTACGTCTAACATATATTATATGGCCTGTAGTCACGTAGTTCGTATAAACACGTAGAGAAATATATGTTTTTATGCTCAATTTATTACAGTAGTCAAAGGAAGTTCTTTTTTCTTCTTACTTTACTCGTGAAAACATGAAATCGTAACATCACGATAAGTTTATCATTTATTATTTAGGTAAGCGTTTAAAACGATTTCTACATGAACGGTTTAACGGTTTGAATTCATTTATTTCTAAAGATTACAAATCACTTTACAGAAATAAATACTTAATATGACTAAATTAGTAGTCCAGGGAGTAGCACAAACTTACAATTAACATTACATTTAACATTATATCATTTAGCATTACAATTAACATTTTGGTAACTGACATGACTCTTTTACATCTATAACAAATATATAGATACTTTGATTTCCTTCTATTTACAAGAACGGCTGTGTTGTAAGTAAGTGTCACTTCAATTATAAATATCTTGTAAATGAAGCGGCTATTAATTTGAAAAGACTTGTGATTTTCTAAGAAATAGAAATTCATGTTATCCGTGAAAGCTTTTAGATTTATAACGCAACAACAGAAACATTTCTCGCTAAAACAGCTAAACAAAAAATATAAATTGCGCACTGTTGTTGCTACGATAATTGAATGAGATGCCTGTCAGTAACAGATTTGACAACCGTTTTACGCCTTATTTTTTATTTCCTTTTTCCCGTTTTCGATTCCAGTTGGCGGTTGGAATAACTCTTTGTTTTAATTTCAGTCGAGCATCCCGACCCGGAATCTGTTTTATCATTCTTTAGTCAGCCTTTACATATCTACTTCAATATTATATCGATAGGGAAAAGGTAAACAATGCGTTTATTTCTCGGATCGGAAATCTTGGACCTCTGGGGATAGTTGTAGTGTAACTTATACGAAGGCAAGTAGCCTACATATTGACGTTTATAATATTGGGTTTATGAAAAGGTCGGTCTCGACGTTATGTTGCATACAAAATATGAAATTTTATATGGCACAATGTTGCTATGCGGCAGTAAAAATCTTTTATGTCAAACATGCGTTTTCATCAGTGAATCTTGGTGTACAATTTCGTATTAGTGCCCAATAGCCAGAGAAATCTGTAAGCAGAAAATAGCGTGGAAACAAAACATCATTATTCATCAGAGTAGCTTCTTTGCCTTTACGTAGATATAATTTATTGTAGCATTTATTTCTGTATCTCTCGTAGTTTGCCAGCCAACGTTATCAAGCACCCAGCTCCAATCTCTCACCCCAATTACCCAGCTCCTTTAGTACCCAATTCACCCATTCCTATCCCATTAACTTGGGTAGTTGGGTCATCCCCTCACCTTTTTCTATCTGATTATGCTCGAATATGATGTGCATTTTATTACCACATTTACTTATTAAATCTGTTAAACTGTCAATCAATCGTATAAATAAGAATTTATCCTTTTTTTGTTCTGGATGGGAAATCATCAAATGAGAGGTCATGTGATGATTTCCCATTCCCGCTCTGGACAGAGCGGAAGGGCGTGTCAGACTTTTACTGACTAAAACCCACCTGTGTTTCTTCACTTGCCTGAGCGCCAAGGCCACGGTTTTTTTTTTAACCAACTCGCAACCCTGACCCAGGAGGCATCGGTCTTCGTGGACCCGGTCACAATGTGCTGACATCTCTTTGAGGCGCGCCTGCAATACAACGCGCTTACTAGTAGCCAAGCGCAAGCCCGCGCCTACGGTGCACGGGAGTCTGATGTTGTTTCCCAACTAGGGCGTCTCCTACAGTGGCTAGAGGCGTGCGGGCGCTGGAATTCCCGCTTCCTCACGCACTCCACCTCCTCCTTTGCCAGCATCACTGCTTCGCAGAAGAAAGTGACGGCCTGCCATACACTCCCACTCCGAACCATGGCCTGGATCAGGGCCGGACGGCGGTGCTCTACCCAAGCGGAGCAGACTCCCCCCCGTATGCTCCACCTGTGTCCTCAGGGCGGTCCCCACACTGATGACACACTGGCGTTTCCTGCCGGAAAACAGGAACCTCCCGAAACAGCCGCATCCGGTGAGGACCTGTGTCAAACGGAAAGTGAGGGCACCGTGGCACCTCTCTAGCTACTCCTCAAAGAGGGGACTTACCGCCGGTATTGTGTCGTGCCCACATAAGAATTTATCCTTAGATTGTTTTAACGTGTTTTAGTACAATGCTCAATCGTATTACCAATAATTTTATTGTTATGTATTGTTTAAAAAACCTCTTTTCAATGCAATAAACAAGACGCAAACGAGATATTATGGAGTTATAAGTCTGAAAATAAACGATTTCTTTTTTTTTTATGCCTACTTACTTCAAATGACAATCATATTTATATAATCTTTACATAAAAGGAAGGGCTCGATAGCGGAACATTTCTACTTTATTCTATTTATACCGTACAGTTACCAAATACGTCACGAGTACGACTGTTTGCCGTTCTCATTGTGAACAAAAGCGCGGCGCACCAGGCAGCGCGGCGCGGGCGGAGCGGTTGGCGGCGGCGGACAGGGGGACAAAACCAACATCCTTCACATCACCTCACGTATTTATAATCCCACATTCGCTTCCTGCTTTTTGTTGAATGTTATTCTAAGGAATTTAAAATTTGCAAAGGAATCGTTTCAACGAACTGTGTATCATTTAAAAGAATTAGTACATGTCTGCTGTTCTAGTCGTCAAAGAACAACATACCTAATTATTTAACTAACACTGCTAACTAGCTTGTGTGACGGCTAGTGCAGTGTCTACATTGTGAGGAAGTTTGTACGTATGGTTAATTTAGCGATAGACGATTTAGCAGATTAAATGCGAATATGAAGTAAATACCTAACCTATTGTTGTAGTAATATCAGGTAGAATAAGTTGGTAAATAGTCTAACTACATGTGTATAATTAATGACTTAATGAGATATTAAAATACGAAGTTTACTAAATCCTTGACAGCCTCCTTGGCGTAGCGGTAGCGGACGCGGCCGCTGCGCAAGGTGGCGCGGGTTCGATCCCCGCACAGTGCAAGTATTTGTGTGCATGAATATGGATATTTGCACTGGTCTCGGAAAGCACGTTAAGCCTTTGCTCCCTGTTGCCATACGAACATCTAGTGGCAGTCGTTACGGGTTGTTGGAGCCCTCAAAAGTCCAACAATTGGTCTAACTGCAATGCTTCGATGTCGCCTTCGGGTTCTGGAGGTCAGACGGCAGTCGCTTCACGGAAAATGTCGAAGTTTAGCCATATCAGCAGTTGGACTGGTAAAGCGGACCCCAGACTCCAAAGCTGAAAAGGTTTCGGATGCGACTGGGATTAACGCTGTGATGATGATGATGATGACTAAATCCTTCTAAGTTTTACGTCCCATACCACAACCCATTATGTAGGTACCCAAAATAAGAACGGCACGACACCGCAAACATGGTGCACTTTGTACCGCACTAGACACATGCCTACAGTGCGCATATTTAACAAATACTTCACGCGTGGGCGGTGTCGGATATTTCACGTAAGTGAACTTCCAGGCGGGCCGCAACTGTCCCGCTCCCGGAGTCCGCTGGCCGTAGTCCGGAGTTCCGGCTTACCGCCAACAAACAATGTACCATTGGGAAAACATTCCCTCTCTAATATGATAGCCTTTTTAAACTGAGTTATAAAACCTATGTCTTTGATAACTAACATTCCAATTGGAATATTACCCTGTGATACGTAGGTATATGGTTATATCAGGTAGAATAAGTTGGTGAATAGTCTAACTACATGTGTATAATTAATGACTTAATGAAATATTAAAATACGAAGTTTACTAAATCCTTGACAGCCTCGGTGGCGTAGCGGTAGCGAACGCGGCCGTTGCGCAAGGAGGCGCGGGTTCGATCCCCGCACAGTGCAAATATTTGTATGCATGAATATGAATATTTGCACTGGTCTGGTCGTGCCTCGGAAAGCACGTTAAGCCGTTGGTCCCGGTTGCCATACGAACATCTAGTGGCAGTCGTTACGGATTGTTGGAGTCCTCAAAAGTCTAACAATTGGTTTAACTGCAATGCTTAGATATCGCCTTCGGGTTGTGGAGGTCAGACGGCAGTCGCTTCACGGAAAATATCGAAGTTTCGCCAAAATTAGCAGTTAGACTGGTAAAGCGGACCCTAGACTCCAAAGCTGAAAAAAAAAAGCTACGGATGCGACTGGGATTAACGCTGAGATGATGATGACGTAGGTATATGGTTGTGTACATGATATAATATACGGTAGATAGCAATTTGCGTACCTAAGTTATCTCACTATAAGGTAACAGCTAAGTATAAAAGGATATGGCATATTATCGAGTTAATTTTGTGCTGCTGCTAATAGAAAACTCGCTGTGAACTTCGAATGAAAAATAGAGGTAACAACAGCATACAAAAAGTTTTTTCATCCAATGTTACACTGTGGTGAGGGAACGTAGAAAATTCGCCACGGACCAGTATAACTTCGGTTAGAGAACTTAAACAGAGTAAACTGTGTGAAAAACTAACTAATATACTTATTTGTTACACTATCCAGGAATAAAAATGTAGGATAAATAAATAGCCGTTTTATTTATGATACAGTTGGTTAAACTTGTTAGTTTAAGTACATTATGCACACCCAGGTACTTCAGGTTAAATCTGCGTAAAATCAACATCCGAAACTCTTGTTTAAGCAATAATTCAATCAAATTAAGTCATAATTCGTATTCGTTAAGAGTCAGCAAGTTTACACGGGTTCGACCAGACTACTAGCTCTCTTGCAAATTGGTTCGAACGAAGTTTCACAGAGTAAATGATACCTCGACACGAGTCGCGTACCATCAGCATCACACAGGCATAGAATAAAGAGAGGGAAGTACGTTATCTTCATACAAACGGACCGCGCGCGGCTTGTATGTGTGCGCCATAGTATCTATGCGTCGCCGCACGCACACCTAAACACAATATTAGAGTGCCTATGACTGCGCTAGTCGCGGCTAGCACGGAACGAGGTTCGCGCGTCACGGCTTTTCGGCACATTAGCTTTTAAAAAATGATCACATAAACTGCAAAGTTGGTATGTCTATTTATGAACAAATAAAAGACTTATTTTTCAAATTATATTTCTAAAAGTTATTTACAAGGATACGGATATATTACACATTAAAGTTTAATAACAACGCGTTTCGTAATAGTCGAAACCGAAGAAAGTAGGTATTTTTCTGTAGCTAATTTGTAATTTTGTATTAAATGTGTGATTCAATAGATGTTATGTTTGTATTATTTATATTTGTATTAATTAAAAATAAAAATAAATATGGTTCTTTATGTGTACAAAACTAAAAATAAAAATTACAAAAAAAAAAACTGACTAGTATATGTAAACTAAATACTAAGCAAATAATTTAAACATAAGCTCTTAGTCTATAAATATTTGTTAGCGGTTTGGGCGACAACCGTAACCGACGAAGCGCGGACAGTTGTCAACCCTAAGACAGTAGGCAATTAAATCGCGGATTGGGTCGCAGATAACCTACTTCCCCTCTTTATTCTATGACACAGGTACCCAAAGTATTGATTCATTTCATAGACACGGTAAAACTCGCAGTAGGTACCTAATTTATATTGCCTTAGTGCTACGTAGAGCAATGAAAAATTGGCTATGCTTTTACTAGTGGGAAAGTGAAAGTTAATTAATTTTCTCTGAAGCTGAGCTCCAAGCAGAGTTCTTTTTTATTCATATAGTGAAGTGATTTTAATGAATCGAATTTTTCGTGGTAGGTAAATCAAAGGAATATTTTATAAAAAAAAACCCTAAAAGTTTAACATCAGAGATATATTGAAACTAACATCAAAGCCATTAGTGTCTCTGATAACTGCTATCATATGAAATTTATAGTTTTATTCGCTTCTGTAATAAATGAAAAAAAAACTTAAATTACGGTAAATTAAAAAAAAAAAACACTTTTATTTATTCTTTTTCATAATCTCTATATAAACAAATTTATCTTAACTAAACAACGTCATTTCCGGCACTTCAGTGTCATTGGATGTAGGCTCTTGTGCGTTTTTAACATATCTTATTTACGAATGCTATGACTCAGTGATATCGCCACAAAAGCTCGTTTGCATAGCGATAAACCACGGCGACAAAGGAACAAGGTTGAATCGACAGGTTAATACATGTCTCGCAATATCGATGTGTGGGTGATGCGGTGTGTATGACAGGGTGCCTCACACGGACACACCCCACGTTAGTACAGGATGTGTCGCACATAGAGATGGGCATTTACCCGGTAAAAACCCGAACTATGGGTAAATACCCATTTATACCTATTTTTACCCACCCAATTTTAATTTTTACCGGGTAAAAATTATAATCAGTTTAATTTAGGGTAGATCCGTAGTTACATCGTTATTATTATCGCAGATCATATTTTGATCAAGTTACAAGCTGACACTGACCAGTAAATTGCAAAAAATTCGACAAAATCTGAATTACACGGGCTGCCACAGGTTATTTGACAGATTTATAATTTTTATCTCGAATTACTTGGTTGCGGTTTAGAAGTTCACCGAAAGTATTTTTATTAATTTTAAATACGTATTTCGTAAGAAATATGCAAATAAAAATTCAAAATTCAAATAAGCCGCGAAAACGATTTATTCAGCAATAAGGCGTCGAGCTTTGTAATTGACGTCACAAGCGGTTTTCGGTTCTCAGTGGTGTTTGTTTTTATTTATTATTTGTTGTTGTTATCTAATAAAATGGTTTACAAGTGGTGTGCTGTACCGGGTTGTACAAATAAATCGATAAAAACCCCCAAATAACAGTTTATAAGTGTGCCGAAAACAAGCGTTGATGCGCGTATGACGTCATGGCGACATTAGACAATCCGGATCGTTTCACAATGTGTGGCGCAAGAAACAAAAAGGTAACATATTTTTGTGTTTTGTATGTATTAATTGTTATTATTTTCAAACTGAAACTCATTTATTGCATTTTTTTATTAAAACTCGTGTAAATGACATAAAGAACCCTCATTTTATGCAATTAAAGCAAAAAATCCCAAAAAAATGAATACTGTCAAATAGCCTACTACCATTTTTTTGTTCTGGATGAGAAATCGTCAAATGACCTCTCCCGCTCTAGGCCTGTGCCTGTGTGTGCCTGTGCGCCAGGGCCACGGTTTCTTTTTAGGCCTCTGCCTCGAATCTTGCGGGCAGCGGGGCGGCGGCGGCGGCGGCGAGTGAGCGGCAGGATCTTATGCGTTAAATCAAACGGACCGGTTCTCGAAAACAGCGGCGCGGCACAACGGGGCGGTGGCGGGCAGCGAGCGGTGTACTTCTCGCGCTCGAATCTTGCGGGCAGCGGGCGGGCAGCGAGCGGTGTACTTAAAGTCAAGCGGTGATCGAGCGTTAGGAATAAATTTGAATCAAAAAGTTGTTGCCGCCATTGGTCAAACATTTCTTTCGCGAATAAAAACAAATATCTCGTCGACACAATCGTGAACACAATACTACGCGGCTATAGTGACGCGCGATCTGCCCGCTAGTTTCAAGAACGGGTCTTCGATACCCGCCCGGCTCCCGCGCCGCTGCCGGCGCCGCCCCGCTGCCCGCAAGATTCGAGTCAGCGGCCTTAAACAACCCGAAATCCTTTTTTTTTTTTGTTTCCGGGGTGGAACATCCTCATGCGATGTCCGCCGCCCTGGGGCGGGCGACGGGTCTGTCGGACTCTTAATGATTGAAAACCACCCCAGTGTTTCATCTCACACCTACACCGGGGGGTTGCGAGAACGAAAACTGCTTCCGCAATCCTCCATTGATGCTGGCCCGCCACTGTGGGTCCGGTCCGGTGGGACAGGTCAGCCGCCTAATTCACACGCCGCTCCAACTGACCGGGTCAGCCAGCGCGATGCGGACAGGGGACAGTCACAGTGAGGATATCGCCTCAGCATACATGAGCAACCAGGGAGGTGTATCATGGATGCTGAGGCCTGTATGGGGACTGCATATGCTCTTTCTACATAGAAAGAGCATTATGTAGAGGCGTGTTCTTCAATCTGTATCTCTCCATGGTGAACCTTACTGTTAATATAGAATCCATGGTTCCGTACCCTGGACGAAACCCATATTGACACTCCCGAGACAGCATACTCCTGCCGAATCTGAGAGTCTATAATCCTCTCAAAATTCTTCAGGGTGTGTACCGAGCCCTTGCCTTTGAAGACTGGAGTAATAATACTCAGTCCCCATTGGCTTGAAATTTTGCCGATCAGGAACACGCGGTTCAGAAGGTTAGTTAACATGCCCGCATCGCGAGGACGCATCGCCTTCCAGGCCTCAATGGGGACTCCGTCAGTTCCGACAGCTTTCCGATTTACCATGCGATGAAGAGTCGTTTGGACTTCCTCGGGCGTTATCGGGGGCACTAATTCAAGATTTGGAATGAATTTCGGTGTCTGCACCTCTTGGTGCTGCTTATTCAGCAGCTCGTGGAAGTACAAGCGCCATCTCTCCTTCACCGTGAGGTCTTTGCATAGCAGGTTGCCAGTAGGGTCTTTTACACAACGGCACTTGGATATATCCTATGCCGCTTTGACCCTGGAACATGCCAATTTGGAAAAGATCTTTTGCCCCTCAGATGATTCCTACTTCTCGTAAAGCGCTTGCAAGTGGTCTGGCTCTGGCTACAACTCTTTTAGTGGCACGTTTGACAACCTTATATGCGTCGCGATCTGGATGCCACGTTTTAAAGAGGGCTTTCTTCACCCTAGTCTTCCTCTGCACTGTGTCGTCCCACCACCAGGTCTCCTTTTCAAGTTTGCGGCCGCCCTTAGAGACACCGAGCACCACCCGCGCCGCCCCAATAATAGCTGCCTGGATCCTGTCCCAATGGTCTTGGACATATTCTTCATCGGTCCAGCGCACTTGTCTCTAATAACCGATGCGAACTCCTAGGACTTATTTCATCAAGCAGCCGCCACCAATTCTGGTGCCGGCAGTGCTCTACACGTCTACGATGGACCGTTATGCAGAGATCTATGACAAGGCCGATGTGGTGTCTCCTAGTCGGTAGAAAGTCTATTCGGGTAGCGCTTCGCCCGCTGCGAAAGGTGACAATGTGCTCCTGCTTCTTTTTGAAGTAGGTGTTCACGATTGCAAGGTTAGCGGCTGCACACGTTTGGAGAATGTTGTTTCCTTCTGCGGTGCGGCCGCCGTACCCAAAGCCGCCGTGAACACGCTCAAGCCCGACACTCTTCTCACCCACATGACTGTTCTAATCACCACCCAGAACCACTCGCTGGGATAACGGTATCCCGTGAAACTGTCCTTCGAGCTGGATCCAGAACAACATACTTTCGGCGTCACCACACCAGGAAAAGCACAACGGATTTTCCTGGTTTTGGCTCGCTTCTTCAGCCGTATCCGCCTCTGACACGTTAGATCTAGCCCACAGGTCACAGGAGTCGGGCGTAGCTCCTGCGCGCCGTTTGCGGCGGCGCCCTAACTGTGTCACGTGCATTTCTTCCTTTCCTATTCATAATAGTTTGGCTTGTTTTGCTTTTACGAGGGCGACTCTTGTCAGACCACTCAGCTCCGAAGGGAAAACTGGCGTCAGCACCCCATCCGTAAATCAGCGGGTGCACCGTCAGGCAGGTGGGGTTGACTTGGGTCCCAAAGATGGTGGTAGGACCCCAAAGCACTCCAGTACTTGATCGTAGTATTGATGACGAAGCCAAATAAATAAAAAATTCATTTTATACCCGGTATTTATTATAAATACCCGGTAAAAATGGGTATTTTTTCATTTTTACCTATTCTACCCTTTTTTACCAATTTTTACCTACCCATTTTTTACCCACCCGCCCATCTTTAGTCGCACTCGCACACAATAAGCCTCATAAACACGTTGGTGAATGAGTTGTGTGTTCATTCGTAAGATGTTCCACCCAAATGTTGAGCAGCACAGATTCTGGCTATTACTTATTGATTCTGATCATACTACGTTATTAATAGACTGTTACATTAATCTTCAAAGGCAAATAAATACCTTTATAACTGAAAGGAGCCAATCATTTTGTAACATCAGCTAAGAAATCTGATATGATGTAAAATAATTTAGTTATTTTTAGACTGGCTAAATTATTGTATATATGTCATACTCTCACTCAGTAAAATATGTAGGTACCTATTTGGATTGGTTTCGTACTGCTTTGCTATTGTGACATCATTTTATATATTTGTATCAATATCATCATTTCGGTAGCCAGTCCCAATTTTGTCCCAATACGACTTCTTTTATAGATATACTTCCGCCCGCGGCTTCGCCCGCGTAAATTTCGGTTATATCGCGCTTTTTAGATTTCCCTCGGGAACATCAAATTTTTCCGGGATAAAAGGTAGCCTATGTCCTTTCTCAGGGTCTAAAGATTGTGTGCTTTCCGTCCGCGTCTTCGCCCGCGTGGTGTTCGGTTATATCGCGCTTTTTAGATTTCCCTCGGGAATATCAAATTTTTCCGGGATAACAGGTAGCCTATGTTTTTCCTCAGGGTCCAAAGATTGTCTGTGCCAAATTTCATCAAAATCGGTTGAGAGGTTTAGGCGGGAAAGCGTAACAGACAGACAGACAGACAGACAGACAAACAGACAGACAGACAGAGTTACTTTCGCATTTATAATATTAGTATGGATTTACATAACATAAACATCACGCGTTATCCCCGATGTATTTATAGTATTATATCCATACTAGCTTTCCGCCCGCGGCTTCGCCCGCGTGGAGTTCGGTTATATCGCGCTTTTTAGATTTCCCTCGGGAATAACAAATTTTTCCGGGATAAAAGGTAGCCTATGTTCTTTCTCAGGGTCCAAAGATTGCCTGTGCCAAATTTCATCAAAATCGGTTGAGAGGTTTAAGCGGGAAAGCGTAACAGACAGACAGACAGACAGACAGACAGACAGACCGACAGACAGACAGACAGAGTTACTTTCGCATTTATAATATTAGTATGGATTTCTCCAGTTATGAGTAAGTCCCTGATTAACTCAAGACAGTGTTTGTGTTCTTTCTCCGGAATTAGCTTACTGACACGTTATATGAGTTCATATAATTTACTTTTTTACAACGCATAAATATGTGAACTGTCACGCCCTTTATACCTGGGGCTTTTATTTAGGTAGGTAATAAGTTTTTACTTATTTACATTTCCATTTTAATTATATTTTTTGTTTTGCTTTGCTGGTATTTTGGCGTGGCTAGCTGGCATATGGTAAATAATTTCATTGTTGTTGTATTTTCTTGTGTTCATTACTATACATAGTATTGTATAAAGTCATGTGTTTTTTCTAAATGAACAGACAGCTGTGCTGCTGGGGAGTTTGTTCCGCCACTTCTTCTTCCCAGCGAAAGCACTAGGAAGTGTCGATGGGTGGGCGTTTTGGGGGACTGTCTTATGTAATATTGACCTTCAAAAAGTGCTGATTCTCAGCCTAATTTGAATATATGACTTTTGATTTTGATTTTCCCATGTAACAGGGGGTGAGCCTTTTACCATCGGGCACAAATCCAAACTATTACATAGTTACATTTACTAATGTATGCAGAATGTAATATGAGTTTAAAATTATTTGATTACATCTAACTTATATTTGTTGTATTTAAAAGTAAATAAGTCAGAACACTTATTTATTTTTGGCAAGTTCCGAGAAATTCGGGCACTTCTGAAACTTGAATGAACGTGTCTTAAACCGACAACAATCATAGCCATGATCCCCGAAAGTTACAGAGTTTGTGGATCAATAAAGTGGCAAAGAACATAACTACCTGGTATTAAAGTTTATTCTTCTATTATTATCACTCAAATAACATTTCAAACTGGTTTTCCTTAAGTACAATATACTCTACTAAATTGATTAAAAAAAGATCTAATTCTGAAATAATGGTACTACAAATAAAGTAACAGAACGCCTGACACGTTACTTACTGGTACCTATCGAATGAATATGCTAAATAAATAAACTACTTGTGTGAGCGCGGGCCGTGAGATCATTCCATTGATAAATACTGGTCGCAGAGTCCGAGTTAAAAGGGAAATTGTGTAGGAATTTGTGCTGCGATTAGGGCTGGTGCTGCGCGCCCTCTGGCCGCACCAGTCAGACATGCTTAATCAAATGTATTAAAACCGGCCGCTAAGGGATTCTTCCATGGAAATAATTATTATCTTAACAGACTCGCCTGTTATCAGGCTTATTGTAGCGGGCGCACTTGGTATTCATGCCACGTGTTACTATCGAGCAATGTTCCGCAGTTTGACGGGCAACGTGCCGCGGGATAAAATGCTCAACCTAAACAATGTTACTAGGGAAAAATGTTTCTTGTGCCCCATATATTGTACAGCTACATGTAGCCGGCGTCATATTGCGAACCTAGACTTTCAACCGCGTGAAATATGTTAGTGTATGTGAAACTTGACCTGGTTATGTTAAATTCTTATATTCAGAGAGGTTTTAGAAATACATACGTTTACACTACGTAATACTTTTAATACTGTCAGAGTTATTCAAATGAGTAGTCGAGATATCTTCACTATACAGCCAATAAAAGTGAAAACCAATGTAACAGTCACAATACCTATTCATAAAGGAGATGTTTCATTTTGGGCCTCCACTACGTACGCTACATATGTAGATAAATAGGAAAAAAAATAAAAGATTTTAGTAAAAACCACTAAATTAATTTGAATAAAAATACAAATATATATAATTAATTATTTGAAACGGTTTTTAGTGAGATAACCCTTTATTGAGGTAGCCATGACACTGGTTATGACGTTGATTGGCGACTTTGACAGTTCTATTTTCCCGTTGTGTTCGTGTCGAGTGCTGATTTGAGTTGATTGTGTTTATTTAATGGGCCGTATGTTCGGAATTCAAGTTTTGTTTTTTTCTCAGTCATATGGTAGATAATACAGCTACGATAGCCTTAGATACATGACACGTCAATCAAATGTCACTGTCAAAATCTTGTTTCGCTTATTGCTGACCACCATATTTACTAGTAGTTGTGTTGCACTCCTTGGCCGAGTTAAATTGAAACTGTTTATAAACTAAGCCAAAATATGGGAAAATAACATTAAAAACAGTTAACTATAGCGTTACTATACCTAGCATTAAATATACAATGCGCTGTCCCAGGCTCCAGACATTTCTGAAACATCTGCTTAAATATAGTTTTAACTCTGCTAGAGAGTCAACCCTATGCACGGTGTGAATGTGAACTCCCACTTGCAGGCGAGTGTCGTTGCTGCCCTGCCACACTACCTCCGCTCTATAATAATGTCAGACTTACCAATGGTCCCAATAAGTGACAATAAAGATTGAGGAATTGTTCCTCGAACTACATGACACTCCGAACTGGTTCCAGTTCCTAGCGTTGTGTGTGGCTTCATCTTATTTATTCAAACTTTGTATTGTTATACTTACACATAAAGAATATTATTTGTCACTGCAATGTAGATAGTCATTTTATTGGACACCTAATGTAACGCTATATATTAGTATAATCTATCGGATTTAAAATATAATCGAATATACTTTATTATATTATGTACAACATACCTACGTAAAACATTATATGTAGTAGGTTTCTTGAGAAATTGAAACATTATTGCAGAAAGAAATGGACAATATTTCCAAAAGAAATCTGTACTTTTAGACTAATATATAGGTAATAATAATAATAATTTTTATTTACATCAGACAATAGTCCATAGTTTTTCACAAAATAAAACCCACACAAAATGCATTTAAATTATTTATGAACTATTAAAAATATACATATAACATTCCAAAATAAAATAAAATTAGACTGAAAAACTCATTAATACATTTGAGAATTATGTTATGTCAGAATCATTAAAAAATAAAATAAAATGTCAAATTTAGAAAATAAAATGAAATGCCAAAATCAAAAATAAAATAAAATGTCAAATTTAAAAATAAAATAAAATATTTGAACGCGCTAATCTCAGGAACTACTGGTCCGATTTGAAATTCTTTTTGCATTAGATAACCCATTATTCCAGGAAGGCTTTAGGCTATATAACATCACGCTGCTAGCAATAGGAGCGGAGCATATAAAAAAACCATATCGATACCTACGCGAGTGAAACCGCGCGGCGCAGCTAGTCTTATATAAGAGGCTGTTCAATGAGTACATCTACAAACAACGCTTTACCAACAAAAAAAAACTATTTTAAATTTAATATTCAAGTCAAATTAAAATAAAAATCATGCATCCGGCGTGAGTTGTCGTCTCAAAGTAACGGAAATAACTTATCAAATACTCCGCGCACACGGCCGCCACGGTCTTGTCGGTGCATTTATATTCACCGGTGCCGTCTGCTGCAATAAAAAATACTTAGGTACAGCTGACTCGGCCATACCAAAGACGTTATACAAGCTATGAGGCTTTCTGTCGTCCATGCAACGTACAATGACGACCAACCCGGATTATTCTTTATGCTAGGAACAGGTAATATTGATAGTGCTGTGCTTATATTACGGGGCCTCTGCTAAAAGTATCGATAGTCGGACATTATTTTACTTCTGCAGGGTTATTGCAACATTAAGTAGCAATGGAATTCAATTTAACAGTTCAACAGCTTTCATTACATTATTTACCTTTTTGACACATTTTTAGATTATATAGCTTTATTTTTTGTATATGCGCAACCCGAAACACATGTCAAGTATTTTTAAGTAAAGAATCGATCCGACCATATTTTTGTTGAGACAGCCAAGTAGGATAACAAACTCACAAAGTCACAACTTTGTGGTTTTTCATGATAGCTTTTTGAAATTTTGTACATAGATTCTTTACTTAAAAATACTGGACACGTGTTTCGGGTTTCGCATAAACAAAAAATAATGTTTTATACAATATGTAAAGAAAACCCTGTCCGACCCGTGAAGGTATTGTTAGGTATCGATAACTGATTCTACTAATGGATACAAAGCCCGGCTAAACTTAAAAAAAAATATTATTTCGCATAAAGAGGTAACTTAATACATGTGCGGTAAGCAACCCTTCTGCGGGTGGCGGGGGGCAGGGCACGCGGCACCTGTGACGTGGTCGCGTCGCTATTCGCTCATAATAATACCGGTGTTGTCACTTTTTTAAAATTACCTACCAAATTTCGGGGAAATTGGAATTAATTTTTTAAAAAAGATTGTTTCAAAATTCACTAGTATTGTTACTATGATGATTATCTAAAATTTCATATGTTATTTGGTCATGTGTTTACCTAACCTTTATTATCCTTCCGGGTCGGACAGGGTTTTCTTTACATATTGTATACATATGCATTTGCATTGCGAAACGCCTACTTGTTATCTATCGTCCATATCGAATCCCGACGTCTTCTCCGCATCTACAACAAGGATTTCGAACTACGCCAATGTTACGTAGATTCTACTCGGTTTCAATGTGACGTCGGTACTATGTGGCTACTACTAGGTTCAGAGCTACGTCAAAAGGTACATATGTGAGATACACAGTTTTCGCCGATATTTATTTACTTTTTAACACAAATAACATTAATTGTTTTACTTAGCTAGTGTATAGTTCATCTGATAACAAAGCAACTGAATTTTAAGCAAAGCTTTAAATTGCTAGATAATATTTGTATATGTAACCCAAGAATCTGTTATGCATGCAAACTAAGTAACTAAACATTTAAGTAATCGACAAACAGCGTTGAAGTCCCTAGCGAGACGGCAATATCGCAGCGATGCTATGTGATTGGCGCGCGGCGTGGGCGGCTGCATAATGAACCGCCGAGCCAGTGGGGGGAGGGGGCAGGTGGCGCGGGGTGGCACAGGCGAGGCGGCGTGCCCGCGTCTCGTCCCGTTTGACGCTAGATTGGAATCCGCACGAGCCAGCGCCTTCTGCCGTCAACATCATTCGAACCTTGATCTGTTTTTAAAGGATCTGGTTCTGTTAATACTTCCAGATTGTATGCATTCATCAACAAGAGATTTAAGGTTTATAAAAATGTAATTTAATGTGTTTGCATGCAGCTAAAGACTTAAGACCACAGTATAGAATATTCTGAATTGGCTTGTATCCTAAAAAATAATTTAATGTCCATCAGATAGATTTATAAAAAATATTGAACACGTATTTTTTATTTTTTCTTTCATTTAAATACTTAGGAAGATATATTGATTTGAAATGTCGCATGACGTCACGCCGTGGTGCAAAATATACCACGGCGTTATGTAATTAGCCCCCACTCCGTAACTTTGATACGCCATATCTCAGTAGTTTTTGGTAATTTCGACAAAATAAAAAATATGGGTCTAATTTTTTTTTATTATCTATAAGACGGACTAATTATTTTTTTGATTTTCATACCTTGGATACATCCCTATTTCTCACATTAATCTAAATGTTTCACACAAAAGTCGCAGCAACAATTAACAATTCAACCAAACAACATCTGAGAATATATGATATCTTGGAATAGCGTAATAGGTACAAGAAATGTTTACGATTGAACAAACTTTTAAAGAGAAAATCTCTGACTGTACAGTACGAAAGACCGGTCAAAGCGTCCCGGAGCGAGCTACTTTTCCCCTCGATTGCGGCAACCTCTTCCGGTAGCCTTCCGGTAAAATTCCACACTCGTTCGAATTTTCTTCGACTTGCTACTCTTTTTAATTCGTAGACTGATTGCGAGGCTTAGCGATTCAACCACAAAGCACTTTTCTATTTGTTTTTTTTTTTTCTTTTTTTAATAACGTCATTACTTTATCAACTGTATCATTATTAATTATATTTGTCTGTTTTTTTATATTATATTTCACACTTTCAGTTAGAAATATTTTCTCGCTATGAGCGGGAAAAATAAAGTAGGTACTTACTCTTTAAAAATCAGGTACGGCTCGATAAACAAATATTATGAAAAAGAGAAAAAAAACATCGGTAATATGCCTTCAGCAAAAATATTTATACATTACAAAATATTTGATCGTTTATTATTCTGTCTACATATTAATTTACAGGCAAACAAATATTAAAGAATAACATACAATTACGGTAAAGGCAGAGGCTACGATGCGTGCTAGTAACCACTAGCGGCATAACACGTAATACGTTTTGTTGTTACCTACACAGTGACGTACCTACCTGTTATATAGCTCTTTTAATTTGGTGGTCGAAAGAGGTTTGCCAACGCCGTAGCTTGGGGAATCTACCGGGTACATTAGGTATTCTGTGAATCTACCCACAGAGAGACAGGCGTGAATTTACTATACACATATTTATGTAGTTAATGCCTATAAGTGACATTTTGTGGGATAAGCGGTTTTAGCGATGTTAGATATCAAGTTATTAAATCATTAGTGAGTTGATTACTTACAGTAGTACAAACAAATAAGATTAATATACCGGCTGACTTTACATCTGCACAAAAAGAGGGTAAAAAATGTTGAACGAAGAAAAAAAGAAATTTTTGTGGGTCTACCCACAGAACGCCCATTTTTTCACAAGAAATTAAAAGAAATCTCTTTTTACATAGAAGGGTGCATTGTTGATATTTGTATCTGGTTTGTCGATTCCTTTTTTTTTTTTAAATATAAAGTTATGTAAGACTTCCGGATGATGAGGTCATTTGTTCATTCTGGCGCAGTGTCTGATCGGCGCAGTATTGAGAGTATTTATTTATTTATTGAGTCTGTATATCCTGGTCTTCACCGGGCGGCAAGCTGCCCACTGCTCGTCAACCGCAAGGCAGACCCTACGGTGGCCAGAAGTTCGATGTTGTCTTCCGACCAGGACGTCTCCTCCAGAGGCTAGAGGTGTGAGGGTGTTGGGATTCCCGCTCCTTCAGGTGCGCCGCCTCCTCCCTTGCCAGTGTCACTGCTTCTCAGAAAGAGGTAACGGGCTGTCGTGCACTTTGGCTCCGGATCTTAGCCTGATCCAGGGCCGGACGTGAGAGATCGCCGCTGATTGCTGATATGCTCAACGTGTCCTCAGGGTGATACCGAAACAGCCGTGTCCGGTGAGGACCTGCGTCAGGCGGCAGGTGAAAGCACCTCTCTAGCCACCCCTCAAAGAGGGGACTTTCCGCCGCTATTGTGGCTTGCCCAATGTCAGGAGGTTCCTTTCTCTAGAGCCCTGACCGCCGGTAGCTTGGGCCCTGTTCCCGATTTCAGATTTGTTATATTTTTAAATGTGTTTTTTTTTTCTTTTTATACATATACTATATTGTATTTAATAAATAAATATAAAATAACAGACAATATTTCTGCCAGTCTAATTGTCTGTTTGTTGCGGCTAATATTTGAAACAGATATAACTATTTTGATGGGATTATCACTGGAATAGAGTTGATGTTACGGAGTAATCTAGTAGTACTTTTTATTCCAGTAGCCCGTTCCCGTTGAGAACATTTCTGACATTCACAGGAAGAAGATGCTGGTTATAATGTATGTATATTTTCCTATATAGACAATGAGGTAACAAGGATGAAAATCTTTCGCGCATTTGGCGTTTGCAAGTGATGACATTATAACACCGGCGAGCGAACTAAAAATTGAGCTTCCTTTCTTTTAAGTAAAGCAAATTCTGGCAAAACGCCGAGAAAACGCGACGATGAAGACTATATAAAAATATACAGCTAATAAAAAGTTTGTACATAATATAGAGACTGTCACAGTACTTGAATATTTTATTATTTTAGGACACATTAAACTTCAGGCTCTTTTTAGCCTCATTTTCATTCAAAAACTCATTTACATATTAAGTTTAGTGAGAAAGAAAAAAAACATTATACTTGTGGAGTATATGGCTTGCTTGTGGTAGGGATATGCAATCTCAAGCCCTTACCATGTCAGTAATGCATATATGGCGTTTTACTGACTATGTATTTTACAAGTCATGGGTATAAATTGAAATTAGTTATTTGCTGAGTGAGTGACGCTGAGGGGCAAGTGGCTAAGTAATAATAAAGTCATGGATCGATCGATCAAGTAAAACTACGCTTGCCGCGGTCTGTAGATGACTGATCATCTTGACGTACAACCGGCAGTAATTCGTGGATATTTAACGGAACTTGGAAGCCCGAAAGTCCTAGAAACGAGTCTTATGAAATGGTATTGTTTTACTCAATTATCGGGTTCTGGAGGTCACTCCATTTAAAATAACGGTATTCAGCTGCATTCGGTTAATCGACCCAAGACTAGACGGATGCTGAAAGACAAGGATGTTACGTTGCAACTGCGCTTTGTTCTAGCGATCCGTTTTTACACTAGATCTATACTAATATATAAAGCTGAAGAGTTTGTTTGTTTGAATGCGCCAATTTCAGGAACTACTAGTCCGATTTGAAAAATTCTTTTTTAGAGGCGCGGGTTCGATCCCCGCACAGTGCAAAAATTTGTATGCATGAATATGAATATTTGCACTGGTCTGGTTGTGCCTCGGAAAGCACGTTAAGCCGTTGATCCCGGTTGCCATACGAACATCTAGTGGCAGTCGTTACGGGTTGTTGGAGCCCTCAAAAGTCTAACAATTGATCTAACTGCAATGCTTAGATATCGCCTTCGGGTTTTGGAGGTCAGACGGCAGTCGCTTCACGGAATATATCGAAGTTTAGCCAAAATCAGCAGTTAGACTGGTAAAGCGGACCCCAGACTCCAAAGCTAAAAAGCTACGGATGCGACTGGGATTAACGCTGAGATGATGATCACGATGATGACTAAAAGGGTCGTGCCATGAAAATGCTTAAAAACACTGGTATAGAGTATAGATTTATTTATTTATTTATACTACAATTGCTGCACTTACAGTATACACCAAGGCGCGCACGCGACAAGCCAACAACATAACATCTAACTAATAAACTTCATACAAATATTTAACATAGATTTGCTGCTATACAAAAATATATCAACTTCAGAGTCTTGAGCAATTATGTACAGGGGTCAGCAGATTGATCGCCTGAGTTGTGGATACATAACGAGCGGTTTGGGCATAGAATAAAGAGAGGGAAGTACGTTATCTTCATACAAACGGACCGCGCGCGGCTTGTATGTTTGCGCCATAGTATCTATGCGTCACCGCACGCACACCTAAACACAATATTAGAGTGCCTATGACTGCGCTAGTCGCGGCTAGCACGGAACGAGGTTCGCGCGTCACGGCTTTTCGGCACATTAGCCTTTAAAAAATGATCACTAAAACTGCAAAGTTGGTATGTCTATTTATGAACAAATAAAAGACTTATATTTTTCAAATTATATTTCTAAAAGTTATTTACAAGGATACGGATATATTACACATTAAAGTTTAATAAAACGCGTTTCGTAATAGTCGAAACCGAAGAAAGTAGGTATTTTTCTGTAGCTAATTTGTAATTTTGTATTAAATGTGTGATTCAATAGATGTTATGTTTGTATTATTTATATTTGTATTAATTAAAAATAAAAATAAATATGGTTCTTTATGTGTACAAACTAAAAATAAAAATTACAAAAAAAAATCTGACTAGTATATGTAAACTAAATACTAAGCAAATAATTTAAACATAAGCTCTTAGTCTATAAATATTTGTTAGCGGTTTGGGCGTCAACCGTAACCGACGAAGCGCGGACAGTCGTCAACCCTAAGACAGTAGGCAATTAAATCGCGGATTGGGTCGCAGATAACCTACTTCCCTTCTTTATTCTATGGTTTGGGTGCGCACCGGCGGCGCCGCGAGCAGACCGAGAGGCGCACGACATCCGCAGACGGTCCAGAGCTGCTCATGAACAGCGAACTAGTGAAGTCGTGTCATCGATTTTATTATTGAGCAATAAATAGTAGAGCATCTTTTCTCGGTGGTAGGCCATAACATCGGCTGCCGGCAGAAGTTACCACCCACCAGACAAAGCCTTGCCGCCAAGCGATTCGTCGTGTTCCGGCATGATACTTGGTGAAGCCGTACGGAGGACGGGTCTGAGCAGTTGTGTTGCGATGTGTGGCGGGTACGATGCGCCAAATGTTGTTGTGTCGGGAGTTTGGTCGTGGAGAGTCTCCAGATCAATCTCCCTCTAGCGCAGCATCGTTTGGTCGTGTTGGTCTTGGGTTTAACATTGCATCACCTCGCTCCACTGCCGTCATCCTTCCTATTCCTTAGTTTTTTAAGTGAATAGGCTTAATAAACTAGTGCGCTTTACCACCAACGATTGCATCACTGCTTACCATCAGGCGGGATTGCAGTCAAGCACTAGTTTATATTAATAAAAAACAAATCAACAGCGCACACTTACTTCTCAGCTCTAACGTGCTGACTCCCACCATTCCGGCAACAAACAGAAACGGATACAAATAGGGATAATACCGGTATATGTATTTTTTATATAGGTTCGTTGGCTCCGTTCTATCATAAGCTCATATTTTTGCTCATGCGGATTCCATACCAGCGCATTGTATTCAAGTTTGCTACAAAAGCACAATACAGCGTAAGAATAACATTTCTGTCGTTAAGCCTACTTGCCTGTCGCATAAAAAATCCAAGTGATTTAAAGGCTTTGTCACAGATATTATTAATATGCTGATTAAAGGTCATATTCGCACTTAAGGTCAGCTCAAGATCGTTAAATTTCGCAAACGCGCTCCAGAGAAACCACCGGTATGTGGTATACATAGTTACGTTATGTTATTTATTTATATACCATTTATTTCAGGCATCAAGGCCCATACTAGGTATAACATATTAACATAAAAACTTAAAATACTCTAAATACATATAACGAAGTGTTCAACATGTAGTTATGTTAAATTCTAAGTGGTTCCTTTCACTCCATTTTTACAGACACGACACTTTTTACAGACAGGTCTATCGACGTGTTTTTCTGTGACGCTGGCTATAAATTATATCTTCATTAAAAATATGTACTTATCATCTAATCTAACCTTGTCTTAATTGAATAACATATTCCAAAATGAAGTGATAGAGTTAGAAGTGTCTTAGCAACGTTCCGGGATACAATATACTAAAGGAGTAATTAACAGGGATCATTCGTTGTGGTTACTTTGATTATTGCACGTGGCGGAATCTGTTGTGTAAAGGTTGAGTGTTCACTGGTTACAGCTAGGTACAATATGACACAGTTGGCTTAGTGGCTGAGTAATCGACTGCTGTACTGCGTATCGTGGGCTCGATTCCCACACGGAACAAATATTTCTATGGCCTACAGATAATTGTTCCGAGTCTGGCTGTTTGTGCATATGAGTTTAATGTTTGTAAACGGTAATAAATGTAAATAAAGGTTGTTAATACTTCATTAATAAGAAGTACGTATTTACAAAATTATAATAATTAAACTCATCGATACAACCGTTATGAAAGTTCATATAAATATATTGATTTTTATTTCTAACAGTCGTTCAATGGGTTTATATAGACGACCTACAAATTGCAAGAAAATTAAGTAAATTCGTGTAAATTCGAGTTTCGTGGGCTACCCTGGCACTTCCCCTTCATCATCATCATCATCATTTCAGCCGAAAGACGTCCACTGCTGGACATAGGCCTCTCCGAAGTTTCTCCACGACGACCAGTCCTGCGCCTCCCGCATCCAGCGCTTTCCCGCGGCCTTCACCAGGTCGTCGGTCCACCTTGTCGGGGGCCTACCCACGCTACGTCTTCCGGTGCGTGGTCGCCACCCGAGAACCCGTTGGCCCCATCGGGCATCGGTCCTACGGGCAATGTGTCCAGCCCACTGCCACTTTAGTGTTGCAATTCTTCGGGCTATGTCGGTTACTCTCGTTCTTCTGCGGATCTCCTCATTCCTGATTCGATCGCGCAGTGAAACCCTAAGCATAGCCCTCTCTATTGCCCTTTGAGTGACTTTGAGCCTTCTTATAAGGCCCATTGTTAGCGACCACGTCTCAGTTCCATAAGTCATCACTGGCAACACACACTGGTCGAAGACTTTTGTCTTGAGACACTACGGTATTTCCGACGAGAAGATTTTACGTTACTTCCCGAAAGCAGCCCAGCCGAGTTGGATTCGACGATTGACCTCTTTCTCGAAGTTGGACCTTCCTAACTGGATAGTTTGTCCCAGGTACACGTAACTGTCAACAACTTCGAGAACAGAGTCTCCAATCTTTATAGGAGTCGGTACAACATGGGCATTAGACATGACTTTCGTCTTATCCATGTTCATTTTAAGACCGACTCGCTCGGAGGCTCTACTGAGGTCTTCGAGCATTGTACTCAGGTCCTCCGCGGCACTTCCCCTTAACGAATGCAAATCTATAGTACGTCGCCGAATCACAACCATAAAAATTAGTAGTTTAGAATTTAGTCCGTTTCTCTGTGAGTATGTTCCTGTTTGGATCAAAAAAGTTTATAATCAAGAATAACACAGGATATTTTCCAACATCCATGCAGACAAAGGCGCGGAACAAGTCTAGTTGTCAATATTATATTAACACCGTTCAAACCGTTT
Organism: Sesamia nonagrioides; assembly: GCA_017933935.1. Taxonomy (NCBI): domain Eukaryota; kingdom Metazoa; phylum Arthropoda; class Insecta; order Lepidoptera; family Noctuidae; genus Sesamia; species Sesamia nonagrioides. The sequence goes on along the minus strand of JADWQK010000456.1, from coordinate 138,304 downwards.
CGTCAATTTTCAATGCGAAAAAGGTCTCCTTCAGTAGAAGGCGACCTTTTACGCATTGAAAATTGTCAACTAAATACAGAACTAAAATGACTACAAGGTTAGAAATACCGTCCGAAATTAAAATGTCAACAAACCTTTTTCAAATTCCACCCTTTTCCATAACATTTCCTTATTTAAGTGTGTAAACGAAAACACATATCGCCTCACTTTAACCTCATATATAAAACAAATGGGGATTTACAATGTTTTATAAGTGGGGTGAACATAATGCTACATCATTTTAGGTACCTATATTTTCTGTGAATATTCGACTAAAAAATATTGCCCTGGTGTGTGTCATCTTACTCGCAGTTTTTATTTTAACGTCCTAAATTTAGTCTTTCTTTTTTCGATTTAAATTCAATGAACCTTACAATAGTGCATTCACAAAGTGGACGACGAGAGTTGTAGAAAGTTCATTGTTAACATTAAAGGCTTGAGAAAAATCTCGGTGATAAATGTGCTCATCTACAGTAGGTATGTATTACAAGCATCCAACATTTTACAAAGAACCGAAGCCAAAAAACTGGCGACACTGCACTGACTGGACTCTGTTCGTTTGTTTCTATTTCATCCTAGTCAATGTAGTAGTATGTGTTTAAACTTGGAAACCCTCGTAACAAAACAGCTAGTCAGTTTTGTAAAAATATCATTACGCACAAAAGCGGAACTAGTAGCCACCAGAGCTTAAAATCGATACCTACTTTAATTTAAAAGAATTTAAAATAGCCTCCACGAATGGCAATACAATAATTAAACGTGCGTGAGACGGCAAACCTCCCTATCAGCCTCACCACCAACTAGCTGGTTAATATTTTTAGTTTTAGCTGTTGTCTGGTATTGCGGAATTGTGGGAGTTACTAAGTTTGCGGTCTATAAAACAAGAAGAATAAATTTCTTAAGAAACAAACAGTCGGTACTTTTGTATATAATAATAAGACGTTAAGTCTTGGTCTAACTGCAATGCTTCGATGTCGCCTTCGGGTTGTGGAGGTCAGACGGCAGTCGCTTCACGGAAAATATCGAAGTTTAGCCATATCAGCAGTTGGACTGGTAAAGCGGATCCCAGACTCCAAAGCTGAAAAGGCTTTGGATGCGACTGGGATTAACGCTGCGATGATGATGATGACTGAGATGTTGAGTCTGTGTCCATCTTACTGTATCTACTGTAAGGTTGTCCACTAACTTCGATCTTAGGTATGTTTTTTTTTTACTTATTATAAACTTGTGCTTGACCGCAATCCCGCCTGATGGTAAACAGTGATGCAATCGTTGATGGTAAAGCGCTCTAGTTTATTAAAAGCCTACTCACTCTAGCTTTGAAGACACTTAAATTGTAGTCAGACGGAATCACTGCCGCCGGAAAATTGTTCCAGTCCCTCGATCGTTTCGTCCAGATCGTAGTGGTGTCAATAACGTAAGGGTGTATACTCGCTGTACTAGGAGACGTCCGATGATGGAACGGAGATGGAGGAATTAAGTCATGTAGTACAAGCTGGCAATATTAATCATGGAACAGATAAGGAAATTTAGAACGAGATATCAAATATTTTCAATGAGATTTAAAGAAAACAGTGGTAATCGGGAGTCAAAATAAACGAAAATAAATCGTAACGTTGTTTGATTTCTTAGAAGAGGTTACCACTCATGTATGTAATTGCGGCGAATCAGAAATCAGGAGATCCATAGTCACTGACATAACTCTTATGTACGAGGCACATTGCTCGTAGAACCGATGGCCGATGGGACAGCAAGGTTCTGGAGCGGCGGCTACGTACCGGAAGACGCAGCATAGGGAGGCCCCCAACAAGGTGGACTGATGACCTGGTGAAGGTCGCGGAAAGCTGATGGATGCGGGTAGCATAAGACCGGTCATTGTGGAAAGCCTTGGGGAGGCCTTTGTCCAGCAGTGGACCTCTGTAAGCTGAAGAAGAAGAAGATATGTAATTTTAAAAATTTTAGACTTCTTTAACTTTCAAACAAATTTATCGCTACAAGCATAAAGACTAAATCTGAAGTTAAAGCTTATATTATAACCATATACAACGTTGTTTTCTGTTTAAGCGAAACCTGAATACCTATATGTACTTTGTTCAGAATAAGCAACTGAATCGATTCCAATCATTTTTACACCATGTTATATTTTTTCACAAATACATTTAGTAATTACTAGCTTTCCGCCCGCGGCTTCGCCCGCGTGGAGTTCGGTTATATCGCGCTTTTTAGATTTCCCTCGGGAACATCAAATTTTTCGGGATAAAAGGTAGCCTATGTTCTTTCTCGGGGTCTAAAGATTGTCTGTGCCAAATTTCATCAAAATCGGTTGAGAGGTTTAAGCGGGAAAGCGTAACAGACAGACAGACAGACAGACCGACAGACAGACAGACAGACAGAGTTACTTTCGCATTTATAATATTAGTATGGATTACAGTATAGTTACTGAGCGGGCTACGCAGCTTACGCGTGCGCATGTCCGCGCTCAGCTGAAGCCACAGATCAATGCACCCGGCTCGCCCGACAACCAAGTAGGATAACAAGCTCATAAATTTGTGGTTTTTCAAATCAAATCTTTTTATTCGTCAATGCAGGTGTACAATACAAAAGGTGTTAGAATTACAGGAAGTTCGCTACATTGTGCCTGTGGGCATACGAAAATTATATTAAACGATAATTACTTATATACTATTAATCAATTATTATGTAAGTATATAATACTATCACATTTATAATACTAATTCCATCATTCATTGCTTACCATATAATATAGTTTTTTTTTTTTTTTTTTTGTTATACTAATTATATTTGCCTTTCTTACTTTATGATATTTATATATAGTAATGTTAATCTCTATTGTAATTATAATTATTCTTATTATTATGTATACATATATGTATGTATTCATGATATCTTTTACAAATTTTGTACATCGATTCTTTACTTAAAAATAATGGGTACGTGTTTCGGGTTTCGCATAAAATATACAGTATGTTAAATAACAGAGGGCGTTCCCTTAAACTCGTTAATATATATCATTAATAGATTAAAATAAAAATATCAGCATAGAAAAATAAGCATAAAAAAATCCGAATAAAAAAAAAATTTAATTGGAAATAAATTTGAAACCTCCTGTTTTAAATCAAAATAGTAGTCGTCATGTATAAATAAATTGCGACGTTGCCGTCTTTCAAGTTCGCGTGTACAGTATGTTTCTTTTACATGTCAATTTAAAATTTTTATTGAATATTTTCTTATTGGAAAAAATTTTAAAACATTTTGTTTTCGAATGGAAATATTTTTTTTAGCATGTATGTATGCTATACTATTTCGGGTTAACGGGAACGCCCTCTGTTAGTTAACATACTGTATATACGCATGGTGTTATATGAATTCTCTTATTCAGACATCAATAAATATGGATTATTCTCTCGGACGAAGCAAAACTGTGGTTTATTTATGAAGCAAGTAGAACAGTTGGCGGGAAAGCAATTATACTCACTGTCGGCAACCTATTTCTAATTGGATGGTGTTGTAGGATACTCGTTGTTGCGTTATTGAATGCAGTCAAGCGGTAATAAACTGTATCATTGGTATCGGTGCGAAAGTAACTGTTACGAATACATGTAATTAATAAACTAGAAATAGCTATTTAGCTTTTCTAGTACATTCCCGGTATCTCTGTGAAAATTTCACTGTTTTTAACGATAGCTAAATTGCCATTCGATTGTGTAGGTATACTTTACTGTAGGCACATAAACAACCCGCGCAGATAAAGAAAAGATCTGAAAATGGCGGCGGTTACTTATCGTACGGTTGAGAAAACATGCCATTGTTCAATCACAAACCAAATGCTAAGATAGTAAAATGTCAAATTTACGTTGTAAATATTGTTATTTATAACGTAAATTTGACATTTAACTTGTTTGTTGTTGTGTTTATTTTTATTGTTGCTTTTGTTGAGTTTGATTGTTCAAATTCAACAAAAACAACAATATCAACAAAAATAACAGAGACTTTAGCGGAACGAAATTAACAATAACTCGAAGTGCGTCAAAGTAACTGCGTGAGTATAGACATCGATAGAGAGTAAGTGAGAACGCATGCGACCGGACGCCATTTACAGATCTTTTCTTTATCTGCGCGGGTTATAGTAAATTTGTGTTCACTACTATTATGTATATGAGTTTAAGTATTTTATTTACATGTGGTAGTTTCTGGTAAAGCTTAGTTCCTGTGGTACTCTGAGACTCGGGAAATTATCTTATTTCCGTACCAAAAAATACGACTTTAATTATTTATTACTAATTGATCATTTCAATCTTACAATAATAGGTTCATGTATTAACTTTGTAAGCATGTTGCAAATCAAACAAATACAACCAGCTAAGCTGATTTCTGTATTTACGAAAAATCAAAGCGAACCGAAACTAATCCGAGGTCAGCTAAAACTGGAAATACATAACTTGGACAATTTTTTATTTACAGTTTTCGCTCAAAGAAATGTACAAAGGCGGACTTAATGCCAATTATGTAAAAAGGAGGCCAATTAATAAAAAAGGTAGAGGATCCCAATGCTTGATTCTGCAGATAGTCGTTTTGTATGCAGTGTATTAACGATGGGTTTATTATAAAAATTAACCGCAATCACCTTTATTAAATTTAGTCGACAGCCTCCATGGCGTAGCGGTAGCGGACGCGGCCGCTGCGCAACGTGGCGCGGGTTCGTTCCCGCACAGTGCAAGTATTTGTATGCATGAATATGAATATTTGCACTGCTCTAGTCGTGCCTCGGAAAGCACGTTAAGCCGGTAGTCCCGGTTGCCATACGAACATCTAGTGGCAGTCGTTACGGGTTGTTGGAACCCTCATAATTCCAACAATTGATCTAACTACAATGCTTCGATGTCGCCTTCGGGTTGTGGAGGTCAGACGGCAGTCACTTCACGTAAAAATAACGAAGTTTAGCCAAAATCAGCAGTTAGACTGGTAAAACGGACCCCAGATTCCTAAGCTGAAAAAAGCTTCGGATGCGACTGGGATTTACGCTGAGATGATGATGACTTTTATTAAATTTAGTATACCTAATTCGCTAATGTAAATATTCAACTGACATTTGGATAGCAGCTAGCAAGATTTTCATAAAAAATTAGGTCAAAGTTGATACTCAGCGTCGGTTGCTTTTAATCCTTTAAAAACCTCTAGGAAGTGTAAGCGTCGCCGTCTCTGCGGGCCGTAATAACACTAACTCTTTTAAACTGGGATTATACCACTCTCCGTAACACGACTTAAATTCAAATATGCACTTGCTTAAAAATGCCGCATATTTCGAGAATATTATAGTCTCATAGTTCTAATCTAAAACATGCTTATACTAGAGCGTGTTTTCGAGAGTTGACTTTCGAAAGCTCGTAAGGATAGGAAAAATGCTTGATAAGCCCTTTTTACAAAACGTAAAGTTACTGTAAAAATCTATATAAATAAATATATACGGACAACTCACACAGATTGAGCTAGCCCCAAAGTAAGTAGCGAGACTTGTGTTATGGGATACCAACTCAACGATACTATATTTATAATAGATACATATATAGATAAACATCCAAGACCCAGGCCAATCAGGAAAAGATCGTTTCCCATCATGACCTGGCCGGGGATCGAACCCAGGGCCTCCACGTCGCAGGCAGGCGTGTTGACCGCGACGCCACGGAGGACGACAAAACGAGGAGGAGGACTATATGGATAAAGTAGAAACACAAACTTTCTCTTTGTTAAAGGAAAGCTAGTTTCTACAAGAATATTGGTGTATGGAACACTTATAAGTTTCCTAGTGTAGTAAAAAAAAAACTTAAAAACCTCTTTAACACACTCTCCTCCTCCTCTCCTCCCTCCCTCCTCTCTTCTCTCTCCTCCTCTCTCTCTTCTCCTCTTTAAAACTGCTTTTCTTATTAAAAGCTTACGTTTTAAGCCGTAAACAATCGCAACTTTAAATTACTAGTTTTTCAAAGAAACACTCCGTTTAGCAATAGATATTGTTATTACAAGTCAGGTTATTAGCCTCTTCTGTAACATCATAATTTCAGCCGAAACAGGTTCACAGCTGGACTGAGAGTTCCCGCTAGCTATTCCAATTAGAACGGTTTTGCGCATCTCGTATACAACGAGTTGTTTTACGGTGGGCTACTGTAACATATTCCAATTTATTATAAGTATGGATACAGTACCATCAATTCATCGTCAATGATATTTAATCTTAATTCTTCCTCCTGTCTGTAAGAGGGAGTGGGCCGTAATCGACCACGCGAGCCCAGTGTGGTTGGTAGATGTCACATATATTCGTAGTTTTGACACTAGGACATGCCGGTTACCACACGATGTTATCGTCAATCATTAATTACATCAAAATACATCCAACAATGCATTAGGTACTTAGGAATAAATCTGAATATTTTAATAGTTGGTATTTACAAATCAAACTCCCATATTAGATTCGAATTCACGCCTGCGACCTCGTCCGTGTAAATTTTCTTGCTACACCGGCCCTAGTCTTCGCAACGCATGGCCCGTCCGCGCTGTTACTTGATTTTCGCTTAGCGTCCTCTATAACTTTTTATTTTTGTCGACTCCTAAAGGTACTAGCGTGATGTTACGTTAGCCTTCCTCAAGAATTTGGACTATTAAATACTAAAGTATTTTTTTAAATTTCCGATGATAGCGCATTGAAGCAAAAAATTTTATTAAAATTTTTTATAAGTTTACATTAAGTATTAAATGTGTTAACAACCTAAATGAAATTCACATTATAGTTTACCAAGTTGAATTATTAACAAATATAAGTATGTGTTTCTGTGTGTATTTGGATCGTGTTATGTTACTATTTCAGCATTTACTTCCTTCCTTATAAATACTTGCGCAAAAATGTTTGGAATACAATATTAAATAGGTAAGTAGGTAGATAGTAAAGTCGGGAATACGAATTTGCATAAACATGCAATTAGAGCTAAGCAAGGGACGTCCTGGCTGTGATAATATTGAAGAAGAAACTCCGGTCATTCATAATATTAGCATAGACATTAGTCATGCATTTACGCAAATTTTGACATGTATTCTCAAAGGTTGAATTGTTAATCAACCCTTTGTTGATGAGAGTACCTTATCATAATGAGATTTAGAAGTTATACATTAGCGCCACGAAACACGTAAGTTTCTACTTCAGCAAATTGACTTCCGGAGGAGTACTTCCTTCCTTTAACTTTTATAATTCAGTGTTTAATTCCATCCTTCTTTTCGTTCTTAACGTCTTTTGTAAATAACGGCTCGACATCGTAATTCCATTCTTTTATTTTGCTGCTCTCTTAATATAATAAAGAAAGCAGAGCATATACTTATTATAAGAGAAAGCAAAACGAATCAAAATGTGACGTGTTCCACATTCAACAAAAAACTCAAACATTAGGTTTGTGAAACATGTTTAACTTCAAGATTCAACGTTTAAATCCGTACTTTGATTTAAGGTACCTCGTTTTACGTAAATTCAAAGCTACGAATTTGCTTATTTCCCTTTCGGGCTTCACCCCTCCCTACCCATTTTGCATTTAAGGAGCCAACAGCCCCCAGGAGCTTTCTTGCAAGTCGGTGATCTAATAAGTAGTTTAACCGTGTGTACCCAGTTAAGAATAGGTCAACTTATCTGCGTCTATAGGGATTGTAGGACATGAGAAAGGGCAGCCTGCATTTAAATCAGGTCAGTTGACCAGCGGCATCCATCTACCTTTTAATAATAGTGAAAAAATTCTGAAAACATTAGACTGTACTTTAATCACCAAGACACAAGGGCAGTCGATAGAAAATTACCCAAAGCACTAATTAAAATATAGATAAAATTACAAGAACTTATAATACGATAGCCACAAATCATATTGGAGGCATCTTTTTGGGCGGTTTTTGATTTATAACTCCAAACCGTACACATGGCTTTAGCTTAGTAATAAAGAGACTGTCTCGATTGCACGGTTAGCACAATGGTTAAGCTATTGACTGCTGCGCTGCGTGTCGCGGGTTCGATTCCCTCACGGAATAAATATTTGTATGACCTACAAGTAATTGTTCCGGGTCTGGCAACAGTCAGGCCTGGAACGTGACGAACGCATATGTGAGTTTATATGGTTGTAAACGCACCCAGGATACAGGAGAAATCCTTAGTAATAATATAAAAACGTTGCCCTTTTTATCAAAATAAAATTTAAAAAAAAAAACAACTTACATATATACACAAATACAGCCTCCGTGGCGTAGCGGTAGCGGACGCGGCCGCTGCGCAAGGTGGCGCGGGTTCAATCCCCGCACAGTGCAAATATTTGTATGCATGAATATGAATATTTGCACTGGTCTGGTCGTGCCTCGGAAAGCACGTTAAGCCGTTGGTCCCGGTTGCCATACGAACATCTAGTGGCAGTCGTTACGGGTGGTTGATGCCCTCGAAAGTCCAACAATTGGTCTAACTGCAATGCTTCGATGTCGCCTTCGGGTTGTGGAGGTCAGACGGCAGTCGCTTCACGGAAAATGTCGAAGTCTAGCCATATCAGCAGTTGGACCGGTAAAGCGGACCCCCGACTCTAAAGCTGAAAAGGCTTCGGATGCGACTGGGATTAACGCTGGGATGATGATGATGATACACAAATACAACCTTAACTCAATAGTATTAAAAGGATACATCGAAAACCGATAAACATTAAAATGCCATTAACCAATCAGTTTACCGTAAACAGTAAATTGTTATTTAAAACAAAGGAAAAACTCGAGTCTTTTGAAATTTTCTCGTAATAATGTTTGAGAGTAAAATAGCAAATGCTTTTCACACAGTTCAATCGAAATAAAGTGTACATTTAATTGAACACAAGACAAGAAATGCTCTACGACAATAAAGTAAGATGCAACAAAGAAAATCATGACCGATAAAAGGCTACGTGGTCTTGCAACTCTAAGACTCGACTATTGTTAGACAAAACCCGGTGGAGAGTAAAGCTGGCATCTAAACTGCATAGTGTAAGACACCTAAGAACGATTTGCTAAGAGTGGCTGGCAAAGATTGTGCGCTTAAAGCTGGAAACTGGCTCAGATTCGCTTTTTGGAGGCACCCCTATATTACTGAATAAACATTGAATAACATGCATACTGCTACTATGATTTTTAGGGTTCCGTAGCCAAATGGCGAAAAACGGAACCCTTATAGATTCGTCATGTCTGTCTGTCCGTCCGTATGTCACAGCCATTTTTTCGGAAACTATAAAAGCTATACTGTTGAAACTTGGTAAGAAAACATTTTTTCATCAAACACATACGTGTGGGGTATCTATGGATAGGTTTTCAAAAATGATATCGAGGTTACTCAAATATTTTTTTTTCTAAACCGAATAATTTGCGTGACAGACGCTTCCAAAGTGAAAAAAAGTTGGCACCCTTGGGGGGTGCCAACTTTTTTTGTCCTTTTAACTTCTAAAATCTAAAAAAAAAACATAATTATGGTGTACATTACTATAAAAACTACCAACGAAAATTGTTTTGAACGAAAAAAAACTACTTACGAGATAGTAAGTAGTTTTTTTTTTTATATCTCGTAAATCGTAAACCGCTTATTACCGCATAATAATAATAATAATTACTTTATTGAGCAAAAACATACATAAATAATAATCTTTCATACAATTAACTTAAATCCTTTAATTTCATAAATCAATGGTACGGGACCCTTTTTGCGTGAGTCCGACACGCACTTGGCCGGTTTTTATATTTTATTCTATGTATTTTTTTTCTATACGGAAATTGCAGTTATTTTCGTAACAATTAGGGTAGAGTCATTTCAACACCTGTCTCCCAAATTTTAGTTTTGTATGTATGTATTGTAAGTATATATTTTGGTAATAGTATGTGTGTATATAGCTTATTTAAGTATTTATTTAAATAGTATCAAGAGTTCTTTTTTCTTGATATTTCTCTCAACTAAAGCACCTGCCATCTAATCACTTTAACATCTGTATTTGACTGGTAGAGAATGCCTAAGGCATTAAGTCCGCCTCTGTACAATTCATTTGCGAAAGAATGAATAAATAAATAAAATAAAGTCGGATCGAGTTTTAAACTGATGCTTTTATGTTCTAAGTTCCGATGTTTGCGTGGAAAAAAAAACTGAAACTTGATTCTTGATCTATATATTTGTACATTTAGCCTGTAATGCTTCATAACGTTCTTCACTGGGTTAAGACTTCCCTTTTCCAGACACGTTTGTTCATTGGCATTGGCATTTTATTGATCTTACTAGCTTTCTGCCCGCGGCTTCGCCCGCGTGGAGTTCGGTTATATCGCGCTTTTTAGATTTCCCTCGGGAACATCAACTTTTTCCGGGATAAACGGTAGCTTATGTTCTTTCTCAGGGTCTAAAGATTGTCTGTGCCAAATTTCATCAAAATCGGTTGAGAGATTTAAGCGGGAAAGCGTAACAGACAGACAGACCGACAGACAGACAGACAGACAGACAGATAGACAGACAGACAGACAGAGTTACTTTCGCATTTATAATATTAGTATGGATTGAACAATTTAAATAAGGTGTTTAAGTGCTATGTGTTACACATAAATACCGTACCAAACGGTACGGTACCATATCTTCTTTATTTCTTTCTTTATACACTGCAATTTACTTCTGTTCAGTAAATTACAGTGACTTGACAGTCTCCGTGGCGTAGCGGTAGCGGACGCGGCCGCTGCGCAAGGTGGCGCGGGTTCGATCCCCGCACAGTGCAAGTATTTGTATGCATGCATATGAATATTTGTACTGGTCTGGTCGTGCCTCGGAAAGCACGTTAAGCTGTTGGTCCCGGTTGCCCTACGAACATCTAGTGGCAGTCGTTACGGGTTGTTGGAGCTCTCTAATTCAAAAGTCCTACAATTGGTCTAACTGCAATGCTGCGATGTCGCCTTCGGGTTGTGGAGGTCAGACGGCAGTCGCTTCATGGAAAATGTCGAAGTTTAGCAGTTGGACTGGTAAAGCGGACCCCAGACTCCCGAATGAAGAGACAAAACTGAAAAGGCTTCGGATGCGACTGGGATTAATTAACACTGGAATGATGATGAGTAAGTTACAGTGACTCTGTGCATTATTACATAGAAGTCGAAACTAGGCGCTATCATTGAGGGTTTGGTCTACTCTTACTTTCATGTATACAGAATTAGCCTATATTGTACCCGCTGTTGGGACCTTGGGACCCGGGCCTCCTCCCGATGAGAAGGAGTGGGCCGTAATTTACCGCGCTGGCCCAGTGCGGGTATATAGATGTCACAAGTTTTAGGCTCCATAGGACATGCCGGTTTCCTCGCGATGTTTTCCTTCACCGCTTTGAGAGCAGTGGTGATGAAATAATTTACACAAAGTAAAGCGCCTGACGGGGTTCGAACCTACGACTTGTATAGTTGCAGCCGATACCACTAGGCTACGACTGCTCTCTCACTCTCGGTTTATATACATTCTGTAGGTAGTCTTCATAAGTCCTATACAATTTAAAACGATTCAATGAACAAGCATTATTTAATAAAGAACTTTGAAATCCCCAAGTTATTAAAGCATTCATACTTAATTTCTTACTGAATTTGCCTTTAGAAAAATTAAAAACATAATTTAGCAAAACTTTTACGTTTTCCCTTTATTTTATTATAAGAAAGAACGTACCTATAAAATAAAGCTGAATACTGTTCTATTTTCAAATCGGAACGCGTTTGAAATCAAAACTACATAATATCGAGCGGCACTACAACCCCAAACCACCCCGAGGGACTTATTTGCAACAATCTGTGTTCACAAATAACATTACCAGTGCTGCTTTATGTTATATTAACTTAGGATTTATACAAATTGAAATGTCTATGAATATTTTTGTTGTTTACCAGACACTGCTGCGAGTTGTGGGCCAGTAAACAAGTACTTAGCATATTATGACGAGGTCAATAATGTGTTAGCTAAGTATGTACGTCATGAAAAAAACAAGATAAAGTCTGAAGAATTTTATATATATTTTTTTAATTATTATAAACTAGTGCTTGACTGCAATCCCGCCTGATGGTAAGCAGTGATGCAATCGTTGATGGTAAATCGCACTAATTTATTAAGCCTATTCACTTACAAAACTTAGGAATAGGAAGGATGACGGCAGTTGAGCGAGGTGATGTGATGTTAAACCCAAGATCAACACGACCAAACGATGCTGCGCTAGAGGGAGATTGATCTGGAGACTCTCCACGACCAAACTCCCGAAACAACAACATTTGGCGCATCGTACCCGCCACACAATGCAACACAACTGCTCATACCCGTTCTCCGTACGGCTTCACCAGACATCATGCCGGAACACGACGAATCGCTTGGCGGCAAGACTTTAGTCTGGTGGGTGGTAACTTCTGCCGGCAGCCGATGTTATGGCCTACCACCGAGAAATGTTATGGCCTACCACCGATTCACTAATGAGTCTTTGCTAAGCAAGAAATAGTATTACTAAGTTTCATAAGGTAATATATTCCTATCGTCTTCCAACATTGGCACAATGTTTTATTCATTTCACGTGTCAGCAGGAAAACAGTCGGAAAAATATAGTTTAATATAAAATTATATTTTCTTCAATGTTTATAGGTATGAACTATAACGGAACATTCCATTTCCTCTGTAAACACGTGAATGAGAAAGCTGTATGTACACATAACTAAAAACAGAAACCCTGTTAGGTTTTATCCGGTCCATATCTTTCGAAATTCATGTAAGCATGGAACAAGCGTCCTGTGTATCGAACAAGTGACATCGAAAGTGTTTATCCTCGACGTAAGAGCCGATCAGCCGCCACGAAATAGACCAATGGAGTCCATACCCTTAATGTAAAAGGGCAATGAACGTAACAATATCGTAAAAGCGGTGTAGTCAGGTCACAAACGGTGGGGACACGTGAACGCAAGAATTTTCGTCATAATTCGGGGGAGTTAACGGGCTTCCGGGAATCACTTTCATTTTCACTTAACGCTACCGACTGCTCCCTAACCATTAAATCCTCTTGTTTACTACTGCTCTTCGTCGATCTAAAGGCACCGGCTCTCTCGCCACTTATCTAACTTATTCACAAAGCAAGACGAACCTATTTAGTAAGTATATATAGTCATCCCCAAACAAGATACAATTTTAAATCGCCGCCTGCAGGAATTTTAAGCTCGGTATAAATTAAATATTCAAATTCAAAAGTACGAGACTCAAATTCTTTTTGTTATCGTTCTTCTTGCTCCTATTTATTTATATTCTGTGTTGAAATGAAAAATGCGCACTTGTGATGTAAGTTTGTGAGATAAGGTTGTCTGTGCCACGACTAGGCGGCTCAACTTCATATTTATTCTGTAATCCGTTGTTTTACACGTGAATTATTCAGTGGTGGAGTGTTCAGTAGTGGAGATATTTGGTTATTTAAGTCTTTATAATAATTATAATAAAGATTTATTTATTTTAGGCACCTGTCCATTCATTGCAGGTCCATTGTTATAAAACTTAAAACAGATAAAAATTTAAAGTAATACTGTGACTAATTAAATTAAAGTAAATTAAGTTAAATTAAGTTATTAAATTAAGTTTTTCAACACATTAAAAAATACATTAATATTGCAAAAATTATAAACATGTTAGAATCGCTGAGATAAGTAAAAACGTAAAATTGAGCACCAGGCCGCAAAAATTTTGGGTCGCTTATAAAAAGTGTGATACTTAGTTTCTTAAATACACAAGACTAATTCGTGAAACTGTAGTATTTTATAGATGACTGACTTATTTATTACGTAGATTAAATAAAAAAATAACATGTTTGTAAACTCAATAATTTTTATGTGTCGATAGTCAATTTGGCACCGTTGGAGAGACTGTAGCACCGCCCAAGTTTTTATCGAATCGAGGGCCTTCTCATACTCCACAAACGTAGTGGTTTGTTATACTCCTCGGACTTCTGTATAACTTGCCGCAACGTATGTATGTGTTCTATCATGGTGCTAAAGCCTTTTTGGAGGCCTCCTTGCTCGGGAGTCTGGAAGTCGTTCAACCTGCGAGAGACACAATGATGAATAAAAATTTATAATTATTTATTTATTTTTATTGGGTTTTATTTATTTATAGTTAATTAAAACGGTACAACAGCTATTAGGTACATAAATTACAAAACACAGATATAAAATATGTATATTATAACTTAAAAACTAACATGGAACATGTAGACCTCATACTTTCTCTCTCAGAACACCAGACATATACGCATTTTAATCTTATTTCATTCATTCGCAAATACATCACTTTCAGGGTTGGCAGTCAGAATGACATTCAGCACCTTAAAGTACGACAGGCCGTGGGATCGGTTCTGGCTACAGTTTTCGTTGCGAGTTGCGAAAACAAATTGTGCACAATCCCCTCTCTCTATCAAATTAAAATGCGTTAGAGTGTAATTTTAGCCACCGGAAAACTTTCCATAGCTCTCAACATTTTGAGCTTCTGTATTTACGTAAGAATGCCTTTTACTCTTAATCTCATTTGATTTACCCCAGAGTGTGAGAGGGGGAAACTGAAACCTTTCCATTTTCAGTGCAAATTAACCCAGGTTCCGTTATTTCGACATGTAAGTATCAGAAGTAACTGCAATCAAATAGAAACAATGTTTTTGAAACGGAGGTAATACACGGAAAGTTACATGTGTGTATATATTATGTATAATCAAATAGTACCTATCGAAGTTAAATACATTGCATATTTGAAACGAGTTTTTATAATTTTTTTCTGTTTGTAGATACTTACCTATGTATAGAACGTGTAACATAAAGGGTATATACATAACAAAGGCATGGCATCTTTACATGATATCAAACGATATTGGAAGGGTTTTTTAATCCTATCTCTTTATGTTAGGAAGTTATGAGGAAAAACACCGCCTGTGATAGGCTACTATCATACTAGTCGCACAGAGATATTGAAGACATTTATCGGATTTTGGTAACGTGACGAGTAACGAGTAG
This sequence comes from Sesamia nonagrioides, assembly GCA_017933935.1. Classification (NCBI taxonomy): domain Eukaryota; kingdom Metazoa; phylum Arthropoda; class Insecta; order Lepidoptera; family Noctuidae; genus Sesamia; species Sesamia nonagrioides. Next base: position 123,199 of record JADWQK010000456.1, on the reverse strand, counting down.
TTATTAACGTATGTAGTGTGCTGCCACGTTTGTTATGATTTGATTTTAAGAAATACTTACACGAAACCGAAAATTCGGTACCAATTTTTTGAGTATTTTATTTTGAATTGAAACCCTTTCGATATCGTTTGATATCATCTAAAGATGCCATGCCCTTGGTATGTATATGCATACCCTTTTTGTTACACATTGTATATGCATCTACATATATACGTGATGCTATGTGTATGTCATCACGCATAGATTCTGTTCAAATTTGTCACAGATATGCTCTATAACTTTGGTCAGTCTATAGACTGTTAACTATCACGCTATTTGCGATGAGTAATTGGATTCAAGCTCACGACTAACAACTCGTAACTCGTAAGTGACTATTGCTGTTAGAAGCCAACGCCATCCTGGCCGCGTGCGCAGGCCGATGGGACTCACAACTAATAGCGCATTGTATAGGCCTACACACTAAACCCAGTGCCTAAAATATTTTCACTGTTTATTGTTTTTTTCTATTACTAACATAGGCCAAGAACATTGTTACTAACAAATTATGGAAGTAATTCCAAAATATTTTTTTTATTATTATTAAAGAAAAACATCTGTTGATGATGTGTGAACGTGGAAAGAAATAAAAAGGAAACAAATTTACAGGTGCATATATTCTAATATGTTCAGATGAGTGCTTGTGTAAGTAGACTTGTCCATATAATATAAATATTTTATTTGTTTCGTGGAATCCCGATGAACATGTCTGTGAAGGAAAGGAGTGCAAAAAAAGTTACCTATATTTTATACTAGCTGTGCCCCGCGGTTTCACCCGCGTAAGCTTCGAACCGAAAGAGCTCAGTTGATATAAAATAAGCGCCTGTTAAAATAATGGGAGCAATATGTTCGTCCGCGTTTTCTCCCGTTTTCGCAACATTTTTTGTTCCTACTCTGCTCCTATTGGTCGCAGCGGGATGTTTTATAGCATATGTCTTTTCTCAGGTTCTAGACTATCTGTGTACCAAATTTCAGTACAATCGGTTCAGTAGTTTTGGCGTGAAAGCCGGACAGACAGACAGACAGAGATACTTCCGCATTTATAATATTAGTATGGATTAGTTAATGATTACGTACTTTTTACTTTGAAAATATAAATGAAAGAGATGTTTATTTGAAGGTGTGAGTTGACGTGAGTTTTTTACAAAATCTTTTGGCTAAAGTTATTGATTCTCTGTTCCCCCATCTCCGTTCCACCAGCGGACGACCCGTCGTACGGCTGGTTTCCACCCTTACGTTGTTAACACCACTACGATCCGGACGAAGCGTTTCGCCTCCTCCTTTATACCGTGTACATCGAGGGACTGGAATAATTTGCCAGCGGCGGTGTTTCCGTCGGACTACAATTTGAGTGTCTTCAAGGCTAGAGTGAATAGGCTCTTAATAAACTAGTGCGCTTTACCATCAACGATTGCGTCACTGCTTACCATCAGGCAGGATTGCGGTCAAGCGCTAGTTTATAATATATAAAAAAAAACCTACGTACATGTCTACAAACTTTACTTTCTTTTTTGTATATGAATTTAATGAAGTCATTTCCAAATAAGTGCTGATTATTATCTGTATACTTAATAAATAACGCTGAAGAGTTTGTTGGTTTGAACGCGCTAATCTCCGGAACTAATGGTCAGATTTGAAAAAATCTTTTTGCGTTGGATAGCCCATTAATCCAGGAAGGCTTTAGGCTATAAAAAATTACGCTGCGACCAAAAGGAGCGGAGCATATATACAATATGTAAAGAAAACCCTGTCCGACCCATAAGGATAATAAAGGTTAGGTAAACACTTGACCAAATATAATATAAAAATTTACATAATCATCATAGTAACAATACTAATGAATTTTGAAATAATCTTTTTTTCCCGGGGATTAATTCCAATTTACCCGAAATTTGGTAATTTTTAAAAAACTGACAACACCATTTGTGACGGAGCGAATAGCGATGCGACCACGTGCCGTATGTCCCGCCCCCCTTCACCCGCGCATGTATGCCTATCGGGTTGCCTGCCGTATACGCATTAAGTTACCTCACTTTTTCGAAATAACATTTATTTTTTTGGGGGAATTTTTTTTTTTAAGTTTAGCCCGGCTTTGTAGGCATTATTAGAATCAGTTATCGATACCTAACAATACCTTCACGGATCGGACAGGGTTTTCTTTACATATTGTATATATAAAGTAACTCTGTCTACTTTATATATATATATGCTCCGCTCCTTTTGGTCGCAGCGTAATTTAAAATTAAAAAATTAATTAAAAATAATTAAAAAATTATTTAATTTTATTTAAAATTACGCTGCGACCAAAAGGAGCGGAGCATATATATATATAAAGTAACTCTGTCTACTTTATATATATATATGCTCCGCTCCTTTTGGTCGCAGCGTAATTTTTTATAGCCTAAAGCCTTCCTGGATTAATGGGCTATCCAACGCAAAAAGATTTTTTCAAATCTGACCATTAGTTCCGGAGATTAGCGCGTTCAAACCAACAAACTCTTCAGCGTTATTTATTAAGTATACAGATAATAATCAGCACTTATTTGGAAATGACTTCATTAAATTCATATACAAAAAAGAAAGTAAAGTTTGTAGACATGTACGTAGGTTTTTTTTTATATATTATAAACTAGCGCTTGACCGCAATCCTGCCTGATGGTAAGCAGTGACGCAATCGTTGATGGTAAAGCGCACTAGTTTATTAAGAGCCTATTCACTCTAGCCTTGAAGACACTCAAATTGTAGTCCGACGGAAACACCGCCGCTGGCAAATTATTCCAGTCCCTCGATGTACACGGTATAAAGGAGGAGGCGAAACGCTTCGTCCGGATCGTAGTGGTGTTAACAACGTAAGGGTGGAAACCAGCCGTACGACGGGTCGTCCGCTGGTGGAACGGAGATGGGGGAACAGAGAATCAATAACTTTAGCCAAAAGATTTTGTAAAAAACTCACGTCAACTCACACCTTCAAATAAACATCTCTTTCATTTATATTTTCAAAGTAAAAAGTACGTAATCATTAACTAATCCATACTAATATTATAAATGCGGAAGTATCTCTGTCTGTCTGTCTGTCCGGCTTTCACGCCAAAACTACTGAACCGATTGTACTGAAATTTGGTACACAGATAGTCTAGAACCTGAGAAAAGACATATGCTATAAAACATCCCGCTGCGACCAATAGGAGCAGAGTAGGAACAAAAAATGTTGCGAAAACGGGAGAAAACGCGGACGAACATATTGCTCCCATTATTTTAACAGGCGCTTATTTTATATCAACTGAGCTCTTTCGGTTCGAAGCTTACGCGGGTGAAACCGCGGGGCACAGCTAGTATAAAATATAGGTAACTTTTTTTGCACTCCTTTCCTTCACAGACATGTTCATCGGGATTCCACGAAACAAATAAAATATTTATATTATATGGACAAGTCTACTTACACAAGCACTCATCTGAACATATTAGAATATATGCACCTGTAAATTTGTTTCCTTTTTATTTCTTTCCACGTTCACACATCATCAACAGATGTTTTTCTTTAATAATAATAAAAAAATTATTTTGGAATTACTTCCATAATTTGTTAGTAACAATGTTCTTGGCCTATGTTAGTAATAGAAAAAAACAATAAACAGTGAAAATATTTTAGGCACTGGGTTTAGTGTGTAGGCCTATACAATGCGCTATTAGTTGTGAGTCCCATCGGCCTGCGCACGCGGCCAGGATGGCGTTGGCTTCTAACAGCAATAGTCACTTACGAGTTACGAGTTGTTAGTCGTGAGCTTGAATCCAGCGGTAAATTGTTTATTTACCGCTACTGCTCTCAAAACGCCTTATCTTAAATTAATACATTATTGGGATATCCAATTTCCATATACCAATTCTCACTAGGTCCGGCGGAATTGGTCTTTTAACAGGAACCGGGACCGCCCCTATGAGTGGATGGTGATCACCGAGGTGGTTTAGTGAGGTAAAAATTCCTTTCACCCCGACCTCGGTCCCCAAAGGTCGGGTGCCTTTTCAAGGTTTAGTAAACCTTAATTGATAGAAACTTACTGAATCAATAATTTTCGATTAAAATAGCTAGACAATTGGCCGTAATAAGTAATATCATACCATCCTCTACTGTTGAGCTGTACTTATTAGCTTATCATTAATAGCTACGGGGTAATTGCGTAACCCGCCCGCCAAGCGTGGGGATTATGGCAAACCCTCCCAATGTAATGAAAGCTTTGGGGGAGGCCGTTGTCCAGCAGTGGACCTCTATAGGCTGAAGAAGAAGAAGAAGAATTGCGTAACACACTATCAATTTATCTATCATTTTGGCAGTTCAACAACATTCATTGCGTGATTTACATTGTAGAGAAAACACATTTTTCTATCGTATGGAGCAGTGGATTAGAAATATGCTTCAAAATGATTCAAAATGAGAGCAATAGTGTGTTACGCAATTAATATTTGCACTGGTCTGGTCGTGCCTCGGAAAGCACGTTAAGCCGTTGGTCCCGGTTGCCATATGAACATCTAGTGGCAGCCGTTACGGGTTGTTGGAGCCCTCAAAAGTCTAACGATTGGTCTAACTGCAATGCTTCGATGTCGCCTTCGGGTTGTGGAGGTCAGACGGCAGTCGCTTCACTGAAAATGTCGAAGTTTAGCCATATCAGCAGTTGGACTAGTAAAGCGGACTCCAGACTCCAAAGCTGAAAAGGCTTCGGATGCGACTGGGATTAACGCTGGCATGATGATGAGTGTGTTACGCAATGAAGGTTCTGGTAAGTACGATCCAGTGCGTCCCAACACTGGAACATTCACGTTAACATTTGGAAGTATTTCGATAACCTCGTCACGTTGTGTAATATCAATCACGTCACGTTCACGTCAAAAGTGTTACTGTCCTAATGGGGATCATAAATAGGTACCTTGCTGACTGGACACCTCCCCTGAGGTCTTAACTTCGGAGGGTTAAGTTAGTTAACTCATTAAAAACTGGTTAACTGCGAGGTCGTAGACGAAAGCGATGTTCACCGCTTATGTACCGGAAAGCTATTAATACTACACTTATTTTCCTAGAAGTGAATAGCGTACAACTTTCCGTAATAGAATCTAATATCGTTTGAATAGTTAGTGCAAACTTATTTCGCAGTTACCTACACAATTACATTTGAATTCAATGGGTTATTGTTATTTGTTGTTAGAGACCAAATGGTGCATTGATACTTAGGTACCAATGCACCATTTAATGCTCTTCTTATTAATAACTATACTTTGAAGTCATAGGATATTTCTGGGGCTTTTGATAACGCTTGGTGGCCTATGCTGTTGTTAAAATTAAAAAACCGCGGTTGCTATAGAAACATATATAATCTCGTTTACTCGTACTTTATAAACGGTTCCGCGGTACTTAAGCTCGGTCATTTTTCTAGTACTAAAGCACTAACCATGGGATGTCCTCAGGGTTCAGTTGTCGGTCCTTATTTATGGAATTTGGGTTTTGATGATTTTCTCGCGATCCCGCTTCCTTGCGGCTGTTCACTTACTGGTTACGCGGACGATGGCCTACTGCTCATTCAGTCAAGTACCCGAGCCGGACTTGAGAACTTGGCCCATACTTGCCTAAATCTAATATCTCAGTGGGGTGATCGTAACCGCCTAGCGTTTGCGCCGCATAAAACCTATCAACTTCTCTAAAAGGTAATCTTAAATCATTGCCTACTATTAAATTTAATAACGTTCCCGTTAAAAAACAGCAATCCGTATGCTACCTTGGTATGGTCTTAGAGAGGAATTTTTCATTTATCGAACATATAAAAATAGTTGGCGAAAAAGCTAAAAGGAACTTTTATGCCCTAACTAGAATATCCAAAGCAACTTGGGGTCTATCATTCCTAACTTTAAAAACTATATATGGAGCTACCTACTTAGGATGTATGTGCTACGGTGCACCTGTTTGGGCCGATAGGGCCAGCATAGGGGCGGCGCGACGTAAACTGCTTCAAAGCCAACGTTTGGCATTGATATTTTATGCAAGGCGTATAGAACAGTCAGTACTGAAGCCTTACCCGTTCTGGCAGGTGTACTTCCAGTCGATCTTGAAGTACAGCGACGTGCTTCAATGTACTACTCCGCGAGGGGGGAGGCCATGGACACTAACTTTGTTACACAACGCGACCTCAATAGAATTTCTAGATTATTTAAACCACAGACTGACGTCTGGGAGGACCTCTTATCCGAATGGCAAAGTAGGTGGGATAATTCCATCAAGGGCCGGCACCTCCATCTGTTCTTTCCATCCGTTGGCGATCGGCTGGCTAAGACATGGCTGGAGGTTGACCACTGCGTTGCCCAATTTCTCACAGGTCATGGCAACTTTAAAAGTAAACGTATTCTTTTAAACTTGTTCCTTCGCCTTTGTGTCAGTGTTCTACATCGAACTGTGAATTTGAACAGTCCGCACATCACATCTTGTGGGAGTGTATTCTTTGGCAGAATGAACGCAATATTATGTTGGATAGTGTACAAGTTACATCCGGAGTTGTTTATTATACGGACCTTGTTGAAACTAGAACTAATTTCCGTGCGTTCAGGCGCTTTTGCCATACCTATTATTGGAATCAATTGTAACAGCAAATACCTACTTAGGACCCATTAACTTGATCAAATGTTATTCCGTGGTGCTTGGCAATCTGGGCTTCTCCCAGTTGCAATAATGTCCCTTTGTGCGATTGGCCTAGTTCTATTCTGTCTCCTGCTTATTATGGAGGGAAGTGGAAAAAATATCTTTTTTCTTACTCCTCCGCTATTCTTTTCTGATTAATTTCGTTGCGGGACCCAAGACAGTTGAAACATTTCTCCGGGACTCGTCGAGCTTCATTGCTCGGCGTTTTTCTGGCGGTCTCCACTGTTGATTCTGGCTTTCAGGAGTTGCAGTGGGTTGGGAACAGTGTGGCGGGTTTTTTTTGTATACTTTGAAGTCACACAGTGGATATAATCTGATAGGTATGTTATTATTACTTGTTTCTAGAACGAACTCAAGCTTAAAACAAGGACTAGCACTGCGAAAGTAGGTTAATACTGGATATTAATTTTAGAATTATGAATGGCTAAACTTTTTCTATTATCCAAAAATGATTAAATACCAATTTCTCTCGGTGGTAGGCAACAACATCAGCCGCCGGCATAAGTTACCACCCACCAGACAAAGTCTTGCCGCCAAGCGATTCGTCGTGTTCCGGCATGATGTCTGATGAAGCCGTACGGAGGACGGGTCTGAGCTGTTGTGTTGCGATGTGAACCGGGTACGATGTGCCTAATGTTGTTGTGTCGGGAGTTTGGTCGTGGAGGGTCTCCAGATCATCCTCTGGCGCAGCATCGTTGGTCGTGTTCTTGGGTTAAACATTGCATCACCTCGCTCAACTGCCGTCTTCCTTCCTATTCACTCAGTTCTTTTTTAAGTGAATAGGCCTAATAAGCTAGTGCGTTTTACCATCAACGATTGCATCACTGCTTACCATCAGGCGGGATTGCAGTCAAGCACTAGTTTATAACTAATAATAATAATTAAAAAAAAACATCAAAAAATGACGCAATTCTATGTATTTTTGTTCACTTTTCACACTTGTATATTTTTAATTCGCGACTAACGCGTTAATTAAGCATTTAGTTTATGAAAGTTGAGCGCGCTAATTGTTAAACGTAGTTGGTGTTTTTATTGCTCACGTTTAGCCAAAGTTGGACGTTCAGCGGGATGCCATAAACTACATTATTCACAGTAATTCGGTCTGCTGTGACACAAATACACATAAAACGGTATTCTTATCTCATCCGAAATATCGGGCACGTAGCAAAGTCATAATTCCACGATGAAGTACCGCATGGGCAGGGAGCGCGCCCTTTGCAGTGGTGAGAGTGGTGATTCACTGTTACGATTACCCGCATATACCGGAAACACTGCCTCGTTTTTTCTTTTGGAAACAATGTAACAGCAGCACCTGAGAACCGAAACGGGAGAAAACAAAAAAGCCCATTACGCGGGACCTACCTGAGCAGTGTTCATACACGATTACAACTCCCCTTACAGGGAAACTGAGGATTGATATTACACAAAATATTGATGTTCATATCTAGTTTCTTTTAGTAGCTGGCATGATACACAAATAATAATATAAAGTCGTATTGATAGTTTTATCTTTGCTTTATTTTTGTTTTATTTTTATTTTATTTTATTTATGTTTTTGTTGTATTTTTATATTGTTTTCATTTGTTCTCTCTTTTTCTCTTTCCGTACGCAAAATACGCAATGACGTGGAGTTGCGACTTGCGGGCGGCTATCATTGTATATGTATATTATTTCTGTTGTATAGATCTCTTTTTCTTGCCTTATACGCAAACAAACTTTACAAAACAGGTATCAAAATGCGGATTTATAGGAGATTCTGCCTCGCGCTGTTTACAGTCATGGACATCATTAATTTTTCCAAAAAGTAACTTTATGCGGATAGGGGACGTCCGCTCTGAGAACTGGAGGGCAATCGCGCTAAAATAATTCAACCAAAATAGAATTGCATCCTAACCAAATCAAAACTTTAGATATGTTTCGTATCGCGCTAACATTTTGACAGATGTTATAACCATAACTGGATCACAATTGAAACGTAACCGCTGTCAAATGAAAAAGTTGCAACAAAGCTAACATTTTCTGTGCCATTTGTCAAACTTATTTCTAAACGATTGGATTTACTTATAATTCATTTAGTTTTAAATATTGTCATCATCATCATCTCAGCGTTAATCCCAGTCGCATCCGAAGCCTTTGTCTGGGGTCTGCTTTACCAGTCCAACTGCTGATATGGCTAAATATCGACATTTTCCGTGAAGCGACTGCCGTCTGACCTCCACAACCGGAAGGCGACATCGAAGCATTGCAGTAAGACCAATTGTTGGACTTTTGAGGGCTCCAACAACCCGTAACGACTGCCACTGGATGTTCGTATGGCAACCGGGACCAACGGCTTAACGTGCTTTCCGAGGCACGACCAGACCAGTGCAAATATTCATGCATACAAATACTTGCACTGTGCGGGGATCGAACCCGCGCCACCTTACGCAGCGGCCGCGTCCGCTACCGCTACGCCACGGAGGCTGTCTGTGCTGTGCTGTTGTGTGTGTGTTAGTTTTAAATATTGTGTCTGACGTAATTTATCACTCATAAGTACATTGATTTTACTTCAGTTGAAGTTAAAACTTTAGCGCGATACGAAATCGGATCGAAAACAAACCACAACTTTAACTGGATTAGATACGAACAAGAGTTTAACTTCCGGCTGCTTTATTTAGCGCGATTGCCCCCCTAGCTCAGACCGCTAATATAGGCTTCAAGCTGGCAAACCACACCCACTATGACATCAGATTTTAGTATCTAGAAGTGCCTTAAAATTAAAAAAAAATATATGACCCTGAAAAAATAAAACCCTGTACGACCCATAAGGATAATTAAGGTTAGGTAAACACATGACCAAATATAATATAACATTTTACGTAATCATCAAAGTAAAAATACTAATGAACATTGAAATAATATTTTTTCCCGCGAATTAATTCCAAATTCCCCGAAATTTGGTAAATTTTAAAAGAGTGACAACACCTTTTTGACGGTATTATTATAAGCGATGCGACCACGTGCCGCGTGCCCTGCCCCCCGTCGCCCGCGGAAGGGTGCCCTACCGCACATGTATTAAGTTACCTCTTTTTGTGAAATAATATTTATTTTATAGGGGGATTTTTTTAAGTTTAGCCCGGCTTTGTATCCATTAGTAGAATCAGTTATCGATACCTAACAATACCTTCACGGATCGGACAGGGTTTTCTTTACATATTATAAAGTAAATCTGTAGCCCTAAACTAATAAATTACAACAAACTAAGAATCCAGAAAAAGCCAGAAACAAAATTTATATAATAACATTGTCCGACGCTCGTGTCGCAGTTTAAAAAAATCCACCTTTTTTACTAAATTCAATAATAATGTTTTGTAAAATTCAATTCGTGCCATCAACTGCTTCGATTATGTCGTTTCCACTGAAGTGTTTATGACGTCACCCTTTCTCGTTCAATTTCGATTCAGCCAAGTCGAGTGAGCATCACCTTTGATCGCTCTCTTGGTAAGGCTGCACCTGCGATCCGGTGCATACCAATAGAAAATAACAACCTGGGCTAGATTCGAATCCTAATCTCATAGCGCTTTTGTAGCGAATTAAACGCTTTGACCATGTTTGAAGTTCGAATGACCTGTCCTGTTTCTATTCGTGATTTCTATCGTTTTCTTTTTTTAATGATGGATTATAACTAGTGGATTATATATTATAACTAATGGATTATAAATAATGTTAAACACATAATTTAATATATAAATAAGTATCATTAAAGCGACTTAAATATTGTGGTTTTTGCAATGAAATGACATGATTTATTCCTTTTGATAAGGTTACTGATATAAAATATAAACATAATCATATATAATAGTTTTTCTAACATGATCTATGGAGAAAAAATCTTGTGGAATTTTCATATTCACATATTTAAATTCATTTTTAAGAAGTATTGAACAATGTCTTGTTCTAAAGTGTCCATAAATTAAGACGTTCTCGGGGGGCGAGTCTCAGTTTCCTGTCTGGGTATAAATAATTGGCGAACGATGAAATTTATTACGCAGACAAATTTTGACAAATCTTTTTTAGGCCTGAGTGGTTGAGGAAAATGTTCGATCAATAACAACAGTCCATTCCTATAGAGGTTTACCAGATCCTTGCCTATCGTATATGCACTTCAAATAATATAAAAATAAATTGTTACCATTCATCATCATCATCATCATCAGCCTCTCCTCGTCCACTGCTGGACATAGGCCTCCTTCATGGAGGCACCATTGTATCACAAATATTATTTTATTTTTTCATTACACGAACAAATAAATTAACGAAATCTATTTAAGTTTTATTAATTTGACGTAACTTATATTTAAGAAACGTGGAGGTTTAACTTGTTTACATCTTTAATATAATAATTATATCTACCCATGAAATTCATAGATTATTTATGAAATGATTATTGTTTTAGTCCCACTTACACATCTAAATAATTGTTTTCGTCCCACTTACACTTCTAAATAATTGTTTTAGTCCCACTTACACATCTAAATAATTGTTTTCGTCCCACTTACACATCTAAATAATTGTTTTCGTCCCACTTACACATCTAAATAATTGTTTTAGTCCCACTTACACATCTAAATAATTGTTTTCGTCCCACTTACACATCTAAATAATTGTTTTGGTCCCACTTACACATTTAAATAATTGTTTTCGTCCCACTTACACAACTAAATAATTGTTTTAGTCCCACTTACACATCTAAATAATTGTTTTAGTCCCACTTACACATCTAAATAAGGGACTGGAACAACTTGCCGGCGGCGGTGTTTCCGTCGGACTACAATTTGAGTGTCTTCAAGGTTAGAGTGAATAAGGCTCTTAATAAGCTAGCGCGCTTTACCATCAACGATCGCATCACTGCTTACCATCAGGCGGGATTGCGCCCAAGCACTCGTTTATAATATATAAGAGGGCGTTCCCTTAAACTCGTTAATATATATCATTAATAGATTAAAATAAAAATATCAGCATAGAAAAATAAGCATAAAAAAATCCGAATAAAAAAAAATTCTAATTGGAAATAAATTTGAAACCTCTGTTTTAAATCAAAATAGTAGTCGTCATGTATAAATAAATTACGACGTTGCCGTCTTTCATGTTCGTGTGTACAGTGTGTTTCTTTTACATGTCAATTTAAAAATTTTATTGAATATTTTCATATTGGAAAAAATTTTAAAACATTTTGTTTTCGAATGGAAATATTTTTTTTAGCATGTATGTATGCTATACTATTTCGGGTTAACGGGAACGCCCTCTGGTAGTTAACATACTGTATATAAAAAAAAACTTTTTTTCCCGCGAATTAATTCCAACTTCCCGGAAATTTGGTAGTTATTAAAAAAGTGACAACACCATTTTGACGGTACGCTTATGCGATTCGACCACGCGTCGCGTGCCCTGCCCCCCGTCGCCCGCGGAAGGGTGTCCTGCCGCACATGTATTAAGTTACCTCTTTAAAATATCTCTTCAAAATAATATTCATATTTTTAGGGGGATTTTTTTTAAACATTAGTCCGGCTTTGTCGGCCATTAGTAGAATCAGTTATCGATTCCTAACAACACCTTCACGGATCGGACAGGGTTTTCTTTACATATTGTAGGTATATTGCAGCAAAACTGCTAGGACATGGCCTGTTTTGTTTCTATATATTGCAGCAAAACTGCTAGGATATGTGTTGCTGCTTTCTGGAAGGGTCACTGCATTCTCCTATCAACCCCAGGGTCTCAAAGCAGGGAAAACAAACATGCAAAGCACTAACCTGGATCCAACAGGACAGGAAAGAGGAATCACCAACGACGGGGCAAGCGCCGGCCGGTCAGCTTTCTTCTTTATGTGGACTTGATGCTGCTTGTTCACTGCCTACACTCGTCAAGCACAGACACACCACCAATATGGAAACTGAGGGTTTATTTGGCCAGTGAAGCCCTTAGAAAATCAGATATTCGGAATTATTTAGAATACACGCGGCGTCGTATGAGCTGAGTCCGCCATACTTGTTTTATTTTGTTCTTTTTCTTGGCACTCTTGAGAGAGGCGCCACCAGCACGAGTTAAGAGAAGCCCGCTCTTATTTAAATCGTCGTTGACGAAACAAGGATGGAAAATGGAAATGCATGGATAAATTATTAGGATAGTTAATGCTTACACATTTCCCCCCACCTGAAATCCACAAGGGTTTCAAGAAGAATGCGAAAAATTAAGAGTGAAATCAGCAATAGCTGGACTATGAGCTACTGCCGAAAAAATGCATAAAATCTAGTCAATAAGTGTAAATAATTGGTGGCTTATTTTAAATAACCTAAAGACAGTGTGTACTTATACTCTAGTTAGGTATATAAAAGGAAAATAAACTAATTAATTGGTAAGGGACAAACCTTTACCACCGGCCTACGAAACGTCTTTCCGTTAGCAGTTTGGAGAGTAACGACTCTGACTACCTGGTCTGAACCTGCATGCACTTGCACGATACGAGCCATTTTCCAAAACATCGGCGGAGTATTAGGTTCGTTCTATAACTATGTCATTGACTTTGATATTTGGTTCAGGCAGGAACCATTTGCTCTTTTGTTGCAATGTGTGAAGATAATCGCGTTGCCATACGCGCCAAAAGCTTTGAGTTTTTGCGCCACGACGGCGACTCTCTTTAATGATAAAGGGACCCCCCAGATCTATTCCCGTGGTACTAAAGCAGCGAGCTGGTTGAATCCTGGCTGCAGGTAGCTTGCCCATCATTGGTTGACAAGCAACTGGATTCACTTTAAAACATTTGACACATTTGGATAACACGGTCCGTATCAGGAGCCTTAATCCGGTTATCCAAAATTTTCTTTGAATAAAAGATTGTAAAGCGCGAGGGCCACAATACAAATATTTTATATGGAAATATTCGACTATCTTTCGAGAGATAGGACATTGTTTAAGTAACAAGAAAGGGTGTAACGCAGATGGCGACAGTTGAGCCTCATCGATGCGTCCACCTACTCGCAAAATACCATCATCGTCTAGGAAAGGTGACAGCTTTTGAATAGATTTTACACAAGGTTCATTTTTACGCACCCGGTCAACTTCCGAAGTCATGTAATTATCTTGACTGAATTTAACCAGCACTTTCATTGCCTTTTCAAGCTCAGCACTACTAAGAGGAGAGAGATTTCGGTCTTGCCTGGCCGTTTTAGAGTTAGAAACAAAACGATTACACCATGCTACCATTCTTTGAATTTTTGTAAATGAAGAATGTTTAGAAATTAAGTTCAAAAGTGGATTCTCATCATCCGTAACAAGAAGACTTTTACTTTCTATTGATTTAAGTTCAGGCAAGTTCTCCTTCGGAAGTAATACCTGCCTTTTAGGCCATTGCTCAGGTGATTCTTTCAGCCAAGAAGGCTCTGTCCACCAAAGCGGGTGATCTAGAATCTCTGGACATGATACTCCGCGGCTACAACAGTCGGCGGGGTTATCATTTGTTGATACATAGTACCAGCGATCTCGACTAATTAAATCAGTTGTCTGAACCGCACGATTGGCTACATACATTTTTAGTAAATGAGGGTCAGTGTTAAGCCAAGACAAGGTAGTGCTGCTGTCGGAATAAGCTCGAATGGAATCGATGGAAATTTTATCTTTAAGTGAATTATACATGTGTGATAGAACCTTTGCTAGAAGCACAGCTGCGCTTAGCTCAAGTCGATTCACCGTTGTTGGTTTTAAGGGGGCAACTCTAGATTTCCCTATTAACAAACTGGTCGTGGTTACATTACCGGGTTCATTATGAGCCTTTGATAGTAACGATATAATATCGTTTTTTAATGCAATAGTTTCTTCGAGAGAAGATCCGCCAGAGGTGATATCGTCCATAAATGTCTCCTCTCGGATAACCTGTGCTGCACGACTAGAGTACTCAGCACCGTGGTCTTCAGCAAGTTGATGAAGTGTTCGAATGGCTAAGTAAGGAGAACTACTAACTCCGTACGTAACGGTATTGAGTTCGTATTCCTTTAAAACCTCAGTTGGTTCATTACGCCAAAGAACGTGTTGATAACATCTTTCTTGCGGTCTTATCAATATTTGTCTATACATGCGACGAATATCCGCAGTAAAAACAACTTTGTGAATTCTGAATTTTGTGATTAGATCAACGATGTCTACTTGAAGTTTTGGACCCACATGAACAATATTATTTAGTGACAGGTCACTGAACCGACTACTAGCATCGAAGACCACTCGTAACCGTGTCGTGGTACTCTCAGGTCGGATTACACAATGGTGGGGAATTATATAACAGTCAGTAGACGAGGACTGCACTGGCTGCATATGTCCGAGATCCTCGTACTGTTGCATGAATTCTTTATATTCAGTTTTTAACTCATTTTGACTAGCAAGTCTTTTTTCCAAATTTAGAAAACGATTAAACGCTTGTTTATATGATTTTCCTAAGGCTGGAGCATCATCTTTAAGCATAATTGGGACAACATAACGCCCATCGGAGGTGCGATACGTGCCTTCATTATATTTTTGTTCGCATATTTCATCCTCGGGGCCGGAAATTTTACATTTCGGCGGCTCCTCGGACTCCCAAAACCGTTGAACGATCTCGTCGAGCACACTAGAAGACGCGACGAGGAGCGTAACGGGTGTAGCCGGAGTTTTAGCTACCACGTTTTGAAGAAACTGACCACTTATCACCCAGCCGAATACACTAGAGAGTGCGCATGGAAAGCCCGGGCCTGGACTGAAACGTGAGCCAGTATATATCTGGTCAAAACAGTCTACTCCTAACAACAGATCGATCGGACCGGATTTATCAAAGTCCTGGTCGGCGAGATCCAGATGTGTAAACTTATCCTTGACGATTGTCGGCAACGACACCGAAGGAATCAGGGATGTGATTTTAGGTAGAACCACTAATTGAATATCAAACTGAGGAGTGTCACTCAATCGAGGTATTATTGAACCGAAGGTGTGACCTTTAATGCTACACACATAATTTTGACCGATGCCACTTACATTTAATTTACATTTCTTGATATGTAAACCTAATTGTCGCGCACAGCTACTTGTAATAAATGAATCCATCGAGCCACTGTCAATAATTGTACGGACATACTGCCACGAACCATCCGATCGCTTCAAACGAACTACTGCTGTACCAAGAATTTTTGTGCTAATAGGTTGATTTGAAATGTTTGACTGGGTAGCACTAGTTAGAGTAGTGTTCATATCGGGATGCTGGGATGAATCCAGTTCACTAGTATGAGACAGTAAACTCTTATGCTCTTCATGTAACAAAGTATTATGCTTTGCATTACAAATGAAACATGTTGACTTAGATTTACAATCGGTAACAGTGTGACCCGGCCTTAAGCAGTTTTGACATAATTTTAAATCTTTAACTAATTGTTGTCGCTGTGTCATATTCATAGAATGCAATTTACTACAACGGTAGATTGAATGATTTTCATTACAACACACACAAACAAACTGACTAACTTTATTATTATTGTTGGAAGAAATTAGAGATGATTTTGGTTGACGCGATAAATAATCTTTATTTGTATTAGGCCGATTTTGTGTACTTGTAGAATTTGATGATGGAATATTAACTGGTTGGCTAACTTCTAATACTTTTATGTAATTTTGTAAATAAGTAATGAAGTTATTAAATTTCGGAATTTCTTCAGTGTTTTGTAATTCAAACCTTTTTTTGTTTCTGTATCTAAAGGCCTAGACGCAATGTAGAATAAAATAAATTCGCATAAATCATCAATACACAAACCGCGCAAGGCACTAACGCATTCATAAAGTGTGTTAGATAACTCAGATAAGTTAGACAAAGATGGTTTTTGTATGGGATTAATTATAATTATTTTTTCTAAATAAGCTGTTGCAAGAATACGCTTGTTGTCATATCTGTCCAGTAAAGTTGCAAAAACCACTGAATAATTTGCCGATGTCACAGGCACGCCCTTCGCTAATGTCAGTGCATAACCAGATAAACATGACAGCAAATAGTGAAATTTCTCAGTGTCGGATAATGAACTATTATTATGAACAAGTGCTGTATAACTATCTTTAAATGTTTGCCACTTTTCTATATTACCATCAAACTTTGGAAGTTCCAGCTTAGGCAACTTCACTTGCGAACGCACGTGACCTTGACCTAATTCCGGGCGACAGTCGCTACCTGCGCTCGCATCGAGAGAATCCGCAAACTCAATAACACAGTAATACAATTCATCGAATGACAGTAACACTTTATGATCGATAACAAACGAAGGTTTAAGCTTTAATTGCAACTGGTTAACATCATCATTGCATTCCAAAAATCTATTACGAATCTCGTCAATCTTTTTGTACCTAGCTCGAAAAGCTGCAAATTTAGTTTTAGTTTCTTTAACTGTTTTGGCTAAATCGTAAAGTATCTGCATACTTGTAAACTCATATTCCCGCCTTTTAATAGCGGTTATTAATTCCACTTCGCTCATAGTTCACTTGGTATACGATATCCGCACGCTCAAAAAGATAAAAGTTATAAAAGTAGGTAAAACGGAAAAAACGTAAGCCGGTAGGTAGGCAGCAATGCACGCGCGAACGTATTGAATGAAATACAAGCACACACGTCTCAAAGTTATTTGTTAGAATATAAGTTTTGACTTTGAGGTAGTTCAAAGCTAATCCGTCTCCCGCCGGAGACAAGTACTACGATTGTAGGTACCTCGGTACTAAATTCGAGAAACTTCGAACTCACGTTTTTTAAAAGTAATTTATGCAATTTGTTATTTAATACAAATAAATGCAGCTTATTACAAGGGAATTAACGAGGTATGAATGTACGATTGAATAGTCAACCGGTCTCAAATAAGAAACAATAACTAGGTATCATGGAATGACCTAGGTTTTATTTAGACACTTAGAACTTGAAAGGCAAATTGAAATTGCCTTAAGTAGGTAAGTATACAAATAAATTATAATTGGGATTACGTATTTAACGTAATAACGAGAATGGAAAGATTTAATTTCCGATAGTAGGTATTTTTGAAATAATTACGCGAGGAAGACTCCTCACAGGAGGCACCATATTTAATGTTGCTGCTTTCTGGAAGGGTCACTGCATTCTCCTATCAACTCCAGGGTCTCAAAGCAGGGAAAACAAACATGCAAAGCACTAACCTGGATCCAACAGGACAGGAAAGAGGAATCACCAACGACGGGGCAGGCGCCGGCCGGTCAGCTATCTTCTTTATGTGGACTTGATGCTGCTTGTTCACTGTCTACACTCGTCAAGCACAGACACACCACCAATATGGAAACTGAGGGTTTATTTGGCCAGTGAAGCCCTTAGAAAATCAGATATTCGGAATTATTTAGAATACACGCGGCGTCGTATGAGCTTGTTCTTTTTCTTGGCACTCTTGAGAGAGGCGCCACCAGCACGAGTTAAGAGAAGCCCGCTCTTATTTAAATCGTCGTTGACGCAACAAGGATGGAAAATGGAAATGCATGGATAAATTATTAGGATAGTTAATGCCTGTTTTGTTTCTATATATTGCAGCAAAACTGCTAGGATATGGCCTGTTTTGTTTCTATATATTGCTCAACGATACTATATCTATAATAGTTACATATATAGATAAACATCCAAGACCCAGGCAAATCAGGAAAGGATCGTTTTCCATCATGACCTGGCCGGGGTTCGAACCCGGGGCCTCCACGTCGCAGGCAGGCGTGTTGACCGCTGCGCCACGGAGGTAATGCATGGTTATTTGGGTCCTAATTTTAAATTTAATATGGACGCATACCACAGATGCCAGATTAATTATTATTTACACACTCCTACAATATGGGTATAAAATAAAAGGGCTTTGCTGAAAATATCTCGCAAAATAGTGTAACATCACTCGGAGAGAACATTATTGTATAAAATAACAGAACATAAGGACTGTTAATAATATTTATATAATTTAAAAAGTTTAAAAATAATAATATGTACCTACAAGTGTGGAGGCATGAGGAACCGGGACTAAAGTTCACTCATCCTCCGTAGAAAAGGGAGGATCCTCCGACCAGACTGGTGTTGTGTCTGGTGAGCCACTTGCCCAATGGTTGAAATTGGGAAGTTGTATATATGCTAGTGGCACGGTAAACTCTGATTGCGAGATGTAGAATTCGTATGACGTCAGTATGACGTGTTGTTTACTTTTTGTGGTATTTATAGGTACTGCTACAGGGGCATCAAAAAATTAAATTATTTTTTTTTAATTATAAACTAGCGCTTGACCGCAATCCCGCCTGATGGTAAGCAGTGATGCGATCGTTGGTGGTAAAGCGCAACTAGTTTATTATGAGCCTATTCACTCTAGCCTTAAAGACACTCAAATTGTAGTGTGACGGAAATACCGCCGCTGGCAAATTGTTCCAGTCTCTCGATGTACGCGGTATAATAGAGGAAGCGAAACGCTTCGTCCGGATCGTAGTGATGTTAACAAAGTAAGGGTGGAAAGTCGCCGTACGACGGGTCATCCGATTGCGGAACGGAGACGGAGGAATTAAATCATGTAATTTCCCTGCACACTCACTAATCAGCCTCTTCGCACGCCAATCAGCCTCTTCGCACGCCTCTCCACTGAATCCAAAGTAGCCAGGTGACGAAACAAGAATCAAAAAATTCAGATAAAATAAATACCTTACCTAATTCTTCAAATACGAGTCCGGCACAAAGCTTATTTTATCTCATTAATTCAGACCTGAATTAAAGCGCCTGCTGGGCTTCGAACCTAAGACCTCCTCGTGGCGGCGATCGGCGGCGATGCCCCACGTCCGACCCTGTTCCAGGCCATGGTTTGGAGCGACAGTGCATGGCAGGCCGTCACCTCCTTCTGCGAAACAGTGATGCTAGCAAAGGAGGAGGTAGAGCGCATGAGGGAGCGGGAATCCCAGCGGCGTCACGCCTCTACCTCACGTCTCTCCGCCGCCGCAGGAGACGCCCTGGTCGGAAACAACATCGAGCTCCCGGCCACCGGAGGCGAGGGCTTGCGGGCGGTGAGCTGTGGGCAGCTCGCCCCCCGGTTAGGACCAGGCCCGAATCAACACCGAGGCGTCGTTTCACGCGCGCTTCAAAGAGGTATCAACACATCGTGACAGGGTCCACAAAGATCGATGCTCCTGGGTCAGGGTTGCGGGTTGGTTAAAAAAGAAACCGTGGCCCTGGCCTACAGGCAAGTGAAGAAACATGGTTAGATTTTAGTCAGTAAAAGTCTGACACGCCCTTCCACTCCGCCCAGAGCGGAAGAGGTCATTGATGATTTCCGACCCCAAACAAAAAAAAGATGCCTGTAACCCAACAGTGGCAACATTATTATGTTATGTGTTCATTGATTATGTTATGTGTTCAGACTTAATATACTTTCACAAGTGTTACCTACACAAGTAAGGATAAATGGCTATGACGGTTCCCGCTAAAATATAGCGTTACATCACTCGCGCTCGTTACTTGCGATTTTTTCCGCAATTTGCCAACTCAAGGCATTTGATACTAATGACCTGCGCCAACTACCTGAACACGAGATAGTTCTCATTTAGTAAAACAACGAAGCGTAAAACTGATATCTCTATGATTTATATTCGGCCACGTCGTAAATTTGTAACTTGGAGACATCATTAGGTTATTTTAGTCGTTAGTTCAAAATCGTAGCGTTATTACATATTTATTATTGACTAATATACAGGGGTCGGCACTCGAAGTGTTACCAATACAAAATGCTGTAATTCTGTTAAACATGAGCATATTTATTTAAAAACTTCAGTATCGAAACAAGACATATACAATAAATAAAAAAAGAAGCTATTGTTCGATATGGCCACCTTTAGCGCGGATAACAGCATCGAGTCTGACCGAGAAGGCTTCACACGCTGCACGAATGTGGTCTGCTGGTATTTTGTTCCATTCTCGGCGAAGCGCAATCTTTAAGGCGTCGACCGTCTCATATTTTTTTGTTGACACTTTGGCTTCTAGATTTGACCATATGGAAAAATCCATTGGGTTTAAGTCCAGGGAATATGGTGGCCATTGTTGCGAAGAAATGAAGCTCGGAACATTTTCTTGTAAAAAAATTTGGGTTTCACGAGCTTTGTGAGATGGTGCCGAGTCTTGTTGAAAGGTCCAATGATTTCTACCAAATTGCTTACGTGCCCAAGGTAACAAAGCATCGTTTAAAATCTTTTTACGGTAGATCTGCTGGTTTATTTTTACACCCTGGTCAATGAAAACGAGAGGTGAGCGTCCCATGGCAGTTACCGCCGCCCAAACCATCACAGATGCTGGTGCTTGCCTTCGCAAGGCAATTCGTTGGTCTAAATTGTCATTTGATTTACACTTTAACCATACGCGATCATTTTGCTTGTTCACATATTGCTGAACGGTAAAAATTTTTTCATCGGAAAATACCAAATTTTCAAGCAAGCTATCAACGTGCAAGTGCTTTAAGTTCTTAGCTCTTTCTAGACAAACTGTCTTTTGTGCAAGTGTCAGATCTTGCACTTTTTGTAATTTGTAGGGCTTCAGTTGAAGTTTATTTTTTAATATGCACCCTATGCTCCGGGCAGATACATTAAGACTTTTCGCCAATTTAACTGCCCTTTGTCGTGGATTTCGTTCAATTCTAGCCTTTACCTTTCGAACCATTGCTGATGATGTTGCTGTTGTTGGATGTCCACCTCCATGGCGTTTTTTGATGCTACCCGTATTGTAACGCGTGATGGTCCGATACACAAACATTTTGTTCAAATGTAAATGTCCTAGCTCATTAACGATGGCTGCCTGCGATTTTCCAGCCAAATACAAAGCAATGACACTCGTTTGACTTCCATCTGCAAAACTTTTTTTAACAACGACGAAAAATAGTAGGCTTTTGTTAGTTTATTAACAATACCATACACTAAAGAATGTGAAAAAATGGGCGCCATATTGTAAACAGTTTAGTTGCTATAGCAACGTAAAATTAGTAACACTTCGAGTGCCGAACCCTGTAGTTAGCGTAGTGACTGAGCGATTGACTGCTGCGCTGCGTTTCGTGGGTTCGATTCCCGCACGGAACAAATATTTGTATAGCCTATAGGTAGTTGTTCTGAGTCTGGCTGTTGGTGGATGTGAGTTTAAATTTTTTCACGATACAGGAATAATTCCCAGTGTGGGGCAACGATTTATAAAAAAAAATGAAATAAAATAAAAATGGTACCTACCTAAGAAAAAAATTAAAATAGAGTAAGTAGGGGAAGGTGAGGTAATACGATCCCTGGAGGTCAAATGATCCCCCACCTTGAATCAAACATAACTAGTGCCATCTATCCAAATGAGCATTAAATATGTTCCCCGCGTCCCCGCCAGTTGCCTCTCCAAGTGTTATGGCGATGCAACCGCTTGGCGTGAATTTATCAAAAAAATATTAAAAAGTGTGGCTCTGATCTAAGGTAAGCTTGTTTTTGGACTTTCATTACTTTTTACATGTTCGTATTTATTGAAATGTTGTTTTATTTGCGGGTATTAACGACAGTTAGCTAATATTTAAGATATTTTGATCTCCGTACGCGGCATTCGAAGGGTAATGTTTTGATCGATACCTTCGAATTTGGTGTTTGGGGCGAAATGATCCCTTTCCGTGTGTTTATAATGATCCCTGGAATCATTTTACCCCATTAGTATTTTTTGTTTTTACAGATCATACCGAGAATTTATATACCTACCTACATAAAACTAATCGTCAAAATTGGCCTGAAGAACATTTGTAAAAGGCATTAAACGCCGTCAGAGATGGTTTGCCTTACAAAACCGCAAGTCTTTAAGTAGAGAGTCCTTTACAGAAAACACCTCGGCATCAGAATCTTCTGAAAGATTATCTTCAGCCTTGGCTGTTGGTCTTCCATCCACATCTTTTGGTGTTGTTACAGCCAGGAAAGTACGACCAACACCAATGATAGTTGGAAAAAGAGCGACTGCAAAACGAATAAGAGTATTGCTCCATGGAGTAGACACATCAGTATTGACCAGCACACACTACAAAAAATACATTGAAGAGGAAGCCAAAAAGAAAATAGACACAGAACATAAAATAGGTGACCAACAAACAGAACGATAAATTGAAAGATGTTGGGAAAGGAAAGAGAAGCAGAAAGGGAAAAGGCAAAAAAGAAGCAAAACGAATCAGATTCTTCAGAAGAAGAGAGTGATACCGAATGCCTCTTCTGTACTTCAGTAGCTATCAAGCTACTCCTAATACAATAAAGGCAAAGAGTGGATTAGGTGCGTTGTGTGTCTTATATGGGGACAAGCTTCAGCTTGTGCGGGAGGAGATAGTGACGATGAGGGCGACTTCATTTGCGATATTCACCTTTATATTAATATCATAACGTGAAAAAAAAAATTAAAGCTATAGGTCTATTTCTTGACAAGAAAATAATCATTTTAAATTAAGATTTGATTTTTCTATTGCTTCATGACATTGAAAAGAAACAACACACAACACAACAATTTGCCCGCGGCGGTGTTTCCGTCGGACTACAGTTTGAGTGTCTTCAAGGCTAGAGTGAATAGGCTCTTAATAAACTAGTGCGCTTTACCATCAACGATTGCGTCACTGCTTACCATCAGGCAGGATTGCGGTCAAGCGCTGGTTTATAATTTGTAAAAAAAAAAAAAACTTTTATAAGAAATGAGTACTACCTATTTTTTATTTAGAAGAGTTTATTTGTTTACTTATTGTTTGACTAGGTATGTTGTTCGTTGTGTAGTGTACCTTTCAAAAGTTTGTTTGAATGTCTAATGTTTATTTTTATTGATTGAGTAGTAGATAATTACAAAAAATATCTCTAATAAAACTAAAAGTCTGCAAAAGTTTTGATTAACTTGCTTACATACTTAAATTGTTATGAACAATACACAATTATGATTAAAATAAGCAGCTGTTTTATTTCGTTGATATTTATTAACTTAAGGTATAAAATGATCCCTGGGATTAATTTACCCCTACCCCGGGAATCATTTTATACATAGGTGTGTATAAAATGATCCTTTACTTAACTTTAGCAAAAACCTCTAATACATAAAAATACTAATTAAATAATAAAAAATAAGTATGCAATTACAAAGTTAAATACATTCACTACCTCTAACAATAGAAAATTTTGCGATTTTGCCTTCAACTTTAGCCACAGTTAAGTTTTTTCCTTATGGGGATCATTATACCTCACCTTCCCCTAGATATAATTGACATGGCATGTCCTAGAGCCAAAAACTTCGAAGTCATGTGACATCTACCAACCCGCACTGGGCCAGCGCGGTAGATTACGGCCCACTCCCTCTCATCGAGAGGAGGCCTGTGTCCCAACAGTGGGAACATTATCTATACTAATATATAAAGCTGAAGAGTTTGTTTGTTTGTTTGTGCGCGCTAATCTCAGGAACTACTAGTTCGATTTGAAAAATTCTTTTTGCGTTGGATAGCCTATTAATCCAGGAAGGCTTTAGGCTATATAACATCCCACTATGACTAATAGGAGCAGAGCAGTAACAAAAAATGTTGCGAAAACGGGAGCTAACGCAGCCGTACATATTGCCAATAGGAGCTGTCAGCTGAGCATGACTAATTCCACGCGAACGAAGTCGCTGGCGGCCGCTAGTGTAAAATATAATTATTGAACTAAAATGTCCATAATGATCACTACATACTGTGAGTCCTTATATTGCTTACTATTGATTCCATGGAATAGGAGGTTGTCTTTTATTCAGGTTATAAACATTTACAAGTAAAAATGAAGTTTCTAGAAGACCACTATAACAAGGCTTACGTGACACCTTTTCAGAATAAACTCATGGAAAACGAATTTCTAGTAATACCACAGTATAAAAATCATACAGTAGGTCGACGCCTTTGATCTCGTGTAAAATGCCGACATCGTCTAGACAGTAACGCATCGGCCAGGGTTGTCACAAATAAACAATCTTTATGAATATTATTTATTTATTGCAAATCAACATCGATAGCTGTAATTAATTTGCTATTTTTACTAAGGGAACAACTCGAGACAGATTTAAGTTATTTAGATAGCATTTTCGTAACCAGCACCCCAATTCACCTCGGTATTAACACCCATATCATATTAATATACATTTAAATTGGCGCCGGCCATCTTGGATTTCAAAAAGGGTGGCTTTTTCGTAACAAGCACCCCAGTTATACTCAAAATTGACACTCATATCAAATTATAAAAAAAATGACGTCCGCCATTTTGGAAGTAAAAAAGGATGGCTTTTTCGTAACAAGCACCCCAATTATACTCAAAATTGACACTGATATCAAATTATAAAACAAACAAATAAAAAAACAAACACGCGTTAGCCTTTAATGATAGATACAGAACTACGAACATCGTTTTGTTCGCAGCTCGGGTGCCGCTTACCCGCGTCTCGTCCCTCACACCCCGCACGATTGCTCTGTCTAGACGTCTTCGTTGGACGACTGTACGATTTTTAGACTGTGGTAATACTGTGCCCACGATAATCTCTTTGCATAGTTACCGGTAGTACCCCAAAGGAAACCACAATGGATTTTGTATCTAGTAGTATTAAATCCAATGTTGAGTCACAGTTCCACGCCAGACTTCAGACGTTTCAGAAAAAAAAAAACAAAAAAAAAAAGACGTCTTGCCGCCAAGTGATTCGTTTGGTCGAGCAGTTGTGTTGCGATGTGTGCCGGGTACGATGTGCCTAATGTTGTTGTGTCGGGAGTTCGGTCGTGGATGGTCTCCTGAACAATCTCCCTCTGGCGCAACATCGTTGGTCGTGTTGTTGGGTTTAACATTGCATCACCTCGTTCAACTACCGTCTTCCTTCCAATTTACTCAGATTTTTCCCGTGAAAAGGCTTAATAAACTAGTGCGCTTTATCATCAACGATTGCATCTCTGCTTACGATCAGGCGGGATTGCTGTCAAGCACTAGTTTATAATTACTAAAAAATAAAAAAAAATGTAGGAAAACAAATTGTCATGAGATTTTATGTATTACATAACCATATTGTTTCCTAAACTAAAAATAGACAAAGTTACTTCTTTTAATATTACCCAGTGAAAGTCAAGTCTAAGTCGGTTCAGACATTTCGGAGAATAAACAGACAAACTAGATAAAACATCTTAATAGATAGGTATCGTATCATCATCAATCTTTTATCGTCCCACTGCTGGGCACAGGTCTCCTTTCATACAGAGAAGTACTGAGCGTAATCACCACGCTTGCTCAGTGCGGGTTGACGATTTCAGACTTAAAGTCTAGGTTCCCTCAAGATGTTTTTCTTCACCTTTTAATCAGTCATTGGTGTCCAAAATATACTTAGAAGGTATCCTATATACATACATACATAATTACAAGTTTACAATTTTCTGAAATTTAATTATTGCTTAAAACCAACTTACAGTTAGCGCTACTTGAATTCGGTAGTCAAAGAAATCGTAGATAGTATACATCGAGCGACAAGCGACACAACCAAGGCATCCACATTCAACTGATTGTGGTATTCGAGCCCTTAATGAAAACCGGCACGTATTTTGTTTATTTTGTCATTCTATTAATTAGGGACCTTGTTTACTATTTCAATACGACAAGTCTTAAATAAGCTTTGCACGAATGATCTTTTATCAGTTTAATTTATTTATGTATCCTCACTGAAAGTAAATTGCTATGACAACAAATTTTCTACCTACACGCACAAAACCATTTCATTTTCTCGTTCAGAATTTACTTACTTATATAAAAATTAAATCACTTACCTTCGAAAGCAAATTAATCTTAGTAAATCGCTTGATTCATAGGAGAATATGAAGTAGGGTTCATCCGGAAAATCTTTTGATGTTGTTCCCGGGATATCAAGCTCGAGAAAACTCGAGAACGCGAGAAATCATGTACCTATATAGAAATTAAATCGCATAAGCGTAAGTCCCCTCTTTGAGGAGTGGCTAGAGAAGGGCCGTGTCGCCCTCACCTTCCGCCTGACGCAGGTCCACAACGGACACGGCTGTTTCGGGAGATTCCTGTTCCAGATAAGGCGGGAGGAAACACCAGGGTGTCACCACTGTGTGGATCGATTGGTCGACGGCGCGTTGTGTTTCATGCGTGACTCAAAGAAATGTCAGCACTTCGTGACGGGGTTCACGAGGGCCGATGCTTCCTGGGCCTGGGTTGCGGGTTGGTTAAAAAATAAACCGTGGCCCTGGCGCACAGGCAAGTGAAGAAACACGGGTAGGTTTTAGTCAGTAAAAGTCTGACACGCTCTTCCGCTCCGCCCAGAGCGGGAGAGGTCATTTGATGATTTCCCATACAAAACAAAAAAAAAGAACAGCTCACCTTTTTATCTCGCTTCATGCGCGCTGTGGCATCGTTTTTACACGTTCATTAGTGTTTCTATTGTTAGAGGTAGTGAATGTATTTAACTTTGTAATTGCATACTTATTTTTTATTATTTAATTAGTATTTTTATGTATTAGAGGTTTTTGCTAAAGTTAAGTAAAGGATCATTTTATACACACCTATGTATAAAATGATCCCCGGGGTAGGGGTAAAATAATCCCAGGGATCATTTTATACCATAAGTTAATAAATATCAACGAAATAAAACAGCTGCTTATTTTAATCATAATTGTGTATTGTTCATAACAATTTAAGTATGTAAGCAAGTTAATCAAAACTTTTGCAGACTTTTAGTTTCATTAGAGATATTTTTTGTAATTATCTACTACTCAATCAACAAAACTAAACATTAGACATTGAAACAAACTTTTGAAAGGTACACTACACAACGAACAACATACCTAGTCAAACAATACGTAAACAAATAAACTCTTCTAAATAAAATATAGGTAGTACTCATTTCTATCAAATGTTTCTTTTCAATGTCATGAAGCAATAGAAAAATCAAATCTTAATTTAAAATGATTATTTTCTTGTCAAGAAATAGACCTATAGCTTTAATTTTTTTTCACGTTATGAAATTAATATAAAGGTAAATATCGCAAATGAAGTCGCCTTCATCGTCACTATCTCCTCCCGCACAAGCTGAAGCTTGTCCTCATTTAAGACACACAACGCACCTAATCCACCTTTTGCCTTTATTGTATTAGGAGTAGCTTGATAGCTACTGAAGTACAGAAGAGGCATTCGGTATCACTCTCTTCTTCTGAAGAATCTGATTCGTTTTGCGTCTTATTTGCCTTTTCCCTTTCTGCTTCTCTTTCCTTTCCCAACACCTTTCAATTTATCGTTCTGTTTGTTGGTCACCTTTTTTATGTTCTGTGTCTGTTTTCTTTTTGGCTTCAATGTATTTTTTGTAGTGTGTGCTGGTCAATACTGATGTGTCTACTCCATGGAGCAATACTCTTATTCGTTTTGCAGTCGCTCTTTTTCCAACTATCATTGGTGTTGGTCGTACTTTCCTGGCTGTAACAACACCAAAAGATGTGGATGGAAGACCAACAGCCAAGGCTGAAGATAATCTTTCAGAAGATTCTGATGCCGAGGTGTTTTCTGTAAAGGACTCTCTACTTAAAGACTTGCGGTTTTGTAAGGCAAACCATCTCTGACGGCGTTTAATGCCTTTTACAAATGTTCTTCAGGCCAATTTTGACGATTAGTTTTATGTAGGTAGGTATATAAATTCTCGGTATGATCTGTAAAAACAAAAAATACTAATGGGGTAAAATGATTCCAGGGATCATTATAAACACACGGAAAGGGATCATTTCGCCCCAAACACCAAATTCGAAGGTATCGATCAAAACATTACCCTTCGAATGCCGCGTACGGAGATCAAAATATCTTAAATATTAGCTAACTGTCGTTAATACCCGCAAATAAAACAACATTTCAATAAATACGAACATGTAAAAAGTAATGAAAGTCCAAAAACAAGCTTACCTTAGATCAGAGCCACACTTTTTAATATTTTTTTGATAAATTCACGCCAAGCGGTTGCATCGCCATAACACTTGGAGAGGCAACTGGCGGGGACGCGGGGAACATATTTAATGCTCATTTGGATAGATGGCACTAGTTATGTTTGATTCAAGGTGGGGGATCATTTGACCTCCAGGGATCGTATTACCTCACCTTCCCCTACTTACTCTATTTTAATTTTTTTCTTAGGTAGGTACCATTTTTATTTTATTTCATTTTTTTTTATAAATCGTTGCCCCACACTGGGAATTATTCCTGTATCGTGAAAAAATTTAAACTCACATCCACCAACAGCCAGACTCAGAACAACTACCTATAGGCTATACAAATATTTGTTCCGTGCGGGAATCGAACCCACGAAACGCAGCGCAGCAGTCAATCGCTCAGTCACTACGCTAACTACAGGGTTCGGCACTCGAAGTGTTACTAATTTTACGTTGCTATAGCAACTAAACTGTTTACAATATGGCGCCCATTTTTTCACATTCTTTAGTGTATGGTATTGTTAATAAACTAACAAAAGCCTACTATTTTTCGTCGTTGTTAAAAAAAGTTTTGCAGATGGAAGTCAAACGAGTGTCATTGCTTTGTATTTGGCTGGAAAATCGCAGGCAGCCATCGTTAATGAGCTAGGACATTTACATTTGAACAAAATGTTTGTGTATCGGACCATCACGCGTTACAATACGGGTAGCATCAAAAAACGCCATGGAGGTGGACATCCAACAACAGCAACATCATCAGCAATGGTTCGAAAGGTAAAGGCTAGAATTGAACGAAATCCACGACAAAGGGCAGTTAAATTGGCGAAAAGTCTTAATGTATCTGCCCGGAGCATAGGGTGCATATTAAAAAATAAACTTCAACTGAAGCCCTACAAATTACAAAAAGTGCAAGATCTGACACTTGCACAAAAGACAGTTTGTCTAGAAAGAGCTAAGAACTTAAAGCACTTGCACGTTGATAGCTTGCTTGAAAATTTGGTATTTTCCGATGAAAAATTTTTTACCGTTCAGCAATATGTGAACAAGCAAAATGATCGCGTATGGTTAAAGTGTAAATCAAATGACAATTTAGACCAACGAATTGCCTTGCGAAGGCAAGCACCAGCATCTGTGATGGTTTGGGCGGCGGTAACTGCCATGGGACGCTCACCTCTCGTTTTCATTGACCAGGGTGTAAAAATAAACCAGCAGATCTACCGTAAAAAGATTTTAAACGATGCTTTGTTACCTTGGGCACGTAAGCAATTTGGTAGAAATCATTGGACCTTTCAACAAGACTCGGCACCATCTCACAAAGCTCGTGAAACCCAAATTTTTTTACAAGAAAATGTTCCGAGCTTCATTTCTTCGCAACAATGGCCACCATATTCCCTGGACTTAAACCCAATGGATTTTTCCATATGGTCAAATCTAGAAGCCAAAGTGTCAACAAAAAAATATGAGACGGTCGACGCCTTAAAGATTGCGCTTCGCCGAGAATGGAACAAAATACCAGCAGACCACATTCGTGCAGCGTGTGAAGCCTTCTCGGTCAGACTCGATGCTGTTATCCGCGCTAAAGGTGGCCATATCGAACAATAGCTTCTTTTTTTATTTATTGTATATGTCTTGTTTCGATACTGAAGTTTTTAAATAAATATGCTCATGTTTAACAGAATTACAGCATTTTGTATTGGTAACACTTCGAGTGCCGACCCCTGTATATTAGTCAATAATAAATATGTAATAACGCTACGATTTTGAACTAACGACTAAAATAACCTAATGATGTCTCCAAGTTACAAATTTACGACGTGGCCGAATATAAATCATAGAGATATCAGTTTTACGCTTCGTTGTTTTACTAAATGAGAACTATCTCGTGTTCAGGTAGTTGGCGCAGGTCATTAGTATCAAATGCCTTGAGTTGGCAAATTGCGGAAAAAATCGCAAGTAACGAGCGCGAGTGATGTAACGCTATATTTTAGCGGGAACCGTCATAGCCATTTATCCTTACTTGTGTAGGTAACACTTGTGAAAGTATATTAAGTCTGAACACATAACATAATCAATGAACACATAACATAATAATGTTGCCACTGTTGGGTTACAGGCATCTTTTTTTTGTTTGGGGTCGGAAATCATCAATGACCTCTTCCGCTCTGGGCGGAGTGGAAGGGCGTGTCAGACTTTTACTGACTAAAATCTAACCATGTTTCTTCACTTGCCTGTAGGCCAGGGCCACGGTTTCTTTTTTAACCAACCCGCAACCCTGACCCAGGAGCATCGATCTTTGTGGACCCTGTCACGATGTGTTGATACCTCTTTGAAGCGCGCGTGAAACGACGCCTCGGTGTTGATTCGGGCCTGGTCCTAACCGGGGGGCGAGCTGCCCACAGCTCACCGCCCGCAAGCCCTCGCCTCCGGTGGCCGGGAGCTCGATGTTGTTTCCGACCAGGGCGTCTCCTGCGGCGGCGGAGAGACGTGAGGTAGAGGCGTGACGCCGCTGGGATTCCCGCTCCCTCATGCGCTCTACCTCCTCCTTTGCTAGCATCACTGTTTCGCAGAAGGAGGTGACGGCCTGCCATGCACTGTCGCTCCAAACCATGGCCTGGAACAGGGTCGGACGTGGGGCATCGCCGCCGATCGCCGCCACGAGGAGGTCTTAGGTTCGAAGCCCAGCAGGCGCTTTAATTCAGGTCTGAATTAATGAGATAAAATAAGCTTTGTGCCGGACTCGTATTTGAAGAATTAGGTAAGGTATTTATTTTATCTGAATTTTTTGATTCTTGTTTCGTCACCTGGCTACTTTGGATTCAGTGGAGAGGCGTGCGAAGAGGCTGATTGGC
Source organism: Sesamia nonagrioides (assembly GCA_017933935.1). Taxonomy (NCBI): domain Eukaryota; kingdom Metazoa; phylum Arthropoda; class Insecta; order Lepidoptera; family Noctuidae; genus Sesamia; species Sesamia nonagrioides. Next base: position 91,634 of record JADWQK010000456.1, on the reverse strand, counting down.
GTGCGAAGAGGCTGATTAGTGAGTGTGCAGGGAAATTACATGATTTAATTCCTCCGTCTCCGTTCCGCAATCGGATGACCCGTCGTACGGCGACTTTCCACCCTTACTTTGTTAACATCACTACGATCCGGACGAAGCGTTTCGCTTCCTCTATTATACCGCGTACATCGAGAGACTGGAACAATTTGCCAGCGGCGGTATTTCCGTCACACTACAATTTGAGTGTCTTTAAGGCTAGAGTGAATAGGCTCATAATAAACTAGTTGCGCTTTACCACCAACGATCGCATCACTGCTTACCATCAGGCGGGATTGCGGTCAAGCGCTAGTTTATAATTAAAAAAAAATAATTTAATTTTTTGATGCCCCTGTAGCAGTACCTATAAATACCACAAAAAGTAAACAACACGTCATACTGACGTCATACGAATTCTACATCTCGCAATCAGAGTTTACCGTGCCACTAGCATATATACAACTTCCCAATTTCAACCATTGGGCAAGTGGCTCACCAGACACAACACCAGTCTGGTCGGAGGATCCTCCCTTTTCTACGGAGGATGAGTGAACTTTAGTCCCGGTTCCTCATGCCTCCACACTTGTAGGTACATATTATTATTTTTAAACTTTTTAAATTATATAAATATTATTAACAGTCCTTATGTTCTGTTATTTTATACAATAATGTTCTCTCCGAGTGATGTTACACTATTTTGCGAGATATTTTCAGCAAAGCCCTTTTATTTTATACCCATATTGTAGGAGTGTGTAAATAATAATTAATCTGGCATCTGTGGTATGCGTCCATATTAAATTTAAAATTAGGACCCAAATAACCATGCATTACCTCCGTGGCGCAGCGGTCAACACGCCTGCCTGCGACGTGGAGGCCCCGGGTTCGAACCCCGGCCAGGTCATGATGGAAAACGATCCTTTCCTGATTTGCCTGGGTCTTGGATGTTTATCTATATATGTAACTATTATAGATATAGTATCGTTGAGCAATATATAGAAACAAAACAGGCCATATCCTAGCAGTTTTGCTGCAATATATAGAAACAAAACAGGCATTAACTATCCTAATAATTTATCCATGCATTTCCATTTTCCATCCTTGTTGCGTCAACGACGATTTAAATAAGAGCGGGCTTCTCTTAACTCGTGCTGGTGGCGCCTCTCTCAAGAGTGCCAAGAAAAAGAACAAGCTCATACGACGCCGCGTGTATTCTAAATAATTCCGAATATCTGATTTTCTAAGGGCTTCACTGGCCAAATAAACCCTCAGTTTCCATATTGGTGGTGTGTCTGTGCTTGACGAGTGTAGACAGTGAACAAGCAGCATCAAGTCCACATAAAGAAGATAGCTGACCGGCCGGCGCCTGCCCCGTCGTTGGTGATTCCTCTTTCCTGTCCTGTTGGATCCAGGTTAGTGCTTTGCATGTTTGTTTTCCCTGCTTTGAGACCCTGGAGTTGATAGGAGAATGCAGTGACCCTTCCAGAAAGCAGCAACATTAAATATGGTGCCTCCTGTGAGGAGTCTTCCTCGCGTAATTATTTCAAAAATACCTACTATCGGAAATTAAATCTTTCCATTCTCGTTATTACGTTAAATACGTAATCCCAATTATAATTTATTTGTATACTTACCTACTTAAGGCAATTTCAATTTGCCTTTCAAGTTCTAAGTGTCTAAATAAAACCTAGGTCATTCCATGATACCTAGTTATTGTTTCTTATTTGAGACCGGTTGACTATTCAATCGTACATTCATACCTCGTTAATTCCCTTGTAATAAGCTGCATTTATTTGTATTAAATAACAAATTGCATAAATTACTTTTAAAAAAACGTGAGTTCGAAGTTTCTCGAATTTAGTACCGAGGTACCTACAATCGTAGTACTTGTCTCCGGCGGGAGACGGATTAGCTTCGAACTACCTCAAAGTCAAAACTTATATTCTAACAAATAACTTTGAGACGTGTGTGCTTGTATTTCATTCAATACGTTCGCGCGTGCATTGCTGCCTACCTACCGGCTTACGTTTTTTCCGTTTTACCTACTTTTATAACTTTTATCTTTTTGAGCGTGCGGATATCGTATACCAAGTGAACTATGAGCGAAGTGGAATTAATAACCGCTATTAAAAGGCGGGAATATGAGTTTACAAGTATGCAGATACTTTACGATTTAGCCAAAACAGTTAAAGAAACTAAAACTAAATTTGCAGCTTTTCGAGCTAAGTACAAAAAGATTGACGAGATTCGTAATAGATTTTTGGAATGCAACGATGATGTTAACCAGTTGCAATTAAAGCTTAAACCTTCGTTTGTTATCGATCATAAAGTGTTACTGTCATTCGATGAATTGTATTACTGTGTTATTGAGTTTGCGAATTCTCTCGATGCGAGCGCAGGTAGCGACTGTCGCCCGGAATTAGGTCAAGGTCACGTGCGTTCGCAAGTGAAGTTGCCTAAGCTGGAACTTCCAAAGTTTGATGGTAATATAGAAAAGTGGCAAACATTTAAAGATAGTTATACAGCACTTGTTCATAATAATAGTTCATTATCCGACACTGAGAAATTTCACTATTTGCTGTCATGTTTATCTGGTTATGCACTGACATTAGCGAAGGGCGTGCCTGTGACATCGGCAAATTATTCAGTGGTTTTTGCAACTTTACTGGACAGATATGACAACAAGCGTATTCTTGCAACAACTTATTTAGAAAAAATAATTAAAATTAATCCCATACAAAAACCATCTTTGTCTAACTTATCTGAGTTATCTAACACACTTTATGAATGCGTTAGTGCCTTGCGCGGTTTGTGTATTGATGATTTATGCGAATTTATTTTATTCTACATTGCGTCTAGGCCTTTAGATACAGAAACAAAAAAAAGGTTTGAATTACAAAACACTGAAGAAATTCCGAAATTTAATAACTTCATTACTTATTTACAAAATTACATAAAAGTATTAGAAGTTAGCCAACCAATTAATATTCCATCATCAAATTCTACAAGTACACAAAATCGGCCTAATACAAATAAAGATTATTTATCGCGTCAACCAAAATCATCTCTAATTTCTTCCAACAATAATAATAAAGTTAGTCAGTTTGTTTGTGTGTGTTGTAATGAAAATTATTCAATCTACCGTTGTAGTAAATTGCATTCTATGAATATGACACAGCGACAACAATTAGTTAAAGATTTAAAATTATGTCAAAACTGCTTAAGGCCGGGTCACACTGTTACCGATTGTAAATCTAAGTCAACATGTTTCATTTGTAATGCAAAGCATAATACTTTGTCATTACAATGCGTAGGAAATGAAAAATAGCTAAATTAATAGATTTCTTCTTTCGAAAACCTTTTTGTTCGTCGACTAAAATGTTTTTATTTTCTAGGTAACTGTATAACCGACAGTAAATGACCTTTTCGATTACTTTTGAAAATATTGGTACCAACGCCACTGGTCTATAATTTTTCATTACTGTTTTGTCTCCTTTTTTATACAACGGTTTAATAATGGATATTTTTAGCAAATCTGGAAAAACTCCTTGTTCAAAGCACAGATTTATAATATGTGATAATGGAAAACAGATAACGTTATGCACATTCTTAATGATATTTGTTGTTAAATTATCATAACCAGTGCTATTAGTATTTTTTAAAGATCTTATAGTATCAGAGATTTCTTTCGGCGTACATGGATTTAAAAACATCGAGTCTTTTAATCTCTCAATTTGTGATACATTATTATCCTTATGACATGGGATAATCTGATCAATGAAAAAGTCATTAAATGCATTACAAATGTCTTCAGTTTTTGTTATTTCTGTACCAAGGTGTAAAATTTTTGAAATAGGTTCTCTAGGGAGTTCTTCGTTGTTATTATTTATTACTTTCCAGGTTGCTTTGCATTTATTGCTGGACGTTTTGATGAAATGGTTATTTTGCGTATATTTAGTAAATTGTATAATCTTTTTATATCGTTTTGAATAGGAGATATAACGGTATTTATTGTTTTCAGTTTTAGTATTCCGGTATATCCATAATAAATGACGTTTGATTTTACTGCATTTTTTTATGCCTCGAGATAACCACTTCTGTTTTTTATTTACTGTCCTTTTTATATCCTTTTTTGGGAAACATAGATTATAAAATAATTTGAATGTATCTAAGAAACACTCATAAGCAATATTTGGATCTTTTATTTCGTATATTTCACCAAAACTCAGGCTACCAATACATTGTACAAATTTGTCTATTAAATCTGGAGAATAATCTACTATTTTTGTTTTCCACGAGTGTATAACACAAGACTTTCTTACATTACATTTTAAAATTTGTGCAGTGTGATCTGAAAGTGCTGTTTCTATTATTTCCCCATTATTACTGCGATCATTATGAAATATATTGTCTATGCAAGTGCCGCTAGATAGACGGGTAGGTTCATTAGCTAAAATTTTTAGATTATATCCTTTGACTAAGTTTACAAGTGTTTTAGTATTTATGTCTTGTTTTAGTATATTTATGTTAAAGTCGCCACAAAGAATGATTTTTTTATTGGATTTACTACGTGTTGTTTGATGTAGTAAATTTTCTAATTTTTCAAAAAATAATTGAAAATGTATTTTCGTATTAGTACTTTTTGGCACTCTATATACGCAAATTATTATGATATTATGTTTTTTTAGTTGAATTCCGCAACACTCAAAAATGTTTGGTATAGAGATTTTTTTACTTGTGGCATCACTTCAAACTCGTGAATGTTTCTGACCAATATGCAAGAACCTCCTTTTCTATTATTCCTACAATAACTGTCAGCTAATCTATAGTTAGGAATTGTTAATATTTTATTATCACTTATTACCATATTATGTTCGGTTATACACAGGACATCTATCATCTTGTTTAACCTAGACCGTTCTTCCAATATTACAGTTAACATATCTGCCTTATTAATCAAACCTGATATATTTTGGTGCATTACATACAATGAGTTATAGACGAAAAAAATTTTGATTTATTTCCCGATCAAACTTATTTAACGGTGTACTTTGAGAAACATTTGTTATTTTTTGTTTACGCGAATAAGAAAAGTAATCCGTAATGGTTCTTTGTTGTAAATTCACTTTACGACTGTTAACTAAAGTGCCTTGTGTAAAATAAATGTTTGTTTGGCGCTGAATTATATTTTTCTTAGGAATAAATTTTTTATTATAATCAATTGTGTCAATGATTAAATTGATTTTGCTACTAATTAATTTTAAATACGCATATCTACTATGAACATTCTTATGGTTAATGAAGTTACAATTATCAAATTTTTTTGAGACACATTCAATCATGTTATTCAGTTTGTTTTCATTTAAATATCTGTTTTCACATGTTTTCAACAAAATTACCGATGCTTTAATATTTTTTAATATACAGTAAAGTTCATGCGACAGTTTCTGCGGATCTTTATCTTCTTCACCCACATATAGCACTAATTTATCTTGTTCATTTAACTGAAGAGAGTTACAGATATTGGATATGAAGTCAGTAGTCGTATCAGGATAAATCAGGCCCTGTACAATATATTTCTCATAGCATGAGTTAGTTCTGGAGCGTATTAGTTCTGATGCTATTCCTCGGCACTGGTTTCCACCAACAATAACTATCCTTCTCGGTTGTCTTATATTTAAGTTCTTTTTTTTATCATTTGTTTCATCCTTTCTAAAGAGTTCCTCATCACAACATTCGTTCAGATTTTCCGCCGAAGTATTTATTCCAGAGTGTGACATATAAGCGTTCTTTATGGTTACATCATTTTCTTGAAAATATTTTTTTAAAGAGTTATAATCATTGGTGACATTTTTGATATCCTTCTCAGCAAGAACTAATTTTTCCTGTAAGGTGGTTACTAATGCTTGTAATTCTGCGATTATGCTTGTGTCTATGCGGGGTTGGTGAGCAGCTTGGAATAAAAGCGAGCTCCTTTTCTTTTTAGTTGAACCTGTTGGGCTACTTTCCATGAGTGCAGATGAGGTACACAGAGATTTTAATACTTTAATTTCCGCAGTTAGTTTTTTGACTTGTTCCTGTAAATTATTATTATCCAATATAACATTTTCCAGCTCATTCTCTGTACTCTCCAATTTGACAGTTAGTTGATCTATCGTATCTTGCATTTCTGTTAGTGAGGTATTAATTTTTGTACCGTCTAAGCTTTTCGATAATTTATTTGGAGAGGTGTCAGCTTCATATGATGTTTCGCAATCTGTTAGGATATGGGAGTCGTGCGTGATGGACGATTTTTTCTTATTTTCGGTATATCTTTCAGGTGGCGACTGCTTGGCTGATATCGGTTTGTTTCTCATAGTTATATTAGACGCATCTGTATTTTTTGAAACTGTTTTCTTAATGCACATCTTACATTGCCATTTCTTCTTAGACTCCTGGCTCATTAGTCTATATGTTTGTTCCGGGTAGCCATCGCAAGCGGGTTCAAATCTATTGTTACAAACGCAGCATAATGCAGTATTTCGAACATCAACAGTATTTTTACATCTATAGCAAACTACCAGCGCTGCCCTCTTGGGGACATTACTGTTTGAGAACTTGGCTTGCAGTTTGGAGGCTGACATTTTAGTACAATGACCCAAAGCTAGATGGCGAAAGTAATATTGATTCGAATTCGTACCACTACTCGACAATAGATGTCGCTTTTATAAATATTTCCTGGTTAAAAATAATGCTGGGTAACGGCTGGACAAAGTCAAATTTTCAAATATATATTGTTACGAATGGACCTTATGTCGATGGCATAAGGTTCAATATCGCGTGACATGCAGTGTGTCACTTTTAAGTCCTATTCCTCCAGATCTAGACATTTTCTAGGTACAATAATAAAACGCATTACTAGACTTAGGATGGCCTATCGAATGGTACAGGTCTCAACAGTTTTGTCAACAAAGTGTCGACATCGAAATTTCTAGAATCCCGTTTCCGGGAATTATCGTAGGTACTTACTTGGCCGGTGACCTCGAAGTTATGCAGTATTATTATTACGTCTAGAGGATTCTGGAATGTTCGATCAGCTGGGCTATATATGTCGTCGCGACGCCGGCGCACAGTCAGTCTACACTCGACTAGCGATACGAAAACAGCGACAGTTAAGAAGCGATCTTTGAGAATACCTACTGCGACAACTGTAACGAGAACTGTGAGTACTACGTAAAGTAACATCTGTAGAGTTATTGTGTGTTTACGACACGGACTTCGTGGACGTAAGGGAGGACTTCGGTGCAACGTCAGCGACATTCTACTTGTCATTGCCTACAATCGACTGTACCTTCGTTGCCAATAAACTTCGTAACCCTTAACCGGCGTTTAAGTACCCCTAGCCCGTAACAATATGTAGTATTTTAAAAGTAAAGTTATTGTTTAAAGTTGTTGTTTACACAGCAAAAATTATCAGTAAGTTGGCGGTATTTTTATTAAAATTTTATAAAACTTGGTATATTTGTCCACAGTGTTCATATAGTTTGGATAACCCTCTCACTTGATTGTTCCACTTAAATGTTCACTTCAAAAAGCTAAGCCTCTCAAGTATGAGTGCGCGGGTTCGATTCCAGGTCAGGCAAGTACCAATGTAACTTTTCTAAAGTTATATGTACCTTCTAAGTATATCTTGGACACAAATGACTGAAGGTGAAGGAAAACATCTTGAGGAAACCTGGACTTTATAAGTCTGTAATCGCCAGCTCGCATTGAGTAAGCGTGGTGATTACGCTCAATCCTTCTCTGTATGAGAGGAGACCTGTGCCCAGCAGTGGGACGATAAAAAGGTTGATGATGATGATGATTGGAACTAAATAATATGAGAAAACGTACGTACATGTTAATTTCTCGACAACCCGAGAAGACCCGAGAAATTAGCCTCGAGAATTCTCGAGACCCGAGAAATTGAAAAGCTCGAGAAATCATGAATTAATCATAAATTATGAAGTGAGCCGAGGGAAATAATTTTTTGGGAGTACATATTAAATCAAACGGTAAAGTGCAAGCCAAGTGCTTTTAAAAGCAGTGCTGATTGGTAGCTCTTACTGTCTGATGTTTACCGGAAAATCATTAACCCTTTTATTTGTCCGTCTGGTCCGCCCGTATGAAGTGCTCCTGATTTTTCGGTATGAAAAGTAAGGACCATGCTTGTGTGGAGGACCATAAATCAATATCATGTACCCAATTAAATTCGTTTGGCGACTTTACCATTTAGGGTGGCAGGTGACATTGACAACATAAGAACTGAACATGTTTGGCCGGATATAAAATAAAGGCTGTTGGTTAGAAAAGAGCGAAAAATATTCGCCAATTATTGAAAAAGAAAATGCAATTCCACTATTGCTATTTCACTTTGTAACCGAGAAATGAAACATCGCAGGAAGGTTTTAGGAATCATATACAACTGCAGGTCTGCTACATTTTACAAATTTGTCAGTCCAACACGATTCCATTGTTATTCCGTTGTCCTTGTGCTAAGAATTAACTATGATAGATCAATTATCGGTCAGTCGTCTTGTAACGGAATGGTAATAGGATGAAATTGCCGTATTTCAATTGTTATAAAACCCGATCATAAAATTATTTTTTAAAAACAACTACTCAATTTGAACATTCATTAATATGGAGGGAAGTGTCAGTGATTGACCACTGGGAAGTCATAATGACGTCATTTTGTTAGTAGATTATTTATTGACCGACTTCAATAAAAACTTTTTTACAAAAAAACAACCGACTTCCAAAAACCACTACAAAGTGAAAAAAACTTTTTTACAAAAAAATAACCGACTTCACAAAACTACTTCAAAGTGAAAAATAACTAATTTCGGAAGTCGGTGTCTTTGGTTTTGTATATTTTATTTGTTTTGTTTTTTGACACCGACTTCCGAAATTAGTTATTTTTCACTTTGTAGTGGTTTTTGGAAGTCGGTTATTTTTTTGTAAAAAAGTTTTTATTTTACACTTTTTAGTTGTTAAAAGTACTATGTATTCAGTCGCATCCGGTCAAACTGGAAGCTGACGCAAATATAGTTGGGAAACGACGTAATTTTGTTTACTTTAATTTTTACCCGTAAGTATTCCCTCAACTGCCTATCATTATCAAATTTACTGCAGACCATTATTTTAACCCAATGGGTGCTAAGGTCTCATCAATATACCTAAATGAATGAAGTCCGACCACAAAGTAGCTACTGTAAACCGTTGAGGAGTTCCCGGAACTGGCCTTTGTCTTCATCATCAGAGCTCCTATGACAATCACAACCCATCTAGGTGTAAAGTTCTTATCAATACAAATTAATCGAGCCCAAACACAAGGTAGCTGCTGTGAATTGTTGAGGAGTTCCTTCGACTGTCTCCCAGCTCCATCATCAGATCTACTCCAGACCTTTATTAAATTGTAGTGCTTTAAAATACTTAATGAAAATGCTAAGAAATGCTAGTCGCCCCTGCAATTTTTTAAAGTTCCCCTTGTTTTCTCTGGTCTTCCACCATCAAACCCTGATATCCTTATCATGGGACCACCTTGGGAACGTCTTCTTTCCAACAGAAAAAGAATTATGAAACTCGGTTCATAAACGACGAAGTTATGCGCGAACAAACATAAAAAAAAAAAGCATATATACGGTCGAATTGAGTAACCTCCTCCTTTTTGAAGTCGGTTAAAAAGGAAGAGGTTACTCAATTCGACAAGATTCGACCGTATATATGCTTTTTTTTTGTTTGTTCGCGCATAACTTCGTCGTTTATGAACCAATTTTGATAATGCTTTTTCTGTTGGAAAGAAGACGTTTTCAAGGTGGTCCCATGATAAGGATATCAGGGTTTGATGGAGGAAGACCAGAGAAAACAAGGGGAACATTCAAAAATTGCAGGGGCGACTAGTGCATTTCTTAGCATTTTCATTAAGTATTTTAGAGCAATACAATTAAATAAATGTCTGGAGTAGATCTGATGATGGAGCCGGGAGACAGTCGAAGGAACTCCTCAACAATTCACAGCAGAAACCTTGTGTTTGTGCTTGAATAATTTGTATTGACAAGAACCTTACACCTACATGGGTGGTGACTGTCATTAGGAAGCTGATGATGATGACAAAGGTCAGTTCAGGGAACTCCTAAATGATTTACAGTAGTTACCTTGTATTTGGACTCAATTCACTTATATTGATGAGACCTTTGCACCCATTGGGATAAAATAATGGTCTGCAGTAAATTTGATGATGAAGACCATAGGCAGTTGAGGGAATACTTACGAGTAAAAATTAAAGTAAACAACATTACGTCGTTTCCCAATTATATTTGCGTCAGCTTCCAGTCTGACGGGATACGACTGAATACATAGTACTTTTAACAACTAAAAAGTGTAAAATAAAAACTTTTTTACAAAAAAACAACCGACTTCCAAAAAGCACTACAAAGTGAAAAATAACTAATTTCGGAAGTAGGTGTCAAAAATGAATATAGAAAACCAAAGACACCGACTTCCGAAATTAGTTATTTTTCACTTTGTAGTGGTTTTTGGAAGTCGGTTGTTTTTTTGTAAAAAAAGTTTTTATTTTGTTAGACGAAAATTGTCAAAATCAATCATTATGAGATCACAGATCGACAATTCTGCTACTATCGTCGTACAGACTAGAGCCCCTGATTGTTAGCCGAAGTCCCGGCGACTCTGTATAGTCTAAACTATAAATAAACAGGCAAACAAGCTTGTTTTGTTTCCGCTATATCTTCCTCATCTCCTAACCTAACTCGCAACTGTACTGGAGTCGGCTTCCAGTTTTAACCGGATGCAGCTCATCATCATCTCAGCGTTAATCCCAGTCGCATCTGAAACTTTTTTAGCTTTGGTGTCTGGGATCCTCTTTTACCAGTCTAACATCTGATTTTGGCTAAACTTCCATATTTTCCGTGAAGCGACTGCCTTCTGGCTTCTACATCTCGAAGGCGATATCGAAGCATTGCAGTTAGACCACTTGTTGGACTATTTAGGGCTCCAACAACCCGTAACGACTGCCATTAGATGTTCTTGTGGCAACCGGGACCAACGGCTTAACGTGCTTTCCGAGGCACCACCATGGTCTGGTCGTGCAAATATTCATATTCATGCACACGAATATTTGCGCTGCGCGGGATCTAAACCGCGCCTTCTTGCGTAGCGGCCGCGTTAGCTACTGCTACGCCATGGAAGCTGTCTGTCTTTTAAGCGGATGCTACTGAATACTAGTATTTTACATGGAGCGAATACTTATATGACCTCCACAATCCACTCACTGGCTAATACGACACCTATTGGGGAGACTAGTTGGCACTTTCGGGGTCCAGACTACTCGTAACGACTGTGAAAGATCCACAAATCACGGCTGGGACCAACGACTAAACGTGCTTGGTCCAAAAGTGGTCCCATCTATAGACCATCCGTGGCAAGAGGAACTTAGCGTCATCGATCGACCTAAATTCCCATTATTTAGAACGTTTACATCACTGGTTACCATCAGGCGGGGTTGCGGTCAAGCGCTTGTTTATAATTTACATAAAAATAAACGTTCATAATCTAGTCGCAGTGTCATTCCGGCGACAAACAAATGTCACAAGATTGTCAAAATGTCGGTAATTTTTTTTATACCTTGCCCCACACTAGAAATTTCTCCTGTATTGTGGATGCGTTTGCAAACATATAAAGTCACATACACAAACAGCCAGATCCGGAACAACTGTAGGCAAAACAAATACATATATGTTCCGTGCGGGAATCGAACCCGCGACACGCAGCGCAGCAGTCGATCGCTCAGCCACTGCGTCAATCGTGTCGTCAAATTAGAAGTATTATTTGCCAGATGGAGACTGACAGCCTCTGTGGCGTAGCGGTAGCGGACGCGGCCGCTGCGCAAGAAGGCGCGGTTTCGATCCCCGCACAGTGCAAGTATTTGTATGCATGAATATAAATATTAGCACTGTTCTGGTAGTGCCTCGGAAAGCACGTTAAGCCGTTGGTCCCGGTTGCCATACGAACATCTAGTGGCAGTCGTTACGGGTTGTTGGAGCCCTCAAAAGTCCAACAATTGGTCTAACTGCAATTCTTCGATGTCGCCTTCGGGTTGTGGAGGCCAGACGGCAGTCGCTTCACGGAAAATGTCTAAGTTTAGCCATATCAGCAGTTGGACTGGTAAAAGCGGACCCCAGACTCCAAAGCTGAAAAGGCTTCGGATGCGACTGGGATTAACGCTGTGATGATGATGATGATGATTTGCCAGATGGAGACTGACATCAGAGTGTGAACGTTCTTAAAATTACGAGAATCACCAACTGTTCTTGTGAATCAGTCACAATCAGTAATGTTCTTATCAACAGGAAAAAAATGAGCATTAATAATACAATAATAGAATAGCTTCCTATCTAATTAGATCGATCCCTTAGGAGATCAGATATTGTATTGTATGTGTACAAATGAGGCCAGTCCTTCATGGCTTTATATTGTATTTGTTTTATATTGCATCTCAAACGCAATTTCCTCAAGTACTGCCCGATTTTTCCGTTCAATAGACAATAGAAACCATCAAACAATGATTGATATATTGAGAGCTTGGTTTTTATCTCACCACACATCATAAACCATTCATCATTTTAGGCTCATTTAATGTCACAGTGAGTTCTTACCGATGAGATAGGCGTTTCTGTATTGATTGATAACATTGTAAAATACTTCAAACAATATTAATACCGGAGGAAGCTTAGCCTGTAAACAGTTCTTCTCATTTTGCAATGTCACAATCGGATTTATCAATTAGACGCGTAACTTCAAGTTACCTTTAAAATAAGTAAAACGTTAATGTTGAACGTTATTTTAGTAGTTTTCATTATTAGTGAAGCTACTAAAATAATTCTTAAATTATATAAGTTTCAAATAAATTAAGTCTACTTTTTCAGGTTACACTGAAAGGCTTTGCAGATCCAAGCCTTTCAGTGTAAAAAATAAGCTGTTAAAAAAATGAGCTTGATAATTTTATCACAAAAAAACCAAGCCAAGAACGTCCACGCTCAGTGTAGGGTTCCGTAGACACACATCTGTTTCAATAAGTGTCCTCACATTATAGATAAGAGTTTGAAAAAATATGTACGTAGTTGTTACATTGAGTAGACATACGAGTACTAAATATGGAATCCTTCAAACAACTGACTTCCAAAAAGAAGAACATTACAAAGTTATAAATAACTAATTTGTTAAGTCGGTGGCAAAAACGAACATATAAAATCAAAGACACTATGATCATGACATGTATATTCGTTTTTGCCACCGACGCAGGTCTGTTCGTGTGTGGAGTACTGCAGCCACATTTGGGCTAGTGCTGCCAAAAAATGCTACCTGGATTCGGTAGAGAGGCGTACGAAGAAGCTAATTTGCGACTCACATCTAGGAGTGTTCGCGGGAATTGCATGACTTAATTCCGCCATCTCCGTTCCAATGTCGGACGACTTTTCGAATGGCGAGTATCTATCCTTACATTATTGACACCACTACAATTCGAACGAAGCGTTTCGCCTTGCCTTTTATATCGCGTACATCGAAGGACTGGAACAATTTGCCCGTGGAGGTCTTTCCGTCTGACTAAAATTTAAGTGTCTTTGAGGCTGGAGTGAATAGGCTTTTAATAAAATAAAACGCTTTACCATCAACGATTGCATCACTGCTTACCATCAGGCATGATCGCGGTCAAGCAGTAGTTAAGTTAATTAAAAGACTGTTGCATCAGCATGACAAGTGTAAGTAAGTGGTTGTCCAATGTTAAGCTTCTATGCTGTAAATCATTGAGGAATTTCCTACACTGTCTATGGTCTTCATCATCAGATTTACTGCAGTCTTTCATTGTAACCCATATGGGTGCAAAGTTCTCATCAATATAAACGAATCAAGTCCAAACACAAGGGTCATCATTGTCTGATGATAAAGACAAAGGCCATAATGACAGTCACAACCCACCTAGGTGTAAAGTTTTTATGAATACAAATTAATCAAGCATAAACACAAGGAAGCTGCTGTGAATCGCTGAGGATTTCCCCTGACTGTCTCTCGGTTTCATCATCAGATCTACTGCTGACCTCCATTAATAACCTATACCTATAGATTCTGAGTTCTCATCAATAAATAAAAAAAATAAAAAATATACATACGGACCAATCACACAGATTGAGCTAGCCCCAAAGTAAGTTCGAGACTTGTGTTATGGGATACTAACTCAACGATACTATATTTATAATAGATACATATATAGACAATGACGAAACAAACAATGTAAACGAATGAAGTCCAAACATAAGTTAACTACTGTAAACCGTTGAACTGGCCTTTGTATTCATCATCAAACCCCTAATGACAATCTACGACAGACCTTCATTAGATTGTAGTGCTTTTAAATTATTAATGGAAAACTTACTAATGCTTTAGTCGCCCCTACGATTATTGAAAGTTCCACTCGATTTCCTTAGGCTTCCACCCTGATTTTGCTATCATGGGACCTTAGTCGAATTGAGTAACCTCCTCCTTTTTGAAGTCGGTTAAAAAAGGACTGTGATAACTAAAGAAAGAGTTATAGAACCCAATTACACACGGAAACTTCAAAAAAAAGTTATCTATTTGAGTCCCCCCACAAGTTGTGGGAAGGGGTTGTAACAAGGTGTGATAACTAGCGTCATTTAATCTTTTAAATACTGTAGTATTGCTGTTACTACAATAATACAAGAACTGTGCGACAGTCAATTATTTATAAATCCTTTTGCAACACTATTGGGCCATTTGCATGATCTGCAAAAGACTAATTAATCTTCACATGGTTTAAATAAAAACACAGTGCTCAGTTCCAGTAATTTCATTATTAAATTATACATCAGCACTTTTTATAATCAAGTTAAAATTTCAGTGACAACCCTGAAAACGTATCCAAAGGCCTTACAACTTACTAATACTTGAGTATTATATCTGTGACAAATATATTTTTTTCTTTCATATTCAGTAGCAGAGTATTACCCAAAAATATCGGTAAAATGTATGTAATTATATTGAAATGGATAGGTACGACAACAGAAATGAAAACTGAAATCATTATTATGCATTTATTACCATTGTACCAATCTATACCAAGAGAAAACTTCTTTAGCGAAGTTGAGTACTTTAGTTGGATGGAGAAAAAGCATTGAATTCGCGTGAGACCGACACAGTGATCTTATTTTGTTTTTTACTTTTGTATATTCTGTGTTTTTTAATGATTTAAGCGTAAAATACAACCCCTTGTCGAACCAGGCCGGATCCTTACCAGACGGCGAGCTACCGTGAGCCGCGCCTATTTGGCCGAGAATTCGCTACTGTCTCTGGACATCTAGCGCGTCTAGGAGCGCAGGAATAGCCTCACCCTTACTCGGTCTGCTTCCTCCTGTGCGAGCGGCTTTGTAGGAAGAGCTAACGGCTTCCCATGCACACTCGCTCTAGACCATAGCCGGCGAACGCGGAATTTCGCTGCCGCCGATAGCCGCCACGACGACACTACGGAGCTCTGCCTGTGCTAAGCAGACCTCGACCATGAAGCCGCCATGGCGCCTCTCTAACACCTAATTGACGCCTTTATGATAAAATCAATCAGACTTAGTAGGTAGTACAATCAGTTAATACCATGGTATTATCAGCTCTTATGTCAGTGAGATATTGGAGTGAGGGAGAGTACACCTGAGCCTGCACACACACTTTAATATCTTCCGCATCGAAGGCTGCTCTCGGCTGAGATTGGCCGTCATGGCCTAAATTCTAAAGACAGAAACATAATGCTATCAACATAGTAGCTAGTTTCAACTTTAGAATCGAAATGGAACAGAAAATCATTATCAAAATCACAATTCTTACTGCTAACGTTCGTAGTACGTATACCTATATGGAGAGTTAGAACGTCGTCGTAGTCAATGTGTTTCTGATTGTCCCGTAGGCAGATTCGTATATTTTCAGAGCTAAGAGATATTTGCTTCGAGTCTAGATGTTCGTGGGTGTAATTTATGTGTGTACATAATTGCATTCATTAATCAAACATTCATACCAATCCGCTGCTAGAATTCCTTTCAAGCGTGTAAAAACATCAGCCCAGCCAGCGAATCCATTTACCCTAAATTTTTTATTCATTTGCGATTTAATTCGTAATTCCTAAAGCTATAAGGTGGGTTGAAGATCAGCCTGGAAAACGTATGTCAAGTAGGTATCATATCTGTGACAAATAAATGTTGTTTTTCTTTCATATTCAGTAGAAAATTCATACCCAAGAATATCGATAAAAATTATATTATTACATACATAGGTAATATACCTATGTATGTAATAATATACTTTTTATACAATTAAGCAGCAGTAATATGCAGCTAAGCAGATCGTCCAGATTTAAGTTGCAAAATCTGATAATTTTAAATCAAAACGAAGTGTATCTAACAGCTTATTAAAAATAGAGAAACTTGGTTCAAAATGTACATTTCGTATTCATTCATCCATACTAATACCTATTATCAATGCGAAAGTATCTCTGTCTGTCTGTCTGTCTGTCTGACTGTCCGGCTTACACGCCAAAACTACTGAACCGATTGTAATGAAATTTGGTACACAGATAGTCTAGAGCCTGAGAAAAGACATAGGCTATATAACATCCCGCGAGCTAACGCGGACGTACTACACATTGCTCCCATTATTTTAACAGGCGCTTATTTTATATCAAATTATATCTCTTTAATTTACGAAAACCGCAGCGTGCTGTAAACTGAAGTCCACGCGGACGTCGTCGCAGGCAACAGCTAGTTGGATATAGAAAAGTGTTCATTTTGAACCCTTACTTAAATTACTTTCATAGATAATAATATGCCAACGGGCCACCTCCATTCTGACACGTGTTCACCTCAACATAATACGAACAATAATGAGAATGGATCAAAGTTCACGTCAGTAGGTAAAATCGGAACTGCTTATAACTTTATTATTTATGCTTTCACTTCCCAGAATTTCTGGGAAATGTCTTGACAGGATCGGACGTGAACCAAAATTGTGGGAAAACGTCGTGGTTGTCAGATTGATGCATGAGTTCGTGTTTTTCTTTGTACTCGCACCATCAATCTTACAGATCTATTAACGTCGTCTTTAGCGTTCCTCCTAATTATCCGAGCAAACTCTCTAAAATCCCCGGAGCTTATATGGAGCAAGGATACACAACATGATATTAAATTGTTTTCTTAATGCTCACACAGTAGCTGTACTCCGAGCTAATTAGATCTTATTTATACAGAAATAAGCTATTTAATGTTTCTTCATTCTAAACATCAATTATGTTGTTAATTAAAGTAGCACAATTTGATAAAACTTTATCAAATAAATCGACATTTTTCCAGCCTGCTGTTGTTATCTATGGACTCATATTCGTGATGTTTTTTTTTTTTTTAATAACACTGCCTCACTCTAGGAATCACTCCTATATCGTTCGTTTACAAGTTTACAAACATTAAAAGATACATACACAAACAGCTAGACCCGCAACAACTAGGTACCTGTAGGCCATACAAATATTTGTTCTGTCCGGGAGTCAAACCCGCGACACGCAGCGCAGTAGTCGATCGCTCAGCCACTGTACCAACCGTGTTGTATACATTATTTGATTAGGCAACAGTATTCCACATTCAGCAATACAACATAGTATGTTGTACTCTACTTTGAAGTCGTGGTGGTCTAGTGGTTAAAACACCAGCCTCTCAAGTATGAGTGCGCGGGTACACTTGTACTTACCAATGTAACTTTTCTAAAGTTATATGTACTTTCTAAGTATATCTTGGACACCAATGACTGAAGGTGAAGGAAAACATCTTGAGGAAACCTGGACTTTAAGTCTGAAATCGCCAATCCGCATCGAGCAAGCGTGGTGATTACGCTCAATCCTTCTCTGTATACGTTATATCATCATGATCCCAGCGTTAATCCCAGTCGCATCCGAAGCCTTTTCAGCCTTGGAGTCTGGAGTTCGCTTTACCAGTCCAACTGCTGATATGGCTAAACTTCGACATTTTTCTATGAAGCGACTGCCGTCTGACCTCCACAACCCGAAGGCGACATCGAAGCATTACAGCTAGACCAATTGTAGGACTTTTGAGGGCTTCAACAACCCGTAACGACTGCCACTAGATGTTCGTGTGGCAACCGGGACCAACGGCTTAACGTGCTTTCCGAGGCATGACCAGACCAGTACAAATATTCATATTCATGCATACAAATACTTGCACTGTGCGGGGATCGAACCCGCGCCACCTTGCGCAGCGGCTGCGTCCGCTACCGCTACGCCACGGAGGCTGTCAAGTCACTGTAATTTACTGAACAGAAGTAAATTGCGGTGTTTATAGAAAGAAATAAAGAATATATGGTACCGTACCGTTTGGTATGGTATTTGTATACGTTATATGTTTCACCTAATACCCAATATGTTTCACCTGTCTACAGAATCTGTCTTCCAAACTTAAAATATTTAATTTCTTTATAAACTTTTGTAATCAGCCAGAGACAATATCAAAATTCAATCTCAACATGCCTCAATAAAAAAAGTTCTCTTACAACCATTTATAAGTTTTTATTGTACCTATACCCACATATTACTGTTATTACCTACTTGTGATAGATATCGATAGCAGAGTTTATTGAATTTAGAAACTTGTTTTTATGTATTGTCACAATCAAAGTACCTATTAAAGTTGTAGCTTAAGTGTTAAGTTTTTTGACGATAAGATAATTAAACCGAAATTTCAATTAAACATCATTAAATAATTATGGTTATATAACTAAATATTTAGATAGGTACACCATCTTATTATTAAAACTAAAACATCGGTATTAATATTTTGTATAACAACCTCACAGAAATCTAATTATATTTTGTTGTTGTCTGATCTTTCTCTCTCTATGATCTGTTGTCTTTTCTCGGTGGTAGGCCATAACATCGGCTGCCGGCAGAAGTTACCACCCACCAGACAAAGTCTTGCCGCCAAGCGATTCGTCGTGATCCGGCATAATGTCTGGTGAAGCCGTTCGGAGGACGGGTCTGACCAGTTGTATTGCGATGTGTGCCGGGTACGATGCGCCAAATGTTGTTGTGTCGGGAATTTGGTCGTGGAGGGTCTCCAGATCAATCTCCCTCTAGCGCAGCACTGTTGGTCGTGTTGTTGGGTTTAACATTGCACCACCTCGCTCAACTGCCGTCTTCCTTCCTATCCACTAAGATTATTTAAGTGAATGGGCTTAATAAACTAGCGCGCTTTACCATCAACGATTGCATCACTGCTTACCACCAGGCAGGAATGCAGTCAAGCGCTAGTATTTAATTACTAAAAAAAAAAGATCATTCTAACTGTACGAAATAAACAAATCGAACCAGCTATAGAATATTATATTTCTATCATACTAGTTCCAATCGCGTAATTATATACAAAATGGCTATGTACTGCGTGAGGTTTAAACTCACGTGCTGCCCTCTGCTTGCGCATAACCGCTAGTTGATCTTGAGTGTTGAAATTATGAATTACCTACTTTAATTACGTGTTGCCGACAATGATACATGTGTTTATTTTCTTGACACTAAAACAAGTTTAAACGCCAAGCAATTAATTGGTGAGATTGTCTATGGACTTTAAGCCGACACTGTACATATTACAAGGTCTACATTGACATCTACAGACGACAGCACATCAAGCTACTACAATCTGTCAGATTTCTTTCTTAGATTTTAAACTTTATCTCTAAAGCATTAAGGCTCAAGGTTCATTGGGAATATCTGACAGTTTGGGGTAGCTTGACCTGCTGTCGTCCGTACATATAATGTTTACTAGCTGCGCCGCGCAGTTTCACCCGCATATGTTTCGATTACGTGGGAATATCCTTATAAATCCTATATAAACTTAGTTATAAAGCATCTGTGTGCCAAACATCCAAATCCATCAACAACCTTTTTACGTCCCACTGCTGGGCACAGGTCTCTTCTCATACAGAGAAGGATTGAGCGTAGCGCTTGCTCAATGCGGGTTGGCGATTTCAGACTTACAAGTCCAGGTTTCCTAAATATGTTTTCCTTTACCTTTTAATCAGTAATTGGTGTCCAAGATATACTTAGAAACTACATAATATACAACTTGTAACAAAAAGGGTATTTACATACCAAGGGCATGGCATCTTTAGATGATATCAAAATATATCGGAAGGGTTTCAACTCAAAATAAAATACACAAAAAATTGGTAAGGTCAACCAGGGCAATTGCGTCTTTGGGGCAATCGCGTCTAATCGAAATAATTTCAAATTTATTTGAAAACCAACCTCTACTGCCATCTTGTTTTGTTTACTTTGAATAAAACTATAACGTATAGTTTAAATAGATGGCGTTTTACCGCACAAATTAAAAATATCGGCCATATTGAAAATAGCGTGTATTTTGTCAAGTCGTGCTCCGTGGGATGAATGATTAAAGTCCTTAAGAATCCATATTGTTTCTAAATTTTTCGTTTTTAATGTGAAATGTTCATACACTATATGGTATAGCCTGTCTGTACCGATAGTAATTTTTATTGACATCGTTTTATTTGTAGAGAAATGAAGATTTAATTTTTTTAGGTTTGGTCTGGATTTTTGGGGTAAATGCGTCTGCTTTTTTGGGGCTATTGCGTCTATATGACGCAATTGCCCCAAAACCAGAGATCTGAAACCTTTATTGGGTTTTTCTTTGTAGTAAATTTTATTAACCGACTTAAAAAAAAGGAGGAGGTACTCAATTCAAAAAATAAAAATAAATAAAAGATGCAGACGCATCTTTGATTTATTTTTATTTTTTCATGTGCGTTCACCGATTGCTCGAAGACAAATAGACCGATTTGAGATTTTTTTTTTGTTTGAAAGGGTATAAGTACTCGCCATTTGATCCTATCGTCATCAGGTCCAAGATATGATGATGGAAACCCTGAGAAATCGAGAGCGATGCTCGATAATTGTAGGCGAGCATCGATTAAAAACTTGATATTAATGTGTATGTCTGACGATATTATAATACAATGAAGGTTTAGAACTGATCTGATGATGGAGACCATAGAGAATCGAGGGAACTCGTCGTCAGCCTAATGTAACATGATTTTGATTAAAACTCGAAAATGCACATACTTACTGCTTTTATTCAGCACCCTAAAATAAAAGTAATTTTGCTTTGAAAAAGAAAATGTTCTGAACGTCTGGATTTGACAGGGGGTAAATGCGTCTAAGAAAAAATAGTCGCAATTTCCCAGTTTTATGACATCGCTTCCGATGTAATAGTTATTCGGTATTTTTTTATAGATTATTGAAAGATTTGTATACAAAAAATTAGTTGAAGTAATATAAAGTTATTTCAACCTTCAAACATCATAGGTTTAAAACTTATTTTATGAAGACGCGTTTGCCCCAATACAGGGAAATGCGTCCATAATTACTGTTTTTTAAAAAAAGTCTAATTACTCATATTTACTGTAACTAATGAAAGAAATAATTTACTAAGGTTGTACACAGATAATTTCTTTAAACATTTACATTAAGGGTTTTTTAAATAAATTTATGATTAGTGTGATATGTTTTTTTTAAAGGCGTGTGTAATATGTATATGACGCAATTGCCTTGGTTGACCCAAACTTTCGGTTTCGTGTGTTTCTTAAAATAAAATCATAACAAACGTGGCAGCACACTACATACGTTAATAACTACTCGTTACCCGTCACGTTACTTGCCAAAATCCGATAAATGTCTTCAATATCTCTGTGCGACTAGTATGATAGTAGCCTATCACAGGCGGTGTTTTTCCTAATAACTTCCTAACATAAAAAGATAGGATTAAAAAACCCTTCCAATATCGTTTGATATCATGTAAAGATGCCATGCCTTTGTTATGTATATACCCTTTATGTTACACGTTGTATAACTTAGAAAAGTTACATTTTACTTGCCTGACCTGGAATCGAACCCGCACACTCATACTTGAGAGGCTAGTGTTTTAACCACTAGGCCACCACGACTTTAGTAAAAACATCCAATTCCGTTCAGTAGTTTTTGCGTAAAAATGTAACAAACATATATTCAAACATACTAAATCAAGAGAGAGTGGTGATAATTGTCGTGTGAATGCATCCCTATAAAGTGCGTATGTTTGTACGTCTGTCTGTATGTATGTGCCCGAAGTTGCTCAAAACCCTCACCACTATAGATAATCATATAGATCTGGATGCGCTGAGTTCAAAAAACGCGCGCGCGCGCAAAAGGCGCGGAATCTCGGTCCTTATATACAGTATGTTAACTAACAGAGGGCGTTCCCGTTAACCCGAAATAGTATAGCATACATACATGCTTAAAAAAATATTTCCATTCGAAAACAATTTTTTTTTTTTAATTTTTCCAATAAGAAAATATTCAATAAAAATTTTAAATTGACATGTAAAAGAAACACACTGTACACGCGAACTTGAAAGACGGCAAGGTCGCAATTTGTTTATGATACTACGTTACTATTATGATTTAAAACAGGAGGTTTCAAATTTATTTCCAATTAGAATTTTTTTTTATTCGGATTTTTTTATGCTTATTTTTCTATGCTGATATTTTTATTTTAATCTATTACTGCTATATATTAACGAGTTTAAGGGAACGCCCTCTGTTATTTAACATACTGTATATAATAATATATATATGTGTATTTAAGATACATCCTAAAATCCCACATACAGAGTGGTGCTGACAAAACGACAATAAATTAAACATCGTGTACCTCAACACATTCTCAGTGTACCCATAAAAAAAAAAATCGGGTCAGAGCCCATTCGTCCCCTAAGATTCGCACCCTGTACCCACTCGTCCCCTGGAACTTTTGAGGGGCCCATTCGCCCCCTGAAGAATATTTATTTTATTCATTCTTCTAATATAAGTACATGTATATTATACTGCAGTTTGGTAGTCCTGGTACAGTCACGCAGAAAAGGGTAATATAAAAAATATAGTAATTCTACCGAATTACTTAATATAGTAATTCGATAGAATTACTATATTAAGTTTAATAAAATACCTTTAGGCTCTAGACATTAAGTCAGTCTTCAAAATAATTAATCAACTTTTGGTTTCTTGTATATTTGTAAATATTTAGCAAAATATGTGTACTACCTATAATATTTTTATGCAGTAAAATAAAACTGTGTTACTATTTAAATAATACTGGGATTTTATTTAAATAGTAACACAGTTTTATTTATATAAAATCTATAACTGAATTTTAGATTAATTTACATCCAGTGTACAAACAAATAATCAAATGTCAATACCAATTATAGAACATAAATAACAACAATTAATTACACTTAGACGTAACGTTGACGTTACAATTAGACGTATAACAACGTTACAAGTAGACGTATTATAGACGTTGTAATTAGAATTAGACTTTGTACAGTCAAAGTGTTCTACAAAATAATTCAATATCACAATAACGTTGTATAAAAAAAATATAAAAAGTAAAATTAGTCTTTATCAAGGTTACGGTCTCGTGTCTCCCCTGACGTCTCCCCTCGGGGAGACTTTGGGATTTTTAAATCTTATTGTCTCCCCTAGACGGGGACAGATTCGCTTTACGGCAGAAGTACAGTCAACTGGTAGTTGTGAAATTTTTCACACTACAGAATTGTCAGGAGGCAAAATAACTTAGACTTTTTTCACAAATTTCAACAAAAACATACATATTTTATTTCTGAAAGTTACTAGGGCAGCGTAAATAAAAAGGAGGCAAAATAATTATTAGATTTATTATTTCACCACTCACAACAAAATTATCTATATAATACATAAATAATGTACCAGGACAGCATAAATGAAACGAGTATACCGACCACCCCACATCAGTATACAAACCACAGAACGTCGAGACAGTTGCCCACCGTACAAAACTGCATAACTTCATTATCTCCCATCGCCAGAGATGGGCAAAATACCCTATGTAGAGGATTTGAAATACAAGATACTTGAGATACTGTTAAAAAAATTATTTGAGATGAAGATAGATACTTTTTACAAAAGGTATCTTAAGTACTAGATACAAAATACGTATCTTTAAAATACTTTTCCAAAACACAGATACTTTTTTAAAGAAATGCAAGTTTACTAAATTAAAGTAATTTAAACATCAATTTACATTACATATTGATTTATACTGTCCTGGTACTTTATTTTTATATCCTAGATATTTTTGTTGGGAGTGGTGAAATAATCTAATAATATATAATTAATGACTTTCCCTCCTTTTTATTTCTGCTGCTCTAGTAACTTTCAGAAATAAAATACCTATATATATTTTGTTGAAATTTGTGAAAAAAGTCTAAGCTATTTATTTATTAATTATTATTTTATCTCTTTTTATTTCTGCTGTCCTAGTAACTTTCAGAAATAAAATACATATGTTTTTGTTGGAATTTGTGGAAAAAAAAGTCGTAAGTTTATTTGCCTCCTGACGATTCTAAGGTGTAAAAAATTTCACAACTACTAGTTGACTGTATTTCGGGTGCTTTGGGGTCCCACCTCCATCTCTGGGACCCAAGTCAACCCCACCTGCCAGACGGTGCACCTGCTGACTCACGAACGGGGCTCTGGCGACGGCTTTCCCCTCGGGGTTGGGTGGTCAGACGGCAGTCGCACTCGTAAAAGCCAAACAAGCCATTCAATAATGGAGAGGTTACATAGAAATGCGCATGTCACAGCTAGGGCGCCGCCGCAAAACGGCGCGCAGGAGCCTCGCCCGACTCCTGTGACCTGTGGGCTAGGGCTACCGTGTCAGAGGCGGACACGGCTGAAGAAGCGAGCCCAAACTATGAAAATCCGATTCGCGTCGTGGAACGTTGGCACGCTAACTGGACGCGCGAGAGAGCTGGCCGAAACTCTCCACAGGCGGAGGGTGGCCGTGGCGTTCCTACAGGAGACTCGGTGGAAAGGCAGCAGATCCCGGCTTATTGGGAATGGCTACAAGCTGATCTACACGGGTGCACCTAGTGGGAGAAATGGGGTCGCCGTGGTGTTGTCTAACGAGCTCCAGGATGACGTCTTGGAGGTGAATCGCATCAGCGACCGGCTAATGTCGGTGCGGGTGCTTGTCAATGGGGTTATAACTCACTTGATAAGTGCCTACGCTCCACAGGCCGGGTGCGGTGAAGCCGAAAGGACGGTGTTCTGGACCCAGCTCGAAGGATTGCTTCGCGGGATCCCGTTATCCCAGGGAATCGTTCTGGGTGGTGATTTGAACGGTCATGTGGGAGAGAAGTGTGACGGGTTTGAGCGTGTTCACGGTGGCTATGGGTACGGTAGCCGCAACGCGGAAGGGGACAACATTCTTCGAACGTGTGCGGCCGCGGACCTTGCAATCGTGAACACCTACTTCAAAAAGAAGCCGGAGCACCTTGTCACCTACCGGAGCGGGCGAAGCGCTACCCAGATCGATTTTCTACTAACTAGGAGGCACCACATCGGCAAAGTAGCCAACTGCAAAGTCATACCCGGTGAGAGTCTCACTGCACAACACCGTCTCCTTGTTATGGACCTCTGCGTAAAGGCCCAACGTAGACGGGTAGAGGACTGTCGGCGCCAGATCCGGTGGTGGCTGCTTGATGCAAACAGGTCCCGGGATTTTGCGTCGGTTATTGGCGACAAGTGCGACGGTACCGACGGAGAACCTGTGCAAGACCACTGGGACAGGATCCAGGCAGCTATTACGGGGGCGGCGCGGGTGGTACTCGGCGTCTCTAAGGGCGGCCGCAAACGTGACAAGGAAACCTGGTGGTGGGACGACACAGTCCAGAGGGAGACTAAGGTGAAGAAAGCGCTCTTCAAAACGTGGCAAGCGACCAGATCTCCTGAAGATCGCGACGCATACAAGGTTGCCAAACGTGCCACCAAAAGAGCTGTAGCCAGAGCCAGACGAGACCACTTGCAACCTCTCTACGAGAAGTTGGAATCGTCTGAGGGGCAAAAGCTCATTTACAAGTTGGCACGTTCCAGGGTCAAAGCGGCACAGGATATATCCAAGTGCCGTTGTGTAAAAGACCCTAATGGCAACCTGCTATGCGAGGACCTCGCGGTGAAGGAGAGATGGCGCTCGTACTTTCACGAGCTGCTGAACAAGCAGCACCAAGAGGTGCAGACACCAGAACTCCCTCCGAACCTTGGACTAGTGCCTCTGATAACGCCTGAGGAAGTCCAAACGGCTCTTCGTCGTATGGGGAATCGGAAAGCTGTCGGAGCTGATGGAGTCCCCATTGAGGCCTGGAAGGCGATGGGTCCTCGCGGTGTGGGCATGTTAACTAACTTTTTAAATCGCGTGCTCCTGACCGGCTAAATCCCGAACCAATGGAGGCTGAGTATCATTACTCCAGTCTTTAAAGGCAAGGGCTCGGTTCAGGAGTGTGGCAACTATCGCGGTATCAAGGTCATGTCCCACACCATGAAGATCTTTGAGAGGATCATAGACTCCCGAATCCGGCAGGAGTGTGCTGTCTCGGGGTGTCAATATGGGTTTCGGCCAGGGTACGGAACCATGGACCCTATCTTCGCACTAAGGATCACCATGGAGAGATACAGATCGAGGAACACGCCTCTGCATATGCTCTTTCTAGATATGCAGAAGGCCTTCGACTGTGTCCCTCGTGGGGTGATCTGGTGGGCACTGAGGTCTAAAGGGGTACCTGAAGCCTATGTTGACATACACACATCAAAAGTGTCTAGGGATCAAGCATTTTTATGCGGATTTCTTGAGATTGAGATGTGGCTTTGTAATAAATTTATGATTTTATAAATTTATATGGATCCTTTTTGGTGCATTTCATAATTTGAATCAGGAACTGTGAATCAAATTCGAGTAAAAGATGAAAATCAGCTGTCAATATTTTCCCTATAAAAACATACAACGCATTGAAGACATTATTAGTGCTACTGTTTCCCTACTACTGATTAAAACCAACGTTATTATGGAGCGGCGACGTCATTTAAGCAGGGAAGAAATGCTCAGAGCCGTGGGAATGATAGAAGCTGGTTCCCGGCAACGTACTGTGGCTTTAGCTCTGAATACAAGTCAGAGTGTTATCAGTCGACTTTGGACACGTTACCGAAGCACTGGTACCGTGGCTGAGCGCCATGGAGGACGGTATCGCTGCACCACACGGAGACAAGACCGATACATTCAAATCTTAACTCGAAGAGCTCCAACAATAACCGCCATGATGTTAGCCGTGAGGCTTCATCACTCTTCAGGGAACTTAATTAGCGACCAAACAGTCAGAAACCGCTTGCATGAAGTGAACCTTCATTCCCGAAGACCGCTACGGGTACCACCTATAGCAATGCACAATCGTAGGATTCGATATCAATGGGCTCTTGAACACAGAAATTGGGCAGAAGAACAATGGCGTTTCGTGTGCTTTTCTGATGAGTCTCGTTTTGGTATGAGACCGGATACAAGACGTATACGACACTGGAGAACCCCTGGACGCCAACAGCGATTAAAATCCTGCCAGGAAGTCCATCCTTATAGTGGTGGAACCATCATGGTATGGGCGGGTATTTGGATCGGCGGAAGAACTGAGTTGATTTGGATCAGAGGCAACCTCAACGCTCAAATTTATGCTGAAACGATTGTATCAGACGTCATCGTTCCTCTACAAGTGCAAATCGGTCCCTTATTTCAGTTAATGCATGATAATGCACGACCGCACACCGCAAGAGTTGTAAGACAGACTCTCGCCGCAGCTAACATCAATGTCCTGCCCTGGCCTGCTCAGTCGCCAGACTTGAACCCGATTGAGCATGCATGGGATATGCTACAGAGAAGAGCTCTGCCGAATATGGAGGGTATCCAGTCGCAAGAAGACCTTTTTTGTTGTTGCAACGAACATGGGCGGCCATTCCACAGCGTGATTTGGATGAACTCATTTTGAGTATGCCAAACCGATGTTCTTGTGTTGTTAGTGTTCGCGGTAGAAACACGGATTATTAATTGTTTAAGTTACCCAATAAAATTTTAGAGAAAACTGTTATTTCAGTCTTTTTTTCGAACTTTTGTGTTAGTGGTTCAAATGTCAAATATCCCTTTATTAGGAAAATGGCAAATTTCTTTATTAATGCAAAGGTGACTTGGTTTATCGTTACTGTGACAAACGAAAACACTTTATTTGATGAATCCTTAAAGAAAATTTTAATTAATATCAATCAGGAGAAAAGTTATTGCAAAAATATATGTTGATCCCTAGACACTTTTGATGTGTGTAATTCGAGACATGTACCTCAATTCCGATTCCGTTGTTAGGACCGCTGTTGGCGACACTAAACCCTTCCCCATCACCGTCGGAGTCCACCAGGGATCCGTCCTTAGTCCGTTTTTGTTCAGCGTTATATTAGACGTCTTGTCGGACAGCATCAAGGACTCACATGAGCAGCCTCCCTGGCTACTCATGTATGCTGACGATATCGCGCTGGCGGACGCGGACAGGGAACGGTTGGTGCGGCGTGTGAATGCGTGGAAGGACTCGCTTGAGAACGGAGGTCTGAAACTCAACGTGGCGAAGACCGTATACTTGGCCAGCAACACGACAGACCCCATGTCTGTGCGCATAGGCGGAGACATGGTCGAGTGCACGGACCAGTTTAAATACTTGGGGTCTGTGCTTCACGCGTCCGGCGACATTGATTGCGACGTCAGGGCACGTATTTCCGCAGCTTGGGCGAAATGGCGTGAGGTGACAGGTGTCATTTGTGACCCCAAAATGCCGGTTAAGCTTAAGGGGCAGGTCTATAAAACCATCATTAGACCTGTTCTCCTGTATGGCAGTGAGGCGTGGCCTGTGCTTGAGCGACACAAGCAGGAGCTGCGTGTCACGGAGATGAATATGCTGCGGTGGATGTGTGGAGTTACGCGGAAAGACCGCATCAGGAATTCCCGCATCCGGGGCAGCCTTCGTGTCCGTGACATTGCAGACAAACTGCAGGAGGGTCGCCTACGCTGGTACGGCCACGTCTTACGCAAACCGGCAGGTTACGTGGGTAACAAATGTCTTGCCATGGTGCCTCCGCCGGGCCGGAACAAGCGGGGTAGACCAAAGAAGTGCTGGCTTGACGTTGTAAGAGATGACATGCGTGCCAACAAGCTCATACCACAGGAAGCTAAAGATCGTGCGAAATGGAGGAGAATGTGCAGGAAAGCGGACCCCGGGCTCCAACGCGAAAGCCGCGGATGCAACCGGGATAAACGCTGAGATGATGATGATGAGTTGACTGTATTTCCGCCGTAAAGCGAATCTGTCCCCGTCTAGGGGAGACAAGAAGATTTAAAAATCCTGATGTCTCCCCGAGGGAAGCCGTCAGGGGAGACACGAGACCGAAATAATATAATTTATTGGTAAGTTCTGATGTCTCCCCGCCTAGGGGAGACAATAAGATTTAAAAATCCTGATGTCTCCCCGAGGGGAGCCGTCAGGGGAGACACGAGACCGTAACCTTTTTTTGGGAAGTCGTTTGTTTCTTTTTTTTGTAAAAATGTTTTTCAATGATATGTTATGATTAAAATTATTTTAATACAAAATTATTTCAAAATTATCGAATGGAATTAATTCCGTTAATAAGCTGTTCACAAGTGTACTATGTTAACCGTTTCTTATGTAAAATATAGCTAATTTTATCTCAGGGGACCAATAGGCACCTGAATAGGTGCCGAATCTTTAACTTATATCATATATATAATAGAGGGGACGAATGGGTACCTTAAACATAATATTATTTATTAAAATATTGATTAGTCCCCTACCAGGAAACCAATGGGCACCTATATAGGGGCCGAATCCACAACTTTTATGCTGGGAGACGAATTTTAGGGGACGAATGGGCTCTGACCCAAAAAATCATATAAATATGTCCATTAGTTCACAGGAAATTATTTTTCATTTTTCACATATTCTACATTATGTACATGTTGATAAGGAAGTGCTTACAGGTTAATGACTGCCGCATCCTGCGGTACCCAACTTTAATAATAATGACGCGAAAAAAGCAAGTCGATACAGGATCGCGCTGTCGCCGATCAGAGGCATTCCACGAAGCACAGCCAAACGAAGCACAGCCAGAGGAAGCGCAACTAACGTATTCCACTAAGCACACCCGTAGCTGGGCTTCAAATAATAATATTAAAATAATTAATTTTCTATTCCACGAAGCACACCTATGAAATATCACTCGCATAGTGCGAGGACAATGAAATAAAAATATCGATAGAAGAAAATATATATTTGAAAGACTAAATTAAATTTCTAACTTGTTATTTTTATAATGTTACAAGAAATCCCATAGATATACATACATTATGCGCAAATAGTGAACGTGTGCGCCCGCCACTGAATTTCTGAGCCAACCCGACATTAGCCGAGAGTGCCCGGTACTTGTTTACATGGTTAGTTCTCCTAGATTCCCTTGTTCACACACTAAATTTAATTTAAATTCATTGTATATTTTTATTTCTTTTTCCTGAAGTCAAAAAAATAAAGGACAGAAGATTTAATGTTAGCTTAGACCTATCAAATTAGTCAGCTCCTGACGTAAATTGATGTATTTTTGGTCGCCATATTTCGCGTCTAAACTGCCTATGGAGTAACATAATTTGAAAGGATTAAACTAAAATGTTATCTTCTATCCTTTTCTTAATGAAATAGAATGAAAATAAATGCACTTAAATTAAAATTAGTTTAATTTGTGCACAACAGAATCGGCGCCATTGAACAATTTATGGAGTAACTATCTAACATGGCTGCTTTTATTTTGTGAACGAAAGAAACATCTTACTTAATATGTTGTAACAATAAACAATTATTATTATTATTATTTATTATAGAGCAAATTATTTTAAAGGAGTATTTATTTGACATCCAGGTACCTCAACCGTTTCATGATTTTGTATTTGCTGACTATAACGACGGGAAAACGAGAATACTTTTATTTGCTACACAGAAGAGTAGACAGCAACTTGAAAGTTGCGGCCACTGCGATGGAACTTTTAAATGCGCGTCCAAACCATTTCTCCAAATTTACAGCATCCACGGTGAGATTGAAAATATCATTAAACCTTTAGCCTATGCTTAATTACCAAACAAAAAAAAATCGACCTATAAAATATTATTTCAACTATTAAACACAACAATACCCAAAATGCAGATCAATGTTTTCACAAGTGATTTTGAGGAAGCTGCCGTCAGGAGCTTTATAGCAGTATTTCCTAACGCACAAATAAAGGGATGCTATTTTCATTTTAAAAAAACAATAAAAAAAATCTCGAGACTTGGGTTTAGATAATAATAGCATACTTAGAAAACATGTTGCCTTATGTACAGTTTTGCCACATTTACCGCCGGAAGACTTGGATGAGGCCTGGCTCGACATCATGAGCGAATGTCCTCAAGGAGAAAGTATACCTAGATTTAACGATTACGAACATAAGTTATGGCACGAGAAATGGTCGTGTTATAACATAAAACATAAAACGAATAATTATACAGACTCTCATTACTCTGAAATAAATAAAATGTTCAATAAAAACAGAGCTATAAATCTGGCAAAACTTTTAGATTGCTTCAAAAAAAATTGCAATAATTATTCTGAAATTAGAGTAAAAATGCCTAATTCAAAGCATCAAAAACACGCTGAAATCAAAAATAAAATAATCGAAAACACAGTAAAAGACTATAAAAATGGCTCAATTTCAGTTGGACATTATCTAGAGAAACTAAGATTCTGATTAATAATAATTTATTTAAGTAATAAGTATAGATACTAAATTGCCCATTTCTTCAAGATTATTTAAAAATCGAAGAAAATATTGTGATTTAACAATCTGTGATTCTACATAAAACTAGGATATTTTTATTAGTATTTAAAAGCTAAGGAAATCAACATAGATCTCATCTCTATAGAAAACTACATTTACAATGTTTATAGGTATTTGTCAGTTTGTATTGTAATTATGAAACAATCTGTGATTTTTTATGTTAGGGTTTTTTTTGTTATTCCCTAAACAGGTAGTTATAAGAAAACTTCAACATTAATCTCTATGTAAAAGAATATTTACAATGATTTATTTTTTATTTTTGTCCAAGTTTATATTGTAATTATAAAACAAACTGTGATTTTTAATGTTAAAGTAGAGTATTTTTATTATTCATTAATAGGATAAAAAAATTTCAACATAGATCTCTATGTAAAACAATATTTAAAATATTTTTGATATTTTTCCAAGTTTTTATTGAAATTAGGAAACAATCTGTGATTTTTTTTTATGTTAAAGTAGAGTATTTTTATTATTCACTAAACTGGTAGTTATATGAAAACTTCAACATAGGCCTCTATGTAAAACAATATTTTTAATGTTTTTGGCATTTGACCAAGTTTTTACTGCATAATTATGAAAAAATCTGGGGTTTTTATTCAGAGCCCAAAAGAGGAAAGTAATTGACAAATAGTAAAAAAAAAAAAAAATTTTTTTTTAAATAATGATTATTTATTATAGATAGAGAATTGTGAAACAATCTGTGATTTTAAATAGTAAGAATGTCAATATGACATATGTTGTATCACATTATTATAATGAAACTGAAAGATGTTAGAAATTTAAGTTCGTCTTTTAAATAATAAATATTTTCTTCTATCGATGTTTTTATTTCATTGTCCCCGCACTATGCGAGTGATATTTCATAGGTGTACTTCGTGGAATAGAAAATTAATTATTTTAATATTATTATTTGAAGCCCAGCTACGGGTGTGCTTAGTAGAATACGTTAGATGCGCTTCCTCTAGCTGAGCTTCGTTTGGCTGTGCTTCGTGGAATGCCTCCCGATCAGAGGTCAGTGAACCAATATTTTTAAAGGATGTTCTATTCCGTTTGCAATTTTATGCGATTTAGTTTGTTTGAAATTCTCTTTTTTTTATTTTTGTTTCTAGGTTTTTTTCTATGGTTTAGGATTATTCCTATGAACCAGAATTGTTCGTGTTTTCATTTATTGTCGTATTGTCAGCACCACTCTGTATAGTGATGTTCAAAACTGCTTTTTTAAAACCTATTTTAAATACATTGGACCGCAAAATAAACGGGTCGCTAATAGAATGTGTGCCCCCCTCCTGGAAATATCGAAGAACATTATATGAACTCTTCTAATTACCAATCAAGGTATAAACAGGGATTTAGACAGGATCATTTTCGTCTATTTGCCCTACATAATACACTAGAAATACCTAATGTTTCAGGTAGCTGTGTGCTTGTGTAGTTTGTAAGACAAAAAAGCCGTGGATAATTTGACCCGAAAAATCTGAATCTATTAACACAAAAACACGTGCTATGCAACTACAATAGTTTTCCCGCATTATTTAAGTAGATGGTATAATATACCGCGTACTGCATGATAACATTCCTCATAACCATTTATCTTTTCAGCCGCATAACATTTTGGAAAGATTTATCTACATTTTGTAGCGGTGTTTACGCAACATTATATATTCCCTTTGCTTGTATGGAGAGCTGTAATGTTACATTGGTGGGATAAGAAGAATCCATTTTGTGAAACCCTAAAATCTTCGTTGCAATTGCGGGGGTTTGTCGCGCACACAAGCAATAAATGTTGGCAGAATAAGCCAAACTGGAATCGTTGTGGTATGTAGTGTCGATATTGTTGTGTGGGCTTTCACTAATGTGTTTTTCTATAAATAAAAACAGTCATTTAAATGTAGATACAGAAGCATTTACATTTAATATAATGTTCTTAGAAAATGTAAAAGAAAAGCTGCTGCTCTATAATACTCTAAGAGTTTTTCTCCGAAGTAATCTGAAAATATAAAAAAAACAGTCTCGCAAGCGAGTATCAACTTATGTAACGCCTACCTATCTATTTAAGATAGACACTGAGCTCTCACTCGACTGGCTCAGGTAAAGGCACGGCTCACTGACGTTTCGTGTGACACAGGTACTCTCGGGGCATGATTGCTTCGGAAAGAAGGTACCTGTGTCGCATAAACAGGGAGCCGTACGCTCGGCGTCACCACTGCAGCGACTGCCGGGAGGACACGGCGTAATATACGCTGGCAGATTGTGCCGCTTGGGAGGAGCCGCCCCGTGCTCCCGTCTCCGAAGTAGGCAGTGACGTGTCACAGCCGGCTGTAATCGAGTCGATAGTTGTCAGCGAAGAGTCCTTTGCGAGGGCTTTGATCTCCTGATCCCATGGCGGCAATCCGGCAAGGAGGCTCACTGCCTCAGCGGATACCGTGAGGTATCCCCGGATCAGCCGAACGGCCCTCTGGGACGCGGACAGGCATCGGGCTGGTCAGTTCCTTAGCGACCGACGGCGCCCACACCGGTGCCCAGTAAAGGGCATCTCTTAGACGCGGGAGGGGTCAAATACCTCACTAAGGTATCTTTTTATGTGCATTCTGTGGATATTGTAGTAAATAGGTGCCTACAGCTATACAGCTCCATTTTAATAACAAACAATACCTAAGCACATTTTTAACGCCCTCATGGGTCGTATAGCTGATAAGTTCCAGACTAAAGTAAATCCTTTAGGTACATCGTTCCCATACGATACAAATAACAACTTCATACTATCTAAGTCTTTTTCCTCGTAGAGGTCTCTCAAGGCTCTAATAAATTAAATTAAACAATTCAGTGTCCTTATCGGCGAGAGAAATAGTGCCTGTAATATTCCAACCTAATGCCACTCTTAAGATTATATCACAGCTTAAGCCCCTTTGTGCTGGCTACTTTAGCAACCGCATTACTTCAAACACTGCAATTAGGTTACAAAACAAAACTGAGAGAAAACTCCACTTGGTTGCGAACGGGGCAACCGAAATGAGCACAAAATGAAGAAAACCGCATATGTAAAGCATAAAAGGCAGCCTATATTGGGACACGGGCCTCCTCTCTGTTAGAGGGATTGGACCTAAGATGTAGTGAAAACTAATAAAAAAAACTCCTCATGAATATGCTCTTTATTCTAGTCAGCAAGCTCTAGTTTGATACGGAAACAAGAGCTCGCGTAAAAGAACTTCTCATCTTGAAAACGTGGAATGTTTCTGTGTATGCACTTAGTGCCATTCTACTCATCATCATCCCAGCGTTAATCCCAGTCGCATCCGAAGCCTTTTCAGCTTTGGAGTCTGAGGTCCGCTTTAGCAGTCCAACTGCTGATATGGCTAAACTTCGATATTTTCCGTGAAGCGACTGCCGTCTGACCTCCACAACCAGAAGGCGACATCGAAGCATTGCAGTTAGACCAATTGTTGGAATTTTGAGGGCTCCAACAACCCGTAACGACTGCCACTAGATGTTCGTATGGCAACCGGGACCAACGGCTTAACGTGCTTTCCGAGGCACGAACAGACCAGTGCAAATATTCATATTCATGTATACAAATACTTGCGCTGTGCGGGGATCGAACCCGCGCCACCTTGCGCAGCGGCCGCGTCCGCTACCGCTACGCCAAGGAGGCTGTCAACTTAGTGCCATTCTACTGTTCTGCTCAATACTAAGAAGTAAACCTACTGTCCCATTTGACAAAATCCCCCATCACCCATAACGACACCCAGGCGAAATATAACGACGTATATCTTATTTTGAGATTAAGGTACGCCTCACAAGAAACATTAATTATTGTACTTACAAAGAGTACCTCTTTGATTATTTCTTTGTTAGTCGCACCTTATTTACTTAAAAAGAACAGAAACGTAAAATTATAGTTCAATAAAAACGATAAAAAGCTTGGCCGTTAGCCAATGGGTACTTGGAGACAATTCATTTGTTTCCGTCGAAGCATGCTCGTTTCGAACAACACGGTGTAATCGCCTTACTAAAAAGAACTTTTAAGTTCCGCAGGTATTCAACAACAATGATCAGATGTTAAAAGGATTTATCACAGGAAAATGTATTCGAAGTGACTTTAGCTTTGACTTGCATTTATTATTGAACTAGCTTTCCGCCCGCGGCTTCGCCCGCGTGGAGTTCGGTTATATTGCGCTTTTTAGATTTTCCTCGGGAACATCAAATTTTTCCGGGATAAAAGGTAGCCTATGTTCTTTCTCAGGGTCTAAAGCTTGTCTGTGCCAAATTTCATCAAAATCGGTTGAGAGGTTTAAGCGGGAAAGCGTAACAGACAGACAGACAGACAGACCGACAGACAGACAGACAGAGTTACTTTCGCATTTATAATATTAGTATGGATTAACTGCCCCATTGGTCTTATGGTCACAAATTGGCACCTATTTCGATTCGCATGTCTGCCATAGTATGTTTGGAGTTATTCGTTGCAGCGATATCGCCAAACGCCTTTTTTTCTTGTTTGGATGGGAAATCATCAAATGACTTCTCCCGCTCTGGGCGGAGCGGAAGGGCGTGTCAGACTTTTACTGACTAAAGCCCACCCATGTTTCTTCATTTGCCTGTGCGATGGCCAGGGTCACGGTTTCTTGTTTATTCAACCCGCAACCCTGACCCAGGAAGCATCGATCTTCGTGGACCCCGTCACGATGTGCTGACATCTCTTTGAGGCTCGCGTGAAACACGACGCGCCGTCGACTAGGGCCTGGTCCTTACCGGGCGGCGAGTTGCCCACTGCTCACCGCTCGCAAGCCCGCGCCTTCAGTGGCCGGGAGTTCGATGTTGTCTCCCGATCAGGGCGACTCCTGCGGCGTCTAGAGGCGTGAGGGGGCTGGGATACCCGCTCTCTAACGCGCGCCCCTCCCTCCTCCTCCTCGCATTACTGCTTCGCAGTAGGGAATGACAGCCTACCTTGCACTCTCGCTCCGGACCATGGCGTGGACCAGGGTCAGATGATCGCCGCCGATAGCCGCCACGAGGACAGCCGGGCAGACCGTGTCCGCAGGGTAATCCACACAGTGGTGACACCCTGGCGTTTTCTCCCGCCTTATCCGGAACCTCCCGAAACAGCCCTGTCCGATGAGGATCTGCGTCAGGCGGAAAGTGAGGGCGTCGTGGCACCTCTCCAGCCACTCCTCAAAGAGGGGACTTACGCTTGGCCCGTACTGCCATGCAACACAACAGACTGCGATTTAATTTCTATATAGTACATGATTTGTCGAGTTCTCGACTTTTCTCGAGCTTGATTTTCCGGCAACAAAACCTAACGATTTCCCGGAATTTCTCGTACGAGAATTCCCGTGAAAACGTTAGATTTTGTTCTAATTTAATGAACCGTACTTCGGTGCCTCGTTCTTTAATGTTGGCTATTTGCTCAACTCACAATTCATTTTTAATTCCAAACAATTTTATAACTGCCTGTGACTTTATAAAGATTTTAAAATGACAACTCGTGCTGAAGAATGCTCACTCTTAGACAATTAAGGGTACGTCTCGCGCAGAGAAAGGTTGAATTACTTATTTTATTTCATATTCGATATTTTACGTGTTTAGAGATCTATTTATTTATGTGTTGCTCTGAGTGTCCTGACATCACACCCTGGCCCTATCAGAATACCCATTACCGGTGCTATTTACTTTTTAAATGTCAAAGCATTGAGCTGAGAGTTTTTTTACATTATACCTTTAAAAGAGAAAAGCCTTTTGACTTTCTGATTTTTTGTTACTTTTTTTTAAATAAATAACTTGTTTTTATTTTTAACTAGCTTTCCGTCCGCGGCTTCGTCCGCTGTATTTTTGTTTTCCCTCGGGAATATCAAATTTATCCAGGAGAAAAAGTATCCTATTATCTAATCCGGACTTCTAAATTTACGTCTGCAAAACAATCGGTTCAGTAGTTACGACGTGAAAGCGGAACAAACAAACTTACTTTCTGATTTATAATATTACTAAGGATTGTGTTTCATATTTAGTTTTATAATCTTCATGTACTAGTAAATAATAAATAATTCTTCTTTCCTTCTTCTTTTTTTAAAAGGAAGCAGCAATAGCAAGTTTACCTACATTTTCGCCGCGCGGTAGAAAGAGAGGATGACCTTACGAATTTTCTATCAGGTCACGTCGCGAGTTTAACATTATTTACACATACCAAAAAAAAAATACAAAATGGCGCTAAAAAGTTTTCAATTCAAAAAAAGAACAATCTCCGATGAAATTGGCCATAATCGCCTAAATGATCTGGAGGACTATATTTTTTATCGTTTCCTAATAAATTTCATTATTTTGATCAACCATTATAGACGTATCCAAGACTATAATATACTTACCCATATTACGGACGTAGCTGGTATGCTATAAAACTATGCAAACAAACCACTACGTTTTGTAAAAAGCGGTGGTTATTGTTCGACACAAGTAAACAAAACTCAGCTAGTCACGGTAATCTATCAAAAAGTATCATTCATTTGTTTCTGTGGACATACTAGAACACGAAATGATATTGGCCTTTCACCAAAGTACAATACAAGCAGGAAGATTAATATTCTCAAAAAAAAAAACAGGGCTGAAGTAGATTAGCAGTCACCCACGAATTCCTGAAAAAAACATTCTATTAGACATTTACGTTTAACGAAACAATGCCGAGCGTTATTTTAAATACAAAATGAATATATACAACCATGCCAAATACAGCAAGAAAGGGATTATGAAGAAGCCTCACTAATTATATTGCCTTTGAGGAAAAATTCGTAGCATCCACTAAAGGAATTTTCCATCGCCTGATCAAAGTAGCTTTACAGTGGCGCGGTCCAACAGCACATAATTCATGCCGCTCAGTGAAATATAATGCGGATGTTCTCATAATGTACGACGCGCAACTTAATCCTGCCGCGACTTTTTCCGCCACAGATATTTATACAAATGGCCACCAGCGTAATGATCTCACTAAAACGCTCGTTGCGGACCGTTTTCGCCACTTCACTTAGTCAGTTTTGTGTAACAGTACCGTTTTTATGAAACTATAAGAAAACTGTGTACCTATTTATCACTGGTGAGAAGAGTCTTAATACTCCGAGTTAAACAACACATAAAACGGCAATTTATAGTTTCATTAAGAACTATGTAGTTGAACAGCTGATAGGTAGGTACGGAAATAATTATTAGCGAACAAAGCTTTTGAAATTATAATATTAAAGGTATTTTAATAAGGTAATCAATCAAATAAAACAGATTATAATTTGGACTACCAACTGTCACATTCTACACTCCACAATATTTGTGGTCGCAAAAAAAAACTACATACAAGCAAAAAGAATAGATAATATTAAGAGCGGTTATTCAACATTTTTTTGTAGGTATAGTGACAAAAGAACGACATTTGATGTTATCACCTACGTATATTCTAGGAAATATCTCCAAAGAGTACTGATGAATGGGTAACTATATAAATGTTTAGTAATATTAACAATAACTGAATCCAAATTTGGCATTTTCTTCCATTTCCATTTTTTTACTCTTATATCCATTAAGTATTTACTCATAAATGAACGAACATCTTAAAGCCCAATTCCATAAAAACCGTTTTGACCTATTTCGGCTATTGAAACTTTGTCCACCACGAAATACCTTCATGTATGTTAAATAATAAAAGGCTGAGGCTACCGGATACGGCGGCCTCAGTAACTCATACACAGTTCCGGCGCAAAAACGACACAGCCGGACAGAGCTGGCGACGATAGCGTAGTTATATGTGTGTACGCTGCCTTATTTATAACTAGTCCGCTTCCGAGGTTTCACTCCGAGCCAAGTCTGCACAGTATACTATGAGCCATCAAGCCTTTCAGTAAACTAAATAATCTAGACAAGTTTTTATCGAAGAACTTCTAAGAATCCGCTTCTGTGCTACGTTTTTACAAAGGTTTTGTTGAGACGCTGGTCAGTAAAGACTGAACGGTACCTATAGCTTATTTTCAGTCAATTCCACCGACGTTTCTCAGAAAGTGAAACGACAGTGAACTAACACATACCTTAAAATATTTTTTTGATGAAAATTAGTAATTTTATTGCTGAAAATTACTTTATCAGGACTTTGGTCTTTATCAATTTGGTAAACCTAATATGCTCACGCACTTCCCGTAATTAAACCGTCAAGCCCGGTTGACTGGATTATTTTGCAGTCCTCGTGTTATTTTGATGAAAATATAATATAAATAATAAAATAGTACTAAAAAGGATTTTAATAATGGAACTACAAAGTTGTCCATTTAACACGAAATATTTACTTAATCATTTCATTGAAAAAATTCTTTCGCACGAGATAATTTATTGATTTTCTTATTCAATTCTTTTCTATTTCTTTTCGATTTTCTATTTCTTCCTGCGTAACTTTTTCATCTAAATCTGAACCTCCTTGGCATAACTTTGCCTTTCGTTAGTGTCACACGGACACGTCCATCTCATCACACGGTCGGTGGCGTTCACTGCAGAGCATGCCTCGACACGGCATGCGTGACCCCGCATCAACATTTTCTCAAGTGCTCCTGAAAATCTCGAGGAATAGTTGTACCTACACGGCTGG
The DNA here is from genome assembly GCA_017933935.1 of Sesamia nonagrioides. Classification (NCBI taxonomy): domain Eukaryota; kingdom Metazoa; phylum Arthropoda; class Insecta; order Lepidoptera; family Noctuidae; genus Sesamia; species Sesamia nonagrioides. Next base: position 51,035 of record JADWQK010000456.1, on the reverse strand, counting down.
GCAATCACTTACGTGGTTATATCGCCAAGAGAATCGTGCATACCATACCAAATACTTGCTACCATATAAAAGTACCTCTGCTAAACGTGAAATAGGCGATAGTACATTATATGCACTCTTTGATATTCATTGGTTAACTACAAATGATTTTATATTCATATATGGAGTGGCTATTGATTATTGCATTAAATAGTATAGCGAACATTGCAAGCTATTGGTTAAAATAAACCATTTTAATAAAATGGAACACTGTATTTAAAAAAAGATACCTAACATAAACATGGGAACGAAATAAACCACCCCGTGTATTATGGTGATCGAAGTATCGAAGTCGTGGTAGCCTAGTAGTTAAAACACCATCTTTTTTTTTTGATATGGCATCTCGTAGGTGGCCATTAGAGGCCGTAACTACTTAACCGGACTTTCCTGTGGATGCCTTAATTAAAAATTAAAGCCTCCAGCCAGGGGCACTTAAAACTAACTTAAAATTAGGCGACTACGCACTAAGGGCATCCCCTGTGGGGTACGAACCTCGGCTTAGGGCGTCGCTAGAGAGGACAGCAGGGGACGGCTGGATCGAAAGTTATACTTAATGGTTTGATGACCGCGGCGTTTCCTAGTACTAGCTCTGTGAAGAAACGCCGAAACAAAATCAGAGGTTATTGTTGGGACATTGTGATATTACTGGCTCAGCTGCGGCCCGGGCAGGCCTTCATCGGACAAGGGAAGGGGGATGTATGTTTGTTTGTTTGTGCGCGCTAATCTCAGAAACTACTGGTCCGATTTGAAAAAATCTTTTTGCATTGGATAGCGCATTAATCCGGGAAGGCTTTAGGCTATTTAACATCACGCTGCGATCAATAGGAGCGGGGCATAACTAACTCAACGCGAACGAAGTCGCTGGCGGCCGCTAGTTAAGAATATTAATAAATAATGTGTGATAGGTAAGTACCTACAGGAGCCGAACCATAGATGACCAATGACCAATTTATTTTGCTATTGTCTTGCTTTTCCCCAAAGAACTTTACTCCTCCTTTTTTTGTGATGGGAAATCCTCAAATGACTTCTCGCGCTCTGGGCGGAGCGAAAGGGCGTGTCAGACTTATACTGACTAAAACCCAACCGTGTTTCTTCACTTGCTTGTGCGACGGTCAGGGCCGCGGTTTCTTTTTTAACCAACCCGCAACCCTGACCCAGGAGGCATCGGTCAACGTGGACCCCGTCACGATGTGCTGACATCTCTTTGAGGCGCGCGTGACACACAACGCGCCGTCGACTCGGGCCTAGTCCTCACCGGGCGGCGAGCTGCCCACTGCTCACCCCCCGCAGGCGCACTCTTACGGTGGCCGGGAGTTCGATGTCGTCTCCCGACCAGGGCGCGTCCTGCGGCGGCTAGTGGTGTGAGGGCGCTGGGATTCCCGCTGATTCACGTGCTCCGCCTCCTCCTTTGTCAGCATTACTGACTTCGCAGAAGGTGGTGATGGCCTGCCATGCACTCTCGCTCCGGACCATAGCCTGGACCAAGGTCGGACGCGAGAGATCGCCGCCGATCGCCGCTACGAGAACACGGCGGTGCTCTACCCAAGTCGGGCCGACCTCCACCGTGTCCTCAGGGCGATCCACACAATGGTGATACGCTGGCGTTTCCTCCCGCCTTACACGGAATAGCAACCTCCCGAAACAACCGTGTCCGGTGAGGGCCTGCGTCAGGCATAAGGTGAGGGCGCCGCCGTTGCGCCTCTCTAGCTACTCCTAAAAGAGGGGACCGCCCTTACCGCGCTTACCGCCGCTATTGTGGCGTGCCCAGCACTGGGTTGCGACAATCACAGACACTCTCCGTGTCGCCATTAGATCCCGCCGGAGCTCTGTCCGCCGTATCTCGATATCTCGCGGCAGCGGAGTTATGCCCCGGCGTTTTGCCTCCTCTCGCCACTCCCACATGTGGGCGAGGACTTTGACCTCCAGATCCCATGGCGGCAGGAGGCTTGCCGCCTCATCGGAGACCGTGAGGTATCCCCGGACCAGCCGAACGGCCATGACCCTCTGAACTTTACTCCTCCTCAGGTTCAGTTGAAAACCAGCGTCTGGCACTAGTTGTGTGGCATTTTTGCTGAAATGGACCTTTTTGGTACAGCCACGAGGCACACTTTGCTGATATTTTATCAATGAGGGTTTTTTTTACGATCTATTTGTTTTTTATTTGTTGCTGCCTGATGTACGTATATTTTAAATGTATTGTGTGTATTTCTGGGCTAATTAAATGTGTATTTTTTCTTACTTTCTTTCTGTATCGTGGGTGCGTTTCCAAAAATTTAAAAACACATACACAAACAGCCAGACCCGGCACAACTACCTGTACGCCATATAAATATTTCTTCCGGGCAGGAATCGAACCCGCGACACGCAGCGCAACAGTCGATCGCTCAGCCACTGTACCGACTGTGTCGTCTAAGTAGAACTACATACATAACATAATATGTTGAGGACGCCTCCAGTCTAACCGGATGGTGATAAATACGAATATTTTACACAGAGTGACTGCACATTATCAGGCCTCCACATTTCCTCAACCTGGTTAGTTACTGTAGAAGATCCGTTGGGCAAGACTGGCTGCTGGCTGGCTGGACTTTAGAGCTTCTGATTCCCCGTAACGACTATCAAAGATAAATAGTAGATTGTTAACCGAGGGTGGAAAAAATCAATTCCCGAGGTATTTAGATGCCCGAGCGTAGCGAGGGCGGCTATAGTCCGAGTAGGAATTGATTCTTTTACCCGTGTTAAACACTCTACTTTTCATTTCGAATGTGAGGAAAATAACTATACTCTGTTTTTTAATCTAGTAGACTAAACTGACATTAGAGTGTTGGCAGTTTATTCTTAAATAGTAACGTGGCACAACCGAATACGCGTTCATAAAATCAAGTAGGTATCGTTTTTTACAATAAGTTATCCTGAAATAATGTGTAGGTACTTATTAAAAACGTAATAATACAAAATTAATAATGTAAATTTGACATTTGCATGTGTCAATTTAGTCTACGAGATTAAAAAACAGAGTTTAGGTATTTTTAAGTCACAGATACATAACAGATTAGTATCCCGCTAATTTATGTCGATTTTTTTAATTTTAAATATGGAACTCACCACGTTACTGTTGCGACCATAGAATTAAAAAGTAGGTACTATCGTACTTCTTAATTCTATGGTTGCGACCTATTTCGCTCAATGAAGTTTGCGCTAAGTTCACACTGGCTATTTAGAAACTCACATTGCCGCTGCATTTTTTTTTTATTACTTTTTTTTTGTAAAAATTTCTTCACAGCTGACAGCAGTTCTATTTTTGAAGTTCATTCCGACCCTTAGGTGGGAAGTAATTTGTATGAGTTTTTCCCGCTCTAGGGAGGGAAATAGCACTTTCTATCCAATAAACAGATCCAGATTATACTACTTTCCGAATATGAGAAATGAAAAAGAGATATTCAACGTTTGTTACCAAGATAGATACATAGATATATCCGTAACGAAACTAGTACACCACAGTGTACATGAGCTAGGTGTTTCAGCGCGGCCGCGGGGAATCATCTCTCTCAGCTTAATTATGTATTTCACGTCGTAAGTGTGATCTCTGGCACGGTACAACTCAAAATTCTCAGTACTTGTAATCATTTCATACAAAATGTAAAACGGGAAAATGAGATATTTTCGACTACAGTAACAGTTGATTACCTAAAAAATGTTTCCATGTTGGAATAAGTAGTTTAAACGGTTGCTCAGAAGAAATAACTAATTACAAAAATTGCTGTATTTTTATTTTAAAACCAGCAATTTTCCTAAAAGACACGTCAAAGTAACGTGAAACTATTTACTTGAGCGTATTTTCCGTATAAACATCATATAAATTACATTAATTGAGAGTATCTCCCCAGTTTCACACAATTTATCTACGATACTCCGGAATTTCAATGAATTTTTCCCCCGCGTCTATAAAAGCGCAAAAGAGTAAAAACACTCGTTCTTGAGCATTGCAGCGTTCACTGTAAATTACAGCACGTTAAGAATGTACGGAACACTATTGAATATTTTAAACCCACCCCGTATGAGCATTTATTTATACAATCTGCCTTGAGGACGATGACATTGCGTGAAGTAGAATAATCTATTACAATAGTTGCTGCAGCTATTAATAGTATCGCTCTAGGGATCTGTTTATCGTATAGCACCGTCATATGTCAAAACACGATGTACGACGAATTTATTACGAGAATTAAACGGTGAAATTCTCCACACAGATCCGTTGGAATTTAATGTTTTCAAAGCAACAAGACCGTACTAACAAGCTGCGGAAGCTGGTAGATTCGCGACGTTTTCAAGGAATTATTTTAATTAATTTGAGGCAAAGTGAGGGTGATTCCTCCTGCACAGAGCCTCCCCAGTCGTGTCGTCCACTTTGCGGCCCGCACGCCTTCCTCTACAAAAACTAATTCAACTCGTGCACCATGTGGCCCCGTGTGTCTACCAATTACCACATTGTAACCTAACTATCCGTTTAAAAAACATACATGAATCCCCAACTGACGAATCATAGTTATTATATGTAGGTATGTGCAAAGCGCACGTTATTATTGTTATTTTTTAGCTTAAAGCAACACTAAATGAGATTGTTGATTAGGCACTTAATTATAAAATAGTAGGTAGCTACGAGCTTTCTTGAGTAGGTGCGTAGGTCAAGGTTTCTGTGAGGGTTACTCAGTAGCTTTACGAGGAAAATGTGAGCACATCTGAAATCTGAGAATATCCGTTCACAGTTTAATAACATTCAAATAGGTAGGTCTTTTAATATTACCTTGAACATTAAAAGACTTGAAATCAGTATATTCATATATGTAACTGCCTACATATATAGAAGGGAGCAGCCATTGGCTAAATAATCTCAACCGCACGGGTTGATCAACCAGCAACCTAATCTAATATAAAATAGCTAAATACCACTATATTATATGGCAAAAGAGCCTGTCGGACCTCCACAACCCAGATATTGGGTAACACGTTACCAGACTGGTTGTCGGATTTTCGGGCTTCTTTCGATCCTACGAGGCTACGACTGTCGAAGATCAGCGAATGACACCCGGGACCAACTTTTCTAGGCATGGACAAATGATTGCGACTAGTTGGGATCGTTTGGACAACTACTGCGGTCCAAACGATCCCAACTAGTCGCAACCATTTGACAAAAATGTGTTCGCCGATTAGGTCACAGGTTAAGCTACGCTTGACGGAGTTGGTCTATGGATGGATGAACATCTTCACATGCCAAGATCGTCCATCGGGTGTCATTCGCAGATCTTCGACAGTCTTAGGATCGACAGAAGTCCGAAAATTCGACAACCAGTCTGGTAACGTGTTACCCAATATCTGGGATGTGAAGGTCCGATAGGCTGTTTTTCCATATAATATGCTGGTATTCAGCTGCATCTAATCAGATGGGAGCTGACCCCACATAGTTGTAAAAATACTAGTCAGATAATGACCTACTAACATAGAAAAGCGGGTTCAATTATTATATGCCGGTCGTAGCGGAGTCAAGTTATATAACTGAAATATGTATATACCATATACGTTATAGATTTTATTCAACGAAACGAAATTATACAAACGTACCAATACATTTAGTAATCGAACTTCAGAATCAAAACTCAACTTGATGCTTTGGAAAATTTATAAAAGTATTATTTAAAGGTATCCCGAAATCTTGTCACAAAATGTTTGGTACCCGAATAGTAGATAATTTAATAACCTTCTGGCTCCCGCAACGAATTCTAGAATAGGTATCTACAGCATAAGTTAATTACACTAATGAAGAAGGGAAGGTACGCTCAAAAAATCCACCCCAAGATCACTCCAAAGTCTTTAGTACGATGTTCTTCGCGCGGTTCATTAGCGCCTTGACTTACGGGCGGGCTTACATGTCACCTACTATTGGTACTTTTACGACGAAATGTACCTTCATTATGTACCTTCTTAATGGTCGTCAGTGTGTCAGTATACAGCAGCTTCCAATGCTGTACAAAGCACAGGTCCATTCGTGTGTGGATATAGTACTGCAGCTACATTGGATTCAGTGGAGAGGCGGGCGAAGAGGCTGATTGGTGACCCTGACTTAAATCGAGACGGTCTCCAAAGCCTAGAGCACAGGCGTAGAGTAGCCAGCCTTTTGGTCTTCTATAGGATGCATTTTGGGGAGTGTGCGAGGGAATTGCATGATTTAATTCCCCCATCTCCGTTCCACCATCGGACGACCCGTCGTACGGCAAGTTTACTCCCTTACGTTGTTAACGCCACTACGATCCGGACGAAGCGTTTCGCCTCTTCCTTTATACCGCGTGCATCGAGAGACTGGAACAGTTTGCCAGCGGCGGTGTATCCGTCGGACTACAATTTGAGTGTCTTTAAGGCTAGAGTGAATAGGCTCTTAATAAACTAGTGCGCTTTACCATCAACGATTGCGTCACTGCTTACCATCAGGCGGGATTGCGATCAAGCGTTAGTTCATAATATAAAAATAAAAATACTGGAGCAAACCTAAACTGATTTTAGAGTATTTCATCAAGTAGCTATACTTTTGCAGTGCGTTGTATAACACACCTATTGGTGTGTTAAATACAACTCAGCATAATGATTTTTTTTTAGCATCTTAATTTGTAGCATGTATTCTAACAGTAAACTTCTAAAATTCTAATAAATGACATCAAAAAATGTATTTATTTAGCTTCAACTTTTTAACTCAGTACGTTTAAAATGTAACTCATCCCTTAGTAATTGTTTATCAAAATTTTGCTAAAAATGACACCAAATAGGCGGTATATTGGCCACTAAATATTATCAGAAGCTATTGAGAAGAGACAAAATAAAAGACTGTTTTTGAAAAATCAGGAAAGAATAACGTCTATTTAGCCCGACCCTAACCACCTGTCACAGTCGTTCTGGGTGGTCATAAAAAAACTAACCTAACCTAACCACCTTTCTGCCCTCACAGTCGTTCTGGGAGGTCATAAAAAAACTAACCTAACCTAACCACCTTTCTGCCCTCACAGTCGTAGTCATAAAAAAGGGTGGTCATAAAAAAACTAACTTAACCTAAACACCTAAAATTAAATACTTACCTATACACGTGCACAACTAAACACACACACGTCACATGAATCGAATGTCAAAACCAAAAAAAATCAAAATCAATTTTATTTGTATAACATAGGTAGTGAATACAGTTCTTAAATTTATGTTTATAGGTCGCTATGTTATGCTAAGAAGCGTACCTACAAATATAAATAAATGCATGCAAAACATTTAAAAAATTTTTAGTCAATCATGCTAGAGGCAAAAAACAAATTATTAATTATATAATGTCGAAATGAAACGCTCGATCGCGCGATGACGCTCTCTGATTGGTGCAAATGACTGGTCGTTGTCGTCTCGCGTACTTGCGTCAAATCATGCAGTGGCTATTTTCACAATAGATGAATATGATGTATTATTTTACATGCTAAGTTATAATAAATGATGCTTTCTGTAGAAGCTTGAATTATATTTTTTGAGGACATTGCGTTGAAGCTGTAAAACGTAAAATGGTGACGAGATGTAAAATCCGTGATCGAGTTAATAAAGGAGATGTTTCAGAAATGTATGGAGCTGGCCCAGGGCCAGCACATTGTGCACTTAATGCTAGGTATAGTTACTCTATAGTTAACTGTTTTTAATGTTAATTTCCTATATTTTGGCTTAGTTTTTAAACAGATTTAATTTAACTCTGCCAAAGAGGGCAACACAACTACTAATAAATATGGTGGTCAGCAATAAGCGAAATAAGATTTTGACATTTACACTTGATTGACGTGTCATGTATTTAAGGCGATCGTATCTATATGATCTACCATATAACTCCGAAAAAAACGAAACATGTACTCCGAAAATACGGCCCATTAAATAAACACAATTAACTCAAATCAACACTCGAGACGAACACAACGGGAAAATAGAACTGTCAAAGTCGCCAACCAAACGTCAAAAAAGTGTCATGGCTGCCATAATAAAGGGTATTCTCACTAAAAAACGTTTCAAATAATTGATTATATATACTTGTATTTTTATTCAAATTAATTTAGTAGTATTTTTATGAAAATCTTCTATTTTTTCCCTTTTTATCTATATAGCGTACATAGTAGTGGCCCAAAATGAGACATCTCCTTTGGTGGCAATGCATACTTATAAGAAGGACAAGGCACAATAATTGTTGATCTTTACTTGACGCTTTCTATAGAATATTTAGTGGGCGTTGTAAAAAAGACGAATTAGTTTATTAGCGGCTATGTTATTTTCCTGTTGCTTAGTTATAAAATTAGAAGTTTAATCACGTGTCCAATAAATAATTTTGTTGCTAGACTTATAATTTCCCTTATTAAATTACATACTTGTTCCCGTTCTCTTTATTTTAAATTCTTTGGAATTAATTACATTCCTATATCAGTTGTAGCTAAGCACGAGATGGCAATCTTGGCTGTGTTGCACTAAGAGCAGACAACATTGCTGGTGAACTATGTAGTTTAATTAAACAACATTGACAACTCCTGAGTAAACCAATGTGCATAGTGTTAACTCAATCCCACTTGCTTGTCAGACTATGGCCCACATTAGGCTCTATAAAGCCTGGAATACCCTATACATATATTTGAAGCTCAGCACATAGTACGTTCGGACGTCACTCTCGATTAACGCCACGTAAATGGGTGTTTCGTGAACGTTTACAGGAACTAACAAATGAATTGTGGTGCCTGATAAATATAGCGCACCTATTCTTCTGTTTTCTTCATTGTCAGTGTTTTCATTCTTAGAAAGTCCTTCTAGATGCCCTCCGTCTAGCTAGGATATTAAACTAATTTCACAAAATGGCCTGCCTTATTATATAAAGAGTGCTGATTACAAAGCAACGCGTCAGTTCTACTTGCGTACCACCTACCGCCTGTGGGTACGTGTTACCTACCGTCCATTTCGAGGTCGTTTTACGTTTATGGAACCCGCATCTAGCGCCAATGACCCTAAAAGTACCCCATCAGAAAATCAATAACAGATGGTAGGGGAAGTTCGAAATTCCAGCTAAGATATTATATTACACACTAGCTTTCCGCCCGCGGCTTCGCCCGCGTAGAGTTCGGTTATATCGCGCTTTTTAGATTTCCCTCGGGAATGTAAAATTTTTCCGGGATAAAACGTAGCCTACTTTTAAAAATTTGTCCTTTCTCAGGGTCTGAAGATTTTCTGTGCCAAATTTCATCAAAATCGGTTGAGAGGTTTAAGCGGGAAAGCGTAACAGACAGACAGAGTTACTTTCGCATTTATAATATTAGTATGGATTATCAACGTTGCAAAATAGATTTATATTTTTTTATGTACTTATAAATTATAATAAATACAAATCAGAAAGGAAAAAAATGCGCCATGTATCTCAATACTAGCGACGGAGTAGCCCCTTCATTAGTGGGCCAGTGCGGGGCGGTGGGATCTCAAGTATAGACCACATTTTTTGTCCCGCTACCAGAGAATTTCCTTATAAATTATCACCGTGAATACCGTAATTTACTAGAATTCTGGAAAAGGCGGCATCGCTTTTATGTAACCTACTTGGTTATAAAATCTAGTCATTACATTATTCAAAACTTACTTTCCACATGAAATCTACGTTGAACTCCTGGCAATGCGCTTCAAGGAACAGTTACAAAAAAAAAATATTGTCAAATGAAACCTTATTATTACTTAAGCATCGAAGTAATAAAAAATAAGTAAGCTACGATTTAGAAAATGTAAAATTATTATACTAATATAACAGCACTCTATTTCCTGGGCCATTTGTTCCTACAAAGGGACGACTACTTGCACCGCGTAATCCGTCCATCATACCATAGAATAAAGAGGGGAAGTAGGTTATCTGCGACCCAATCCGCGATTTAATTGCCTACTGTCTTAGGGTTGACGACTGTCCGCGCTTCGTCGGTTACGGTTGTCGCCCAAACCGCTAACAAATATTTGTCTATAAATATTTGTTAGCGGTTTGGGCGACAACTAAGAGCTTATGTTTAAATTATTTGCTTAGTATTTAGTTTACATATACTAGTCAGTTTTTTTTTTTTGTAATTTTTATTTTTAGTTTTGTACACATAAAGAACCATATTTATTTTTATTTTTAATTAATACAAATATAAATAATACAAACATAACATCTATTGAATCACACATTTAATACAAAATTACAAATTAGCTACAGAAAAATACCTACTTTCTTCGGTTTCGACTATTACGAAACGCGTTGTTATTAAACTTTAATGTGTAATATATCCGTATCCTTGTAAATAACTTTTAGAAATATAATTTGAAAAATATAAGTCTTTTATTTGTTCATAAATAGACATACCAACTTTGCAGTTTATGTGATCATTTTTAAAAGCTAATGTGCCGAAAAGCCGTGACGCGCGAACCTCGTTCCGTGCTAGCCGCGACTAGCGCAGTCATAGGCACTCTAATATTGTGTTTAGGTGTGCGTGCGGCGACGCATAGATACTATGGCGCACACATACAAGCCGCGCGCGGTCCGTTTGTATGAAGATAACGTACTTCCCTCTCTTTATTCTATGATCATACCATGCAAATTGAATCACGTCCCTCATCTCCTCACATGAGAGTGTCTTTCTCTCTAGAAAAGCGTTGCTTTACACTGAACATAAAATCTTACCTTGGATCTACATATGTACGAAATTGTGGTAATTTTTACATTAAATGGGCCTATTTATTTAAGTCACCAAATGTGATGGTAGCAAATTACAGTTTTATGACAGAATATCTAAATGCAAATAATATAAAAGTCATTTAATCTCCAAGATATGATTTATTTACGAAACTACTTCAACAGAGAATATTTATTTATATTTCGGTGATAAATTATAAGTGATGCGAACACTCAGTTATCTATACTAATCCATACTAATATTATAAATGCGAAAGTAACTCTGTCTGTCTGTCTGTCTGTCTGTTACGCTTTCCCGCTTAAACCTCTCAACCGATTTTGATGAAATTTGGCACAGACAATCTTTAGACCCTGAGAAAGAACATAGGCTACCTTTTATCCCGGAAAAATTTGATGTTCCCGAGGGAAATCTAAAAAGCGCGATATAACCGAACTCCACGCGGGCGAAGCCGCGGGCGGAAAGCTAGTATTATAAATGCGAAAGTAACTCTGTCTGTCTGTCTGTCTGTCTGTTACGCTTTCCTGCCTAAACCTCTCTACCGATTTTGATGAAATTTGGCATAGACAATCTTTAGACCCTGAGAAAGAACATAGGCTACCTTTTATCCCGGAAAAATTTGATGTTCCCGAGGGAAATCTAAAAAGCGCGATATAACCGAACTCCACACGGGCGAAGCCGCGGGCGGAAAGCTAGTCTTAAATAAAATTTTGAACTTAGGTAAATTAAACAAGGGAAAACATCGTGAGGAAACCGGCATGTCCTAGAGGTTTCGAAGATATTATGTTGAAGTTATGAATACGGCCCCCCGAGAGGATGCCTTTGTCCCAGGAGTGAGAACATTTTAGGCTGATTATGAAAGTGTTTAATTGCAACTTTTTTGAGCGGGAGGCGCTTTCATTTTGGATATGTCTTCATTGATTTATAATTTAGGCCATAACATCGGCTGCCGGCAGAAGTTACCACCACCAGACAAGTTCGTCGTGGTCCGACATGATGTCTGGTGAAGTCGTACGGAGGACGTGTCTGAGCAGTTGTGTAGCGATGTGTGCCGGGAACTATAGACCAAATGTTGTTGTGTTGGGAGTTTGGTCGTGGAGGGTCTCCAGATCAATCTCCCTCTGGCGCAGCATCGTTAGTCGTGTTGTTGGGTTTAATATTGTATCACCTTTTTTTTCCGGGGCGGGAATCCTCAATGGATGTCCGCCGCCCTGGGGTAGGCGACGGGGTCTGTCAGACTCTTACTGACTAAAACCACCCCGGTGTCTCTTCTATCAAGAGCGCGCGTGGGGCCGCGGGAGTCTAAATTCTTCCACGGCCCCACACCCTCGTGCTGGCCCGGTCTTTCCGGGCCTCGTCTCCTGGACGGGGTAGTGGTTTCAAACTACCCCGTGCATCGCCTCAGAGGCGCGCGCCGACATTCGCGCGCGCCTCCGCCTCGGGGTCCATCGAATAGGGCCGGGGACTTCCCCATGTCCCTCGCCCCTGGACCCATTCATGGGGGGTGGAAGAGGGCGTTATCCGCCCGTCTTCGGCGCCCGGTGCGTCTTCTGTGGCCCGGGAAGGGAGTTGAGATCTCCCTCTCCCGTTCCGCAGCTCCGTGTCCTCCCCGCATTGGACGCAGTGGTGGCACCGAGCGTCCGGCTCCCTGCCTAAGCGACGCAGATACTTGCCGAAGCAGCCGTGCCCCGACAGTACCTGCGTCACCCTAAACGACAAGGAGCCGTGCCTTCTCCCGAGCCAGTCGTCGAGTACTGGCCGGTTCGCCTCGACAGTAGCGAGGCCGGCGGTAGGGCGCATAAGCCTCTGCCGCCAGTCCGCCACCAGGACCTGACGGAGCTCCTCTCGGCGCAGCGCGATCTGCCGTTGCGAACATTATATCACCTCGCTCAACTGCCGTCTCCCTTCGTATTCAATCGGATTTTTTAAGTGCAACGATTACATCACTGCTTACCATCAAGCGGGGTTTAGTATAATTATATAAAAGCTATACCTCTGAAATCTTTAAAGCCGCATACACTTTAAATTTCTATGCCAAGGCCAGAATCTAATTCAATTCCAACTTGTCCTGCAGCTTTATTGCGTAAAACAATAGATATGTCAGCATACAGTTCTTTTTCTGAAACATGAAGATATTATCAAAGTCTCAGTCTTCCCCGTGCAAAAGTTAATGCATATAATACATATTAGTCAGCGTTAAATGTCTACTATGAAGCACTTAATAATATCTATGGCATCGATAGTCACGTCCGCCGTAATGGTAGCGCGGCACGCCGCTTGACGCACGCCGGGGGCCTTTTCAATTGAACCATTGTGAAGCAACTCCATGTTGAAAACTTGCTTCTAATATGTTAGCTTCTTCTATTATTTCTAAAAGCGAAACAAAACTTCATTTCTGGAAAAACATTTTGGATTCTAAATTAAGCGTTTCACAGATATTTGGTTATTATTACTGCCCTTTCGTATGTATTGTGAGTTAAAGTATGAAATTGCAGTTTTGTTGCAATAAGTTCTTTGAATCTTCATAGTTTGAGGTTTTCGAATAAAACTTTTGTCAAATAGTTTCTATGATGTTCTTCTTTTGAAAAATGTGTAACATTTCTTTTTTTTTTTTTAAGATTGGCTTTCAAGTGTTTACGGTATTCAACTTAGAAAAGGAAGACGGATACTGTGAAAATTCGAGTGATTTTTAAATACGAGTTCTAAAGCGGAAGTAACGCGCAAGAAACAGCCCGCAATGTCAATGTTGCGTTTAGAGAGGGCTCCACTAATGAACGCACGATGCTATTTTGGTTTAAACGCTTTCGTGATTGAAACTTCGACTTGAAGAACGAGCCACGAGGAAGATCGCCCACACAGGTGAATTATGAAGAATTAAGAGAGATGGTGGAAGCCGATCCTAGTCAAACTACCCAGTAATTAGCGGCATGGCTTAAAGTTACCTTACACACAATATAGACTCATTTGCGTCAAAACCAATAAAATAAAAAATACGAAAAATGGGTGCCTCATGACTTGATCTGCAGAAAAAAAGGCGTGTTGAAACTCGCGTTGCCTTGTTGAATCGGTACAGAAATGAAGGAATATTAGATCGAGTGAAAACAGCCCCGACGCATGAATCGATCTTTACCATTGACAACGCGAGACCTCATACAGCAAGAGAAGCCATTTTGACCCTTCAGGAACTGCAGTTCAAAACCATTCGTCATCCTCCTCTAACGCCAGACCTTGCTCTACTGTCTATCTAATCTCTCTCAACTACCTATATACTGGATGCACACTTGGACTTATATTGGTTGAATATGACTTTAGGCTTTGATTTTATTAGATAAATGATATTCTGCTAGTTTCATCAGTTTGTATTTCCCTATATAAATCTTGAGAGATAAGACGGAATACGAAAGGAGGACAGGTGTACATAACTGTGCAATAGTTAAAACGTTCAGCGACGCTCAACACCAACTCGTACCTGTAAGACGACGTCAGAGTTTCATCTAGCGTCAATAGTTGGCGGAACAAAGACGGATAAGTTGGACGCGAATGGCGGACTCGATCGGCGCTCGTATCGGAAACTGAACGCGATCTCGCTTTGTTCGTAAACAATGTGCAGCGGACAAGGTTTCCCATAAAACTTTGAAACTCAAAAATGGGCTCAGACGGGGCTATACGAACTTAGCCGATAGTTAAATTTATTAGTTATAGGTACGTTTTAACAAAAGTTTTGAGTGGATTTCCACGTTCGTAACCAAGAACTAAAGACAGAACTAAAACAGCAAGACGGCTCGGCTATTCAATTAAAAGAACACATTGATTATGGAACAGTGATTATGTTATACGTAGGTAAACAAGCCGAACGGCCCACCTGATTGAAAATGTTTACCGTCGTCTTTAGGGGACGGCAACGCCAAGGGGTTTGTGGATGGGGGCTGCCTGACCTTAGTAACAAAGTACAAGAATTTCATATGAACTGGTGCACTATCGTGATACGTGTATCTAAATACGATATAATAGCTAGGTGTGGAAAATTTCTCAAACATTATTGAAAACACAATCATTCCTTTATGAACTGTAGCGGAGAGTTTCAGCTCTCGCATTGCATTGTGAAGCAGACAACGTATTTTATAATTGGAGAGCTGAAACTCTGACGCGGAATCTGTACTAACACTAGATAATAAGTTTAAATATTGTTACTAACTTAGTCCTAGTCTCCAAATAAAAACCATTTCAATGAAATTTCAATCTTTGGAGCCTACGAGGAGCCGAAGCTAACTCGCAGATGCCCGATACACGTTTTGGATTTCGTGTTTCACTTGCATATTGCAAACGGGAATAATTCCTTGTTTGCACTAAGCAAATGTACCCAAGGACAATCCTCGATTGGTGTAGACTTCAAGGTATGGGGACGAGATATAGAATTAGGAATTTGAGTGGCTAAAGTCGACTCAAAATCAAAAGTCATTTATTCATATTAGGTTGAGAATCAGCATTTTTGAATGTCAAAATTACAAAAGACACGCTCAAAACGCCCGCCATTTGCCAGTTCCTAGTGCTTTCGCTGCGAAGTCGTGAAGTGCGGGCGTTTCGGAACTGGTAACTGAGTATTATGGCCACGGTCTGGTAAAATGGCTGAAGTGACTTACGCACTCAACTCAATAATGGGCATCCGGAAACTGCCGCTAGCACAGAGTGTCGTAGCAGCAAAAGGGCCATATGTCCTGAGAAGCTGATGAGGAGTGGAGATACTGAAGAATCCTACCAGCTTAGACGAATATCCACTCAAGCTGGCCAGTACCTAAAGACAAGAATGAGGAAGAACCTCAGTTTCTCGTCAGTGTTCACACCAGCCGCCCAATAAAAGAAGCCGTAGATGAGGAACTAAACTACTACAGGGTGATAGGGTCCGTGGTAACCCTACTAACCAATTGCTCGCCACATGTTGCTCTGCGGGTTTTTAACTCTCTTAGTCTGGCTCCTCATCTTAGACTTGTTCCGATAAATTAAACTCTAGTGGCGCAAGTAAGCGGTACTCAAGGTTCGGAGCGCATAAGCCCCACCAAGTGAACATAGGGATACAGCGATGGAGATATTAATATTATTAAGTAGCAATTCACAAAGCAGATATAACATCACCTGCGTGATTAAAATTTGAATAATTTTGAAGGATATCTCTATTCCAATTCTTCATAGTATGTTATAAAAATAATTATGTTTGCTCAACATCATAAATAACGCAAATTACACAATTTTGCAGAATCGTCAAAATGCGAGCCATTACTACTGTTACGTATGGCGCACAGATTATTATTAAGAAACATCAATCTATACAGAGTAATACAAACGTTTGTAAGCAAAATTAAATCGAGAAGCGTTCATGCCCGCAGTTAAGTGAAATTAACTGCGAGGAGTCTTAAGTGAAAGTCCTATCCAGGCTATCAATTTCCCAGCCCCGCTAATATTCGATTCCACTGTGGATTCATGTGTACCAGCCACTTTTAACACACCAACACACTTACGTACTAGTATCTTTACCATATACCTACAACCCCATCCATTCCCATCCATACAGATTTTAAAAAATTGGTGGTTTTTGTCGATTATTAGCATAAGCTTTCATTTATATTTAAATAGTGGATTTAGAGATAGTGGATTAGCCTGGCCTGACTGGCTGTGTTAAAGCCTTACTGACTGAATGGTTTCTCCGGCTTATTGTCGACGGATGCTCATCGGAGCCCATGTCGACTAATGATAATGTCGCCGGTGTTCCTCAGGGGTCCTCTGACGGAGAGTTGCAGAGAGAACCTCTGCAACTCTCATCCTGCTGAATATTACCCACCAGCTGCCCGGTATCTATGGGTATGCAGATTACAGTACATTTGTGAAGAAATACCTGCCGGGTGCTTCGGCTAGTAAGAAAGCAATTCGGTCCGAAGGAGAGGCTATGGTAGAGCGTACTAGTGTTGCACTTCAGACTGTCTCCGAATGGGACGAAGCCAATCTTGTGGCATTCAAAGCCGCCAAATCACAACCTACTTCTCGTAATGTATCCTTAGAGTTCAACGACCGCCTTTAGCTTTTGGGAGTTGAAATTTCCTCAAACCTAAACTTTGAGCAATTCATTAAGTCCAAAACCAATGTGGCTCTCAGAGAACTTGGCGTTATTGCAATGGTCCGACGGTACTTCACACCGGGAGAGTTTCTAATGTTATACAAAGCGCAGGTTTGTTTCCATTCGTTTGTGGAGTACTACAACCACATTTGGGCTGGTGTTGCAAAATAACACCTGGCAACATTGGATTCGGTAGAGCGGCGTGCGAAAAGGATGGATAGTTGGTAACCCAGCCCCCTAATCGGCGAACACATTTTTGTCAAATGATTGCGACTAGTTGGGATCGTTTGGACCGAATGGACCAATGAGCGGTCTAAACGATCCCAACTGATGCCAACTAGTCGCAATCATTTGACAAAAATGTGTTCGCCGATTAGGGGGCAGATTTGGTTCAAAACAGACTCCAAAGTCTGAAGTACAGGCGTAGAGCAGCCAGCCTGTCGTTGTTCTATAGGATTCATTTTTAGAGAGTGTGCGCGGGAATTGCATGACTTAATTCCGCAATCTCCGTTCAATCATCGGACGACCCGTCAACGACCAGTACAGCGAGTATCTACGATCCGGACGAAGCGTTTCGCCTCGTCTTTTATACCGCGTACAACGAACAGTTTGTGGAACAAGTTGTCTGCGGAGGTAAAGACCTACTGTAAGACTTGTAGTCAGACTGTTCCGTCTGACTATAATTTAAGTGTATTCAAGGCTAGAGTGAGTAAGGGCTTAATAAACTAACGCGCTTTACCGTCAACAATTGCATCACTGCTTCCCATCAGGCGGGATTGTGATCAAGGACTAGTTTATAAAGTCAAAGAAAAGTATCAAGTATTTGCATTTGTGTAACAACCAATCCAGGCAGCAGTTAAGCAAATTTGTATTATTACTGCCTTTTCATATTCTATACTGAGCTACAAAAATAACGGGTCACTTAGAAAACCCGCGATATCTCTTAAAGCTATGAACATAGATCCATAAAAACATGTATAAATAATATGTTATATGCAGATAAGTGGCGCTCATTTCAATAAAGGTTTCATTTGAACAAGCTACAGCTTAAAAGAAACAAATTCGGTTTGAAAAATTTCAAATTTCGAATTTTTTATAAAAGAATATTTTTAGCTTTTCTTGCAAACCGAGCTGTCATTATAAACAGCTTTTGGTCTGGTGACAGTATCTTGTGCACCTACATGACATTATCTCCTGAAGAATGTAGGTACACGAATTATCACCATGGTACAAGAAAAAAGGAGTCAACGGTCCAAAGAATACTCCAGCGATTTCAAATAATATGTTATATGCAGTTAAGTGGCGCTCATTTCAATAAAGGTTTCATTTGAACAAGCTCTAGCTTAAAAAAAACAAATTCGGTTTGAAAAATTTCAAATTTCGATTTTTTTATAAAAGAATATTTTTAGCTTTTCTTGCAAACCGAGCTGTCATTATAAACAGCTTTTTGGTCTGGTGACAGTATCTTGTGCACCTACATGACATTATTTCCTGAAGAATGTAGGTACACGAATTATCACCATGGTACAAGAAAAAAGGAGTCAACGGTCCAAAGAATACTCCAGCGATTTCAAATAATATGTTATATGCAGTTATGTGGCGCTCATTTCAATAAAGGTTTCATTTGAACAAGCTCTAGCTTAAAAAAAACAAATTCGGTTTGAAAAATTTCAAATTTCGATTTTTTTATAAAAGAATATTTTTAGCTTTTCTTGCAAACCGAGCTGTCATTATAAACAGCTTTTTGGTCTGGTGACAGTATCTTGTGCACCTACATGACATTATCTCCTGAAGAATGTAGGTACACGAATTATCACCATGGTACAAGAAAAAAGGAGTCAACGGTCCAAAGAATACTCCAGCGATTTCAAGAGGCCTTATAAGCCTCAGAAGACCAGACAACTGTACGAGAAAACTGATTCATCGTGAGCACTATATTAAGAAATCGACAACTCGCGACTGTTCAGGTCTGAAATAGCTTGGGCACGCCGCAATAGCGGCGGTAAGTTCCCTCTTTGAGAAGTGGCTAGAGAGGCGCCACGGCGCCCTGCCGCCTGACGCAGGTCCGCACCGTACACTGTTGTTTCGGGAGGTTCCTGTTCCGTATAAGGCGGGAGGAAACGCCAGGGTGTCACCATTGTGTGGATCGTCCTGAGGACACGGTAGAGCATACAGTGGAGGTGTGCCCGGCTTGGGTAGAGGACCGCCGTGTCCTACTAGCGGCGATCGGCAGCGATCTCTCGCGTCCGACCCTGGTCCAGGCCATGATCCGGAGCGAGAGTGCATGGCAGGCCACCTGCTCCTTCTGCGAAGCAGTGATGCTGGCAAAGGAGGAGGCGGAGCGCGTGAGGCACCGGGAATCCCGTTGTTTTCGTAGTGTTCTTTATTATTGTTGTCAAAAAGGTTTTTTTTTTTTGTATTCTAATAAAATTATTGAATTTACAAACATTTTATTTTATGTATAAGTTCGTCATCTATAACATCCTACAGTTTCATTGATTAATGTTGTGTATTTAAAAAACTATCACACTTTTTATATGTGACCCAAGTTTTTTGCGGCGCAGTATTGTATTGAAACATGTCGTGGCAATGTAAAAAAATATGTAATCATTAGTATGTATTGTGGTGTACCTATGCTTTGCTGATTGTCATTAAAAATAAATAAATAAAGGAGAACTGCATAAGATTTAAAACAATACTTATTACGTAATAAATTATAATTTATCTAAACTGCGTGTGCAATGACAAAATTAAAGAAGCCATTTTGCAAACTCTGAGTAGAAAAATGCGTCGTACTGACGTCGCGAAAAATCCAGTACCTGGAAAGCAGTCTACTGTGCAATTAGCATTTATACAACTTCTCAACATAAATCGTTTCACAGTTGCCCGCCAGACACAACACCCGTCTGGTCCTCCCTTGGAGGAGGAGTATAGGGTCCTCCCTATTCTATGAACAACGAGTGAACTCCCTTATTGCTCAAACCTATATATTCAAGTTTTTATTTTAGTTCTTGAGCATTTACAATTTAACAGTGAATATGGAATTTTAGATTGTCAATTGTCATTGTGTTGAAATTGCCTTAAAAAAAACTCAATTACAAAACATACAAGTTTATTATATTTAAATGATTGTTCTATAACCAACATGGGTTATATTACGATGAACAAAATTAAAGCAAAGTAAGTAATATAGCAGATAAAAAACAGAAAACAGACAGTGAAACCTTTGTAATAAAATAATGGCAGCAGAGATAATCACTTAATTTTAAGTGCGATCACTTGCCCACCGGATTCTCGTAATAAATTCATGCAAGAATTAAGTACTGGGTACCTGGGTACTTACACTAATATATATGTTTTATGTTAGGGTAGGTAGAGGTACGTACCTCAGTAACTATGTTCACAAAACGAGATTGAATCAACCTCATTGAATAAAAACTTTGCTGAGTTTGTAATCGCAATCGCTTCCTCGTTTAATTTAGTTCAGTTACGTTGGAATAAAATCAGTGCGTCTTAGTAGGTACCTTCTCTAACTCTCGATTAAAGCTTTTATCGGAGGACTGATTAAGTGTCGAGACCAGGATGGATTTATTGTAAAAGTTGGCCGTTCGCTGAGGTTAGTGATTCAAGCCCGCACACTTTAGTCGAATAATTGTCTACGTGATCGGAATGGAGGCTTCCTGCCGCCTTTAATAAGATCAGATAAAGAGCTCACACTGGTGCAGGTGTGTGCGCAGATCTATTCAGCTCTGGCTCAATAATATCCCTCCCCGAAATTCGTACTTTAATGCTCTGTGTAGGTACAAACTACCTACTCTGTTACCACGGGTGCTTTCGGTCGGATTCACTTGTTTACTTCTCAAAGAACAGTATCTACAAAGTATCTGTAACCATGAATTTCTAGTTATCCCCTTGCTCTACATATTCGTTCATTCGAAAAACTTCAGGTTCCAACGTTCAATTAACTCAAAATCCAAGCGAGTTACAAAGACAATCTCAATCATCTCTGTAACTGATGCGACTCTGCCTCTCTCCGATAGTTGTTGCCAGCACATGAGTTTCCTGCATCCACCACTTTGTTCAGAATTAGTATCGTCCCATTACTGGGTAAAGACCACTTCTCATATCAGAATGCACGAGCTTTGATCAGCACGCTTGCTCAAGATGAATAACCGATTTCAGACATATACCAACTATAAATTACATAAATACATAAACCGTCTGTAGAATTAGCTACTCGTGTGGGATCTAAATAAGTAAAAAAACTACTAATACACATTTAATAAACTATCTAAACAAGGTAGTATTTATGTACACAAATAAAGCAAAACCATTTTCGAAAAGATTTGTTTCGTTTGTAAATCATAGTTTTAGTTTAAAAGCAAGAGCAAATAAACGTGTGTTCTTTCGATTTGTTTGGTATACTTACCCTCTGTTGGGTGTAAGTATCAATAGGTCTTAAATAAATAATCAGAAACAAGGGCGGAAGGGCCTAAGTACGGGACATTAACAAGGGTCCAGTCCAATTTTCGTCCTGTCCACGTTGATATATTGAGGGCCGATGTGAAGCCGTTGCCCACCGCCGGTCGACGACGCAACTCATTTAGTTTTTCACCAGATACCAAACCGAACACAATTATTGTATTGTGATACCAATGTCAAATAACTATGAACTGGATAATCTATGGTTAAATAATTTAAAGAATAGAAATGATTACGAAATTAACTTCAAATATAAAATTTATAACTACTCTGGAAATGTTTCATTAAATGATAACTGATTTTAAATAGTAAATGATTTCATTTTGTTAGTAGATTTGTACAAACGACAGCCTCCGTGGCGTAGCGATAGTGAATGCGGCCGTTGCGCAAGGAGGCGCGGGTTCGATCCCCGCACAGTGTAAATATTTGTATGCATGAATATGAATATTTGCACTAGTCTGGTCGTGCCTCGGAAAGCACGTTAAGCCGTTGGTCCCGGTAGCCATACGAGCATCTAGGCAGTCGTTACGGGTTGTTGCAGCCCTCAAAAGTCTACCAACTGATCTAACTGCAATGCTTAGATATCGCCTTCGGGTTGTGGAGGTCAGACGACAGTCGCTTCAGGGAAAATATCGAAGTTTAACCAAAATCAGCAGTTAGACTGGTGAAGTGGACCCCAGACTCCAATGCCGAACAAAGCTGCAGATGCGACTGGGATTAACGCTGAGATGATGATGGAGTAGATTTGTACAAACGATGATTGACGTTTGTACAAACCTATTAACAAAATTTATTTGATAAAAACTATATGTGGTCGGTGTTTCCTATCTGACTAATCCGAGAAGACAGGCCGAAACAAATTCAGAGGTCACAATCTCTTTTAAAGTATCTACAAACATAATATTAGTTAATTCATATAAACACATGGATCGATGTGTTGGTCTGTTAAGGAAAGAACCACGCACATTGAGAGGACCTGTCCAGTAATTGCACTCAATTGTCAAAAATCATGCAGCACAACTCAAAACTTAATGAGCTCAAGGATTCAAGGAACAACACCAGAGAAACAACAAAGACATTTGAAACCACATAAGCAACTCATACAGTCAGAACATGACAAAACTAACAGAACACATTCACAATAATTAAAGTAATAGAATTATTTATAAAGTACTAGCTCTCCGCTCGCGGCTTCGCCCGCGTAGAATTCGGTTATATCGCGCCTTTTAGATTTCCCTCGGGAATATCATTTTTTTTTCGATAAAAGGTAGCCTTTGTCCTTTCTCTTGGTCTAAAGATTGTCTGTGGCAAATCTCATCAAAATCGGTTGAGAGGTTTAAGCGGGAAAGCGAAACAGACAGACAGACAGACAGAGTTACTTTCGCATTTATAATATTAGTATGGATATAAAAATATGATTTGTGTACTTTAGGTACGTACGTCAAGTGACAATTTAAAAATGTATGTATATTTAAAAAAGCTGTCATTGTAGGATACAATTCCCTACAATGATTGATTTTGATTGGTCCATTATTTGGGTACCCAAAAATATTAGAAATGAATTATTTCATACTTCATTATACTTATTTTAAAAGTAAAATAAAATGGCCAGTATGGTACTAGGGTGTATCTAGGAAAGATGGAGAAGTTGGGGATAATTTAAGTCAATTTAAACAAAATCTTTTTTTTTTTGGTATATTTCTATATTTTTAACAAGATACCTTTCAAATTCTTAAGAAAATAAAAATAACATTTACAGTTATTTTGTTTGTTTTTTTTTTTTTTTTCAAACACTCCATATTTTTTTAGCATAAAATCCTTAATGTTTAGGCACACGAGGAAATATTAGCCTGAATGGAATAAAACCTCGACCTGCATTAATAGCCGCTATCACTGTAACTGTCGGCTTCTGACCAAGATACAACTGGTTGTCAATAACCGAGGCACGGACGACAGAACATCAAGCTACTACAATCTGTCAGATTTCTTTATTAGATTTTCAACTTTATCTCTAAAGTCTTAAGGCTCTATTTTGATTAGGAATATTTGATAGCTTCGGGTAGATTGACCTGCGGTCGTTCGACAAAACTCCTCCATCTTCACCAAATCGACGGATTTTATATAATTCATTCTCGATGCAGTAATCTTCTCGCACAAACAACATTGGTTGGCCCCAATCATATGCCCTAGCTACCTACTGAACCGTAGCATAGTGGTTGACAGAGAGAAAACACTGATAAGAAATACCCGCGCCAGTACAAACAACAAAGATCAGTCAACAATTCTTATAAAGCCCATGGGATAAGACCGCACACTTACCAAAGCAAATCACAGCCTACGCAGAATGCGAGAAATATACTAATCCATACTAATATTATAAATCCGAAAGTATCTCTGTCTGTCTGTCCGGCTTTCACGCCAAAACTACTGAACCGATTGTAATGAAATTTGGTACACAGATAGTCTAGAGTCTGAGAAAGGACATAGGCTATATAACATCCCGCTATTACCAATAGGAGCAGAGAAATAACAAAAAATGTTGCGAACGGGAGAAAACGCGGAGGTGCATATTGCTCTCAATATTTTAACATGCGCTTACTTAATATCAACTGAGGACAGCCTCCGTGGCGTAGCGGTAGCGGACGCGGCCGCTGCGCAATGTGGCGCGGGTTCGATCCCCGCACAGTGCAAGTATTTGTATGCATGAATATGAATATTTGCACTGGTCTGGTCGTGCCTCGGAAAGCACGTTAAGCCTTTGGTCCCGGTTGTCATACGAACATCTAGTGGCAGTCGTTACGGGTTGTTGGAGCCCTCAAAAGTCCAACAATTGGTCTAACTGCAATGCTTCGATGTCGGCTTCGGGTTGTGGAGGCCAGACGGCAGTCGCTTCACGGAAAATATCAAAGTTTAGCCATATCAGCAGTTGGACTGGTAAAGCGGACCCCAGACTCCAAAGCTGAAAAGGCTTCGGATGCGACTGGGATTAACGCTGGGATGATGATGATGATGATGACTTAATATCAACTGAGGTATAATTCAAAATGTTGCCAGTGAAAAGAACAAACCACCTCGGCGGTGGTTTGTTCTTTTTGGTTTCTCCAGGAGGTACAGGCAAAACCTATATTTTAAGATAAAGGAGTTGCTGTTGCAGTTGCCTCTTCGGGAATAGCTGCTACATTACTTATTGGGGGACGAACAACGCACTCAGTTCTAAAGTTACCATTGAACTTTTGCAACATTAGTAAAAGCAGTGAGCCCGAAAGAATGAGCAATGAAATCCTACATCTATGGTTACACCAGTGTAATTTGATGTGAAGGGGTACGCCGGCAGATGAAATAAATGCCTGTTTAAAAGTATCTGCATTATGGGTTCACGTGAAAAAGTATTGTCTTACAACGAATATGCGAGAACATCTTCACAACGATTCTCAAGCTGAGCAACATGCAGCTACTCTTCTAAAATTTGAAGAAGATCGTATGCCAACTAACAGGAACACACTGATTACACTGAGTCATGAGTTCTGTCAAATTGTGGATAGCTCAGATGACCTATCAAATGATGTCTATCCGGATCTTCAAACAGATATGGCCAACCGAGAATGGCTATGTGAAAGGGCAATTTTGGCGCCGACTAATAAAATATATACTAATATACAGTATGTTAACTAACAGAGGGCGTTCCAGTTAACCCGAAATAGTACAGCATACAAACATGCTAAAAAAAATATTTCCATTCGAAAACAAAATGTTTTAAAAAATTTTCCAATAAGAAAATATTCAATAAAAATTTTAAATTGACATGTAAAAGAAACACACTGTACACGCGAACATGAAAGACGGCAACGTCGCAATTTATTTATACATGACGACTACTATTTTGATTTAAAACAGGAGGTTTTAAATTTATTTCCAATTAGAATTTTTTTTATTCGGATTTTTTTATGCTTATTTTTCTATGCTGATATTTTTATTTTAATCTATTAATGATATACAGTATGTTAACTAACAGAGGGCGTTCCCGTTAACCCGAAGTAGTATAGCATACATACATGCTAAAAAAAATATTTCCATTCGAAAACAAAATGTTTTAAAAAATTTTCCAATAAGAAAATATTCAATAAAATTTTTAAATTGACATGTAAAAGAAACACACTGTACACGCGAACATGAAAGACGGCAACGTCGCAATTTATTTATACATGACGACTACTATTTCGATTTAAAACAGGAGGTTTCAAATTTATTTCCAATTAGAATTTTTTTTTATTCGGATTTTTTTATGCTAATTTTTCTATGCTGATATTTTTATTTTAATCTATTAATGATATACAGTATGTTAACTAACAGAGGGCGTTCCCGTTAACCCGAAATAGTATAGCATACATACATGCTAAAAAAATATTTCCATTCAAAAACAAAATGTTTTAAAATTTTTTCCAATAAGAAAATATTCAATAAAAATTTTAAATTGACATGTAAAAGAAACACACTGTACATGCGAACATGAAAGACGGCAACGTCGCAATTTATTTATACATGACGACTACTATTTTGATTTAAAACAGGAGGTTTCAAATGTATTTCCAATTAGAATTTTTTTTTATTCGGATTTTTTTATGCTTATTTTTCTATGCTGATATTTTTATTTTAATCTATTAATGATATACAGTATGTTAACTAACAGAGGGCGTTCCCGTTAACCCGAAATAGTATAGCATACATACATGCTAAAAAAAATATTTCCATTCGAAAACAAAATGTTTTAAATTTTTTCCAATAAGAAAATATTCAATAAAAATTTTAAATTGACATGTAAAAGAAACACACTGTACACGCGAACATGAAAGACGGCAACGTCGCAATTTATTTATACATGACGACTATCTATTTTGATTTAAAACAGGAGGTTTCAAATTTATTTCCAATTAGATTTTTTTTTTATTCGGATTTTTTTATGCTTATTTTTCTATGCTGATATTTTTATTTTAATCTATTAATGATATATATTAACGAGTTTAAGGGAACGCCCTCTGTTATTTAACATACTGTATATTAACGAGTTTAAGGGAACGCCCTCTGTTATTTAACATACTGTATAAAGCTGAAGAGTTTGTTTGTTTGAACGCGCTCTTCTCAGGAACTACTGGTCCGATTTGAAAAATTCTGCGTTGGATAGCCCATTAATCTAGGAAGACTTTAGGCTATATAACATCAGGCTGCGACTAATAGGAGCGGAGTACAGTAAAAAAGTACTATGTAAGCTGAATATTTTGGGGTTAAAATAAAATGTTCAAATAATTAACTCCATGCGAACGTAGTCACGGGTAGCCGCTATCGGTTATACCGAAGAAGATCACTTAAAGACGGAGGCCGACAGCGGAGCTTTTAAAAATCTAAAACGCGCGATATAACCGAATTTCATGTGGGCGAAGCCACGGGCGGAAAGCTAGTAATATATAAATGTATGTACATGGGACACAGAAAGTTTTGCGATTATAAAAAAATGTTCTATAGGTACATATATTTTATTACATCTTTTCAAAGTACTCTCCACCAGCCTCTATACAAAGTTTCATGCGTCTGAACCGGTTTTCGAAACACAAATTTTCTAGTCCGCCGCAGACACCTCGTTTACGGCCTGCTCAAACGCTTACAGCGCATCATCCGGTGACGAAAATTGTATTCCTCTGAGCTGATTTTTTATTTTTGGGAATAAGAAGATGTCACATGGTGCTAGGCTGAGCTGTAAGGAAAGTGACCCAGGAGTATGACCGGCGTACTCTCCAGGAAGTCCCTCATTTTGTCGTGTTTGTTCACAACAGAGAAAACTTTTGTCAAGCATTTGGCAGTATACCATTCAGCGTTAATGCTTCTTTGGTTTTGTAAAGGAATTGACACCAAGTAGCTAGTCAAACTGAAAAAGCTCGTGATCAAAATCATATACCCCCGCTTCTAGATCGCTTCACTTTGGTAGGCGTTGATTCGTTTTGAAATACCCAAACCGTCGACTGGCGCTTCGTTTCGGGATCGTTTTGATAAGTCCAAGATTCATCACCTGTAACGATATATAACCATGCCGAGACAAGGCTGCTTCAAGTTTATCTATCATATCATGGCACCGTTCCACTCGTGCCTGCTTCTGAGCATCGGTGAGATTGTGCGGCACCCAGCGTGAAACTATCGTCCACAACCGAAGATGCACAGATGCAGATGATGTGAAGGCTTCCTAAGCCAATCTGCAGTTTATGCTGAATTTCTTGGTGTCTAATTCGTCTATTGTCTTGCATCAAACTTTTCACTGCTAGCAAGTTTTCTTCTGTAACAGCCGTCAAGGGCCACCACTTCTTTCTTCGTCCCCCAAAGTTAGTCAACCGTCCTTAAATTCATTATACCACCAATACACGGTTGCCTTAATAGGGCCTTCATCCATGAATGCCATTTGAACTCTATCGTACGATTCGTCTGGTTTCAGGTGACATTTGAAATCGTATAAAATCATAGCGCAAAAATAGTCTCGACGCAAATCCATTATTTAAACAGGCACGATAATTTTAATTATCTCGCGAAAAATGTGCGGGGAAGTTTTGAATTTGGAACATACCTATTATTAGTTATCATCATCAGCAACCCTTTTTTTTATAGTCCCACTGCTGGGCACAGGTCTCCTCTCATACAGAGAAGGATTGAGCGTAATCACCACGCTTGCTCAATGCGGATTGGCGATTTCAGACTTATAAGGTACTTATTAGTTATAAATAATCATATTTTTAAATAAATTATATATGGCCAGTTTCTCATACATAAAACCATTTGTCGCAAAAAACGTTTGTGTGACCTGGTACATAATGAACCTCAGTATTATGGAATATGCACAATTTGGATCCAAGGCATAAGACATGAATGAGGTCTTGCTGCACCGACATGATGAACCAGGGAAATGAGATTAATACTGAAACAGAAAAGACGATTTTAATAAAATATTTAAAAAATAAATTGCGATTACGTGATCAGACATACCTACCTACTCGTCCTAAATAATTATGTACCTAATTTCTAGTGCAATCTAAAATGCTCAAAAAAGGATTCAAGTAAGTAGTAAATATTTATGAAATCAAACCGATAAAGGTAAAGTTCATTAACCGTGCTTCTCATTCTCAGTAGCCTTTTTTGTCATGCATTGCTCTGATGTAGGTATTCAAATTGCAGAAAAAGTAGTTGTATGTTAAAAATACCTTTGAACTCTTGGATGCAGACTTAACAACATTTCAGCAGAATGTATAAGGAGTCACATCAAGCAACCACAATCTCGGGTGCTTTGGGGTCCCACCTCCATCTCTGGGACCCAAGTCAACCCCACCTGCCAGACGGTGCACCTGCTGACTCACGAACGGGGCTCTGACGCCGGCTTTCCCTTCGGGGTTGAGTGGTCAGACGGCAGTCGCACTCGTAAAAGCCAAACAAGCCATTGAATAAATGGAGAGATCAAAACTAACTGAACGCGCGAGAAAGCTGGCCGGAACTCTCCACAGGCGGAGGGTGGCCGTGGCGTTCCTGCAGGAGACTCGGTGGAAAGGCAGCAGATCCCGGCTTATTGGGAATGGCTACAAGCTGATCCACACGGGCGTACTTAGTGGGAGAAATGGGGTGGCCGTGGTGTTGTCCGACGAGCTCCAGGATGTCGTCTTGGAGGTGAATCGCATCAGTGATCGGCTGATGTCGGTGCAGGTGCTTGTCAATGGGGTTATAACCCACTTGATAAGTGCCTACGCTCCGCAGGCCGGGTGCGGTGAAGCCGAAAGGACGCTGTTCTGGACCCAGCTCGAAGGATTGCTTCGCGGGATTCCGTTATCCAAGGGAATCGTTCTGGGTGGTGATTTGAACGGTCATGTGGGTGAGAGGTGTGGCGAGTTTGAGCGTGTTCACGGTGGCTTTGGGTACGGTAGCCGCAACGCGGAAGGAGACAGCATTCTCCGAATGTGTGCGGCTGCGGACCTTGCAATCGTGAACACCTACTTCAAAAGAAGCCGGAGCACCTTGTCACCTACCGGAGCGGGCGAAGCGCTACCCAGATCGATTTTCTACTAACTAGGAGGCACCACATCGGCAAAGTAGCCAACTGCAAAGTCATACCCGGTGAGAGTCTCACTGCACAACACCGTCTCCTTGTCATGGACCTCTGTGTAAAGGCCCAACGTAGACGTGTAGAGGACTGTCGGCGCCAGATCCGGTGGTGGCTGCTTGATGAAAACAGGTCCCAGGATTTTGCGTCGGTTATTGGCGACAAGTGCGACGGTACCGACAGAGAACCTGTGCAAGACCACTGGGACAGGATCCAGGCAGCTATTACGGGGGCGGCGCGGGTGGTACTCGGCGTCTCTAAGGGCGGCCGCAAACGTGACAAGGAAACCTGGTGGTAGGACGACACAGTCCAGAGGGAGACTAAGGTGAAGAAAGCCCTCTTCAAAACGTGGCAAGCGACCAGATCTCCTGAAGATCGCGACGCATACAAGGTTGCCAAACGTGCCACCAAAAGAGCTGTAGCCAGAGCCAGACGAGATCACTTGCAACCTCTCTACGAGAAGTTGGAATCGTCTGAGGGGCAAAAGCTCATTTACAAGTTGGCACGTTCCAGGGTCAAAGCGGCACAGGATATATCCAAGTGCAGTTGTGTAAAAGACCCTAATTGCAACCTGCTATGCGAGGACCTCGCGGTGAAGGAGAGATGGCGCTCGTACTTTCACGAGCTGCTGAACAAGCAGCACCAAGAGGTGCAGACACCAGAACTCCCTCCGAACCTTGGACTAGTGCCTCTGATAACGCCTAAGGAAGTCCAAACGGCTCTTCGTCGTATGGGGAATCGGAAAGCTGTCGGAGCTGATGGAGTCCCCATTGAGGCCTGGAAGGCGATGGGTCCTCGCGGTGTGGGCATGTTAACTAACTTTTTAAATCGCGTGCTCCTGACCGGCAAAATCCCGAGCCAATGGAGGCTGAGTATCATTACTCCGGTCTTTAAAGGCAAGGGCTCGGTTCAGGAGTGTGGCAACTATCGCGGTATCAAGGTCATGTCCCACACCATGAAGATCTTTAAGAGGATCATAGACTCCCGAATCCGGCAGGAGTGTGCTGTCTCGGGGTGTCAATATGGGTTTCGGCCAGGGTACGGAACCATGGACCCTATCTTCGCACTAAGGATCACCATGGAGAGATACAGATCGAGGAACACGCCTCTGCATATGCTCTTTCTAGATATGCAGAAGGCCTTCGACTGTGTCCCTCGCGGGGTGATCTGGTGGGCACTGAGGTCTAAAGGGGTACCTGAAGCCTATGTTGACATAATTCGAGACATGTACCTCAATTCCGATTCCGTTGTTAGGACCGCTGTTGGCGACACTAAACCCTTCCCCATCACCATCGGAGTCCACCAGGGATCCGTCCTTAGTCCGTTTTTGTTCAGCGTTATATTAGACGTCTTGTCGGACAGCATCAAGGACTTACATGAGCAGCCTCCCTGGCTACTCATGTATGCTGACGATATCGCGCTGGCGGACGCGGACAGGGAACGGTTGGTGCGGCGTGTGAATGCGTGGAAGGACTCGCTTGAGAACGGAGGTCTGAACCTCAACGTGGCGAAGACCGTATACTTGGCCAGCAACACGACAGACCCCATGTCTGTGCGCATAGGCGGAGACATGGTCGAGTGCACGGACCAGTTTAAATACTTGGGGTCTGTGCTTCACGCGTCCGGCGACATTGATTGCGACGTCAGGGCACGTATTTCCGCAGCTTGGGCGAAATGGTGTGAGGTGACAGGTGTCATTTGTGACCCCAAAATGCCGGTTAAGCTTAAGGGGCAGGTCTATAAAACCATCATTAGACCTGTTCTCCTGTATGGCAGTGAGGTGTGGCCTGGGCTTGAGCGACACAAGCAGGAGCTGCGTGTCACGGAGATGAATATGCTGCGGTGGATGTGTGGAGTTACGCGGAAAGACCGCATCAGGAACTCCCGCATCCGGGGCAGCCTTCGTGTCCGTGACATACTGCAGGAGAAACTGCAGGAGGGTCGCCTACGCTGGTACGGCCACGTCTTACGCAAACCGGCAGGTTACGTGGGTAACAAATGTCTTGCCATGGCGCCTCCGCTGGGCCAGAACAAGCGGGGTAGACCAAAGAAGTGCTGGCTTGACGTTGTAAGAGATGACATGCGTGCCAACAAGCTCATACCACAGGATGCTAAAGATCGTGCGAAATGGAGGAGAATGTGCAGGAAAGCGGACCCCGGGCTCCAACGCGAAAGCCGCGGATGCAACCGGGATGAACGCTGAGATGATGATGATGATGATGATGATCAAGCAACCTCAATCTGTCTGATTATTTTTTTGGATTTCCGATTTTATCACTAAAGTATTAAGGCTCAAGGTTGATTGGGAATATTTGACAGTTTCGAGATACCCGTTGAAGCCGCTGGCTGGCTGAGGGACTCGCCGCTAAAGCTTGCGGGAGTTTTGATGTTGACGTCACGCTGAAGGCGTTGCACGAAGGCTGCGCGCTGACGTACATGCTCGGGGTCACCAGTTTAGATGCATGAGGAACAGGTAGACGACGAACCTCCGACCAAACGGCAGTATACATTTGTCTGGCAGGCACATGCCCAACGGTTGATGTTGAGAAGTTGTATATATGCTAATTGGGAAGTTGTATGTGTGCTAATTGGGAAGTTGTATGTGTGCTAATGGCGCGGTAAACTTTGCTTGCGAGATCTAAAATTCGTGTGACGTCAGTATGACGTGTTGTTCGCATGTGGCGGTTGTAGATACCGCTACACATTTATGAATCACCTGTTTTCTTGTTCCACGAGACGTCTTGATTGCAATACTATATTTTTAACCTTCGTCTAACGGGAATACTGACCTACGCCTGTGCTCTGTGTGCTGTGTTTGTAAGCTGTGATGTGCTTTGTAATTTGATCTTAACCAAACCTAGATCACCAATTAGCCTTTTTGCACACTTCTTCAACGTCCAAAGCTGCTAGAAGGCATGTCGTTGATGGGTTGATAATAAATAAACTTGGAGTTTATTTTTAAAGCTAAATTAGACTTATAATTTTTGACCGCAGAAATGCCACTATGGTCCTAATCATAAAAGCAACTTTACATCTACGATGGCAGTGGTAGTTCTCTTCTTCAACGCATGTAAAACCTAACAACGAGGAAGCGCCCGTGATTTTATTATTATGTTTTTTTAGTTGTCTTTTTGGTCGTAATTGGCTTTTAGTATTTATTGCGTATGGTCCACTCACATATTTTACAAAGGTGGACACATCCACAGCAGTTGAGGTGGTGGTAATCGCAACCATACAAAATTCTGCCATCCTCATGTGCAACTACAGTTTCACAATTTATAAAACAAAGTCACTTTTACTTTTCCTATGTCGCTTTGCAAGATTCAATCTTTAAAACTACGCAACGGATTATGATAGGGTTTTTTTTATAGATAGAGCGATTCAAGAGGAATGATGAGGTTTTTATGTATAATAACATTCATTAAATAGTGGACAAAAACTATTATTTTTAAGGTTTCTAACACATGTCGCAAAATAAACCCATTTTTTTGAGCCTACATTACAAACGCTGGCTGAACCCTATGAGATAGATCAAAATAATATACTACAGTATTGTAGACCTTAAAAATGCCTACAAAAAAGTCTGCGACACCATATGTCTACCTACTATGGTTTCTTCACTATGACTACTTATTTATGTTTGAAAAGTTAATTAAAACGCCAGTCGAAATCAGAGACCACTATTTGTTCCTTATTATTAATCCTTATCAAAATAAATTACGTCATATCAAAGGTATATTCAGTAGCAGCAGATCTCTTTTTGAATTCTTGGAATTGGTTGTTTCATTCAGGAGATATCACGATTTATTCAAAACTAAACACCAGAAAAAATCAGCGTGCCGCTCGCGCCCGTACCGGCCGCCTGCTACTTGAGTGTTTCTCTGCCTAAACCGCGGAGGTAGTGGGCCGGAGCGGAGGACCATTATTTCAAACAAACTTGCTACCCCGGTAGGCTTTCATTCTGTTTGAAGGTGGTGCAACTGGCTATACATGGACAATAAGGTCGATGTATCTTGCAGAGTCAGATATTGGCTGATGAGCGGCACAGTAGACATTATTTTTATTGAAGGGCCACCGTTTCTTGGGGAAGGCTTAGGTTAACCTATATCATTTGTCCACGTGCGAAGCAGGGGTGGGTCGCTAGTATTTTATAAAACATTAAGGTTAGCTACCTGGCAGAATAATCGACATCGGCTTCACTTGCCGTAAGTAAAAATAGAATAGAATAGAAGGTTAGCTGCCATTGCCGTTTAAACTTTTACACCTCCAAGAAACAGCCATAAAAAAGTGCATGAAAAGGAAAAAGGAAAGCAACTAACGCAAAATTTCAGTCTCTGCAAACCAACAAGTTACGAACGCTGGCGGTGCTTTAAAAATTCAATGTGTACCCACCCGCCTCGCTTGCATTTTTCGAGAGTACTAAAGTCTGCTTCGTTTATATTAAAGACCTCTATCTATTCGTTTTATCCACCCCGAAATATGCTTTCACTCTCGTCGGCTCCCCGTGCCGTAAAAGAAGCTGGCTTGTTGAAAAGCGAGCAATGTTTCTACATTGCTCGCTTTTTAAGTGAAAAATATCTTGCCGTTGCCTTTTCAATAAATCCAAATCATTTTAGTAGTCAGTTACCTAGCTTGATGAATCATAGCAATATTGCTAAAATAAAAAATTTTGGGGTCCATACTTAACTTATACGGAAAAACGAAACCCTTTTTGTCTCGTTACTTTTCCTTCGTCTTTGAAACCCCTTTTCTCAGGAACGCTTAGAAATAACTTGAAATCGATAGCAAATGCTGAGATCTATGGTCCCTTGGAACTTTAAAATCAATTTCTTAAGGACGTTGTTCTAAGTTACCGTAAAAAAACTGCCATTTTTGCCGCGTTTTGCACATTTGAAAAATAATAATATATTACTAAGTTATAAAAACTTGATTCTGAAATTGGCTATTAGCGGAACCACTGATATAGAGAATTTTCTGCAGAGACTCATAAACTTTTCTGAAAAATTTTGATCGGCACTAGCCTCCCGTCACGATAACCCAGTTGTTTATTTTCAAAGACCTGGTAACCAGCGATCACGTTTTCCTTCGAGGAGATCGAGGCAATCTCGCCTGATGGTAAGCAATGATGCAATTGTTGATAGTAAAGTGCGCTAGCTTTTTAAGAGCCGATTCACTCTAGCCTTGAAGACACATAAATTTTAGTCAGACAGAAAGACTCCGCAATCAAATCGTTCCAAAGTCCTTTGCTGTACGCGCTATAAAAGACGATGGCCTCGGACATGTGCAGGGCCACCTCGAGTCCCGATTGCCGAATCCTCTCGACAATTGTCGCAACCCCGAGGGTCACTGCATCGGCCGCCGCCTGGTGCAACCTTCCTTGTGCTTAGGACCAGCGTGTCGTCAGCATAACAAACTATTTATTTATTAATAAAGGTACACCAACAGCTTCTGTATATAAATTAACAAATAGAGTAGGTACGAGTAAAATGCTTATACAGTTGCCAATAACAGGTGAACCTACGCTGACACCGATAGGGAGATCGGCGCGTAGCACCCAGTCGTACCCTATGTTCCACAGATGCGGCCCCAGGACCGATCCCTGTGAAATACCGCACGACATATCTAACCGGTCCCACACTCCTTGGTGACCGAGGTAGATGACGGCCCTGTCCGTTAGATAGGCATCGACAAAGCAACAGAGATAGGTCATCCGGTGATACCGAAATGCCTCCCTTAATGCAACTCCAGGGTGTTGAAGGCGTTGCCGATGTCTAGAGACACCGCCATGACATAATCACCCCGGGCCATAGCATCCCCTGTCGTGAGGGCTCGCACGCGCAACCTCATAGCTTACATAATAAATCAAGGAGAACCCTATCCTTAGACCTGTTTTGAATCCTCAGGCCTAACAAGCAAACTCCTCCATTTAACTGAGCTGCACAATATAACGCTAACAGCTTCATATCTCCCGAAGAGGTTAAACGAGATTGCAGACAGCCTCTCAAGAGGAAACTCTGTTCCCGAATGGCATCTGCAGTCCCAAGTCAGGAATTTTATATTAGAAAACGTCAAAATGGGTACGTTTAATTAAGATTACCGCTACTTAATCCCTCGAGTACTGGATTACCTGAACAGAATTAGAAGAATCTATATGATGTACATAATAAAGAGTATTCTATTCATTCTCAACACGCACATACACGTTACATACGTTTTCATTCCTAGTTTGAATGATCTTCAAACCAGGTCCACGTATCGTATATACCGATAGATTGATCAACAGGGTTTTGTCCCCCTGTGTTTTTTTTATTTGCTCCGCTCCTATTGGTCCCAGCGTGATGTTATATAACCTACTTATAGCCTTCCTGAATGAATGGGCTAACTAACGCAAAAGATTTTTTCAAATCGGACCAGTAGTTCTTGAGATTAGCGCGTTCAAACAAAGTCTTCAGCTTTATATATTAGTATAGATAGATGTAAAGAAAACCCTGTCCGATCCGTGAAGGTATTGTTAGGTATCGATAACTAGGCACAAAGCCGGGTGTTTGAGATTACTGACGATATGGGTTGTTTAATTGAAACACCTTTAGTACACAAGCACACTATTTATATAGTTCACAAATGACACTTCACAATGTTATTAAAAGTCGATTATTTCCACTATTTTATTAATTATTGTGCAGAGCGCGTGTATGTTGTATGGCTGTACCAGAGAGAGAGAGAGACAGAGAGCTCGTAAGAAAGAGATGAATGTAAAAACTATAAATTAGTATGGCAATACTAAACATTCTCACGCCCTCTTTTAACAAACTGAAACTGCACTACTTGAATATTTACAAAGCAAGTTGTTTTACAGTTAATTTACTGAGTAGGTATATTAATCTACAATTCATAGTAATGGCAAGTTATTATTTGGGTATGTGAAGGTAGGCTATGTTACTTAAGTATTATAACTAGTACAAGATATGTAATGTGTAGGTATATACCTATATAAGTATGCAGTATAATAATTATCTATGACTAACTATTCTGTTTCACTAAGTTTAAAGATACAATTCTTAATTATGTAAGCTAGTTATTATTATTACATTGTTGTAACAAAATCAATTTATGTATGGGCCTAGTATAATCACCCTTGGATGTATGAATGGTTACAGATCTTATTAAGTTATCATTCTTGTTTACATTAGTAGATACAACTTTGCCTAAGGGCCACAAGGTAGGAGGTGTACTTTCATCTTTGATTATTACAATGTCTCCTACTTTTAAGTTTTTCTTAATATCTAACCACTTATTTCTACTCTGTAATTCTGAAATATAAGTAAAATAAAATTGTTTCCAAAATCTTTGCTTAATTAACATTATTTTTTGGTACACACTTAATCTAGATTCATTCAAATCTAACACACTAGGTTCTGGTATGTCTGTCATAGAAGTTCCTATGATAAAATGGGCTGGAGTTAA
The DNA here is from genome assembly GCA_017933935.1 of Sesamia nonagrioides. Lineage (NCBI taxonomy): Eukaryota > Metazoa > Arthropoda > Insecta > Lepidoptera > Noctuidae > Sesamia > Sesamia nonagrioides. Next base: position 14,074 of record JADWQK010000456.1, on the reverse strand, counting down.
ACAGATCACATCATCCGGAACATCAGCGATTGTACATAATGGTCTAGAATTTAATATGCCCTCTATTTGGACTAAAGTTGTATATAACAACTCATAAGTTAATTTAGTAGAAAACAAATGTCTTTTAAGTAATGACTTAACTGATTTTATACCAGCTTCATAAATACCTCCCATATGACTGGCAAGAGGTATTGTAAATTTATAATTAATAGAATTAGAAACACAAAATTCAATTATGTGGCTGTATGACTTATCAGATTTAAACATTTTATAAAGCTCATGTAATTCAGTTTTAGAACCTCTAAAATTGGTAGCATTATCGGTATACAGACATGTTGGAGTACCTCTTCGAGATACAAACCTTTTCAAAGCACAAATAAATGCCTGAGAACTTAAATCTGTAACAAGCTCTAAATGTATAGCTCGCGTCGCTAGACATACAAATAGACATATGTATCCCCTTGTGTACTTACAGTTTCGAGTCATGGAAGTTCTGATAGCTATTGCACCACTGAAATCAATGCCTACATGAAGGAACGCTCTTGTTAGGGTTACTCGGGGCAAAGGGAGGCTAGCCATTTGCTGACCACAAGTTTGTGCTCTAAATCTGATGCATTTAACACAAGAATGAATTATCTTTTTGACTTCATTCCTACCATGCATGATCCAGTACTTTAATCTTATATTATATAAAGTGCTTTGTATTCCAGAGTGTAGCAACTTATGGTGATAGTGTTTAACAACTAATGATGTTATATAATCTTTAGCAGGTAGTATAATAGGGTGAGCTTGACTATAGGATATGTCTGAATGCTGAATGCGACCTCCAACTCTGATGAGCTGATCTTGGTCTAGGAATGGATTCAGTTTCCTTAGGGGACTGGATCGGAATGTATGTAGTCTTCGTTTAGGTAAGTCTGAATTATCTGAGTGACTGAGTGACGACAACTCTAAATGTTCTCTTAAAAAGGATTTAAGTTGTGTTATTTGAACAATGAAATTAGTAGCTCTGTTGAGTTCTTTTACAGTTAAGTAAGGAGAATATTTTAAGCTCTTGTTTTTGAGTTTATTTAAAAATCTAAGCATGAATGCAATGATTCTTGTTAGCTTAGTGAAGTTAGACACTTTAACAAACAAATTATAAAAATATTCATAATTAATAGGGATTTTATTTGACATTGTGGATGTATGACATAATTGTGTACTTGTATTGCGGATAGGAGTAAGTACTTGAGTGTTAACTACTTGGGGTACTGTTATAGGCCATGTAGATTCATCCTGTTTAATCCAGGTAGGGCCTTGCCACCATAAATCACAAGTGGGCAATTGTTTAGGCATAACCCCTCTAGTTATTAGATCTGCTGGATTTTGCTTGGTGTTTATATAGTACCAATCATCCGTGCCAGTTAATTCCATAACCTGCCTTATACGATTAGAGACATATGTGTCATGTTTATGTTTGTAAGGAGATTTTATCCAGCTAAGAACAATGGATGAGTCTGTAAATAGAAACTTAAAATCAATTTCTATGTTATTTTTTGTAGTGTTAATAAACTTATCATATATTTTTGATAACAATAGTGTTCCACATAACTCAAGTCTGGGAATTGACTGTTGTTTTTTTATAGGAGCAACTCTAGACTTGGCCATGGCCAAAATGCAAGTAGATTTTTTGTTAGGATAATTTGCTTTCAAATATAAGCAAGCACCATAAGCTTTCTTAGATGCGTCACAAAATCCAACTAGGTATACTTTAGTAGGTATATCAGTAAAATACCATCTTGGGATATTAATAGACTTTAAATAATTTAATTGATCCATAAACTTTTGCCAAAGGTCTTGTAATTTGTTAGGTATGGGACTGTCCCAGTCAATATTTTCTTTCCAGATGTCTTGCATTAGAATTTTTGGAATAATTACTGTAGGTGCTAGAACACCTATTGGATCAAACATCTGTGCTATCTGTGATAATATAGATCTTTTAGTGTGGGAAGTACTTATAACTTCAGGTATATGAGTATGGAGTGTGTCCTGTGTAGGTAGCCAGATTAAGCCTAAAGTCTTAACTGAGTCATCTGGCTTGTTAAAATCGTATGAATTATTTTGAGAAATAGAATTAGTTTTTGAATTATGTTGCCTGGATGTATCCGTAGTATGACTGGCAATCTGTGTTAAAATGTGAGGGTTGTTTGAAGTCCATTTGTGTAACTTGAACCCAGCTTTATTAAGCAAATCTATTAGTTGTAAACAGAGTTGAGTACACTGTTCAAGGGACTGTTGCCCTGATAAATAGTCATCCATGTAACTGCAAGTTTCTATGCATTCTGCAGCTAGACTATGAGTCTCTTTATTTTTGTAAGCTAAATCTAGCATAGTGCGACATGCAAGAAAAGGTGCACACTTAGTGCCATATGTAACTGTTGCTAATTCTATGCATTTGAGTGGAGTAGATTTAGATTCTCTCCATAAAATTCTCTGATATGATCTTTGCTCTGAATCCATAAATATACCTCTGAACATTTTAACTATATCACAAGAAAAGGCATATTTGAATAGTCTGAATTTCAAAACTATATCTAGTAGATCATTGTAAATGTTAGGACCTTCATGTAAAATATCATTCAAGGATGTACCTGTTGATGATTTAGCACTAGCATTAAAAACAACTCTTAACTTCGTTGATCTACTTTCAGACTTTATGACAGGTAAGTGAGGTAAATAGTATGTATTGACCTGTGTCGGGGAGAAATCTTTTACATAATATGCATGACCTAATGCAATATATTCATCAATAAATTCTTTATATTGAATGAATAAAGAAGGATCTCTTTGAAATCTGGATTCTAACTGTAATAAGCAGCGGTAAGCAGTATTAAACGAGCTACCCAAATCTTGTAGTTTGTCTTTCAGTAGGGGTAGATTAACTGTGTATTTACCCGAGTGATCTTGTATTGTAGTAGACTTGTATAAATTTTCACAATATTCGTCTTGTGGAGATATTAGCTTTTGAGGTGTGATTTCCTCTTGTTCCCAGAAGCGTTGTAGAAGCTGATCTGTTGATAACAAAGATACATACATGCTGACGTGACGGTCAGGACTACATGCATTTAAAGACGTGTCACTTGTGAGTGTGCCCGATACAATCCAACCAAATACTGTATCAATCATGACTGGTAGGTTGTGACCTAACTTTATGCGGTCTGTTAGTAATAGCGAATAGAAAAGCTCAGCTCCTATGAGTATGTCTATTGTGCTAGGTATAAAGAATGTAGGGTCTGCTAGTTTGTGTGTGAGCATGCGAGGTATATTCCAGTTACTTGTAGCTATGTAAGTATGAGGTAATGGTACTGTAATGTTGTTCATTACTATGAATGTTAGCTTATAGTTATAATCATTACATCGAGAAGAAATATTTGCATTTATGTTTAATTGTGCGAGGCTATCTCTGTTGCCAACGCCTTTAACTGTGCATGCATGGTAGCTGTATGGAAGCTTTAACATATCTGCAAGCCTTTGTGTTATTACACTGACTTCACTACCCGAGTCTAATAATGCTCGTGCATTTACCCAGTTTCCCATTGCATCTTGTATTCTTATTATAGCAGTTGATAGCAAGGTAGTATTATGTTTAGCATTTGAGACAAGAACCGTTGATGGGTTTGATTGAGAGTTTCTCTCACATTGGACATTTAGATTAGCAATATTGTGCTGTTGCACGCAAGAGTTCAGTGAGGCAATAGTAGGAGGTACCTTAATATCTGCTGTGGCAGGGCTTACTTGTTTAGGATGATCCATATGTATACTTGTATGATGTTTGCGATGGCATGACAAACACTTCAGCTTTGAACACTTATGTTTTGCATAGTAAGGCTGTAAACAGTTGAAACACAAAGTTTTAGACTTTATAATGTTAATACGATCAGGTACACTCATTTCTATATAATTAGGACACTTATATAGGTCGTGTTTTTGTTGGCATAATATACAATCCAGTGTGCGTTTCATAGAAGTTGACAAATGCGTAGTTTTAACAGTAGGCTTATCACTAGGCTTATCATTGAGTAATTCAAACGCTGATCGCCTTATGTTTAAGAAATCTAGCAACTCAGACAATGTAGCTAGAGTATTTTCTTTTTTGTTTAATTCCCACGCTGCTCTCAGCGAGCTGTCTAATTTATGAGAAATTAGGAATACTAATAAGACATCCCAACTGTCTACAGGTAGCTTAATAGCCTTTAAGGAATCTAGACTTTGTTGTAAAGTTACCAGAAATTCTTTTAGGTTATGTTTGTTAACAACATTGAAAATAGTAATAGCTTTTAAGTAAAAATTAACAATCATGGTTTGGTTCTCATACCTTTTTTCTAGTATATCTAGAGCCTTACTGTAGTTTTCCTCCGTTATGAGAAGTGAGGTAATAAGACCAGCTGCTTCTCCTGACAGCGCGGACTTCAGGTATTGGAGTTTGTTCACTGTTGGAATATCTACGCTGTCAACAGACGCGTAGAATATGTTCTTGAATGCTGGCCACTCACGTATATCACCTTCGAATTTTGGAAGCTCCAGTAATGGCAGCTTGACACGAGGCTTCCTTGCCGTAGAATCATGAAAGGTAGAATTGAAATGAGATTGCTCTATTACTTGTTGCGATCCTCCTGTTAATGACGCAATTTGCGCTTTAGTAGAATAATATTTTTCTTCGGTTGTCTCACGATCTTGTTCGTTGGCTTGTTGCCTGTCGGGCGAGTCCATCATCTCAATTTTGATTTGGATTTCATCGTATCGATCCATCAATTTCGTTAATTCTTCTGATCTGACCTGTAGGTCACGTTTAGTTAGCTTTGCAGGATCGTAGTTCTGCACGTAGTTCGATATTCTTGTTAATTTACCTTTAATGGCGGCACGTGACGCGCGCAAGGGTTCTAATTCTTCCATCTTTTGTGTTGGATAGAAACACTCGGTTATTTAATTATTGCAAGATGCTCTTGTGAGCTGTATGTATAAGCCCCGCACGATGATATTGCGATGGAACCTTGTCACAATAACAGCGTTGTGACGTCATCTGTCACACAAAAGGACAGCTAGCAAAAGAATGTTAAATGCAAAATTAATATTAGGGTTTACGCTTTATTTGTATTTTATAATTTTATTACACTCTTTATAAAGAGTGTATGTATAAATTAATATAAGGGTTAAGGGTTTATTTGTATTTTATAATTTTATTATACATACTCTCTTTATAAAGAGTGTAATAAAATTATAAAATACAAATAAACCCTTAACCCTAATATTAATTTTGCATTTAACATTCTTTCGTAGGTATACCTACTCACCCATATTCTGACAAATAAACTTTCATTATTAAAAATTTCAAGGAAATAATTTTTGTAGACGTAAGAAAAATATACTTATTCGTATATCTTTCTTACATGTATACTATTTTTTTCTAACTACATTTCTGTTAATTTGCGAGCGGGAATTGAACCAGAGTCCACTATATAGTAGTCATGTTTTAATTACTACCTACATCTATCAGCTTATAAATAAAACCAGGATAATATGTAAAAAAATGTATATAGTCTTCCGAATCAGAACTGCTTTCTGTGTCTGTCGTTTCCGATTCACTGTCGTCGCCGTATTTATGACAAATAACTCGTCAGTTATTCGATCTTTATTCCAATATTCCTCTTCAAGCAGTTTAACATGATTGACTTCTTTTCGACAGTCATCTGGAGTTATTGACGTCAACGCCTCCAACGTCAGAGCTTCAATGCGACTTTCCAACTGCTCCACATTCTTTTCTGACACCCTCATCTTTACCAGGTTCCAGATGTACTCAATGGGGTTGAGGTCGCAGTTGTAAGGTGGTAATCTAACGACTTCATGGCCATTGCCAGCTAATAAATTGTCAATTTTATAATTTTTCGGCGGTCTGTGCCGTTTAATTAATAAATACAGTTCAGGTTTTGTACTGTTGTTGGGAAAGTCGATGTTGTGAGCTTGTAGCCACTCAACAATCAATTGTTTTTTATTGTTCATACTTGGTGGCCTATTCTCATCCCTACTGTGATAAGGGGCGTTGTCCATCACAATTTTGGAGTTGCGTGGTATTTTGGGTACTAATTTTTCTGTAAGCCACTTGGTGAAATTCTCAGCATTCATTTGATTATAGTAATCCCCCGTTTTGGTGACTGCTTTAAACATTAAAAGAACATTGTCAACAAAACCGCTTTAACTTCCCGCGTGAACTATTATCCATCGGCGGCCGGGGCTGTCGTTCCGTTTCACTCCATCGGTTGCTGTTTGCCAACATTTTTCTACCGTGTAGTGTGCGTGTATCCACGTTTTGTCGAGATAAATAACGGGTCTTTTGTTATTACCAAGCGAGTCATTTTCTTTCATACGTCGTAAATATTTAGCCCTCCACGCTTGAATTTTGGGTCTTTGAATTAGGGCCAGTCTTTTTTGGTAGCATCGTTTAAATTGGTAGCCTAAATCACATTTAATTATTTTTCTTAATGTAGTTTCACTACCAGTATAATTAAGGACTATTTTTGAAGCCGCCAAGATTTTGCGCATTGTGGGTATTTCTCTCCTCACCGTGTACATTGAATCTATAATATTTCTTAAAGCTGTTAAGGAAAACCCGTCGAAATATTTCTTCTTTTGTCTTTTTCCTTTAGCAGGAGTTCTCATTTTGCTGCCACTGGCTGTTGCTGACTCATGCTCTCGTCTCAATTTCGTCACAGTATTTTTTGCAACGCCTGTGGCACATGCCACACACTCCGTGACTTTGATAGAATTTTGAAAAATATTTTTAATAACTGTAAGCAGTTGCTTCGGTATTAAAATGTCCGAAGTACTTTTTAAAGCACGATTTATACTTTCAAGAACTAACTTACAGTCCTCTTTCTCTTTAACAAAATAATTGTCCACTTTAATTATAATTTCACGAGCACGACTATTAATTAATTTCTTACTCATTTTAACGAGTAACAGGCTAACAGCTAACAAAACTAAACAACAAAACTCAAGAACAACAATAAAATTTGATAACAAAAACAAAAAGCTAACAAAAATATTCGATGTGCGTAAGTGGGTAAGCGCGGACTGAACTTGCGAACGGTACCGACGGTACGAGTTCGACTACGTCACCAAGATGGCCGCCAATCGCAATATCATCGTGCGGGGCTTATATTGTAATACACTATACAAATGTTCGTTGAAACAAAAATGTTTTCTGTACTATTGTACTATTAAAGAAATTAGGCACGTTGTATTTTTTTCACACACTTGATTTTTTACGGGTTTGGTTTAATCCGCCATATTGTCTGTTTTATCGACGACTTAAAAATGTCGATCGCCTATTGGCTGCTTCTCTCCGGCCCAGTTGGTAAAACAGCACTCGTTAGCTCGTATCTTCGTAAGCGGCGCTGGCGATGTATGCCGAAGCGGCCCGAGGTGGCACGACGCGACCCGAAGCTACCCGAATTTCGTCGATCTTGTCGATGACTTCCTGCCGGCTTGAGTGTAGCTAGCAAGGCACGCAACACACCACCAAAAAAAAAATGGCGTTCGAAGGACCAAAATTATGTTTGAGATTACTGACGATATGGGTTGTTTAATTGAAACACCTTTAGTACACAAGCACACTATTTATATAGTTCACAAATGACACTTCACAATGTTATTAAAAGTCGATTATTTCCACTATTTTATTAATTGAGGGGTCTAAAAGCAAATCCGCCACTGTCCATTTTGAGCGAAAACTGAAGTATAAATGCCATCTAGTAGAGCTATTTGAAACTAATAAAGTACATTTAACAATTTAGGCGCATAGTTCCTACTGTCCCATAGTAAACGGTGTTTAAAAGTTAAGTTGAGAAGCAAAAACGCCACTGTCCTATAACAATAATGTGCAAACGCGCCATTGTCCATTTTATCCAATCACAGACCGCTATTTTGACGTGTTCAAGATGGCTGCAGATGGTCTCGTGGTTGTGATTTCTTTGTGAAACAGTGGTTGACTATTTTGCGTTTTAAAATTATATTTCGTTATAAAAACAATAAAAAATGGAAAAAATTATAGTGGAAGTGACTCCAGAACGTGCTCGCAAAAAGAAAAGAGCACCAGCGACGTGGAAACGGGCTATAGCAAAGGTTGAAAGGTAAGAATTTTTTCTTTACAATGGCGTGTGTTTGTACAATCAGCACGTAAAGTTATTGAATCTTAGTTTGGGATGGCATGATTTTTTTATACCAAGTTACTTTTTTTTGCTTACTAATTGAACCCATGACTGTTAAGAATGTAAAACGGATACAAAGATTATTTTATTCTTGTTTGTGTACTAAACAGATACCTACATAATTATTGTTTCTAGGAATCCGATACTAAACGATCAAAACGGAACTTTCATAATTTTTTCTCAGCCCGTTTCTCTGTCCGTGGATCTCTTAACCCCTTCTTACGGGTATTTATTTAATAGATCTCATAAAATGGTTACTTCAGACTACTTATTTTTACAGGTACTCTGCTAAAATGCCACCAGGTTTGCCGCGCTGTAATCATGATACGGAAAATAAACAGTTTAAATGTTGCAAATTGACGATACTAGATATACAAAATTTCCATGGGCAATTTTATAAGACAAATAATAAAAAGGACCAAGATGCATTTTTATTGAAGCACTGCAGAGTGTCAAGGGTGAAAAGGCGCCGGCCAAGAGTTGGTCAGCGCCAGCCAACACAAAATACAACAAAATTGTTTGTTCGAAAGAGAAATTCAGTAAAATTAATACGAGTTTGCCAAAAAACTTTTATAAATATTTTGGGAATTACTGAGAACAGAATAAGAAAAGTATCTCGAACATTTGCCAGCACAGGATCCATAGTTGAAGAAAAAAGGGGTGGAGATCATACATCGGCCAAAAATATCCTTAAATTGAGAGAAGTCAAAAAATTGATAGAGTCATTTCAGTGCTTAGAGTCACATTATTGCCGATCGACCGTTATGAGAAAATATTTGCCATCTACTCTAAACATTCGAAAAATGTGGAGAATGTTTAATCAAAGCAACGAAGTCCAAGTACGTGAATGTTACTTTAGATCAATTTTCAACAGATGCTATAATCTAGGATTTGGAACCCCTCGTACAGACACATGTTCCAAGTGCAATGAGCTACTTGAACGTATAAAAAAATCAACAGATCAACTGAAAAAGTAAATTTAATGACGGAGAAAAGGGTCCATATGTTGAAGGCCAGAACATTTTATCGACTGCTAAAAGAAAAAAGGGACGACTTAGTTGTGTTTTCTTTTGATTGCCAAAAGAATCAGGTATTGCCTAAAATATCTGATCAGGCGGCATATTACAGTCGTCAATTATATATATATAATTTTGGAGTTGTCAAGTCGGTGCCAGAAAATACCTTGAACAGGGAAAACGTAACGCTGTATACCTGGACTGAAGATGAACACCGTAAAGGAGCTAATGAAATAGCGTCGGCCGTCTATAACACGCTTCAAAATACAGTGTATAATGAAAGTGTCAAAATTGTTCGATTGGTGGCGGATGGATGTGGCGCCCAGAACAAAAACAGTATCATGATTGGTATGTGCGCTAAATGGTTAACTCAGGCACCGCGGCATATTAAAACAGTCGAGCTAGTTTTCCCCATTCCCGGTCATTCATTTATTCCACCAGATCGGGTTTTCGGTCTTGTTGAGAAAGAAATAAAGCGTATGGAGACCATTTTAAAACCTGTGGAATATATAGCAGTTTTTAAAAAATATGGGACTGTTCTGTCATTGAACAATGTTAAAAATTGGAAAACTGCTCTCGGAAATATAATTCGCCCACCGGGAAACTGGCATTTCCAATTTAACCAGTGTAAACGTTTTTTTTTAAAACGAAAGAGAAGCAATGATGTTTCCATAAGAGGGGAGCCTAACTACAATGCTGATCTCGGAAGTTACAAGTCAGTTTTAAAGAGAGGTAAAACATTTATTGACCTAAATCCGGACTTAATTGAAAAAGATAAAGTTATAGTAAAAAAAGATAAAATAAAAGATGTTGATGCTCTATTGAAAAAACACTTTGGTGAGAATTGGAGGTCTAGGGATGATTTAGACTTCTACAAACAGGTACTGCTACGAGCAGAAAACGGAATAGACGAAATTGGAGAGTGTGAAGATGAAGAAATATGTGAAGTTGCAATGCCTGATTCGGACTTAAGAATTTAAAGAATTTCTTTATACCGGACCTAAGAATTTAATTGCTAACCATAATTTAATTTGTTTTTGTTTTGATTTTATAAAATAAAGAGATTTAAATAAATTACAACCATTTGACTTGTTTCACTGACTGTACTTTTTTCTAATTAAATACGCCAAAAAGCAAATGCGCTACTGTCCCTTTCCTTAGATGCAGATTCACCACTGTCCATTGTCAGTTAGATGCAGATTCACCACTATCTAACTTGAGATGCAAAGTCACCACTGTCATTTCAATTTTATTGGGTTTTATCAAATTTATATTAGTTTTCAAAAGAATGCATCTTGATTTCAATTTAAAATAGCTTCCCATGCATTAAAAACAAGCATTGTTATAGAAATTCGAATATAATATTGCTTTGCTAAAGTTTCTTTGAAGGACCTCTATTAAATTTATGGACAGTGGCGGATTTGCTTTTATACCCCTCAATTATTGTGCAGAGCGCGTGTATGTTGTATGGCTGTACCAGAGAGAGAGAGAGACAGAGAGCTCGTAAGAAAGAGATGAATGTAAAAACTATAAATTAGTATGGCAATACTAAACACCGGGCTAAACTTTAAAAAAAAACCCACTAAAAAAATAAGTAGATATTATTTCGCAAAAAGAGGTAACTTAATACATGTGCGGTAGGCAATCCAAAGGCGCGGGCGACGGAGGCCGGGCACGCGGCACGTGGTCGCATCGCTTATAATAATAACGTCAAAATAATGCTGTCATTTTTTTTAAATTACCAATTTTCGGGGAAGTTGAAATTAATTCGCGGGAAAAAAATATTGTTTAAAAGTTCATTAGTAGGTATGGTTACTATGATGACTACGTAAAACTTTATATTATATTTGGTCATGATTGTGTTTACCTAAACTTTATTATCCTTATGGGTCGGACAGGGTTTTCTTTACATATATACATAAAAAAAAAGGTTATTGAAATCGGGCGGTAGTTGGTAGGATCGGCATGAATTCCCTTTTTGGGCACAGACTGCACGTTGGCAAGCTTCCAGGACTTGGGCACTGTACCAGTCTAAATGAAATGCGATACAAGCGCGCCAATACAGGAGACAACTCGGGCGCACACAGGCGCACATGTCATATAGACAATCGCTGGTGTAGCATCTGGACCACTAGCCATTATTCACGTCTGTAGTGTATGTACATTTATCATTGTTATTAGAGGGTACTTGGGTCAGTTCATAAACCCTAATAAAAATACATATTAATGTTAGCAATACTCATGTTTTAAATTGAACGCTATTTTTACTTTATCTTAGGTTGAGAATTGGGCGGGAGAACACGGCAAATTGCCACCATTGCGGAGGCAGGCTGGATTCTGCACAACACACGCTCGAGGAGTGCCCTGCATGGGACTCCGAGCGGCAGGCCCTGGTTGCTAGGATCGGGCGAGACCCGTCTCTGTCGGCAGTAGTAAGGGCTATGCTGGCAAAGACAGAGAATTGGACAGAAGTAGCTTCCTTCTGTGAGACCGTGATGGCCAAGAAGGAAGCCGCCGAACGGGATCGAGAGAGGGCTGATCCTGCTCGGAGAAGGAGGCGTCGGGGAGGCAACCGCCTTGGCGTTTAATACGCCGAAATCCGCCTACTTATTGAGGTAGGTGGAACTTTGGGGTCGCGGGCACACAGAACGGGGACTCTGCCTGCCCATTAATTAACCCCAGGGAAGACGGTGGCATAGTGGTCACGTGCTGCTGTGTATAGGAAGTTTAGGAGAGGCCCTAGAGAGTCTCCCCTGGGATGTGCCTTACAGACGTTGCGCAGGGCGGGTTCCGGAATTGGTCTTTTAAGATGAACCGGGTCCACCCCTAGGCGCAGATGGTGATCACCGGGGTGGTTTTAGTGAGGTAAAAATCCCACACTACCCGACCTCATTCCTCGGCGGTCGGGTGCCTTTTGAAGGTTTCCCCCCGAAAAAAGGTTGATGTCTTTTTCTGGGGAGTTTTGGCGCGAAAGCGAAAATGAGAGCCACGCTCATTTTTCATTGGACTTTTAAATTATTTATAGTGTCGTTTACTAAATAAAAACGCGTAATTTATGTAGTAAAAAGTGCATTCAGTGACTAATTCATAAAAAACAGTGAAATATTGTAGCATAGTGGCCACATCATGTCTTTACGCTAAACCCCTCCTAATCGGCCTCACGCGGGAAACGAATGGAGTTAGATTAGGTTACGTTAAGCTAGGATAAGTTAAGCCAGGACGAGAGGAGACACCGTTGTGCCACGGTTGCGGTGCGGCGGAGGACGCGGCGGAACACACCCTCGCGGTGTGTCCGTCGTGGGCCGTGCCGCGCCGTAATCTTGTCGCGGCGGTAGGAGGGGACCTCTCGCTGCCCGCCATTGTCAGAGCGATGGTGGGGAGCGAGGAGGCTTGGGTGGCGATGGCCTCCTTCTGCGAGGTCGTGATGTCGCAGAAGGAGGCCGCGGAGCGCGAGCGGGAGGAGGATCCACTGGCTCCGGCGCTCCGCAGGCGGCGTAGGGGGAGGAGAAGGCGGGATTTCGCCCGCTTTCTCCTTCCCTGAGGTGAGCGGCGGACGTGAGGCACGGTAGTGCCGACGCCCGCCTTACATCGCTCACCACGTGGGTGGCTAAGCCACCAAATGAGGGCCCGCCGTACTAGGCGGGTTTCGCCGGCGGGGGAGAGGTAGCTCAGGCTGCGCTAGTTTCCCACTCCCCCGCCACTATGGCGATGCCGGAGTGCCGCTGTGGGTTTAGTGGGTATTCCCAGCTTCGGCTGGGCGAGTCCCACACACGCCCTTCGGGGTACGGTGCGTAAAGGCATTCCCACAGCGTAAAACAAAAAAAAAAGGATAAGTTAAGTCGGCGTTCCACAGGGATCCGTTCTATGGCCTCTTCTGTGGAACGTCGGTTATGACTGGCTCCTGCGGGGAACCCTCCTTCGAGGCACGAGTGTCATCCACTGGCTCCGGCGCTCCGCAGGCGGCGTAGGGGGAGGAGAAGGCGGGATTTCGCCCGCTTTCTCCTTCCCTGAGGTGAGTGGCGGACGTGAGGCACGGTAGTGCCGACGCCCGCCTTACATCGCTCACCACGTGGGTGGCTAAGCCACCAAATGAGGGCCCGCCGTACTAGGCGGGTTTCGCCGGCGGGGGAGAGGTAGCTCAGGCTGCGCTAGTTTCCCACTCCCCCGCCACTATGGCGATGCCGGAGTGCCGCTGTGGGTTTAGTGGGTATTCCCAGCTTCGGCTGGGCGAGTCCCACACACGCCCTTCGGGGTACGGTGCGTAAAGGCATTCCCACAGCGTAAAACAAAAAAAAAGGATAAGTTAAGTCGGCGTTCCACAGGGATCCGTTCTATGGCCTCTTCTGTGGAACGTCGGTTATGACTGGCTCCTGCGGGGAACCCTCCTTCGAGGCACGAGTGTCATCTGCTATGCGGATGACACTCTTATCAATACAAATTAATCAAGCCCAAACACAAGGTAGCTGCTGTGAATTGTTGAGGAGTTCCTTCGACTGTCTTCCGGGTCCATCATCAGATCTACTCCAGACCTTTACTAAATTGTAGTGCTTTAAATACTTAATGAAAATACTAAGAAATGCACTAATCGCCCCTACGATTTTTGAAAGTTTCCCTTGATTTCTCTGGTCTTCCATCATCAGATCCTGATGTCCTTATCATGGGACCACCTTGGGAATGTCTTCTTTCCAACAAAAAAAGAATTATCAAAATCGGTTCATAAACGACGAAGTTATGCGCGAACAAACATAAAAAAAAAAGCATATATACGGTCGAATTGAGTAACCTCCTCCTTTTTGAAGTCGGTTAAAAAAG